>OY744483.1:20192824-21392824 GCA_963556165.1 Tipula helvola
AAAACGATTTATTTGGGCTGTGGGGAATAGCAAGGCTATGTTAGGAGATTGTGTTGACTTGTGCTTTAACAATTTGTTATATAAAAAATAAAAAGAAACTAACGAATAATAAATATTGACTACTTATGTATTTGGAGCCGGGTCAATTACTTTAATTATATGTATACCTTTCCTATCCTTTGGTCTTATTATGTCTAAAGAGCGTACGGAGGACCCGGTGTACATACGGGGTCTAATTCTGATCAAAACCGATAATTCAAATATGTCCATTAGTCTTATACCCTTGACAGACTGCGATTTATTAAATCCGATTTAGCTAAACTCGTTTTAAATTACGGTTATTATACTTAAACTGTTATTGTTTTCATCATATTTGCCAAACTAATACACTCCCATTACATCGAATTTGGTCACTAAACTCAAAATAAAGCATTAATGCCGTAAACCTAACTATGACAAATTTCGTAAATTCACTAAATCGGATTTGTTAAACCATAGTCTGTCTAGGGCTTTACTTCGTTAGAAAACGTTCGTATCCGCTTATTATGTGCTCCCAAATTTGCCCCTTTATCTAGCTATGGTGACCAATAGCAAGGATTTTTCTGACATCAACAAATTGAATGTGGAGAACTGGTGGTTTAGAATGTAATATACCTGACAAAGCACGTAAGTTGAATTCCTGAAAATTAAGGATTAAGACATAATTCCAAATTAATCGTTATTATTTATTATGATGTGGCTCGACCAAAATATTGAATTTCGTGAAATAACTCACAATTATTCTTGTAGAACAGAGCACAAGTAATATTTTTTGTTTTTTGGTCAAAAATCTGTCACGAATAAAAAAATTAGTTTACAGTTATTTCCAATCAGTCGACAGAAACAAAATGTTTAATTAAAAATGGAACACGAAAGAACACAAATAAAATTTTCACTGAATATTCAAACAGCTTCTTATAGTTTTGAAGACTTTTTTTTGCCATAACACAAAGTAACAAAGAAAATAACAAATTTATTTACATTTAGACAATGATAAATGAAGATGAATAGCGAAAAACCATAAAAATAATGGAAAAATGTGTTGATAAGAGGAAAAAAAAACAAAACAAAGCGACAGATAATTTTGTTGTCAAAAATTAATGCATAACAAGCTATGTTTTTATAAACAACAAAATTATAAATAAATAATTCAAACATTTTTTTTGCTGTTTTCATCTCGACTAATTATATTTTGTTGGAATACAAAAAAATCTCCCTTAAATTTGTTTTTATCTTTAATTTACGCCATTGTTGCTGCTGTCATGTTTGTAGTCAAATTTAATAATAATTCAAATGAATTTACATTTCATCGTTTGGTCACTAAAATCATACTCAGATTGTAATAATATTACGCCCATACTTATACTCGACCGAGTTCAAAGTCGGTTATGCCGAATGATTGTCGATGTAAATGTAACCCCTACCCGGACCCGTTTTGTCTTCGTGTTAAGTCGATCTGTTGACAAATATAATGTGGTACTTAAATTTGTAAACGACGATTCGGCTTTTTTGGACCAAATGAATTCCTGTTTTTTGTTTTAAGTCCGCTAAAATCCACCGAAGTTTACCTCAGCCAATCGAATATGTATATACTTTCCATCCTTGGCAGTGGGAAGTGTCTTTCTTAGTGACACTAATTTTCTTCCGGGCATCCCAGCAAAGACGCTTTTTCCGGTGTCTTTTTTCACAGTAGCCACGGACGAACTCCAAGCCCTGATAACATTCAGTTTCAATATGCCAACTAGTTTTAAATGTATTTGCTGTTGAAACTGAAGGAGAAATAGAGTAAAACTGCACATCAATGGAGTGACTCAACAAGGAAGTTCTGCCAAGTTCAGATAGTTTGGAAAGGGGCTCGGTTAATAGGTTTTGAGTTTCATCTAACTTTCTAGGTCGTTATTCGGGACAGGTGTATTCTATGCTATTTTCTAATTTTCTTGCTAATATATCAGGAATGTCTTCCTGAAATGCCCCAACTTCTTAATTGCTGTGTAGGAGCGTATGGCGATCATATACCATAATTTATTAATGCCCCAAAAATAAATTAAATAAAGCCCCAATTATTTGGGATGTTTATGTGTAATGAAATTATATTCTGGAAAATCGAGATTTTAATTTCAAAGTAGAATACAGAATATTTTGAAACTTATCAGTATTTCTACTCTTCTTTTAATTAAATTAGGCATCTTTCATTAAGTTTTAAAAGTGAAATTAATCCCCTTAATTAAAATAGCCCAAATTGACGGGCATTTCTTAAAATACCCTAATTCGACAAAAAAAAACCTTACGCTACATTTACAATGAAACACGGACATTTTTGTTATACGACTTCTTAAATCTTAAAAAATTCAAAACCAGAGCTTAATTTAGAAATTGCCATGTTTTATTGTAAATATGTATGTATTACGCAAGGCGCAGTTTATAATTATCATCCAAAGCCATGTGATTTTTTAATGAGGCTCGGGTTTCTAGAACTTCATCTAAAAATCGTTTAAAAACCTCATTTCCATCGTACAAGCTGAATTTCATCAAATTCGGATCAGAAATGGCCAAGTTCCTTCCTAATCTATACCTTCACAACTTCAAATTGGGACTAAACAATTTCATAATTTGCCTTTGGTCGTGAAGAATTACTTATCAACTGTAAGCATTACATTTAATTTAAATGTATGATTCCTTAGGTTGGTCCTTAGGCTCCATGCCTCATGCATGCTATTATCGCAATGACGTCATCAGTCGGCAACACATACATCACAGGCAATGGCTGTCGAATTTTCCAGTAGGTTCAACTATTTTAACAATCGCAATTTTCCATTTTAATTCATTTTTCTTTTCTTTTGTGTGAAATTGATCGGGGGATTCAAGTTGGCACTTGTTGTTAGCTCCGTAACTTGCAGCTTCTACAAGTGTTTGTCTTACCCCCACGTGGTAACCGCTAATAACTGCATTGCTGGATTATTGGCTTCTAGGCTACAGCACGACACTAAAGGGGACTCTGGCTAATATCAGCTTACCTAGCTTATGATGAAATGAATATTCCACCAATCATTCTAGGTAAGCTAATCTTGGAGGCTCAGAAGCGCAAAGTTAGAGTCTTCCCGGGGAATGATGCAAATTCTCATCACATAAATTGAGGAAGTACGGACACAAATGAATGAGGTGAGTTACTCCTTTATTACATTTTAAGTACTAACCTCCATATATGTAACATAGGCAATAAGCCGACCTTTATAACTAGAAATAGAAAGGAGGTATTAGATATTACACTTGTCTCAAACTTTTTGACGATTAGTCTATTAAACTGGAAAGTGTTGGAGGACTACTCCTTTTCTGATCATTGCGATACTGGGCTCTAGTCCTCTTAGCATGGTTAAGGGTAAATCTCGACCACCCTGGTGGTCCAAGGAGTTCCAACAAACACGTCAAAGTTTGAAGTCCTCAAAATTTACAAATATCAATTGCAAAGAACAGATCTTGGAGACTATACTGTGTCAAAATTTAGGAGTCTAGGGAGATGTCGAGGCTACGCCAAGTACTATTCATTGGCCGTTCCATTCCATGTTATCTTCAACGGTCGAATGGGATATGGACCACTAAGAGTGCGGTATCTTTGGAACTTCTGCTTTAAACTCATTTTCCTGGTTGTTTTGAATCTGTACCTACTGCTTCAGTATAATAGGGCAAGCAGCCTCGTAGGCCAAATTATTAGCAGTCGAAAAATCCCGTGGGCGATAAATAGTTTTAACCAATATAAGTCGCCTGGACCTGATAGTATTATCATTGCGGATATTCAACAGACTACGGACATAACTATTTCCTGATTAGAGGTAATTTTTAAAGGCAGCCTAGAACTATGTGGCATTGCTAGCAAATGGACGGAAGTAGAATTGTATTCGAACCTAAGGCGGGAAAACCGAACCAAAGACCTTAGACCGATTAGCTTGTCTTCCTTTCTCTTTAAAACACTAGAAAGATAAGCGGAATCTCATATCACAGGCGCGATTGTGACGGAAAAACTGTCTAAATCTCAACATGCTTATTGCAAAGGGAGATTTGTTGAGACTGTTCTTCTTTCTCTTAAATATTTCATTGAGAAATTTTTGAGTATAGGGACTTCGCAATGGTAACCTTTCGGATATTGAGGAGGCATTTAACAACGTGCTTCCAGAATCTATTACTCGGGCCCTTTCGATTCTGGGAGTGGATGAATCACTCAAGGACATGATAGATCAAATGCTAAGAGCCAGGATCATAAATGCCAGAACGGGATAGTGGCTTCAAGGTGGTTGCGTATGCGGATGATGTTGTTATTGGTGTCCGTGGTAAATTTCCCATTGTGAGTTGAATGTGAACCCATATAAAATCGAATTGGTTCTCTCCTCTAGGAAATATAAACTTCCTCATATCGATCCTCCCACTTTAAATGGGTTCAGCTTGACTTTTATAGATGAAGCGAAGCTTCTGAAAAAAGATGAATGAGAATATACTGCGGAAGTCAGGCCCACTCTTTTAACAGTCTGGTGGGCTGCTCTGGACAAAACTATCAACTACAAGCTGGTGACGAAAGTTCAGAGAACAATCTCCCTTTGGATTAGTGGTGCACTGAGGAGCACACCCGCTCAGCCACTGGAGACTCTGCTATTTTTGACTCCCCTAGATATCTTGGGACAAGAGTTGGCAACTTGTACTGCCATACGATTGAAATCCACCTCAATGTGGACTTGTTACAATACAGTGCACTCATTTATATTGTGTAACAAACAAATTCCCAAGACCACCGACTATACTGCCCCGTCAATATCTTTTGACACAAATTTTCGGGCTAGAATCCCATCCAGCGAGGACTGATGCAGTTTTGGAACCAGGAGTATAAACTTCTTCAATGATGGTTCAAAACAGGATGGGAAAGTTGGGGCTGGGGTGTTCTGCGAAGAACTTCTACTGTAGCATTTTTCAAGCTAAAGTACCTGCCATAAAGGAAATCGTGGACTGGTTGAGGTATCATGTAAAATCGATATAAAAGCTGATGAGCTGGCTCGATGTGGGACAATGGACCACATCTCAGAAAGCAGAAGGGATATTGAAATGCCCCTTGCGTTTTGCAAACCACTGCTTCAGGAAGAAGCTAGCAAGTTGACGATCGGCAGATGGTCAAATAGCACCTCAAGCGCAATAATTCGGAAGGTCTGACCAAAGTTGGATCACTGTGGCTGTTGGAGTGATTACATTGCACTGTCTTATAGGCAGGCATGTGAGTAGACTCGGTTTCTTCTCACATTACTACTGTCGTAGCGTTTTGTCTACTATATACCTAGGCCTGATGGACCGCCATCTTAACCTAACCTAACCTTCCAATAAATGTAATAAACAATTAATGTAAACGAATAGTACTGATTTTCAGTTGTTTAGGTGTTTCTGGAGGAAAACCGGTGCATTAGTCAAGTACAATAGTATTTAGTGGCATGTTGAATTTGGGGTTAAATTGACGCTTGAGTTGGTATTGAGCTAAGTTCTTGTGCGCTTGCAGTTTTCAACTGTGTTGATTTAGGGACGGAGATCAGCGTTGAATTTGGCGTTCAGTTAAGCATTGATTTGTGGGTTGAGTTGTGGTTGAAGGAGTGGTCGGTTGAAGATTTATTTGAGGTGAGTTGAGCTTTGAGTTTGAAGTTAGCTTGAGTTGAGTTCATGTGTGCATGTAATTTTTCAAGCCACGTTGAATAAGAATTGAGTTTTAGTTGAGTTGGGGTTGAATGGTTCGGTTAGTAGAATGTTGGGGTTACCTTGAGTTAGAGGTTCAGTTTGGAAATTATTTAGGGGTTGAGTTGAAAGTTAGATTGAGTTTGAATTTTGAATTAAGAGTTGAATCGAGTTAAGGGGGGGTAAGGTTTAGTTGGGGTTGAATGCTAGGCCAGTTGGCGATTTCTTTGGGGTTTAAGTAGGTATGATTTAAAGTGAGTTCATGTAGTGTGTTATTTGAGGATTGAGGTTTTGATTGAGTTGAGGCTTAATTTGATGTCGAGTTGAGAGTTAAATTGATACTGACCTGGAATTGAGTGGGCAGATCAGTTGCTATTTATTTTAAGGTTGAGTTGGAGGTTGGATTCAGTTGAGTTGATGTATATGTATGTAGATTTTTTAGCCGTGCTGATTTGGAGAGTACGAGTCATGTTTATTTTGGGCTTGAGTGAGAAGTTTTGTTTAGGGGTTGTGTTGGAGGTTAAATTCAGTTGTTTTAAGTTAAGTTCATGTATGCAGCTTGTTATTTAGACCATGTTCATATGGTTATTAAGTTTGGGGTTAAATTAAGTGTTGCATATAAAATTGATTTAGAGCGAAATTGGTGATTGAGTTGAGAATGGCCAAGCGATCGCAATGACATGGGCTAAATAAATAGGGGTAAACTGAAACTGTCAAAAAATGTTTGTACAATGCAAAATGTAACAGAAGGCAGCTTTTATTTTGCTTTATTTTTCTTTTGTACCGAAATCTTCGTAACTTAAATCCTTTACAATTTTTTTGTTATGCCGAGCGGCTAAGAAGTTCATTTAAAAAGCTAACTATTATAAATTTTCATAATAAAACCTAGAAATTTTCTTAATACAATAAGCCACATTAAATTCTATATACATACATAAACTCTTGTCTAGCATTCATTTAATTTCTAATACTGTTATTTAAATATAAATTAGATGAATCTCTTAATGGTCGTTTTGATCACAATTAAAAAACGTTTTAGTTGTATACAAATAAATAGATAATTGTTTTTTTGGTTTGGTTGAATAGAGTAATAAAAATTTTCTAGCTGGCTGGTGGGGTGAAAAAATAATTTCAGAACGATAGGGAAGCAGATTTTATTGAGTATACGAGTATATGTGTCGAGCGCATATTCAAGACAAATTAATTAATTAATTTTATGTTTTTATTTTCGCCATTAAATAGGAAATTTTACACAACCTTTCTAGTTTTATAAAAACACATAAATGTCAATTCGGTTAAATTATATATAATAATACGAACAATTTCATTGGGTAAATATACAATATAGCTATCATGTTTGCACAATATATAGGATAAAGTTTCGTTTGGCGTAACGTAATTTTTAAAAGCTTAAAAGTTGTTTTGTTTTTTAAAATGATAAAACAAAATTAAATTACTCCATTTTAAAATTTAGTATTATCTGAATATATGTATTATGTATGTATATACGAACAACATTATACGTGCTCGCATACATTTCTGTATATTTAGAGCTTAACCCCCATCACATTTTGTATATTTGCCCACACAATATTAAGTTAGTCGTGTGTGAAAGGAAAAAAGCACTGTATAACAATACCAAACTATACAGTTTCATTAAGTTCATTTTTAAAGAGTTTTTAACCACAAAAATATACACGATAAATGGTCGTTTAAAAGCAAACAAATTTAATTTCTGGTTGCTTTTCAAGTGCCTGAACTTTTTTATTTATTTTATGTAAAACGTTTAATAGAACGGTATTCAAACGACATTTTGGTTTCATAAATATTATGTTTTAATTAGAATTGGTTAGTTTATATACATATGTGTCGGCAAAACGATTTATGTAGACTAAACGTGTTTAGCTCCCAATTTTATAGTATTGTTTGTTTCATTTGGTTGAATATAATTTTCTATGCAGAAAAAAGATTTGACGCCACTCTGTCCCATAGTACAAAATATTCTCTTTCGAAACCAAATTTATACCGACTGTGGTTTCTGCCAATTTGATTTGTTTAAATCGTATATTTAGGGTTCAGCCGTGCAAAAAATCAATTATTCTTTGTTTCTTTGTGATTCGTTTTGGTTCCTGGTTGGAAATTTCCTTTTTTTTTTGCTCTTGCCCATTAAATAATAATGAATTATTCTCGGTTTTGTTTTACTTATTTGGTTTACGATATATTTTTCATCCTTTCATTAATTTTTGGGTTTCCTTCTGTACCTTAATATTTTTGGATGATTTTCTTATTTAACAAACTAATATCGGACGAAAAGATATGAATTTCATCAGCAATACAGGTTGAAGCCAAAAGTCTCACTGTTTCATCAAAATATGAACTTAGGACTGTTTGAAAAATCTTACAAATTTGGAACCTTTTGTATTGATGCATTGCCATTAGAATCGAGAAAAGAGATCTGCTCAATATACCAAATCAACGGGATCCGCTCGAAACGCGATATTTTAAAACGCGATATTTCAAAACGCGATATGACGAAACGCGATATGGTACAAAACGCGATATTTCAAAATGCGATATTTCAAAACGCGATATGGTACAAAACGCGATATGGTACGAAACGCGATATTTCAAAATGCGATATTTCAAAACGCGATATGGTATACAAAATGCGATATTTGAAAATAAAAATTTTAAAATAATAATAATTGTTAATCTTCCTTCATTTAATAAAATTTTCCTTCACCAAAATGTAGAAATTGAACATGTACGACCAGAATTAGGAAATCGTGTTTTGAAATATCACGTTTTGAAATATCGCGTTTTGTACCATATCGCGTTTTGTACCATATCGCGTTTTAAAATATCGCATTTTGAAATATCGCGTTTTGTCTAATCGCGTTTTAAAATATCGCGTTTCAAATGGGACCCCAAATCAACCTATCCTAAACACTCAACCTAAATTTTACTATTTGTCAGTAAATTATGCTTCAGTTAGGACACTCCAGATTCCATCCAGGCCATGTCGAAGTGTGGCAAGCTCGATAGTTAATTTTAATAAATTGTTCTCTCTTATACAAATTAAATCGTGAAAAACGTTACAAACTGTCATTCAGCTTACAATTTTACTAGCTTTTTAATCTGGAAATTGAAGTTACATACATGTCGAAATTCTGCAATAGGTGCTATTCCTAGAAAGCTGCCATTTGGAATGCCGGTTCTATTACTTAAGATGCTTTAGTTTGGGAAATACATTCATTCAAGAAAACAATTGTAGAGTACTTATATCCTATACGGTTCTAATCCGGTATACTCGTATTGATAACTAACCATTTTCTAGAGTTAAAAATGTGTTTAAGGATTACCAGGTAATCTAACCGGTGTGATTTAACAGGTAACCGATGTATTTAAATCTCAACTTAACTTAGTTTTCTTCTTCGCTCAGGCTCAATTATAGGATTTTGATATTTGTTACGAATGAGACTAGCCACGTTTGGGATTCTTAAAGCGTTCTAAATCTTGTATTTTATTCTTTGCAAATGCGAGTAGAGTACAGTATAGCACACTGAAACTCAATAGACCTACCAAAAGCTAATTGAAAAGCTATGATTTGAGATTTGCTTGTTTTTCTGGTAATTTCATACCTGAAATCACAGTACATCATTCGAATTTACATAAAACAATTTAAATTGTGATAAAACGTAGAATGGCATATCATTTACACCAAACGGCCATCCTGTAATTTTCTTCTCTTGCTACTGGATTACCACCATCACCTACTGTGCCATATTTTTCAACAATTTTAAGCTTTCGGTCGACGCTAGCTTCTGGTGCTGAATTTTGTCTTTTTTGTTCGCTGTAGGTTGTTTTTTCTCGACCTAAGACATATAAATTTAAATTCAGAATCATTTTAATTTAGAAATCTGAAACTTTATTAACCTTGCCCCACCAACAATGTAATGAAGAAACTTTTGGAATCCGAAAACTCACCTTGAACGATTTAAAAAAATTAATTCTAAATTTTAAATCTCAAATTCTAAATTTCAAACTGCAGACTCCAAATCACAAATTCCTAATTTCCAATTTCGAATTCCAAATTCCAAATTTTAAATTTCAAACCCCAAATTCCAAATTTTAAATCTTAAATTAAATTTCAAATTCAAAATTTTAATTTTAAATTTCAAATTCTAAATTCAAAATTTCAAACTCCGAATTCCAAATTTCAAATTCCAAATTTACAATCCCAAATTTCAAATTTCAAATTCTAAATTCTAAATTTCAAACTTCTAATTTAAATTTCAAATTTTTAATTTCAAGGTTTAAATTTAAAATTGAAAATCTCAAATTCTAAATTCCAAATTTCAAATATCAAATTTCAAATTCCAAACTTGAAATTTCAAATTTCAAATTTCAAATTCCAAATCCAAACTACAAACTTTAAATTTCAATTTCCAAATTTCAAACCCGAAACTCCCATGTTCAAATTCCAAATTTCAATTTTCAAATCCCAAACTTCGAATTTCAAATTTCAAACTCCAAATTTCAAATTATAAATTTCAAACTTCAAATTAAATTTCATGTTTTAAATGTCTAATCTAAAATTTCAAAATTTAAAATTTTTAATCTGAAATTTCAAAATTTATAATTTTTCGAAATTTCAAATTCCAAATTTCAAATTTCAAATCTTAAATTCCAAATTTTAAATTCCAAACTTGAAATTTAAAATTTAAAAATTTAAATCCAAACTGGAAACTTTAAATTCCCAATTTCAAACAAATACCAAACTCCAAATTTCAAATTTAAAATTTCGAATCTCAAATTTTAAATTCCAAATTTCAAACTCCAAATTCCAAATTTCAAATTCCAAATTTCAAATCCAAAATTTCAAATTACAAATTCTAAATTTCAAATTTCTAATTTAGATTTCAAATTTTTAATTTCTAATCTCAAATTTAAAAATTTAAAATTTTTAATCTGAAATTTCAAAATTTAAAATTTTTCCAAATTCCAAATTCAAAATTTCAAATTTTAAATCTCAAATTCCAAATTCGAAACTTGAAATTTCAAATTTCAAACCCCAAACTATAAACTTAAAATTCCAAATGTAAACTCCAAATTCCAAATTTCAAATTGCAAATTTCAAATTCCAAATCCTAAATTTCAAATCCCGAACTTCAAATTCCAAATTCCAAACTACAAATTCCAAATTTTAAACTCTAAATTCCAAATTTAAAATTGTGTCAATCCAAACTTCAAATTCCAATCCTAAATTTCAAACTGCCAGTTCTAAATTTCAAATCCCAAATTCCAAGCTTGAAATTTCAAATTTCATTCTAAATCCAAACTTTTAACTTCAAATTCCAAATTTCAAACTCCAAACCAAATTTCAAACTGCAAATTTCAAATTCCAAATTCCAAACTTGAAATTTAAAATTTGAAATTTCAAATTCCAAATACAAACTTTAAATTTCAAATTCCAAATTTCAAACCCCAAAGCCCAAACTTCAAATTCCAAACTAGAAATTTCAAATTCCAAATCCAAACTTTAAACTTTAAATTTCAAATTTCAAACTTCAAATTTCAAATTCCAAATCCAAACTTTAAACTTCAAATTCCAAATTTCAAACTCCAAATTCCAAATTTCAAATTGCAAATTTCAAATTCCAAATTCTAAATTTCAAACTTCAAATTTAAATTTCAAATTTTTAATTTCTAATCTCAAATTTAAAAATTTAAAATTTTTAATCTGAAATTTCAAAACATCAAATTTTTTCAAATTTCAAATTCCAAATCCAAATTTCAAATCTCAGATTCCAAATTTCAAATCCCAAACTTCAAATTCCAAATTTCAAACTCAAATTCCAAATCCCAAATTTCAAATCCCAAACTTCAAATTCCCAATTCCAAACTTCAAATCCCAAATTTCTTCCAAATTCCAATTAGTTATCAAATTCCAAATTTCAAACTTTAAATCCGAAATTTCTAATTCAAAATGCCAAATTTCAAATTTCAAACCCCAAACTCCAAAGATCAAATTCCAAATTTCAAATTTGAAATCCCAAATTTCAAATTCCAAACTTTAAATTCCAAATTTAAAACTCGAGATTTCAAATTCGAAATCCTAAATTTCAAATCTCGAACTTCAAATTCCAAATTCCAAACTTCAAATTCCAAATTTCAAATTCCAAATTTTAAACTCTAAATTCCAAATTTAAAATTTAAAATCCCAAATTTCACATTCCAAATTCAAAATTGTAAATCTTAAATTTTAAATTTCAAATTCCAAATTTTTATTTTAAATTTCAAATTCCAAACTTCAAATTCCAATCCCAAATTTCAAACTGCAAATTCCAAATTTCAAATCCCAAATTTTAAATTTCTAATTCCAAATTCTAAATTTCATTTTTCAAATTTAAATTTCAAATTTTTAATTTCAAGTTTTAAATTTAAAATCTCAAAATTCAAAATTTAAAATTTTCCCAAATTTCAATCTCGAAATTCAAAACTTCAAATCTCAAATTACAAATTCCAAACTTGAAATTTCAAATTTGAAATTTCAGATTCCAAATCCAAACTTTAAATTCCAAATTTCAAATTCCAAATTCCAAACTAGAAATTTCAAATTTCATTCCAAATCCGAACTTTAAACTTCAAATTCTTAAAAATATTTTTCAAGCGTAGTGGGCAGCATATAATAAGAGTTGATGGTCGATACAACTTCCGTGCTAACCGTCAAGTTTTGTATAGTATTCCCAGGTTTAATAATGATCATTTCCACCGCCACATTCTTGTTGCATCACATACCATCTTTAATAGTCTACCAGATAGGATTAGGAGGCTAATTCATTCTAAGTCGTTTTTGTCCAGTGTGAAAGATTGGCTCTTTGAAACGCCTGACGTTACAAATCTGTTTAGTGTTACTACATAATTAGCGTTATTTATGAAATTTTGTAATCATTTTTTATTGTATTTGATAGCCGATCAGTATAATGTTAAATATTTTGATTTTTTGTAATCTTAATGTGTCTTTAGATGAATTCGAAACTGTCGATTTTCGACAAAGAATTCTTCTATTTTCACTCTAATTAAAAAAGAAATTAAGACATAATAATAATAATAATAATTCCAAATTTCAAACTCCAAACCAAATTTCAAACTGCAAATTTCAAATTTCAAATTCCAAATTATAAATTTCAAACTTAAAATTTAAATTTCAAATTTTTAATTTCTAATCTCAAATTTAAAAATTTTTAATTTTTAATCTGAAATTTCAAAATTTAAAATTTTTCCAAATTTCAAATTTCAAATTCCAAATTCAAAATTTCAAATTCAAAATTTCAAACCCCAAAGTCTAAACTTCAAATTCCAAACTTGAAATTTCAAATTCCAAATCCAAACTTTAAACTTTAAATCACAAATTCCAAATTCCAAACTTGAAGTTTCAAATTCCAAATCCAAACTTTAAACTTCAAATTCCAAATTTCAAACTCCAAATTCCAAATTTCAAATTGCAAATTTCAAATTTCAAATTCTAAATTTCAAACTTCAAATTTAAATTTAAAATTTTTAATTTCTAATCTCAAATTTAAAAATTTTAAATTTTTAATCTGAATTTTTTCAAATTTCAAATTCCAAATTCAAACTTCAAACTTTAAATTCCAAATTTCAAATTTCAAACCCCAAACTTCAAATTTCAAATTCCAAATTTAAAATTTAAAATCCCAAACTTCAAATTCCAAATGTCAAACTTTAAGTTCGAAATTTCTAATTCAAAATGCCAAATTTCAAATTTCAAATCCCAAACTCCAAAGATCAAATTCCAAATTTCAAATTTGAAATCCCAAATTTCAAATATGAAATCCCAAATTTCAAATTTGAAATCCCAAATTTCAAATTCCAACCTCAGCGCACCTAAGGTGAGAGTAAAACGGCTATGGAGTTCGTTGAATGATATTGAATTTGGAATATTTGCGGTTGACGACAAAAATCTTAATTTTACAACTATTCCTAAGAATTCGGTATCTTTGCTTATGCCTGATATAAGTTTTTTTTTCATGTTGTGACAGTAGTGAAAGTTTATTGCAATTTAACGTAGTAAATTAAATGAGTACATGATGGGCCATCTGTTGGTTCTTTTTCCAATCAATTAATTTTAGTACTTAATGTTATCTGTTCTAAAAAATTCTTTGACATATGAAAAGTTAAAAATATGCCATTTATCATCATGAAGTTGCTAACAATATAACAACACATTTTGATTTTCCAAATTTATTATGAAAATAATCGTTCAAAAACAACAACATTTCGTAAATTACGTGAGTGTTTTGGTCGACATGGACGGCCCCACTGAGCGTGCAATTGGCAAAATTATTGATCGGTTTGAAGGAACTGGTTCAGTGGAAGGTCGTAGACCGTATCAACATGTTCATCCAGTTCGTACTCCTGATGCAGTGGCAGCAGTTAGTGAAAGTGTTTGTAATGAACCAAGCACATCAACCAGGCATCGTTCACAAGAACTAAACATTTCACGAACCACAGTACGACGCGTTTTGCATGTTGATCTTCATTTGCATCCATACAAAATTCAGCTAACTAAAAAATTGAGGCCACCAAACCATTAAAATCGTCGTCGTTTTGTTAATTGGATGCTTGAACGAAATGAAGGTTTTCGTTTTTACCACTTGATTATTTTTGTGGGGTTATTTGAAAGGTAAGGTTTATGCTAACTATCCACAAACAATTCAATAACTTAAAAACAACATTCGAGCTGAAATTGAGGTCATCGCTTTTATTGGAAAAACTTATCGAAAATGTTGATGTTCAGATGCTGTAGCTTATGCACCGCACTGATGTTGTTCTCACAGTTTATAATCACCCATGAATGGTTCAATATTTATCTTTGCCAAACATATTTACATTATTTTACATTAGATTCATCTCTTGACCAATAAACAGACCGAGTGTAACGTTTAAGTCCTGTACCTTCGTATTTTGTTCAGGTTACCTTGCATTTACTGCTGCTTTTAATACAGCTTTTGTATTCAGAAAGGTGTTGTCCACTTCTTTATTGTTGGTTTTGTAACCTTCGAAAGCTATTAATTCCATTTCGTAATCATTGAAATGTTTGTTTAGCTTTTCGATTTTTTTTCGCTTATTTGAATGGCTTTCTCACCAAATAATTTAATATATAGTATCTCATTTGATTCACTTTCACTTAATATTTTTCAGTTCTTTGCTACCAAGAACTATGTACATGTTATACGTTAATTATTTAATGTGATTTTCATTATGTAAAAAGAGGCTGGATTTAAAAGGATCAGCATGCAAGGATGCAATCAATATAGGCGAAAATTTACTGAAATCTTCTGTATAAAAAGCTTAAAAATACCCAAAATCGTGTGAGTACAAACTCTTCAAAAATTATCATGATTACTGTCCTTTATTTTACTATGTAAAACAAGGTAAAACTAAATCTTCTTGTGGTTTGCTATATGTATGAGTTTTGTACCATAGTTTTCTGTGTTTGTGCTTTTTAATTGAAAGATTAAATTTGAGAATACAGACATACAAATCCATATTTAAAATGTTGAGTGTTTTCATTTTTTTTCATATACATAATGTATAAAAATTAAATCCTCAGATTATGCATGTAAGGAAAGAGATTATGCTGGTTATTATAATTTTGTGAGATATACCATACATTGTTGAAGGTTGTCACTTGTCACCTAAAAGACCAAACATAAAATACACTTTTTGTTGAATACACTAGTATTAATCACCTAAAACAAATTATTAATTAGAATTATTATGTACAATTTATTAGAATTAACTTAACTTTCAAATTTTGAATTCAAATTACCAACAAAATTTCATATAAAAACATTTATCATTATAAATTCATTTTACTTTATGTAACAAATCAATACTTAGCTTCTCATTCATTAATATTTTGCAAATGAAATCTTGAAATGATGAATGAATTGAAATAATTAAAATTTTAGAATTAATTAATATTTAAATTTAATAATGAAATTGTTATTTACCTTTTTTGTATGCACTAATTTTTGAGTCAAAACCTTACAAATGTAATTTTATAATTTGAACGGCCAAATCCTTATAAATGTTTCTATAATGTCGTTTGGATTAATTTTAAAATAAGAACGACTGCGTTCATTGCTTTATAGTTTAAGTACAATTTCTCCATCTGGTATAAACTGTAGAAACTAGAAATTTTGTAAGTCATTGTAAAATTACCATTTTATATCTCTCTTTAAAACCAACCATCAAAGTGTAAACATCAAAATAAAAATTAAAATAAATAAAATCTATTATATTTATAATTTATCACCAACCAAATACTCAAGTGGTTTTATTTTTTGATCGTGGAACCAACCAACCATTTGAGAACATTGTTGTTATTGCATCTTTTTGTACCATTACCTATTGGTACAATCAATGGTCCTTCGAGCCGGATAAATCAACAAGCTGAATTTGGATTTTTTAATAAACTTGGAAATTTATATTAATTTGGAAACCGCGTGGAGTTATCAACCATTTCAACCAGTCAACGTGGGATTCAACATTGGAACCAAAAAACCTTAAGTATCACAAAATTATTTAACACTATTACTAACAATTATATAAATAAAATTCTTATAAAAACCAAAATTAACCAAATTGTGTCGAGAATTTATTTATTTATCAAAACCCAAATTATAAAGTGAATCATAAATTAAACAAAATCAAGTACCGTGCTAAGCATCGAACCTGGTACCTTTTGCGTTTTGGTCGAGTACGCTACCACTCGACCTATTTGATCGTTTTATAAATCGTGCGATTTTGAGTGAACTTAAGTTAAATATTTTGAAAAATAGTGATAGTGTTAAATTGTGAATATCGTACAAAATGGCGCAACTCGTGTCTTTAAAGAAAAGACGTGCTACCATTAAGGGGAATGTAACTAAGTTGCTTAATTACATTAAAACTATAAGCGATGCAACTATGGTAGAAGATATCAAGACACGACTGTCCCATATCGATAAACTGCGAGAAGAATTCATAGTGGTGGAAGACAAAATAGTTGAACTGGACGAAAAAGAAGAGCTAGATACAGATTTCGAGGAGAACTACTACACGGCCGTTGCAGGTTTACATCACGCGCTAAGGGTAAAATCAGATACTACAGTATCAATGAATGATACACTAGGAAATACCAGCATCGGCGGTAACCATACGGAAGTAAAGCTGCCTAAAATCTCAATACCAGTGTTTAGTGGCGACTATACGGAATGGCAGTCGTTTTTCGATTTATTTTGCTCAACTATTCATGACAACCCTAAACTAACCGGATCACAAAAGTTACAGTATTTAAAGGGATCTCTGAAGGGTGAAGCAGCAGGCCTACTGAAGCACTTCAACATAACCGACGCTAATTACATCGAGGCACTAAAGAAATTGAGAGAACGATACGACCGGAGAAAACACACCATATATGCCTTCATTAGAAATTTTATGTCGCAACCAACAGTGAACATACCAAATAGTGCAAACGTCCGAAGACTTCTGGATACTTCAGATGAAATCATCCGTGGACTCAAAGCACTAGGAGAAGATGCCGAAACCAGAGACCATTGGCTGATTCATATCATGATTAGCAAGCTGGATGACGAGACTAACAGTTTATGGGCGCAAGATTCTGCTGAAAATAACCTTCCAAACTTAAAGCAGTTTTTTGACTTTCTTTTAAAGCGGATTGATGCATTAGAATCAACAAAAATACCAACTAGACGCACACAACCTCAAACTAATCAGCCAAAGTTTAACATCAGAAGTAACGCTGTTGGAACTTTTGCAGTTCAACCATGTGCAATATGTCCTGAAAAGCAACACAAACTATTTGAATGTGACAAATTCAAGGAAATGTCTGTAGAAAATAGAAGGGATTTGTTGAAAAAAGAAAACCGTTGTTTCAATTGTCTCAATAATAACCACAGTGTATATAGTTGCAAGTCCAAATATCGATGCAGGTACTGCAATAGAAAACACCATAGCTTAGTCCATGAGAATTCACCAACAAACCCAGATTCGAATGTTACGGTCACAAATGTTCCACCAAATCAGTCATACTCAACTACACTCAGTACTAAAATAGGCGTATCACTATTACCTACAGCACTTGTAAATGTAACCGACAAATTTGAACAAAATCAATTATGTAGAGTACTTCTTGATTCAGGGTCGCAAAGTTCATTTATATCTGAGAGATGTGTACAGAGGCTCCAATTAAAAAGATCAAAAGCTAAAATTTCTATATCCGGAATAGGAGCAACAACAAATGGTTTCACGAAGGGGTTAGTATCGTTAGTACTAACGCCATGGAGTAGAGATACACCACGCATAAATATTGAAGCACTTATCTTTCCAAAACTAACAGCTAAACAGTCGCCAGTTTCGCAATATATAGATGTAAACTATTTTAAGCAATTCGAGCTAGCAGATCCATATTTTTATAAAGGATCAGACATCGATATTATCCTGGGAGCTGATACCTTCTTCGAAATCCTTTCGGAAGGAAAATTAATTGCCCAGAACCTACACATGCAAAAAACTCTATTGGGGTGGATAGTAGCAGGACAATGCACTGGATCTCAAACACAGCAGGCAATTACCGCTAACATCAACCAACCAGAACAAAGCTTGGATCAATTACTAAATAAATTTTGGGAAATTGAAGCAGTTGCTGAAACAAACCTCAATTTATCAAAAGAAGAGGAATTTTGTGAAAGTCACTTTAAAAGCAGCACCGTGATAGACAGCACCGGTCGATTAACAGTACGCCTACCGTTTAAGTTATCACCATCCATATTGGGAAATTCATTTCAAAAGGCAGTACAAAGGATGTACTCAATAGAAAGAAGATTCCTCAAAGACAAAGAATACGCATCAAGATACAAGGATTTCATGTCAGAATACATATCGCTGGGACATATGAGAGCGATAAGCGATACTGCAGCAAGACTTCAAGGATATTACCTACCACACCACGGCGTCATTAAAAACTCCAGCACCACAACGAAGTTAAGAGTAGTATTTGATGGTTCAGCCAAATCGACTTCGGGAATATCATTAAACGATTGTCTTGCGGTCGGACCAACCGTACAATCGACGTTATTTGACATTTTAATCCGTTTTAGAAAATTTAAAATATCGTTCACAGCTGACATTGAAAAAATGTTTAGGCAGGTTAATGTTGCAGCAGAAGACACAAAGTACCAAAGGATCGTTTGGCGAGAAGCACCACATAAACCTTTCACCACATATGAACTGCAGACGGTGACCTATGGCACAGCAAGTGCAACTTATCTAGCCACCCGCGCGCTAAATGAAGCAACAGAAAGACATAAAAACAAATTTCCAGAAGCAGTAAAGCACATAAGAAGCAATATTTATGTAGATGATTTGATGTCAGGAGCCGACTCAACGGAAGACGCCATGAAACTGAAGCATGAGATAGATTTCATTTTATCCAGTTCTGGTTTCCAGCTCAGAAAATGGTTAACCAATGACGAAAGCTTTCTGAACAGTGCTACTCAACCCACCAACCAAACGAGAGTATTAGAAATCGAGGAATCGAACTCAGTCAAAGTGCTAGGCCTGCATTGGAATCCAAAAACCGACTGTTTTCAATTCAAGGTGAATTTAAACCAAAAACCAACCACAACAAAGAGGGAAATCCTGTCAGAAGCCAGTCGGCTATTTGACCCCTTAGGATGGCTTGCTCCAGTGACAGTCAGAGTAAAAATATTCTTTCAGACGTTATGGCTCAAAAATTTGGGATGGGATGACCAATTGTCAGATGACTCAAAAGCAGAATGGTTAAAAATTCGTGAAAATCTGGTGAACATAGAGAATATATCTCTGCCCAGATATATAGGTACAACTGCAAGCAGTGACATATCACTACATGGCTTTTCAGATGCATCCAAACAAGCTTATGCGGCAGTTATATATATTCAGACCACACAACCAAATGGAACATCGCATATAAAGCTTTTAACATCCAAAACAAAAGTGGCACCCGTGAAACAAATAACCATTCCACGTCTAGAACTATGTGGGGCATTGCTGTTAAGCAAGCTATTTGTCGCCATTAAAAAAGCTTTGAATACTAATGTTAAAGAAATCAACGCATGGACTGATTCCACTATAGTTTTAGATTGGCTTTCCACACATCCCACAAAATGGAATACCTTCGTCGGTAATCGGACTGGTGAGATACTCACAAATATGAGCAGATCTCAATGGAGACATGTGAGTTCAGAGGATAACCCAGCTGATTTTGCGTCCAGGGGAGTCGACCCAGAAAAATTACAACACATCAGCTTGTGGTGGAATGGCCCAACCTGGTTAGCCAATCCAAACAGATGGCCAGAAAATATAGACAACCGATCTACCACAATTCAAGAAATAAGAATCCAATCAACGCACGTCCAAATTCAACCATCAAATATAATAGATGATCTGATTGAGAAGTCATCCAGCTTCAGTAAAACGGTACGAATCTTGGCGTATGTACTTCGATTTGTAAATAAGAGATTAAAGCTAGAACCAAAAAATTCCTTTCCGACCAATCTTCTCACCTCAGAATTCCAAAAATCCCAACTTCTCATCTTCCATCATTTGCAACACAAACAATTTCCACTCGAAATTAAATCCATTACATCTAATAAACCACTATCACCTTCAAGTAGCCTAAAATACTTAAATCCAATTATCGACGACCAGGGACTACTGCGAGTTGGAGGAAGAATACGAAATGCATCCATAACATACGACGTCAAACATCCATTAATACTCGCAGCAAAAAACAAACTAGTTGAATCAATCGTAAGGGAACATCACCAAAAATATCTACATGCTGGGCCAACATTAATGATGGCCACTCTTCGACATAAATACTGGATTATTGGCTGCAAAAATTTAATCAGAAAGATCGTCCACAGCTGCGTAAAATGCACAAAGTACGAGGCAAAGGAACTTAATCAAGTCATGGGAGATCTTCCGAGTCCAAGGGTAGAGCTAATTAGACCGTTCCATAAAGTTGGAGTGGATTACGCAGGTCCGATTCAAACGTATTCAGTGAGAGGCAGGGGGCAGAAAATCTATAAAAGCTACATCTGCATCTTCGTTTGTCTAGCCACCAAAGCTGTACACATCGAGCTTGTTTCCGACCTTACCACAGATGCCTATATCGCCGCGCTACGAAGATTTGTGGCTCGCAGAGGAATGTGTAGCGAAATACACAGTGATAATGGAACAAACTTCATTGGGGCTAGAAATCACTTATATGAATTCTTCAAATTTTTAAAACAAAATGCTAATATTTTTTCTAAATTTTTATTGTCAGATCAAATACAATTCAAATTTATTCCACCGAGATCACCACATTTTGGCGGGCTGTGGGAAGCTGCAGTTAAAAGTACAAAGTATCACCTAAGAAGAGTAACCGACGGCCATATACTCACAATAGAAGAGATGACAACACTATTAACCGAGATTGAAGCCATGCTCAACTCAAGACCGATCTGTGTACTCTCGAGCGATGATCTGGACTATTTGACACCAGCTCATTTTTTGATTGGCCGACCGACAACTCAACTACCTTGTGAAGACCTAGTAGATGTCAAACTTTCCAAATTATCACGATGGCAAATGGTACAACAGATGAACCAGCATATATGGAAAAGGTGGCATCTGGAATATCTAACCAGTTTACAACATAGAAGCAAATGGCACACAAAAAACAATAACATTAAAATTGATGACATCGTGCTAATCAAAGAAAATAATTTACCTCCATCAAAGTGGTTATTGGGCAGAGTAATGGAATTACACTCAGGAACAGACGGCAACGTTAGAGTCGTCACGCTAAAAACACAACAAGGGAATTTTCAACGTCCAATCCACAAGCTTTGTCGATTACCAGTGAGTTGAATCAACCGATTCAAGCCGGCCGGGATGTTGAATACACTAGTATTAATCACCTAAAACAAATTATTAATTAGAATTATTATGTACAATTTATTAGAATTAACTTAACTTTCAAATTTTGAATTCAAATTACCAACAAAATTTCATATAAAAACATTTATCATTATAAATTCATTTTACTTTATGTAACAAATCAATACTTAGCTTCTCATTCATTAATATTTTGCAAATGAAATCTTGAAATGATGAATGAATTGAAATAATTAAAATTTTAGAATTAATTAATATTTAAATTTAATAATGAAATTGTTATTTACCTTTTTTGTATGCACTAATTTTTGAGTCAAAACCTTACAAATGTAATTTTATAATTTGAACGGCCAAATCCTTATAAATGTTTCTATAATGTCGTTTGGATTAATTTTAAAATAAGAACGACTGCGTTCATTGCTTTATAGTTTAAGTACAATTTCTCCATCTGGTATAAACTGTAGAAACTAGAAATTTTGTAAGTCATTGTAAAATTACCATTTTATATCTCTCTTTAAAACCAACCATCAAAGTGTAAACATCAAAATAAAAATTAAAATAAATAAAATCTATTATATTTATAATTTATCACCAACCAAATACTCAAGTGGTTTTATTTTTTGATCGTGGAACCAACCAACCATTTGAGAACATTGTTGTTATTGCATCTTTTTGTACCATTACCTATTGGTACAATCACTTTTTTTAAAACAAAGTTGCTCAAATCAATTTTTAATAAAATTTATAGAAGCTTCCAGAGAATGGAATTATATGGTAGTTAAAAAGCTAAAACCATTTCCTAGTAAAATTTTTGCCTTAATATTGATTTTTTTTAACATTAAGAACCTCTATACTATATATTTTTAGCCGATTTGTGATTTTAATTTAAAACAAGCTTTTAGCGTGAGCTTTGAAAGGCAATACAAATATTAACCAAAAATTTTACAAGACATATTACCA
The DNA here is from genome assembly GCA_963556165.1 of Tipula helvola. Classification (NCBI taxonomy): domain Eukaryota; kingdom Metazoa; phylum Arthropoda; class Insecta; order Diptera; family Tipulidae; genus Tipula; species Tipula helvola. The sequence continues at coordinate 20,215,538 of OY744483.1, forward strand.
AACTGACTAAGTTTGTACGACATACAAAATTTAACGGTAAATAGTAAACTTATTAAAAATCGATAAGACGAGAAAACAATAACAAAACTAAACTGTATTTTCTTATAACTTTTCATTGCATTTCTTATAATCAAGTTTTGCTAAAAAAAGTTTTTTTTTTATTCAATTTGTTTATAACTTATTTATATCTAAAAAACACAACAAGACGAACAAGTGGGAAAATCGAATGAAATGACTTAATTTTCCAAATGGTAAAACCGTACTATTTACGAATAAAAACAAAAAGTTTTAGAAGACATCCTCTCGTTTAAAAGTAAATTCAATTTTCTCAATTCTACCATCTGGACATAAATGCATTTCGATTTGGTCATTCGATTAGTTGATCAACGTGAGTTTGATACAATGATTCCTTAGAGTATGGTAAAGAATAAAATTAAAGATTGGGGTCCTTCAAACGAGAGGACGAGAAACGGAGTGGAGTTGACGAGAATTTTTTTCGTGAGGATTCTTTTCAATTCAATTGGCGAGATTTGTGTTTATTTAGCTAAGGATAATATGTAATTGAATCAGAATTGAGATTTACACAAATACTCTTCAAATTAGAAACAATTACGATTTATGGATTAGCCGTTGTACTCCCAAATTATTATTATACTTCCTTCTTAATAGCATATTAAAATAGTTTTCATATGAGACTGCTGGCACAATAAAGCCGAGGTGAATTTCATGTACTGCATCATTCGAATCAAATTCCCCATTTTATGATTTTATTGAAACCGCATGGGCTGCCATCGTCATGCTTAAGGCCAAATTTACAATCAAGACTGATCTTCCGAATATCTTTATTCAGTTACCATTCGAAATTATTCATGAGCGTTTAATTGTCACGCTCATATAATAATTCGTTTGATCAAATTGTACTCAGTCCTTGATTGCAAGGAATTCCTCCAATGTGAATAAAGCTAAAGTGCATTGTAAACGGTCTTCAAAACTATAGATTAGGCATTTATGCCAACATTTTATGAATGAGGAATACCAAAAAAATTGAAAATATAGAATCAGAAGATTAAAACCCCCTTTACAATCCCACCCTAATCGCGAAATTTCATGACATTTATTTAACATTCCAAAAGTCTCAATTTAAACAAAAAAAAATAAAAGTCAAACTCCAGTACATATAATCGAAACTTCTGCGCCAATCAAACGTTCATTCACCGAAACAGCAAGCAGAATATGACCTAACACCTAACCAATGAACTCGCTATCATCTCATGCAAGAAAAGTTAGGCATAATTTTCATTAAATTCCTGATCCCGTCATTATTTAGAATTCGATAAGTGCCATACTTGTCATGTTTTGGGCCTTATATCATTCGCACGATTCGTTTCTCAAATGTATATAAAGCCATCATGTCTTGTATTAATCTGCCAAGTACCAATTCGAAAACTCATTTATGACAAAGGGCCTGACGAATACATTAAACAAATTAAGCTTAGCGGCACAACAAATTCGTTCCAGATTTTTGTGCAACAATTTGCCTGGAGCCGTAAATAAGTAAAAGTAACGAAGCTTCCCGAGATAGATACAAAACAAATTCTTCTGGCTAAGCTTAACATTCAAGCATTATGTCCTTTTATGGTCAAGCAAGGAAAATTTTTAAGAATACAATTTTTTTGTCTCAAAATTGCTAGTCTTATGTAAAGCTCAATGGTTCTACTTTGAATTTCTAGATAGCATGTTGTGAAACATATAATGCATAAATTAATGATAAAGTAGTAAACTGTATGTACCAATTATTTAGGTTGTTCACCAATTGTAATTTTAAGAAAACGAAGATGAATAAAAATATGTAACATAGGGTAATAACCTTATGTGAAAAGGGTACAACATACAAAGTAACAAAGAACAATAAAGAAATGTAAAACGCAATCGATGCATGAAATTATATAATGTCTGGTGGTAATGAAAAACCCAAACATAAAAATGTCAATACATAATTAAGAAATGTAAAATCACAAAAATAAAGTAAATAAAAATAACATGGCTGGAAGTAATAAAATGTAGGTCATAAATAACTTAAAATTAATAATATAGGAAATATAATGAATGAAGTATTGACGAAATATACAACACAATATATTATGAAATACAATGTATGAAAATTAATAAAAAAAAACAATAAAATACGGAAGAGACCTAAATGTGTAATGAGGAAATTAATTAATGTTTAATATTGTATGTTGTTGTAAAACACAAAGTAATTTTTAGTATATAAGAACCAAAAATTGTAACTAAGATCATTCGTAATTCATATACCAAATAGAGCACAGTCTCTACAATCTCATTATTAAATATATATTCAAAGGAGACACTGTTACTCTCCGTAAAATTAAAGAAATAAAAAGAAGTGAATAAATAAATAAAATTGTTATTATTTAAAAAATATTCGTGAAACCATCCTGCTGCCTGATCGATCAACTAGAACAACCAAGGTAAATATAAACTAACAAATAAACTAACACAAACGGCCCGGTATCTCCTGGCATGCTAACGTACTTCCTCAGGAAGGACCAACAGAACAATAGCTATACTTCGGTACGAGCTGTAGTAATTGGCCAGTTAGCATTCCACTAGCATATCTTTCTCCAATTAACAAACTTATTTCTCCAGTAAGCCCGATTCAAACCTAACACATAAAAACGGCTTACCATCTTTAACTATCAACAAGAACATAAATTAACTTCAGTATTAACCGCACTCGAGGTAATCTCTTAGTATACCTCGTTAATATAAAGATTTCGTAACTAGAATAGTTTTAATAAGATATAATGCATGTTATAACACACAAGACGATAACATCCATTATAACAAGCAACAGTTACAAAAAATTTAAATTGGAAAGACTTTTGCTTCGAAATTCTTAAAGTAAGAATAAAAGAATAGGTGCCATAAAAGGTAAAAACAAGACAATAGTTGGGGTCTTAAGGTTTCTAGATTGCTGGAATAAGATAGGAAAAAATACGTCTAAGAACGATTCTGTATTTCTGACTTAGCTAAAGTATTTCAATTTTATAATATCATAGCTTTTGAATAAATTTGTACTATAGACACAAGACCTTGTAACGATTGTTCTGTGTTTAGACAATGCCTGCAAAGAACACGTTATCAGAAAAATACAAAGGCAATGACTTCTGGGCGGACAAATTTTCACATCAAATTCCCAATTAAATTAGTAATAGTGTCTTTAGGCGCCAGTTTGACTGCATACTAGTCTTTGGCTTTACTTTGAATAAAGTGTCATACATAAATAGTTTGGCCCACTTTTAAGTTAGGAATCCCACGGCGAAGATTGTAGACTTGATTATTTTTTCTCGTGGTCTCCAATAAATTTTTCCGAACACAAGAATAAACGTAGGTTAAACTATCGAGTTTTTCCTCAAAACACAAACTATCAACCTGCGAGACGTGTCTAAGGCAGAATGCTTGTTGAAAAACAAGAAAGTGCCGAGAAAATTTGGTACTATGATATACTTTATTCCGCAAAGCATGGGTGACGGCTGTTAGATTTTTATCTCACGTTCCGTGATCGTCCTTGATGTAAGCGCGCGGAGCGTTTTCCTCTGGTGAATACTTCACCGTAAATAAATGTTCAATGCCATATTTCCTGCATAAAGTTTGAATCTGCCTTCGTCTGTCAACACAGTTTCAGGTACCCCAAACATTAGAAATACCTGGTCTTCTAGAAACTTCACTACCTCACTTCTCGTAAAACTTAGTCAAAAAAATTTTGAAAAGTGATCAAGTACCATTAAAATGGTGGTATTTCCATTTCTAGTATGAAGATAAGAGCCTAGAAAATCCAGGTAAGTTCTCTGAACGAGCCGCAATATTGTAGGAAGAGTCCGCAATGGTGGACGCCCATAATAATTGATTGAAAATGATTTTATAAATGATTTTACGTCTGTGAGAAGTGAAAGCCAAATATAATATTGCTTCAGTATACATAGGTTTTACATTTCAAATTGAACCTTTAGTAAATTATATGTTGGGCCAATTAGGATGAAAATAATCTATATCGTAACGGCTTTTAATGGAATTTAACATATGCGGTAGAAGTGAGGGTTATAAAATCATTTTTGGATACATTCCTGGAATATGGACGAGCCAAGTAAAATGCTAATTCCTAAACTGATTATTATGAAATTGGACATTTTGCGTTGGAAATAAGTTTTGATAAACATTTTGTTTTACGTATCCTAATACCCGCTGGAGAGTACCATTGTCGGTTTGCATACATATACGCTCGAGGAACTCCTTCTAGTTTTATGATAGCATACGATACTATAGCACTTAACGTATAACGGATTCACAAATTTGAGCGAAAATCTGTTTACTGTCTCGAAATTAGGCAATAGAACGGGGCTTACTATATGTTGAGGAATACGGATAGATTAAGTAAAATTATGGGTGGTAGCTGGACGTTGTTTCAATTGCGGAGAAATTAAAGTTTGTTTGAGAACAAGTCGGATGTATTCGGTTTGGGTGTAAACTGATGTTGACTTCTGAAATGGGAAGACCCAGGCGTTCTCATTTCCGGTAATCTATGTTTCCCAATTTATTTTAACAAAACTTACAATGTGGATTTAATACATCAGTAGCTACACACCCATAGCAAAAAACAAGGTGAGTTACCATTTCCCAAAGTATCAATGTTGTTATCGTAATTGAAACAGTTGGTTTTCCAATTAAAACTGGAGGGGAATTAAGATTCACGGCACATTTCATGTATTTCATTTCTATAACTCCTTAAAATATCCATATAACTCTCTTTACAACCAAATCAGGGACCGATAAAATATTTCGTCCAGCCAATTAAACTCATAATCCAAGGGAACTACTAATGAAAGGGGCAGGTTTAGAACATCATAATAATAATCCATAAAGGATTCTTTGGGATTTTGTTTTCTATCCCTAATAATTTCTTTGATGTCAACGTCTTCTTCTATGTTATATCTATGAGCCAATAGTGCTCACCGGCTTGGTTGGTCAATATAGAATGTATATATAGAGGAGGGAACATACTTTGCCTTGAGTTCAAGGATGTTGATAATTTGAGGAAAAATTCCAGCTATAGGCACAGAAACTGAGAGACATCGAAGTGGCTTGGTTGCGCGTGCCGGTATATTTGTAATAAAAGTATTTCTATTATCATATTGAGTTGAATTACCTGGTAAATGCATGAAAAACTCGAGCTCCAACTTGAAAAGTGGAATTTTGTATATGAGGACCTTGCACAATGGAGGGCATACTATTAATTTCGTTACGTATTAAAGATCCCTGCATGCCTTTTTTTGATGAGATGAGCGATTTTCGTCCTTATTTAGATGAACGGCTGTTATGAGTGACATGGACTAAGAAGAATCAAGTCCCTTTTAGATGTTCATACTATTGCTCCTCATGCGCTGTGTATTAATAAAGACATCAACAGAATGAAACTTTTCTGTTCAATATAACTCCGCTGAGTTTGACGTACTTCCTTAATAAATGGTTTGCACCAACTTTTCTTAATTGGCTTAGTATTAAACTGAAAGGTGGCTCACGGTTTGTCGAAGTTGCATTTTTTTTCTATTAAGCTTAAAAGATCACCATTTAAACTAAACAGGTCTGCTAAAGAAATTACCTTGCAAGCTCTGGGCTGACACTTTCCACTAATGCAAGCACCGAGAACAAACTTTGTAGAATTCTGTCAAAAAAGGTTATTGAACTATGATGATTGAGATTGACTTTCAGTGGCTCAAAAATAGTACAGAAGAAGAAAAACACGCACAAAATTTCGAGATTGAACTTCCGAGAAGAATTTAATAACCCTTATCGGTCCTCGCAAGACTTAATAAAGCTTAGTTGCTAATCATTATCTTCGTTGCAACATTATCAATTCTGATGTTGTTGCTTCCGAGCATATAGGATGTATACAAAGCTTCTATCTTGGAGCATAGTTAAATGTAAACGGTTAACTGAATTTAACTTATCAACCTCATTTCCGGTAGTTTACCCATCGAAAGATTTACAGATCTGTTGAAATTATTATAAGAATACGCAAAGTGGTTTTCTAAGACAAAATCTTGATTATGCTTAAATACGAATTAAGGATAATAAGTTCGAGCGGATTTTTTTTTTGTATCAACAATAATGTTGGTTAATATTATGAAAAATCTTCATCAAGATAATTATCGGAAATTTTAACCAAAAAAGTCACTGAGCAATTTTCTTTTGTATCAGAGTAATAAACACGTTACATATAGACAGAACTTTTTTCTAGAAAATTATTTTTTGATAAACTTTGTTAGCGACGCAAAAGCCATAATTTTGGTTTGTTTTGATGACATGCGATAAGTTTGTTTTCCAATCAAAATATTATACGGAAAATGGAACACAACACTTTATTTAACTTCTAATTATAGATTTCTTTCACTTCTTTGTGTAATCGTGTCTGTGTCGCATCACCACCCCTTCGCCTAGATTAATAGTGAACCATTTTTTCGCAATATCCAAAAACAAAAAAATGCTTTTTGTGTGATTACATTTTCCATCTTGATTATAACTTTTTTTTTTTTTTTTGGAAAGCAAAGATAATTTTCAAAGAAAACTCTTAATGAGGTTGATTATTCTTATGTCTGACTCTCCATCCCTCTCCCTCGCTCTCTCGGCATATTATTTTTGTGTGTCTAGATGGAGACTGATAACAATCGCAAAAGAAAAATTTTGCTTCTCAAGAAATAAATTGGTTTGTGTCAGGTTATAAAAGACCTGATTAGGAAAAGACTGAAAGCTTTGTTACGTGTAAAATTATTATGCAAACAGAAAGAAACTCTAAGGTAGATTTAAATTTGCCAACACTGCAGATAGTATGGGTTCAGTCAAAATTTTAATTCATAATTGATTTGTTCAGTTCGCAAAATGAGTTCGTATATATGAATGGGCCTTGCTTCCGTGTCAATTTATAGATCACAAATTCTGGGTCAACAAATTCAGAAGCAAAAATCAAAAATCTCTTAAATAAATTGAAAATATTGATTTAGCGAAACAAAACTGCACAATATCTTGATGGAACTAAACATCACTCCGGGTACTTTGGAGTCCACCGCTAAAATTTGGGTCTTTGTGCCTTTCTCTAATGCTCCACCACTATCGAATTCACTATATCATTACGAACGACCCACAACTCTGGTACTTCGATAGGAATTCAAGAAGTTTTGTAAACTGTTTACTGATATACACTAAAAACTTCATAGATCGTTGAAATAAACTACGAATTACTGGAAGCATAATAAAATAAAATTAATTAAACGATTCATGAATATTAATTTTCAGGAAGATCAGTATCTCTTAGTCACCCCAATAAATTATTCAACTTGTGTTCTCCTTAACCCGAAATGTTAAATTATTCTGAAGATTAAATCTATTATTGCGACTTTCAAAATTAATCACAATTTTTATAATAAATGTTAATTTTAATTGAACTTTTTCGATTAAATTGCAGATATTCCATAATAATAAAAAAAATCATTGGAAGTGGTAAGAGAAAATGAAAAACACAAATTTTCCTTTTTTCTTCCGTTTTGTACCTCGTTTCTGTCTCGTTATATCATATCTCTGACAGCCGTTGGAAGAAATTGCGAGCTTAATTATAACTTTGTGTCTATATATGTAAATATTCTTCTATACAGATCTTAAGAATAATTAAAATATAATTTATAAATTGTAATTTTTCATTCTGTAAATTTTCTGTTTTTTTTTTGTATATTTGCATAATGTAAATTATCTAAACGAAAAAAATTTGCATAAATAAAATTTTTTGTTATGAATTTATGATTAAAGCTTTTAGAAAAATTTACAAAATTAATTCAATTTTCTTCGTATTCAAAATTAATATTTGCCACAATGGATTTTAAATCCAAATTTCACATAGCTCGATGTATACGTAGCAAGTTACATTCTCAAGTTAGCCCAAAGTGCATTCCAACATAACGTTCCCACGTCTTTAATGTAAACGTCATCCTAAAACCAAACAAGTTGGAAAATCTAAGCTGAACTTGAAAGTGCCGAGTAAACACAATGAATTAAAAAAGGCTGAATTAAAAAAAGTGAATTAAAAATGGTGATTTTTGTATGAACACCTGTTACTTTTTTTTATTTCATTTTTTCCACAAATTTTCTGAAATAAAAATTGTATTCTTTTTCATACAATATTCGCTATTTTTATTTGCTTAATAAATTCAAAATAAACTTTTTTTTGTATGTTCGCGTAAATGTATATAGCTCTACTAGTAAAAAATATTGCTAGAATTTGCAAATAAAAACTAATTCGTCGTGATACCATTGCGACACATACAAGAAAATTTGTGAATTGTGATTTATAAATTTTTTTCTCTTCGATAACCGTGAAAACCCGAGTTAAAACTTTATCCGTCTGGATGACTAGCGATAACACCACACCACACACCAGAACAGCAAAAGCAGGTAAGAAATTTGTATTATTTAAAACTACTACGATAATGGCTAATTCGCGCACTGCTAAATACTAGACTCGAACTTGTCGTTGTGTACACTACCAGATAGGTACAGAAAGTGAAAAATTTCAAGGCAGAAGTTTACCATCGCGCACAACTAAATAGACGCGAAAAAAGGATTAAATTAATTATCCAATGCATTAAAATTAATTTAACAAGATTTTTCAAAACGGGAAAGATTGCAAGAGGATAAAGAAAAATATTGAAAACTTTATTATTAATAGAAATATAAAGTTAACTGTTCAACACCTGTAATAAAATACGTTAAATAAAAGGAAAAACTCATCAATTTAAGTCAAAATAATTAAGTTTAAATAAATAGTATCAATTTATTTATTTGAATAATAATTTTTATGTATTTTTAGAATCATTTATTTATTACAACTAATCGGATATGCGATGCCAGTTGATGTTGTACAGATCCAGAAAAAGTCACCTGAAATGAAATAATTAAAATAACTTTAATGTAAATTAAAACTTATCATTAATTCACTGTATTGACGTGCATACATCATAATATGGTTGACCACTAAAATTATAAGAAACATAAAAGATAAGATAAAATAGAATTAATTCAATTTATTTATAATTTAAGGAAAAATTGATACTTAAGCGCTTTGCCCATAGGAAAACGAAAACGAAAAAGGATTTTACTTTTTTTACAATAACTTCAAAATCTTTAGCATATTATAGCTAAAAGTCTCTCTAACTTGTTCATAAACACAATACAAAAATATTTTAATTTAAAAAATAATTTAAAAATATTTAACATTCCCAGAAATATAAATTTTAATTTTTTCTGTCAGAAAAAGTACACGAAAATATTTTTCGTCTTGTTTTTCTGTTATAATTTTTTAATGTCGGCTAAAAAAATGAATGAAATACCAACTTCACACACTAAACACAAAAGCACTTTCTTTTCTTTTTTAATATTATTCTGAGAATTCCGTTTTCTTTTCATTCGTAATACAACTAACTAGTGCTCAATTATTATCGATAATTTTTTACGAGTTAAAACCGCGCTGAAAATTCAACGAGTGCGCAGCACGAGTTGAATTATCTGCGTCGGTTTTAACGAGTAAAAAATTATAGATCATTAATTGCAGCACGTGTTGTATTTAGTAAGAGAATACAACTTTCCCATCAGCGATTGAATCACAATTCATCCATTTGTGTCATGTTGTATGCAAATTATTTGACAAGCTTTTGTTTGCATGGCTTTTCCTTTGATGTGTGTATAAAAAATTCAATCATAATAAAAAAAATTGAAATACAATTACAAATTAGAGATAATTGTTTAGGATTTTCTTGTTGCTATGGTGAAAATTGTAAAACTATCGCGTTGCCATGGTGAAAATTGTAAAACTACCGCTATAATAACGTGTTGTTGTTTGTATTTTGCATGGCAATCTAAATACTATTGCTGTAATAATCGCTTTTTCGTAAAATTTCCCATGGCATATTTTGTGAAAGTTGTATTCTCAATAAATTAAAAAAAAAAATTTACTCACAGATACAAGCATACAAGTGTTGATATGGAATTTCAAACGAAAATAGTTTTTCGGTTTAGTAATGGGCAAGGCAAAACGAAAAGATGCTAAAAACTGTCAAATTTTTCGTTTTTTATGTTTTTCGTTTTCCTATGGGCAAAGCGCTTTACACGTGAAATTATTGTATTTTTGTTGAAACGTCAAAATAGTTACTGAATTCTACCACAGCTAACTTCATGTTATATTCACTAATAGATCATGTTTTCCGAATGATGCAGCACGATTGTTAAAAAGGTACAGTGCGTTTTCCGAAAGAGGTAGCACGGTAAAAAAAAGAAGTACAGAGCGTTTGCCACTAGATGTCACTACACAATCAAGAAAATATTACTGATTTTTTTCAAAAAGGGACAGGCAAAATCACGTACTAATAATAGCCAATTTTATGACACGAAAATATTTTTTTTTATATTTACAAAATGCATACCTAGTGGCATTATGTGAAAGTTGCTTGTGTTTTCGGAATTTTCCGAAAGATGGTAGCTCTTGCGGTTGTTAAAAATTTGACATTTAAACATGATCTATTGTTATAATTAGCACATTCGAAAAAAGACCATAGTAAATTTATAGTAAAATTTATTTTTGTTATGTTGGTAAAAAATTTACTGAAATTACCTTGCCCATACAAAAAGTTAAAATATATAAAATTCAATATCGAAAATATTCGAACACGCATTTTCAGGGATACTAAATCGTGCGTCATTTAAAACATATTTTTTTTTATTTAATTAGATATAAAGCTACCCTTTGGTCACATAAATCCGGTCATAAAAATTAAAAATATCAAAATAATAAAAATAATATCAACAAATTTACTATAAATTTACTACCCATGTTCGGAAAAAGATTGCCAAATTGTATCTTCGAATTTTACTACAAATTTACTTTGGTCTTTTTCCGAATATGCTAAATATATTAGGTAGTATGTACAATGTAAAAGTGTAAAATTATACTTATTAGAATTATGTAAAAGACAAAATCACTTCTATCAAAATTTTCAAACGTGTTGGTAATAATGAAACAAAATTAAATTATTATAAAATTCAATTAAATATTTTGTATTCAAATAAAATTAAAACAAAATTAAAATCGTCTATTTTATTGTTGACGGTTTTACATTAACAGTAGCAAAAACATTTTTTGATTATTTATAGATTCCCGGATTCGCCGAGTCCACCGTACACCCTTTTTACACCTAACAAGATCGAGCGATAAGAAAGGAATGTTAGCATTAGAGACTCGATCCGGTTCCAGCCACATTTGTATTTGTTAGTTAATGAAATTGTTAGTAATCAATATAGTAATCCTTAAAAAATTGTTATTTCTGGAATTATGCTGTATTCTGACAATTAATTTATTTACCAGTAAACCAAGGAAGAAACTCCATTAAATACTATTCACACTTATATTCATAAATAATAACTGATGAATACAATAAATAAGATGCTGCGCCTGGTTTCTTCATTCTGAAATCTTAATGTATCCAATCCAATCCAGTCCTAAAACTAAAGATTAGCTCAACCTAATATTATACATGAAGCATTTCTGCTAACCTGCCACTCAGATTAGAGAAGTTTCATCTGTGATGCACATTGTCCTATAAAGAATTACAATTAATGTCACCAGTAACTAAGACTTAAATGGTAAGACACTAATTAGTTTCTGAAGTATGTATTCCGAACTAAAGTTCCTGCTAATTAGGGGACTAAAATCAAAATAGCAGAATTTCTAAAACTACCTGTCCGCTGAATACTTAAAGTTTCTCGAAATCTGCGTTGGGTCTGCCCGAATATTTCTGAAAACCAAAATAGAAATTAGTTAATTATCACTAAATACTACTATTAAAAATAAACTAGAATTATTAAAGCTCTGATTTCTAATCTACTTTTATGTTTATTAAAATTAAATTTGCACTCTGAAATAATAATTATTAGTTTGCTGAATCAAATTCTGAAAATATTCGTAATTAATAAATATATACTTAATAAATATATAATACTCATAAATTAATTTAAAATTTACTTAAAGCTAATAAATATAATCGAAATCAACTGTTCATTTACATGATTTCCTCCCTACTGGTCCCTGTCGCTACTTACAACTATAGTTTAGTTCAAGCTATAATACATATAAGTAGAGTTTCAGCAAAATCTGCCACTAAGATTCTAGGAGTTTGATCTGAATTGGTTGTCTGAGTGAATCGTTTATGAAACTCCAAAAACACAAAATACATCAATTTTCAAAAAATTGCATGATTTGAAGAGAAGAACCGTAAGAAATTGGTTTCAGTAAAATAAATTTTGTAAGGTGATCTAACACTATGAGTATCATCGTTTTACCTTGTGTTGATCTAGGATATAAGGTCCAAGCAGATCCACATAAATTCGCTGCCACCGTCTTTCAATTGAATATAGATTTCACATTTTATTTGGCGCTTTAGCCATAGACGACCAGTAAGAGTATAACGTGTTAAATTTTCCAAAGTTTTTGCGATACCTCCGTGGGCTGACATCGGTACATCATGTGCTTTGTTGATTAAATTCAGCCTTAAATTTGATGCTACCCAGAATTTCCACACTTGATAAATCTGAAAGTGGTGCAGTTTTTTAGGTTATAAGCTAATAAATATGACGTAGGGACGAATTTTAAAGGCTGGGTAATTATTAGAGTTTTCATCTGATTTTGATACACCCAGAATACTTTCGTTATAGAACATAATTCTTCAATGCTATTGCAATAAATCTTAGACGACATATCTTAGATGGTAATGTGGGCATTCAGCCACATCGCACTGCTACCTAAACGATCTATTGTGCTTGGACCTTGCTTAATTGTCCGTACAGTCAATATTCAGGCTCTTAATAAATCTGATAATACTGTCTGGGCTCATTGCTCTCCCTACTCCTAGATATTTACTATACCATTTACTTCTGCTAAAAAGACGGTAGCATTGGGGCTCAAGGACATCGAGAGGGCAGTCACACTCATTCCTACTTCTGCCCCTTCTACTGTATTGATTTTACTTTCATAAATCGGGCCTAAATGTACAATATGTATAATACAAAAAATAATCGAAAACTAGGAAATAAATTACCGGTACAAACTTATTACGAAATGAACTTTCATAATATTTTCGATGGAATTCTGGGGTCAGAATACAAGGCCAAAACAAATGTCAAAATCCATAGAGAGCCTAATTCAATTTTATTAAATAAGTACAGATTTAACCGGTATAACCCAAAAAGAAATTTGTCCAATCACATTGGAAAAATGAACATTACTGAAAATGGCGACTGGTTTGTAACGAATTTCGAACAACTAAACAAAGAAGTAACAGTACAACCAGGATTTTATAAAACCGTTAAATTTCAGAACTACTTTTAATCTTAATCCATCCATCCGAAACACTCAATACAATCCCAGTATTGGAAAATAAGAAGGTCAATAGAGAAACTATCAAAGGTCTAATTAGGAAGGAACATTTGAGTGAGAACAAAAAGTTTATTGATTGAAACCATCTACCAAAACCAAAAGGTATTGTTGATGCAAAACAAAAAATTATCTTCGAAAACAAATATTAAACACCAAATTAAAACGACAGATGACAATCCTGTATACAGGGTGAGGAAAAAGTATGGAAAACAACTAAGCAAGGTGTAGTCTTAGGTAGTTTTGAACAAGGAATTTAATGGTGAGCTTGGTTGTGACCTTGACCTTCATCTTCAAGGTCATATTGAGGTCAAGGTCATGGTTTATAGGGAAAGTCCTGTTTTTGACATTGGATCCGAAAAGAGCGATCAATTTTACGTCCGAATATATATTTTCCATGACCACCCAAAGTCACCTGAAGGAATATAATTTTAGTTATAATGCTTATGATTTGCTATGAAAATTAAAAAAAAAATTAAAAAATCATAAATAACAGAACATTGTAATAATGCTTGTGTTTGTATATAAATTATAAAACAAAATAAAATAAATGTAAATTTCGAAATTAAAGAATTAAATTTTTTAATTTTTATTTTTTTTTTTGACATACTCCGTGAGATTTCTAGGTGTTTCCATACTTTAACCTCGCCATGTAAATTCCTTCAGATCTTAGGAGGTCGTGAAAAATACATACTCGGACGTAAAATTGATCGCTCTTTTCGATTGTGTCATCAAAAGTAGGGGTTCTAATTTAAAAAAATGATGTTGACCTCCAAATGACCTTGAAGATGAAGGTCAAGGTCACAACCAAGCTCAAAATTAAATTCCTTGTTGAAAATAACCTAAGAATAAACCTTGCTCAGTTTTTTTTGACCGAACTCCGCGAGATTTTTAGGGGTTTCCATACTTTTTACTCACCCTGTATACTAAAACGTATATACCCTCATCATTATATAAAAGATGCAGAGGCACAGATACAGAAAATGTTAAAACGTGAAATAATACACCATTCCAGTAGCCCATACTCTTCCCCAATCTGGGTAGTCCCAAAAAAAAACTTTGCCCTTCAGGAAAATGAAAATTCCGAGTAATAATCGACTACCGGAAACTAAATAAAAAAAGAAATACTTGATAACCTGGGAATATCAGTGTATTTCTCAACCTAGATTTAAAGTGGGGATTCCATTAGATTCCAATGGATCCACAATCTCAAGGGAAAACTGCTTTCTCAAACGAGAATACAAGTTCTCTCGAATGCCTTTCGGCCTAAAAATTAACCCGCCACATTTCAAAGAGCGATGAACAATGTCCTACACGAACTAATAGGTAACATCTGCCACGTCTATCTACATAGATGACATAATAATTGTGGAGAAAAATTTAAAAAATCAAGTCGAGAATCTTGGTACAACACAATTTAACAATTTAATTTAAAAATTCAGTTCGACAAATTTGAATTACTAATATTCTTAAGAGCTAGAATAATTCAGTTTTATGTTACGAACTACTTATAGAATTGGCATAATAACTCCGATACAAAATTTCATTAAAACCCATTAACAAAGTTGAATTTTCCATTTAGTGCTAGAAATGTACTAAAGGCAGGATTAAAAAACAAATTTTCCTTGGTAAATCTAATTTATTGATTTATTTGTTGAATTATGACCACGTCTTATTTAAGAACCTCCATCCCTGCCCCCCCAAAGAACTCATGCGATTATGCACCAATTCCATTGAAATTTGAAATCTGACTTAATCAACTAATTTGTCGATTAATAAATTAGCTGCAACATATCCAAATGAAGAAACAATGCAGCGGGTTTAAAACATTTCTAGAAGAGATTTTACCACATATCCGTTGTTTAACCATTGGATGGTTGATCTGGTCAGCCTATTTACTGAAAAATCTCAGTGTTGTGTGCATCACAACTTACTTTAGAACTATATCATCTGCAATTCAAAGTTTAGGGGTTCACAAATATTACCGATTATCTATGAGTTGTTTAAACACACACGCAAAAAGCAAAAAATAATGTAAATTGAAATTTGATCGACTCAATGATTCGCTACTGTTTCATTGAATTAAACTATAAAAGCTTGAAAATTGATTCCATTCAAAATTTGATTAAAACCAAGTTTTCTAGAATTTTGAGACATGGGCACCGTGGGTCCTTCTCATGAACATTAACAATATGGTTTCACGTATTCAATTTCATTTTTCTTGTGTGGGAAACAAAATATAGAAAAGATCAAATCAAAGGAAAGATTATTTGATGTACACAAAAACGAGATTAGGAATTTGGTCCAATCAGTAGCAAAAAAAAAAAAAAAAATTCCTTGGAGGAAAGGAGGATGTTTGCCAATCATGAACGTGATAATATTGTTTTTTTTTCTGCTAAGTTTGTATCAGCAACTTTTGAAAATCACGAATTTGTGTTTTTTGTATGTATTATAGGTGGCTGTTTGTTTGAAATGATATCGGTTTTATGTGAGTAACATGACGCACAATCATATAATCAATTTGTACAACATATAATCAACTGAAATATATGGGGTGAAATTTTATTAAACACAAAATTTGCTAGATACATGCCATAATTTCTGTAAACTGTAAATTATACTAATTTGTAGTTTGCATTACTATATATCAATCTGTCGAATATACGATTTAGGTTAGGCAAAAAAAATGTTTTAAAAATTTTAAGTCTAGACACGTTTAAAAGTGTATAAAATGGAAAATTGCCGCACGCAAACCTTTTTCAAATAATAATCAGCTTTTATGTTTTTATAGGAGAGGATCTATCACTCCTAAATACACACAAAAAATTTCTGTTTAAATAAAGATATCACGAATATTTGTGGCAAAAATAAAATCACACCAAATGTACGGAATACCTAAATGTATTTAGGGATGATTATGTTTATTTATGTTTCAATGTATAGGTGTGACCTGGATGATTTTATTGACATTTCCGTATTTAGGGTTTTAGTTTATACTTACTTATAGGGAAGAATCATTAATTTCGAAATTCCTAAATCGATACATCACTTGATATATCATTGATATATTAAGCGCAGCAAAACAATGACTTCCACTAAATCTAGACAGACAAACACATTATAAATAACAGATTATTGTTTAGCCACTTCGATCTAAATTTCACGTTAAAAACCATTGATTAGTAAAAGCTAAATCATCCCAGGAACCAGGTATAACTCATCTGTTGTTACTTTCCTCAACATAAAAGTAAATTCTAAATAAAGGACTTCCTTACAAAAAAATATGTTATTTGCTAAGCTTTAGGCATTCTCTCCTATCGGACTTTTCAAATTTTTTATATTTTTTTACCGAATTGACCTAGAAACTAAATTTTTCTATATCATCGAATTAACCAAACTTATCTATAAATATATATGCAATGATTTTGCCTACGTACAGTCAACGTAGGTACATATTTAAAAACATGGTTGAAACGTAACCTTTCTCTGTTGTTTAATCAGAATAATTGTTCAACAATTTGCAAGAGTAAACCCAAAAGTTAAGCATTAACTTTAGTAGAATACATGAATAAATTATCCTTTTTCCATAATTTCATTTCTTGCTTAAAATTTTAATTAGAAAAAACCTACTTCACGGTGTGTTTGTAACCCTTTAGTCAAAAAGTAGGTTTTCCGTAGGAAGGAAGTTTAGTTAAGGAAAGGAAAGTAGTTTTAGTTACATCAGCCTGAAATTTAATATACTGAGGAAGTATTAGAATCACTTCTTTGTTTATTTGGTTAGGGTTGATGACTGAACTGATTAGTTCGCTATTGATGATGAGACGTTACCGCCACGAAAATTTAAAAGCTGACATTCCAATTCCAAAGCGGAAAAGGCGAAAATGTATTAGCGACACACCGCAAAGTAATCTATCTAAAAAAAGCGCATTTAAGAGGAACGGCACAGGAAAATTATTGCAACATTGGCAGACAATAGTTATTAAGTTCCTTTTTAATTGTTTTTAAATTAAATTAAATTGCAACATGTTCTAGCAGGTCCTATCTTATATACCATATGTATTTCCCTCAATTACTCCCTCAGTTATATCGATTCATCGATTCATGTCCATTATATCACTTTTATAAATACAAGGCAGTTTACAACAAAATCTGTTGTAGTGTTTTCAAGTATAGATAGCCTAGAACAAATTAAAAACTTTTCAAAAAAGCTACTTTATGCGTATAAAACATAAATTAAGGGCATTCGCTCTTTATCGATTTCAAAATTTCTACTAAAATTCGCGATAATTTGTGGTGGAATTTAAATGATTTTAGAGGCCGTCTTGTTTATTCAATATAGCTACCAATTATATTTATATTCCTCCATGATTAATTCAAATACTTTATTTGTCCTGATGTTCACTTTATCATTCGAGAGAAGTGGGTTATTATCATTGGAGTAGCTAGATACATACTTGCAATAAACAAATCAGCGGACTCTTGAACCAATTTAGTGGTTTTAAAACAAAATTTAATCAAAATTTGTAACCCCATGAAATCGCTTGTAAATAATTTTTTGAATCAAAATATTAGTGAAAATGTGAACAATAAAAATCAAGTCATAAAAGACACTCTTCAATAGAACTCTACCCTTACTAGTGCAACCGTTCAACATAGTTTTTCGCCAATTCTACTCTTTGGAGAAAAGATTGCAGACACATAAATAGTTACATACGAAATTCCCCCTATGTTACGGGTATACCAACAATAGGATCATATGGCAATAATACCACATAACGAAGAATACCATATAACGAAGTTAAGAGACCAACTAATCATACATTTTAGCTGCCCAAATTTTACATGCCTACCTATTGAATAAAATCGAAAACATTAATTTACAAACAATGGATCGAGAATTTACAACTATAGTTAAACAGTGATTTCAATACTAGATCCATTGGGATGGCTATCTCATGATAGCTATTAAGATCAAGTTTCGGTAATTACGGTTTGAGAACCTAGAACGGAAAGACTCGTCCAAGTTACTTGTTTCATGCAAAATTTCATTTTCAGCTAGCACGTCCTGCGATGGGTAAGTAAACACGAACGCCACGGTCCTATATATTCATGAGTAGCGATGCAATCGCGGAAGGTGCAGATTAATATTACATCATAGTGTAAACTAAAGAAAGTATCCATAAAGAGGGTAGCCATCCCTAGACTAGAGCTGTGCGCTGCCACCTAATTGGTAAAGTTAATGGAAATGGTCACAACCGTGCTGAAGGTCAAAACCAAACCAAAACAATTTTATTATATCGACGCTTCCACAGCATTAGGCTGGCTCTCACACCTTCCCAAATTATGGCCAATATATATTGCAAATCGAACAGGGCTGGTTTTCTCCAATTCTAACAGAAATGACACCAGGTTAAATCGAGGGGGCCACCCCAACGATCAAATACAGCTCCTCCATAATTTTTTGGATTATGAGACCTTAGCCTTAACCTTAAGCTTAACCTTAACCTTAACCTTAACCTTAACCTTAACCTTAACCTTAACCTTAACCTTAACCTTAATCGTAACTTCAACTTCAACTTCAACTTCAACTTCAACTTCAACTTCAACTTCAACTTCAACTTCAACTTCAACTTCAACTTCAACTTCAACTTCAACTTCAACTTCAACTTCAACTTCAACTTCAACTTCAACTTCAACTTCAACTTCAACTTCAACTGCAACTTCAACTTCAACTTCAACTTCAACTTCAACTTCAACTTCAACTTCAACTTCAACTTCAACTTCAACTTCAACTTCAACTTCAACTTCAACTTAAATTTAAACTTCAACTTCAACTTCAACTTCAACTTCAACTTCAACTTCAACTTCAACTTCAACTTCAACTTCAACTTCAACTTCAACTTCAATTTCAACTTCAACTTCAACTTCAACTTCAACTTCAACTTCAACTTCAACTTCAACTTCAACTTCAACTTCAACTTCAACTTCAACTTCAACTTCAACTTCAACTTCAACTTCAACTTCAACTTCAACTTCTACTTCAACTTCAACTTCAACTTCAACTTCAACTTCAACTTCAACTTCAACTTCAACTTCAACTTCAACTTCAACTTCAACTTCAACTTCAACTTCAACTTCAACTTCAACTTCAACTTCAACTTCGACTTCAACTTCAACTTCAACTTCAACTTCAACTTCAACTTCAACTTCAACTTCAACTTCAACTTCAACTTCAACTTCAACTTCAACTTCAACTTCAACTTCAACTTCAACTTCAACTTCAACTTCAACTTCAACTTCAACTTCAACTTCAACTTCAACTTCAACTTCAACTTAAACTTAAACTTAAACTTAAACTTAAACTTAAACTTAAACTTAAACTTAAACTTAAACTTAAACTTAAACTTAAACTTAAACTTAAACTTAAACTTAAACTTAAACTTAAACTTAAACTTAAACTTAAACTTAAACTTAAACTAAAACTTAAACTTAAACTTAAACTTAAACTTAAACTTAAACTTAAACTTAAACTTAAACTTAAACTTAAACTTAAACTTAAACTTAAACTTAAACTTAAACTTAAACTTAAACTTAAACTTAAACTTAAACTTAAACTTAAACTTAAACTTAAACTTAAACTTAAACTAAAACTTAAACTTAAACTTATAAACTTAAACTTAAACTTAAACTTAAACTTAAACTTAAACTTAAACTTAAACTTAAACTTAAACTTAAACTTAAACTTAAACTTAAACTTAAACTTAAACTTAAACTTAAACTTAAACTAAAACTTAAACTTAAACTTAAACTTAAACTTAAACTTAAACTTAAACTTAAACTTAAACTTAAACTAAAACTTAAACTTAAACTTAAACTTAAACTTAACCTTAACCTTAACCTTAACCTTAACCTTAACCTTTACCTTAACCTTAACCTTAACCTCAACCTTTAACTTTACTTACGTTAAACTTATCCTACCATTATATCATTGATAGTTGATCTACCAGCGAAAGCCGTTATTGTTTGCCATTAAATTTCACGGTTTTGTTTTTGCCGTTTACAATTAAGTGTTCACTAGTAGAAATATCGATAAATTTCGAAAAATTTACTGAATTAACGGTTCAAATTGATATCTGTAAGTCTGTAAGATCACGCAATTTAAGAGCAACTGAAAAATGTTGAAAACTTCAAATCACCTCAAAAAATGTATAAAGACGAAAAATCTGTTAACAAGTGTGTAAAAAAAATCTATCATAGCAAAGTTGTGAGATAAGCAAATTAGTTATTAGTGGCTTGCTAAGTGCAAATACAAAAAATAATATTACAAATTTCAAATATAGTCTCAGAAAATTTTGTAATTATCCCCATATGCCTCTCGAATAGGTCTCAAGATTGCGGTGACAATTACAGGACAATTTAAATTTCAAGCTCCTGCTTTTAAAAAAAAGTTATTTCTTTATTTTTCAGTTGTCTTGTATATACCTCAGAAAAGAATCTGTACCTAAGATCGAGCAATCGAATACACTCGATAATTTCAAATGTCCTCGAATAAATGGAGGAATTACCAATAGTCCGTTAGTCAACTGTTAGGTTCCTAGGTTCGGTTCTAGGTGGCTGGGTTTTTTATTGTTTATTGGAAAATGTATAACTATACCTAATTAAAACATAAACTAAACCTGATTTTTGCCTATTTTGGCTGGACTAATAGGAATTTGAATGCTCCTTCGATTTAATAGTTGTATCAAAACAAATCGTTTTTACCAGGTTTAAAGGTAAATTGCGTTAATATTTGCCGTTTTCCGGTAATAACAAATATCCGACAAATTAAACGGTTAACAAGTTAACAGATACCTCATACGAATGAGGGTGACAACAATCTGAGCGAAACTCTTCTTCTACTCTGCTGATATTGAAAATCGGGAAAGTTATTGCTGTGAAGTAAAACAACGGAAACCAAAATTCGAGTAGAAAGGAATAACCTGACAAACACCATAGGTATACCGCTGAACTGGGTCCCAATACCTTAAAAATTAAGGAAAAAAGAGATTAAGGCTTGGAGAGGGAATAGCAGTGCGAAGATTTAAGAGAGATTATTGGTATACCAGTGCCTAGGAAGGAGTTCATATCAAAATAACGCCAATAGATTCTACAGAGAGAGATTTTCTGCCAGATTATTATTAGCGGATTAGAATAAGCGTAATCAGATGTCGCAAAAAGCTTAAGCTTCTAATTTGTTAACCAAAACTGAAGAAAAATTACACATAAACCACTTTAATTGTATCTTTTGTTAAAATTCAATGGTTTATGAAAATCAAAGCAATAACCAAATACAAGAGTAGGCAAACATACAGATGAATCTAATAACATATGAAAGCTTTAAATAAAAACTAACAACAAAAAACTTATTTTCTGATATTGTTGTTTTGAAAATCTAATAATTTTGCTCGAAGCTTTCTCTCATATATTTTCGGTTTTATAAGAAAGCTCTGCATTTTTATTTTTTGTCTTTTTATTTAAAAATTATTTACTTTATTTTTAAGATAAAATATGTAAGGTAATAATTTAAAACAAACAATTGGATTTTGTACAGACAAAGTTTTTTGTTACTATGTAGTAGTTTTACAATATTACTACTTTCATATACAATATAAATAAATAAATTATTTATTTATTTGCTTAAATTTTATTGTTTTATGCATTTTTCTTATACCTGCAGCATCTTTTTACAGCTTCAGGTACGAGTGTATATATGGATTTTGTAGTTTTTGTTACGAGAAAATCTAACATTTTCTTCATTTTGAACTTTAACTGTTGTTGTTTTATGGCTTGTAGTTGTATTCATTTGCATTAATTACTAATTTTCACGTTATGGTGTAAAATGCTATCTTGTGTAAAAGATTGGGACACACTTTTATCTTTTCTTTAACAATTTTCTATTTTTCTTTAGTAATATTTGCAATAAAATTAAGTATTAGGTGTTGCCACAACCAAAATGAAAAGTTTATTATTTATTTTGGTACGTGACGCAGCGTGAAAGTGTTTTAACGGCTCCGAATGATGTTATTTTAGTTATTAGTGTTAACTCATAAATTGCAGTATTAATTATTAAACGCTAATCTGAGCAGGACGACCACAAAACAACTCGAAATTAGCCCACCACAAACACTATACTGCTGGGCTATCAGTAGTCAATTTTCTTACGGAAAACTCGGAAATATGAAACAATAAATTTTAATTAACACGTCTTCTGGTGGTTTTTATTGTTTTCTGTTTTGTTCCATTCCCAGTGTACCATGTAAATTATTTTTCATTGTGTGTCCCATTGTTAAATTATTTGTGCTTCATCTACTGTATTTGTATACAAAATATTTACAACAGAGTTTCTCTTCAAAATAGAATTTGTCTCCATTTTTTTTTTGTACGTTTCTGCATTTTAAATTAATATACCTACGTACCTTTCCTTCTCAAAACGATATACCCGCATGTACACCCTGCGCCATTGAAATGTTCGATTTCGATTATTTACTATTTCATGCAATTCTCTCCTAGATTTTACCTCATTCGCTATTTTTATTTTTGTTTTTTTATTTTTCAGCATATTTCACGCCTTATTAGGTATTTAAAACCAAACTAAGGGATGAAATATTCATTCGGTTTCAATTAAGTAGTCAAAGAGTTAATTTTACAAAGTGTCGCTCTAAATTAAATGCTAACGAAAAAGCCAAAATTTTGCAAGCAAAGGCACATTCACAAATTTCAAGAGTAATTTAGTGTAACCAAACAGCAGTTAGAAAGTTTTTAAGGCACTATTCCGAAAATCAAACGATAATTTGGCTCTGATGCAAAGAGGAGAACTTCTGTTTCAACAAATCGAATTTCAGACATTTAGATCTTAAGCAAAGGTTTGCTATGGCTTTGGATCTGAGAAGTTAGCTTCTAATAGCAACAACCGACACTATTTCAGTTCATACTATTAAAAGGAACTTGGTTTATATGCTTGTCGACCTGCGAGAAAATCATTACTGACAGCAAAAATGGCAGCTGCTAGCCTCAAATTCGCAATAGAATGAAAAGACTGAATGCCCAGGGACTAGCATTGGTTCATATTCTCGGATAAATCCAAATTCAATATCTTTGGACCCGATGTAAGGACAAGGGTTCGGCGACGAAAAGGCAAACGGTATTTAACAGAATGTATTTCGCCGACAGTGAAAAATTCACCATATGCCTGGAGAGCCTTAACAGCCTTTGGAGTTTGATCACTAAGCCTTCTGGATAGTACAGAAAGCGGAGGAAAATATAAAAAAATTTACGAAACCTGAATCGTGACTATTGAGGACCCGACTCAATACATCGGTACTCCACTCTTCCAGGACGATTACTCTCCGCGAGTTATTGATGTTATATGTGAAGTAAGAATGCTTAATTTTAATGTCTATTTTGTTTAGGTAGCCGAATTTAAAAATAGCTTAGTGATTGAGTCGTTATCCTGGACAGGAAATAGTCCTGACCTCAATATTGTTGAAAATATTTGGTCCTTCATGGGAAAGAAGATTACAAATTACAAGCTGAAAAGTGCCAAAGAGCGGAAAAAACTTATAGAAAAAGACTGGTTTGAAGAAATAACAATATATTATTTAATCAAACTTTAGAATTCAATGCTGATCGGGTTTAAGGCCATCATAAAAGCCAAGGGCTGGGTTATTAATCATTGATTTTAAAAAGTTCAATTTCTCTCAAAATATTTTGGTTGAGATAAATTATTTTATTTCTGTTAATTCTTATTTTGAATAAAAATTACCATTGTCAACAAAAAACTATTTTTCAATTGAAATAACTTTGTTAAAAACACTGTAAAGACCTACCAAATTGTTACGAGGTAGGGCGGTAATATTCCTTATCCGAGGTTATGTAGGTCTAAAATATCGGATTACCGTTCTTTTTATTTGAATATATTCGGAATAGTGTAAAAATTGCTTTGATAATCAGAATCTATCATTTTTGCTACCTACTTTTGAAGCAAACGGTTGTATTTCCAAAATTTACTTTAAAAATTCAAACCGAACATTTCAATGGCGCAGGGTGTACTTCGCCCGTTGAGAGCAAGATGAAAAATATTATTAGCATAAAAATGGAAAATAATAAGAAATTACAAGATACATCATACTGGTTTATGGAATAAAAAAAAGATTTTTTTCACTTTGCCAGCATGTTTCGTTTTTCTTTTTTTGATTTGAGGTAATAAATAAACAAAACCAAGCTGTACCAAGAGATAATAAATTATGTAATTTTACATAAATAAATATGAAAATTAAAATCTTTTGCTGGTGAACTTTTTTTAGCCTTTTTCCAAGCTCAACTGTCTCATTCTTAGTTTCTTACGTTTGTTTATTTCATTTAATCTCTCTTTTGAAGAATTATAATATTTATTATATGAAAATACATAAAATGAAACCAAATAAATTTACTGATTGTATCTCATTAAAACGGTGTTATACAAAATCAACGTCGGGAAAATAGTTTACGTTGTAAACAGTTGTTAAAATCAAAGGAACAAATTTTGAAAGTACAACCTGTTGGTTGTATGAATATTGAAAGTATTTCATTAATTATGAAACACTTTTCTGATAAAAACGATATATTTCTTCATAGGCCTGATCATGTTGTGTCCCTCTAGGCATTGCCAGTGAGTTCTGTTATGTTGTATTGATATTGGAAATGACTTACGAAAATAGACAGCACCGAACAGCCAATTCAATTTAAAATTGTAGCGCTTTTGTGCACCTTCTATCTTATCTGACATGGAAGGGACCAGTCCCTTTGGTTTGGATCGGCAGAAATGGCAGAATATTTTTTCTTTGCTTTCATTCATAGTATCTGTGGGATAAACTGTGGGGTGCATACCGATCCTAAAATGGGTAGAGAATTCGAAAGGAGTTCTAGAATTTAAAAAAAAAATCATATCCGAACAGAATTTTGAATTTTTAATGTAATCAAGTAGAAGGTTATATTATCGACTCCTCGATGCACTTGTACGACACGTCCCATTGGCCAATGTTGTGGTAAAGCGCCCTAAAAATAATTTCAACATCTTCCAAACCATTCCAAAAAAATTTCCTGGACATCGATGATCCTTTGCCATCTTCTCATAAAAATAACAAAATATACTTACTCTTCAAGATGACCTTACCAAATATTGCTTTTCCTATACCTACACAAGAAGCCAATATAGTAGCAGAAACATTGGCTGAAAAATTTGTCTGTGTATATGGTATTCCTGATGAGATCTTAACAGATCAGGATACCAACTTCATGAGGAAACTATTTTCACAAATTTGCAAGTTATTAAAAATAAAAAAAATTTCAACAACTGGTTACCATCCGCAAAGTAATGGTGCACTGGAAAGAGTCCACAAAACCCTTGGTGAATACTTGCGCAACTTCTCACAAACAGATGCTTAGAATTGGGATATATGGCTATCTTATCTAACATTTACACATCACACTACACCACATAGTTCAACCGACTTTATGCGGTATGAGCTAGTATTCGGATTTAAGCCCAATATTCCTTCCTCTATTTCCAAAGATCCAGATCCTATATATACACCATAGATGACTACTATCGTGATATTACATATCGTCTGCAAAATTAATTCACTATTGCCAAAAATAACATACTAGAAACAAAATCAAAGACTAAAACCTATTATGATCATTCCATTAATCCTGTTGAACTTCAAGAAGGAAATTACGTATTATTGAAAAATGAGAATGATGTTTTAAGTGGAGAAACCAAGCCTAAAATCGTTCGACACACAACACACCAATTAATCCTCCATTCCCCAACCAGTTCTGTCTCTACGGAAAAAAAATACAAAATATGTTCCCTTTTAATGTCAAATTTAATGAATTTATCGATTTTTCCAATTGTCTTCAAATTTATCCCTCGTTTCTCTCAATTCCCGTTATCTTTATTGTTCTCAGATTATTTTTTTGTGTTTTTGCACAACGTACAAAAAAATGTGTAACCGGATTTTCTACTTTTGCCTTCATGATTTTTCCTTTTGATTTCCTTCTTTTTTTGGAATTTTCACATTGCCAGCCAGGTTCACCCCAATAAAATTAGGCAATTTATTGATTAGACAACAATATTATACTAAGATAGGTTATACAGGTTAAAGAAAGGTATTATAAATGAATAAAAATGTTTTGAATTTGCTTTTTGCCAATTTTCACAGGTTACCGAAAAGTATGTAAAAAAAAAAAAACGTAAACAAGTAATAAAACGGAATATTTATGGACCTGAATATGTTTATTGTCACAAACCGAGTGAAATGGGTCCAAGCTTAATTTTAGTGATGTTGCTTAAAATGGATCTTGACACTCTTTCCTGTCGCTATAGAAAAATTTTCCAATTTTAATACAATAAAACCAATAAAGCGAAAAACTCTCGTATTGAATAAATATCAAAATTAAATTTAAAGTTGGGAAGAAAAGCAAAAAAAAATTCAATTTGATTTTTTTTTTTTTTTTCAAATCATTTCAGAAACAATTTTTAAATCACGAGCTTATATAAAACAAAATATGTGCTTTCCAACAAATTGTTTGTATCTTTCTGGTAACATAGAGATGTAAAGAAGCTTATCGATGGAAATGATGTTGAAATTGGAATAGATAGGAAAATATGAATAAATTCTGTTAGCAAATTTTTTTTTTTATCTGATTCCAGACAAGAAACATTTTTTTTACGTTTTTTCTCATTTATGCTTCAGAAATAGCATAGCTATACTACACATACATATTGAAGGCAAATACAAAAAAATATAAAGCAGCCAAATTGTTTTTTTTTAACACGATGATAAAAGAATTTGCGATTTTTCCGAATATGGAATTAAACCCGTGACATTACACTGGAGAATAACAAATTATACGGATGGAGAAAGCTTAAACTATGTGCCATGTGCCATGCTATGTGCCATGCTTTCTTTTTGGAATAATTAGGGTTTACCAAATTTTAATTATTCATTCTTTATCTGTCACTCAATATATAAATTCGCTCATTAATTTAAATCAATATTGGTAAGATATATCAAAATCGCTACCCTTAAATATGCTATTCTGTACGTTCAGCATTTTTATTCATTAAACTAACATTAAATATATTTTGACTTAAACAGATCTAAAAAACAATGATTTTACTCTGTGTTCTTTATGATAATGAGATGAGAATGAGATGAGAATGAGATGAGAATGAGATGAGAATGAGATGAGAATGAGATGAGAATGAGATGAGAATGAGATGAGAATGAGATGAGAATGAGATGAGAATGAGATGAGAATGAGATGAGAATGAGATGAGAATGAGATGAGAATGAGATGAGAATGAGATGAGAATGAGATGAGAATGAGATGAGAATGAGATGAGAATGAGATGAGAATGAGATGAGAATGAGATGAGAATGAGATGAGAATGAGATGAGAATGAGATGAGAATGAGATGAGAATGAGATGAGAATGAGATGAGAATGAGATGAGAA
This sequence comes from Tipula helvola, assembly GCA_963556165.1. Taxonomy (NCBI): domain Eukaryota; kingdom Metazoa; phylum Arthropoda; class Insecta; order Diptera; family Tipulidae; genus Tipula; species Tipula helvola. Next base: position 20,243,624 of record OY744483.1, read on the forward strand.
TGAGATGAGAATGAGATGAGAATGAGATGAGAATGAGATGAGAATGAGATGAGAATGAGATGAGAATGAGATGAGAATGAGATGAGAATGAGATGAGAATGAGATGAGAATGAGATGAGAATGAGATGAGAATGAGATGAGAATGAGATGAGAATGAGATGAGAATGAGATGAGAATGAGATGAGAATGAGATGAGAATGAGATGAGAATGAGATGAGAATGAGATGAGAATGAGATGAGAATGAGATGAGAATGAGATGAGAATGAGATGAGAATGAGATGAGAATGAGATGAGAATGAGATGAGAATGAGATGAGAATGAGATGAGAATGAGATGAGAATGAGATGAGAATGAGATGAGAATGAGATGAGAATGAGATGAGAATGAGATGAGAATGAGATGAGAATGAGATGAGAATGAGATGAGAATGAGATGAGAATGAGATGAGAATGAGATGAGAATGAGATGAGAATGAGATGAGAATGAGATGAGAATGAGATGAGAATGAGATGAGAATGAGATGAGAATGAGATGAGAATGAGATGAGAATGAGATGAGAATGAGATGAGAATGAGATGAGAATGAGATGAGAATGAGATGAGAATGAGATGAGAATGAGATGAGAATGAGATGAGAATGAGATGAGAATGAGATGAGAATGAGATGAGAATGAGATGAGAATGAGATGAGAATGAGATGAGAATGAGATGAGAATGAGATGAGAATGAGATGAGAATGAGATGAGAATGAGATGAGAATGAGATGAGAATGAGATGAGAATGAGATGAGAATGAGATGAGAATGAGATGAGAATGAGATGAGAATGAGATGAGAATGAGATGAGAATGAGATGAGAATGAGATGAGAATGAGATGAGAATGAGATGAGAATGAGATGAGAATGAGATGAGAATGAGATGAGAATGAGATGAGAATGAGATGAGAATGAGATGAGAATGAGATGAGAATGAGATGAGAATGAGATGAGAATGAGATGAGAATGAGATGAGAATGAGATGAGAATGAGATGAGAATGAGATGAGAATGAGATGAGAATGAGATGAGAATGAGATGAGAATAAGATGAGAATGAGATGAGAATGAGATGAGAATGAGATGAGAATGAGATGAGAATGAGATGAGAATGAGATGAGAATGAGATGAGAATGAGATGAGAATGAGATGAGAATGAGATGAGAATGAGATGAGAATGAGATGAGAAGGAGATGAGAAGGAGATGAGAATGAGATGAGAATGAGATGAGAATGAGATGAGAATGAGATGAGAATGAGATGAGAATGAGATGAGAATGAGATGAGAATGAGATGAGAATGAGATGAGAATGAGATGAGAATGAGATGAGAATGAGATGAGAATGAGATGAGAATGAGATGAGAATGAGATGAGAATGAGATGAGAATGAGATGAGAATGAGATGAGAATGAGATGAGAATGAGATGAGAATGAGATGAGAATGAGATGAGAATGAGATGAGAATGAGATGAGAATGAGATGAGAATGAGATGAGAATGAGATGAGAATGAGATGAGAATGAGATGAGAATGAGATGAGAATGAGATGAGAATGAGATGAGAATGAGATGAGAATGAGATGAGAATGAGATGAGAATGAGATGAGAATGAGATGAGAATGAGATGAGAATGAGATGAGAATAAGATGAGAATGAGATGAGAATGAGATGAGAATGAGATGAGAATGAGATGAGAATGAGATGAGAATGAGATGAGAATGAGATGAGAATGAGATGAGAATGAGATGAGAATGAGATGAGAATGAGATGAGAATGAGATGAGAATGAGATGAGAATGAGATGAGAATGAGATGAGAATGAGATGAGAATAAGATGAGAATGAGATGAGAATGAGATGAGAATGAGATGAGAATGAGATGAGAATGAGATGAGAATGAGATGAGAATGAGATGAGAATGAGATGAGAATGAGATGAGAATGAGATGAGAATGAGATGAGAATGAGATGAGAATGAGATGAGAATGAGATGAGAATGAGATGAGAATGAGATGAGAATGAGATGAGAATGAGATGAGAATGAGATGAGAATGAGATGAGAATGAGATGAGAATGAGATGAGAATGAGATGAGAACGATGGAAGAATATCTTCTCGGATTGCATAAATGTGCCAACGACTGCTGATATTTTTCCGCAAAAATCTTTTTCAGAATAATCGAAATGTAGACTGGATAATAAAATAAGTAATCATTTCATTCACAGCTGCATACTTTGAAACAGTTTTCAGTGTTTAACAACATAAAACACAAAAAGGATTTTTTTTCTTTCTAAAAACAACTGACCACTGGAGGACATTCACTATTTCGTACAAAGTAGGTCAAACACATCAAAATAAATGTTGGAAATGAAATGCGATAGAAAAACTTTTTCGTTTCCCAAAACACACAAAAAAAAAATTAAAATCGGAATTCAACTTTTATGTGACTCCTCTTTACTAATCTATACATTTTAATCTTTATTTATTGTTTGGCCACAATGTTGCAAAAATAGACGACAAGCAAAAAAAAGTATGGGTCAAACTAACAGCACAAAAAAGCTTCTTAATTAAAATCAAATCTTTGTGTGCAATTCAATCTTAATGTGTTTTAAAATAAATGTTGCTCTATCTAATTATTCTCATAAAATGCTATTTTTATAAAGTCATTCTCTGTACAATTAGGAAACGACTATAAAATTTTAATTTCCAAAAACAAGTTTCTAGAACGGATAGCTATAAAAAGCACTAATTTATTTGTGTCATCGAAAAAAATAAAAACGCTCGATAAGTTTTTGTATGCAATAGCAGATTCTAATGGGTTTTGTCGATAGCTGACTGTAATTAAGTAAAGTTAGTAATTCTTTAACCGCTCGTGCATGTATCTTTTAATTTCAACGCACACCCAATTATGTAATATTGCCACGAAGCAAGTGATTTTTTTTGTATTTACCTACATTTTTACCATGTTTTCCACACAAAATAGAGATTCAAAACACTCTCCCTTTCTCAAGTCTATCTTGCTATATAAATCGATTCGTTAATAAACAAACTTAAAACAAAAAACGATATACAAAAGATTCAACTTCTTTATGATTATTACAGTTTTGGTTTTTGTAAGTTTTTCGTTCGAAAGACAAAAGATTCATTAAAAGTTTATATTGTATGGAGCAAACAAAAAGTTTTACTTTTACCTTTCTCAAGTTTAAACTACTCGTACACACACAAAAGAAAACCAAAAATCTAGTTTACGTTTGGTTGTGGCGATAACTTTTAAAAGGTTTTTCAAAATCTAAGGTAAATTCAAAATTACTGACAGTGAAAAGCGAAAAGAAAACTTTAGATTTAGACGAGTGTGAAAAACACATTTTTTGCACTTTTTTATTGGTTTTTTGTAACAAACCGATTAAGAAGTTTTAACTTTAAAGTTAAAGTTGAGTATTTTCTGATTTCTTAAGTTATAAGTATTGTATTAGATCTTTTATACTTGAATTATTGTATAACTATGCTGGTTTGTGTTGTAAACTTTCCGTTGCCTTTGATCATATATTTGGCAAGGGAAATTGATTAAAGCTAAAATTCTTAATAGTATTCTAAGTTATGAAACCAAGAATGCAAATATTTTTCTACGGTTAATACACCTTTCAAATTTCACAATTATTCCATAGTGTGTTTAAGACAAAATTAGGTTACCCTCTAATATGAAATTTAAATTTCTGAACGAAGCTACAAATCTTTGCTGATGACAAATAATATCGTCGTCAATATTTCTAAATTTAGTAAGCTTTAAAATCTAAATTCTGTCTATGTCCAAAACATCGCACGTCGTTGACATTTTATGAAATTTTAACGACATGTTGATCTATGCATCATTTATGAATCGCGTGGATTGTAATAAAAAATTTTGTAAATAGCTATAGTCTTACGTGGAAAACTTTGTTTAACCTAATCGAGGAAAATATCGGAAAATCAGAAGAATTCACACAATTGGAATAAAATCTACCTCTAGAGTGTATTTCTGAAATTGAATCAGTTTTATTTTATTTGTCAATAGCTATCGCAGGAAAAAAATTCAGTTCAAGTTTCTCGTGGGAAATCTCGGAAAATTCGATTTTCCAAAAATCATTGGAAATTTTGTATAAAATGAGCTTCTAAAGTGTTATGTCTGGAGATGTATTTTGTTGATATGACTTGTCAAAAGCTATTTCAGGAGAACAAATCAGTTCAAATTTTCTAATAATTTGTGGAAAATCGAATTTTCCGAGATTTGCCACGAGAAACTTGTACTGAATTTTTTCCTGCGATAGCTATTGACAAGTCACATAAATGCAATCCACCTCCAAAAATAACACTCTAGAGGCTGATTTTATTCCAATTTAAAATTTTTTTGGGTTTTCGCGAATTTTCCACAATTTTCCACTAGAAACTGGTCTTCAATGCTATTCATGCATGCTTAGTAATTTTTAGGCTAAACACTACCAATTGATATCGACTTCATTTTTTACTTTCGGCTGGATTTATAAAATCTGCATTATCGACTTTCCACTTTCGGCTTAAAAATATGTTTAAATCTTATCTTGATACTGTGTGTTTGTAATTGTTTATTTTTTTTTTCTATTTTCAGATCAGCTGGTCTGAGACATCACGAATTCTGAACATACTCCTAGGCTATGGAAACTCAAGTTTTAATACGTGTAGATATGCGACTATAGGGATTTGATTTCTTTGTTTGATAAAAGCGGGCATATTTTGACAATTGGCAGCTTTAGTGTTCCCATAGTAGTTTTTATCGATGCTACTCGGAGCCTTTCAAAATCTGAAACGTGTGAACCTAGAAGACGGTATCTATATTGTGCAGCGATGTAGTGTATAGATCATAAAATGACGGCCAGGCTTCGAACCCCCCACTGAATTTACCAATTGACACGTAAGAAAGTTTAAACTTTTCCGATGATTGCATCATTGATCAGTCATTTATTGTTTGAGAACGATCAGCAAGATTTTCTTAGTAGCTTCGTTGTTACTCTAATACTAATTGATCAACCGAATGTTCTGTGAATAATTACGGTTTTGGTTTTGACACCACGAGACTGTGCTGCCGTCGTCATGTTAATTAATTTATTGTTGACGTATGTACGTACATATAATATAAGCAGAATTTGATACATACTATTATGGTAATAAATAGGCAGACTATTGTTAAAGTGGCTATAGTTGTCGGCTTTTACAAATTTAACGTTGGATACAGAATGTTTCGATTTTAGGCACGATTTTATCAATGAATGGACGAATTAAAGTGCCACAAGTCAAAAGTTAGAGCATCCGGAAAATTTGCTTCGTACAGCAACCTTGAACGAAACAAATTGTAGACTCCTTATGTCTCTGTTTTTGGTACAAGTGATCAACAATCAATTAGCCACAATGGACTATTCAGCTTTCCAGACACAAATGAATACGACTGATGTATAAAAGTTTGTTATTCCTAACTGAAGCAGTTTGGAGACAAACACTCGGATCACCTGTACCAATCGTATGATCAATAGGTCGTTTAGTGTAATAATGACGGGGTGCTAGTTACCGAAATTAGTGACTAATTTTAACTGATTCTGGATTTGAAATATTAATTTTTATTTGGTTCATCTTTTCAGCTAAATTACCTAAAAGGGTCTCAAACCCCGAAACAACTTTATTTGTCACTTCATTCACTTTTTCCGACACTTGAAAAACTCGTTTTTTAACTGAATGAACTCCTCCCAAGAATTGCACTCAGTATCCATCTTTAAATCAGTGCAACCTTATTTGTCGAATTATACCAAAGCCACCTAGATAATGGTTCCTTACTGATACATAGCGTTTACATGAATTATAACAATTTAGGTAGAGCATGACTTTAGTCACATTTTAATAAACATTTTTTTTGTCCTTGAGCATATTATTTTAAATATCAGGAAGGTGCTTAAAAGTTATGGTTTTTGTTAGTTTTCGACATAACACACATTTTGCTGAAAAAAAAACATTTATGATAACATCTAATAGATCATTTAAAAATCGGCTTTTGAAAATAAACTCTAAAATCCAGGCTGATCTATAAAGTACAGGCTGCTCTGATTTAATACCTGAACACTATTATTACTATTACTTACTATAAATCTATGACTTTGTTCTATTTAGGTAAATTGTCTAATCATTTATAAACTTATCATCGGAAATTTTGACATTAACCACTAACATACATCAAACATGAAAATTATTAATTATTTTTTTACATTGAATATTTGCAGAGAAATATGTGGTACGCTAAAATGTGAAAAATGCTAAAAATTTTCCAAACCACAAAAAAATCTTTTTTTTGTTTATTTACATTAGGAAAATAATGCCAATATTGCTGTTATACATGGCAATTAATAATTTTTCCCTAATCTATCGTACATGTAATATAGTTAGATTCGGTTTTTATATATTGTACAAACAATACCTGTGTACATACACATTTTGCATAGACATATTTATAGCATTCAATGTTGGAAATAATGTTTTATTTTATTTATTAGATAAAATATTCGTATCCTCGGAAAATATGATAATTCATAAGGTTCATCATCAAACCTACATACATACATATTTGGGACCCCCCAGCCTCCCCCCACAAATATTCATACTCCTAATCAAATATATACATACAGAGCTTTTACGTATACATATACTCGTATATAGGATGATATGTATATTAAATTATATGTTGTAGCAACATAATTTTTTTTTCTCTATACCATATTTCATATTTAAACATAAAATGTAAATATTTATTAAAATATCAGTGTAAATAGAAAGGCGTTTTGTTTACCCGTATAGTTCTTGTTTTTACAAATTATATACATAAACCAATTTTTTTATGTTGTACATACATAGCTATATGGTTGTTTGTTGTGATAACATGAAAAATTCTCTAGTAAACTCAGTATAATATATGAAGACGGGGCACGTAGACGATACTATATAATACAATTTGTTAGTTATGTATGGTACATCATTTGTTCATGAGATTTTTTTCAATAAACGTGATGGAATTTTTTGCTTTGACCCTTTCGTGTCATTGCTACCTAATAAATTAAGAGCCAACTAGTGAAAACTTATAAACTCACAAAAAAAATGAACATTTTAACGAATCCAATTTTTGTTTTAAGTTTCTTTGACCTTTCAACTGATGTTTTCTCCACCAACCAAAGAATATATATATATATATATATATATATATATATATATATATATATATATATATATATATATATATATATATATATCTCAGTGTTGCGAAACGTTATCTATGTAACGGAACGAAATACCGGTATACCGGATTTTTTTCAAGTAACGTTAACAATACCAATATCCAAATTTTTTAAACCGTGTTTACCGGTATTTTTACCATAACAAAAAAAATTATTTTGGTATTTCGTTACATTGTGGTAAATTATAAATTGAATTCTTAAATCATTAACTATGATAAAAAAAATATTAAAATTTTTAAATAAGTAATGTAAATAAAAGTTGTCAAGATACAATGTTGCCACAGTCATGCAGGGTTGTCACACTGGAAATTTAGTAACACATCTGAAGAGACGACAAGCTGGTTGTTTTTTCTTAGAGCAAGTTAAATAAAATAAAAAGTTAATGTTTTGTAAGGTTATACCATAACGTAACGAAATAATATTTTGTTACAATACCGGAAAACGGAACGATACCAAAATTTTTTATTGGAGTGTGACGAAACGTGTAACGTTATACATTTTTTTTTCGTTTCGCAACACTGATATATATATATATATATATATATATATATATATATATATATATATATATATATTATATGTATATTATAGGTTTGGACTAATTGTTACCCGTCGCTCAAGTTAAACAAATGACCCGAGTGCGTGCCAAATTAAGAACACAGCTAAAATGTAACTTTCAATTTTTAGCTCTTTGATTTCAAAAGTGTTAAAACATAATGTTTTCAACGTATAAACAACGTTTTTTTATTTATCTTGATTTAAATGTATTTAATGTAGGTTGTTTGTAGGTTTTAATGGGTTTTAAAATTTAACGTTATTTAAGGTCAGGTCAACGGTGGTTTATTTTAAGTAATTTTCGATCTAATTTTCACGTTTTGGTAAACGTTTAACAATTTATAAATTTTATCCAATTATTTTTTATTTTATAACCATTAAATTATAAACGTTTATCAATATTTATAAAACCGTGCTTGATTTTTGGTACAATCTTTATCTAATGATTTGGATTAATTTTAAAATTATTGGTAAAGTAAATTATATATAATTTTTAATTAGTAAACTAGGCCTTGGTTTATTTTATATATGTAATATTCAAACCATTTGTTTCCCGTTTGGTTAAATTATTACATATTAATTTCTTAAAATAAACCTCGGTTTATTTTAAGAAATTACACAGGACAACAAATTTTAGTTTATTTATTGTATCTTGGTGCGTGTTTTGTTCATTTTGGGGCGCTGAATACAAAAATGACAATGAAATTAAAAACTTAGTTGCAGTTTTCCTTTTCTCGATTGTTGATATATTCTGATGAAAGCGTTCGACGTGCTCATCACTTACAGCACCGCAGTTTCCAGGAAAAAAGTCCAGATGTGAGTGTAGAAAATGGATCTTCTGACATACTGCAACCCATTTTTTGATACGATGACAGCATATTTTCATTAAGAGTAACGTATTCGTCAGCTTTTCTATTTAGGGACACATAGGGACATATGATATCACGTATCTCTAAAACTTGAACTAATATTAAAAAGATAAGTTTATTTTCGGTTTTAGCACACCAAAAATAGTAAGATTTAGTGGATTTTATTTTAGATACATTTTGGCTGTTGTCCTCTAAACCATTTGGTTAAATTTGTACCGATTATCAACTTTTCTAAAACCATCTAATTTCTCTTTGTTTAATCGTACATTGTACGATTCCAGTTTTGTCTTTTGAAGAGGACAGAGCAATAATCATAAAAATTTAATAAAGTTTCTGTTTATTGTTATTTAACTGCTTTAAATATATAAAAATCGCAAAATATTGTAGTGAAGTGTGTAACAATAAAATGAGTTTCAAAATCCTATTTTGAAAAAGTTAATTCGATCTAAACAAAATTTTTCTACTTAATCATTGTAATCGAAACTGTGCCAATTACTGTTATACTCTTGTAATAGTATTATTGTCGTGCTATACAAAACTGTTAAATTTTCTTTAAGTTTCCTAAATCTTGAATAATGAGTACATGCAGAATCTGTAATAACAAATTTAATCGTGACGATTCTAAAGTCATGTGTGTAACATGTTTAACGTTGTACCATTTAAATTGCGTTAAAAATAAGTGAAACTGATCTCGATAAGGAACTACTTTCTAGGAAATGTGCTGGTTGTATAGATAGTGTTAAGTTACCTAAACCAATACCTTCTTATTCAATTTCCAATTTGAGGAAAACAGCGTCTATTAAAGAGATCGTTTCTGCACAACTACTAGCTGTTCAAGTGTTGGAAACAAGAGATGTAGATTTCAGTGATAGTGTTGCATCATTTAAGTTTATTTACGAACAACTAAATATAAGCTAAATGTGCATCTCAAAAATTTTTGATAACCTTGAAAATCATTTTGCTAAACTAGGTAAACTTCAATTTAATAATTCAGCCTTGAAAAAGAAAGTATCTGATTTAGAATGGCGTATTGTTAACATTTATCAGCTGCACCGAAATACATCATTGAAAACATTGGAAATATTTGGCATGCCTGATTCACTCACAGATGATGTTAACAACTCATAACTATCTATACGACTTACAATTACGCAAGGTCTTAATATTAATATCGATATGTGTGACATACAGGCCGTAACTAAAATAATAACACCGGGTGTGAAGAAGTTAATCGTAAAGTTTAAAGATCAACACATTGTCACCGATTGTCTAGGAGTATCACCACCGGTTAATATTTTCATTGACGAAAATTTGGCAATATTTATATGCTGCTGAAGGATGTCAGGCAAAGTTAATCAAATCATTATCTGACATTGATGAAATTTAAGTCTCTCACTGTTTTACAGTATTAATTGTAATAATTTATTTTTTCTTAAATGTCCGTTGTAGTATGTCAGTTGTGTTCATGAACGTGACAGTGATTTGATTGATGATGTTAATGACAGTGTAGTATTATCCAAATTTTAAATAATGCATTTTAACATAAGAAGTTTACGCACTAATTTTCTTCGCTTCTAGCTAATCTGTCTAGTTATTTCATTAAGCCGGATACAATTTTTTTTAACGGAAATTTGGATCAATAATAATGAAGTCAATTTGTATAACATTGTGGTATAGCTGCGTTTGTAAAAATAATATTACGGTTAATTACTTTAATTACAATTTAAAAAACTGTTGACTGTATATTGAGCTTATTTCTTATTTGGGGATATTTTAATTAGTTGCTAATGTGTTTATCGTTAACATTGGTACTCTAATGATAACTATTTAAACGATATTCTTCCGATCCTAAATAAATTTCGCAAATCAAAAACTTTTCTTTATAATCGATGATATCAATATGGATATTTTGTCGTCAAGCAATGCAATAGACAATTATATGATGACTCTATGCTCTTTGATTAATACACTAACTTATACTCGTATAGTAAATAATAGCTCGATATGTATTGATCATGCATTTTATCGATTGGGTGCTAAACAATTATTAATTATAGGATATACAGTAAACGTTCAGGTATCAGATCATTTACCGATCCTATTGACACTTTCAATTAAATTCTGTTTAGACCAAAATTCTAATAAAACCAGACGAAACGTATCTATAACTATGATATTTTTAATTATCTTTTTCAGTGTCAAGTGTGGGATGATTATATGTTCTAGTCAAATTGTGTGAATGATTCAATGAATAAGTTCTTTGGCATATTTATTGAGAGTAGTAGGTTTGTAAAGCGATATAATGCCAAGAGATTAAAAATAGCTCCTTGGATAGTCCTGGTGAACTTGAAAAACAAATTGTCCAATAAACTTAGGAAACATCCTTTGAATGCTAAGCTAGCTTAACGTTTTAAGCATGTCAATGAAAAGTGTAGAGTAGCAATAAATTCTGAGCGTTCGAATTATTATATGAATCTCTTTAAAAACTGCTCTCAAGATAGCAAAAACCAATAGAAAATATTTAGTTATAGTTGGTGAGGCTTCTTGTAAATCTGAAATAATATCATTGATACTAGACGTACCTAAAACTTAATTACGAATTGTTTGAATATCTGTAATCTATTTTGTTGGTTCATTGAGTAGTTTGCACTATGGCTCTGCCCCGCATTGTTATGTTAAGTGGCAAAGAGAAATTTTTATATTCCAGGAATTTACTCCTGAAGAAGTATTTTATACTAATGCATTTCTAAACAATAAAAACTCCAGTGGTTTCGAAGGAATTAATTCTAAAGTTCTTAAACCAACAGCTTTAAATACTTGTTATTTTTTTGCTCACATTTTTAATCGCAGTGTAATAACTGGTGTATTCCCCAACATTTTGAAATGTGCAAATGTTACCCCACTGTTTAAGAAAAATGATAAACTGCTTATGACAAATTACCGCCCAATTTCACAGTTTCAAAAGTTTTTGAAAAATGGATGAAAATTCGTATAGTTTCATATTTGGATAAACAAATTTTTAAGTGATTCCTAATATGATTTTAGAAAGGGCCTAAGCACGGAAGTGGCGCTTTTAGCATTTTTTAATTTGATATATGGAAAAGCAGTGGGTGTACTTTTTCTTGATATATCTAAGGCTTTCGATTCTGTTAACCATATGAAATATTATTAGACCAAGTGTGGCGTATTGGATTTAGAGGTGTTGTATACCTGGCTAAAATATTATCTTCAAAAAAAATTTCAGAGAGTTTTAATAGGTGATTGTGCTAGTGATTTTAATAAAATTCTTTCAGGTGTCCCTCAGGGTTCTGTCCTTGGTTCTTTACTGTTTTTAGTCTACCAAAGTCGTGATACCAATTATAACTTCCGGATTACGGCAGCTAGAACACAATTTACACATGTAATAAGTTTATGCAGATTATGTAATTTGGTAAGTTTTTTATGTCGATATTTATATTGTTTAATTTTATAAAATTCTTTAATTTAAATCATCTTGTTCTTAATGGATAAAAAAATTCAAAATATCGTGAAACAGTCAAAACGGAAATGAACTCTTTGCGGACGCTTTGCTGAAGTAACTATCATGGAAAGGAACCATAACAAAATCTAGTTTCAGATCGTTTACTATAATTAATGAGCCAATTTGTATCGCCACAGAATTTTTCAAAAATTTATTTTACAAACGAAATTTAGACTGCATAGGTAAAAGATTTAAACAGTTATAAAATTTTTATTTACTTTTTAAATTTGTCCCACTTTAAAACAAACAATTAAAACTCAAAGTCACAATCGTCAAGGAAAGGCAATCGCAACAACATAAACCACAGAAGATTAAATTTAACACATGTTTCCTTAGTTTTTCTAATTAATTTCACTCTGTTAGTTGGAAAAGTGACAAGATGGGCACCCAGGAGCTAAACCTAATTCAAATAAGCTGAATCCAGTGGTGCTAGTCCCATTTCAAAGTTAGTCCCCATTTTTGAAGTATCGCTTTCGACTTGTTTTGGCTCATCTAAAAATATAATGTAAATAATTTCTCCTACCCATATACAGATTTATAACCCCATACAGATTCCTAAATCCATACAGATTGTCCTGAAAATTTGTGATTGTGAATTTTTAATAGCTATAAAAATACTTGTAAGATTTAAAATGAAAAACGTATGAATAGTTCATATAAGTCACTAACAATTTTATTGCATTGCAAATAATATGAAGTGATGTGTGAGTTTTCTCAACGACACTTTTTACTATTATCTATCGCAAGCACCCCACGTTTCTCGTTTTAAATCTTACAAGTATTTTCATAGCAAATAAAAATTCACAGTCACAAATTTTCAGGACAATCTGTACGGGTTTAGGAATCTGTATGGGCTTATAAATCTGATGTGACTATCTAGGAGAAATTATTTTATACGTTTTAGTCCATTTTAAAAACGTGGCATATTAAAAAAAATGTATTTAAATAATTTGGCATACTTCTTACGTTTCAAATTATAGTATACAGTAACTCTGCACCTAGGCCCTCCAAATTATTAGAGGTACAATTTGTGTAAACAAACAATTATTTGGGTAAAACATTTGTGAGTATTGAAGAAATCTAACTGATTCGAGGGGCTCAAAAGGCAAAGAAATTTTTGAATGAGCACCCGAATTGTATGTGTTGAAAGCTGACAAGGGTAACATAATGGTACTTATGCTAAAAATTGAATATTTAGAAAAAATGGAGTTACTCTTGTCCGACAACAACACTTAGAGTGAAATTCGGAAAGTTGGTATTTCTTCAATCCAATCTAAATTAAATATAATCATTGGTTCTTGGGAACGTTTTGGAAAAATTGAGAAAAATTTGGCACAATTTCTTAAAAATTATCATGGTACAACCCCACGAATGTATGGTCTGCCAAAAGTACACAAAATTGGTATTCCCTTGAGTTGAGACCAATTATAATCTATTTATGTTCGCCTTTTTATAATTTATCCAAATTTTTGTCTAACATTTGGAATCATTACGTGGGAAATAACTTTTCGGCTGTACAAAACGCGGAAGATTTTAGAAATAAAATTAAAAATGTGTCCCTACCAACAAATTATATATTAGTATCGTTAGATGTGGTGGTATAGTTTTGGTTAAAAGATTGTGGAATAGCATAAAAGCAATACAAATCTGGAAACGAGGCATTTGGTAGAAGGTTTGAAATTTGTGTTAGATCATACTGAATTTAGTTTCTGGGGAAGATATTTCAGGTAATTGTTTGGTTTCTCGATGGGTTCGCCAGTTAGTCTAACAGTGGCTAACCTAGTAATGGAACACGTTGAAACGTTGAGTGTTAAAAACATCTTCCGTCAAACTTATCTTCTTTTACCTGGTCAGGTGAGTATCCAAATTATAACTCTTAGGAGTAGAAGGACTTTGTTTTGCCTATATGCTTTAAGGATTTGATTGCTCGAGAAGTGTTGCTGGTGTATAAACACAAACCAAAAATGATGAAAATTTGGAAAAAATAAGAGCAGTTTTTCAGGTAGCAAGTGAGTTTGGACTGCAGTTTAAAAAACAAAATGTATGTTCCTATACATACCATATGATACAGACTATTTTGACTATATTATACCCGAAAGAAAAAACCAACCATCACGTCTGAAGACCGATACCGTTTCGAAATGTTCAATCTCATTGAACATGAAGATGCTTCAACATTTTTTATGCTTAACTTCTTATTTTCAATTATCTCAGAAAAAATCGAATTTTCTATTAAATGTATGGAAATAATCAACCAATATAAATGCGCGTTGACATATAACAAATATACAGATACCGAAACCTATCTTAAAAGATATCAAGAACCGCAATCGGAGAACATTTACGGGTTTTGGATTTTTTTGGCTCAGAATTTGCTGATTTGTTTTAAGGTGGTTTTCAAAAAAATCGAATTTTCTATGAAAAACGGGACCGCCTTTCCATTGCAGTGCGCTTGACGATTTTTTTGAAGAAAGCTATTAACTTCGAATTTCAAATTGGCGCTTGTGAAAAACTTAAGCGGTAACTGATTAGAAACCCTGTTCTCTACAACCTATCCGATGATACCGATACTGTGGATATGAAGAAATCTTGACGCAGAAAAATGGGGTCGTCTGAAATTTCCATCCCGTTTATTATGATAATATATAAAGTTGCCTTTAGCCACAACCAAATACTATGTATAGCTACGAGTCAATAGGGTCAGCTTTAGAAAAGTTAAATGTGTATGTATTTAATTCCTATACATTTTAGAATAATTACAGATTCTGATGCGTTTAAAATAATAATGGCAGGTGGGAATTAACCTTCAAGGAGCTAAAAATTAAAATTTTTATTAAAATACCACAAAAAGAAAGCATTCTTAATTATTGTTTTTATTAAAATCCTTTAAAAATCCTTCAAAAATCCTTTAAAATCTAGAATTCACGATTATTCGTCTTGTGTCTGCCTACGGTATAAAATATACAATTCTGACATTATAAATTCATATTCTGATATGTCAGAACTGTCAGCATTAACTCTAATTTGCACAGGACAAATCGAATTCTTGCTTCATATATCTGATATTTAATTTATGACATAACGTATCGAATTCTGACATGAAGTAACGAATGGTACAATTTATCGGATTCTGGCATAATATCTCGAATATGTGACATGTCGATTTCTGGAATTATATATCGAATTCTGGCATAATATTTAGAATTCTGACATCATAAATACAAATTCTGATATTGCATATCTAATTCGGACATAAAGTATAGAATTCTTTTCATAACTCGAATTTTGACATCACAAATTTAAATTTTGATAATACTTATCGAATTCGCTTATGATTTTTCGAATCCTGATATGAAGTATCTATTTTTGGCATTAAAAATTCAAATTTTGACGTAACATGAATTGAATTTTGATACGATATTTTGATTTCTAACATAATTTATTTTATTCTGGTATGATGTATCGACATGATGAATCGAATTCTGACATCACAATTTTAAACTCTGGAATTTCATATTGAATTCTGGCATGATACATCGAATTCTGATATGATGTACCGAGTTCTAACATCAAAAACTCAAATTCGGACATGACATCAAATTCAGGCATAATATATCGAGTTCTGACATCATAAATACAAATTCTGATATTGCAAATCTAACTCTGACATCATGTATCGGTTTCTGACATGATAATTCAAATTCTTGCATCAAAAAATCAAATTCTGATATGAATGGGATTCTGGCATAATATCTCGAATATGTGACATGGCGAATTCTGGCATGATATAACGAATTCTGACATAAGATATAGAATTCTGATATCATAAATGCAAATTCAGATATTGTATAATATCTAATTGTGACGTGAAATATGGAATTCTGACATGACATATCAAATTTTGACACCAAAGATTTAAATTCTAGCATGGCATAATACTTCGAATTTTAATATGATATTTCGATTTCTGACATAGTTAATTCAATGGTATTACCTTGGATACATAATATCTCATTGGGTTGGCAGTTAATTTCTGTTGGTTTTGTATGGCCGCAGCCGTGGTTGGATCTAAGGGAAATAGCTCTATTGATTTGAACATTACTCCTTTTAGGGTCACAATTATCCCAGGTCATGCGGCTATAAAAATCTTACTTGTGGTATCTTAACCAACACCATTTTCTTCTACCTGACCAAGCTGTAGGAATCATGCCGCCCGGTACCTCCAAAAAGCAAGTAAGATAATTTTCGATGTAATAAGTGGAAGCTAACTCCACTACAAAATAATTCTGATATATTTGCATGATTACTTTAAATCCCGCCTTCTTAATTAAATATTGGGAGAATTAAAGATCTTGTTTGTTTCGATTACTTCAGATTCTAGAATCAGAAAATTCACACCAAAAGAAAATTGTTCCCAAATAACAAAAAATTTGAATGTGAGAGTAAACGAGAATTGTAAAAATTTAGGCAATTTTTGACTCACCGAACAAATGATTTTTACCGGATGTCCGGTACTGCGGTATTGCGCACTTAATGTGGAAGTTATCAAATGGTAGGCCTTTTAAATAAGATGCATTTGTGGCATTCCCAAGGTGGCGGAAATAAACGAGAATTGTTAACGATCAGAAAGGTATGATCGCAACCGTCAACTGAAAATTAAGAATCGAATGAACCATTTTGTCAAAGGTTTTTACAAGTAGTTAATTTGGTAAAAACTTGAAAGTGAATGATCAAAGAAAAACGCCTCTTTGTAGTATTTAATCTGCCAAGGAAATTTTTTCAACAAAAATCAAAAGTAACAAAGTCAAATGATTTATCTCGATTGTCCATGCACGGATGTAGAAATTTTTAAATATAGCCGGTCACTTATAGGTCAGCCAGATAATTAACAAACAATTTTTGCATCTTAATGTTATACGAAGCTCCGCCAACGAAATTTCTTCAACAATAATTAAAAGTCCCAGTTGACTCTTTTTTCTGGAGTGTCCATAGGCATACTTCTTTAAATATTGTTCACAATATTTTATTTATTAAAATTATATTTACTCATAAAATGGCTAGATTATTTGACGTTCCCGATATTTTAAATTCTCGTTTCGTTTAGACTTGCACTCTCTCGCACGTTGTGTGCATCAATAAATTCAGTTATTTAACCCCTGTATCGGTTACCTATGATCTTTCCGCTTTAGAAACCAAATTATGCATTTGTATTATGTGACAAAAAAATAGTTTTATCCTTTCAAACAAATTAATCAAATTTCGCGTTCGCTATTTTGAAATAATTGCCTTCAAACATAAAACTGCAAAATAAATTACAATTAAATACAGTTTAATTAAAACACATTTATCAGTTGTTAATCAACCACAGTTTTTTGTGTTTTTCCTTTTTTTTTTGCAAATGGTGTGTAGCTGCAAAAATACAAAAATAGCATATCTGGGTAAATCAGAAGTATAAATAAACACGCGAGATTTTCATAAATCATTTTTACAGGAATTACACGTACAATTTATACTTATTATGTGTTTTATGTTTTTTTAATAATATGGGAGGGGGAGGGAATAAACAGTTTTTTTATAGGGTATTAAATATTTTGTGTTTAATACCACGAAAAAACGAAAGCTTTTCATAGAATTTGGGCGGGAAATGAAATGAAAAATGTAAACAAACTAAATTACTCAACATTGAAAAAAGGAAATTTCGTGTTTGGTGACCTGCCGTGAAAACTTACCTGAAAAATATTTATAAACATTTTTAGAATTAGCTTAATTAAGTTTGATAAAAGCTTTATCGAATTGACGATGGACACAAATAGCACCCCCTGCTGATAGTGCCAAATTCAAAAGCCGTCCCAGTTTTCTCAATCAGTACTATAGTCTGCTATGAAACAATGCATTGCAAAGATTGTTTACGCAAAACGGGCCTTACAGCCTTACGTAATCGATTTGACTGTTTACTGCGAAAGGTAGGAGGTTAAAAGCGAACTGCTAAAGAGTTAGGAGTGTCTTGGGCCCATGATTTTACCATCAACAACTAAAATTTTTGTTTGTCAGTTTTGTTCAAAAAAAATACTTGGTACATAAAAATAGTAATGGATTGGATGTTTTCATGCCCGTTTTTTAAAATCCGTCTGCTTTTCAAAATCAAAATCTTATATCGTGGAAGTACTTGTGGAGAAAAATACGTGAAATCGCATATCCTTTGTGTGGAACCGGAAGTCATGTTTGAATTTTATGATTTTTATGTTATGAATGTGTAGCACTGAGTATAACAAACAATTTATGAAACATCATTTTTTTGTGTTGTTGTTTTTGAAGATACAGGGAGTCAAATATTTAAAAAAATCATGCACTTGGTGTTGTACTTATTGGTATAGAAAAAAATTAATTATCCGACAATTATAAAATTAGGCTCATTTTAAAAATAAATGAATAGGGATTACAAAACAATTATAAAAATAGGACTACCTTTCAGTTCTTCTTTTTCAAAATGGCCGTTGAAACATGTTTTTTTATCTTTTTCCTTTACTAAAACATCAGCGCAACGTCTCGTTTCGTTTTCTTGCAAAATAAATTTAAGTATGACAATCTACACATTTTTTATACTCAAACGTATTTTCCAAAAAACAATTTGCACTGCAAAAAATGAAAAAAAAACATAAAAAAGATGCAAATTTGAGAAAATTTAGAAAGAAAGCTTCGACGGCCATTTTGAAAAATAAGAAATGAAAGATGGTACCATTTTTATAATTATTTTGTAATCCCTATTCATTTATCTTTAAAATGAGCTCAATTTCATAATTTTCGGATAATTAGTTTTTTTTCAATAGCAATAAATACAAAACCAAGTGCATGAATTTTTTAAACATTTGACACCCTGTATCTTAAACAACAACAACAAAATTATTTTCCATAAATGTTTCGTTGAACTAGTGCTACACATTTAAAACCAAAAAAATGTGATTTGCCGTATTTTTCACCTTATGCAAAATTCAAAATATTAAAAAGCGGGATTATTAAGCGAGATTGGTTAGCAATGCGGAATGTTTTTCCGGCAAGGTTTTAATAAAGCAATATTTTGAAGAGCCGGATGTCTTTATTTATGCACACAATATTTTTTGCTTAACAATAAATTATTTTTAAAAAGCAAATTTATATAACTCATTCCTTCACTTGAACAAAATTAACCATTATCTTCGCCCAGATGATTCCGAATGGCTAATGCATATCAGGTTTTTGGTTCAAGGTATATTGACTTCATTGATTACACCGAAATCTCTTAATCCACATCTCTAGTTTGCCTCGTAAGTAATTTAGGTAGTTTGGTTTGCCTTGTCCATGCCATGATCACAATGTGAGAAATATAAACATGAATAAAACAAAACTGACCTCGGCAAATAACTAAAAACATTCAATAAGATTGTGGTGCTTGAACGTAAGGGTATGAATAATCCATACTGAGCCATTTGAGCAAAAAAAATTATAATTTGACTTGTATCGCAGTTGGTGTATAGCAACTCGTATCGAACAAACTCGTAGCCTTAGTCAGAAGTGTCGCGTTTTTTTTTTTTTTTTTTTTTTTTTGTCTGTTCGAAAAAAAAAAAATTATCGATTTTTGGGGCAAAAATTGGGGCTTACGGTTAAGTATTGTTCCTTTGTTTACTATTTCTTAGCACTTGTTACTTTGGATCGTTTTTTTTGTTTCTTCTCGTTTTAGATTTCCATTGATTGGGGCTTATTTTGAAACTGGACGAAGCAAAATTTATTTAATTTTATTTGTAAGTATTGCGTATCAATCACGCCCACGTCGTGTGTACGCTAAATTTTGATTTTGAGGTTGGTTATGTCGCTTAGTTATCCCAATATAGTTCTAAAATCCATGTTAGTTGATAGGTCGTTATTGAATGTAGTTAGTTTGAATGTCCAAAGTCTAGTCCCAAATATTGACGAGATTCGTCACATTTTTAATGGCGCTCCAGTGGACATACTTTGTTTCTCTGAGACCTTTCTAAATCCAAATATCCCTAATTCAGCTTTTGCCATCAAAGGTTTTAATATATTTAGGAAAGATAGGACGGTACCTCCCCTTAATTATGGTGGTTTATGTATGTTTGTAGGTGATCATATTAAGGCTAGATTAGTTACCATACCTTCTTCTATTTCGGAATCGTTAGTATCGGATTTAGAGTTTTTATTTGTCAACGTTTTCATTAGTGGTCGTAAAATCTTATTCGGTATCGTCTATAACCCTCCAAAAACTAGTAAGAGGTCGTATGCCCAATTTAAAAAATCCCTTGTAGACTTAGAAAGTTTGTTTAGTTATTTCTCTTGTAGATTCGATGAAATATATATATCAGGTGACTTCAATTTCGATATACTCCAAAATTCCGGCTTCCCTCGTGATTATTTGAATCTTTTAAATAGTCTTAATTTATCCGTCCACAACACTGTGGCGCCGACGTTTTGTTGTCCAACCGCTAGCGGTGCCTCTTATTCCCTTATTGACCATATCATCTCTTTTACTGATAACTCTATTTGTTTTTTCAATCAGTTGTCTCTCGGTATGGGATCCCATCATGATCTTTTAGTTTTTTCTGTGAATTGTTACTCTCCACCTAAGCCTAACAGTTTTAGCTTTAGAGATTTTGCTATATTCCCGCCTTTACTTAGTTTGTAACTCGGTTCCTTGGGAGGATATTTTTTGCCTTAGTTCGTCAACTACCCAAGTAGAATTTTTCAACTCGTATATTAGTTTGGTCTTTGATAGTTGCGTTCCGCTTAAAAAGGTTACTTTCAAAGCAAAATCTCCGCCTTGGTTGTCTCAGGAAGTTTCGAATGCCATAAGTATTAGAGTTAGTAAATATCGTTTATGGAAAAGGTATCCTAATAGTCAGTCTCATTTAGATTATAAGCAGGCTCGTAATAGAGTTGTAGGGTTAATTCGGATTGCTAAACGTAATTATTTTAAGGACAAGTTAGACCCCTCCCTTCCTCCCAAGGTTTTTTGGCGTAATGTTCGTAACTTAGGCCTAGGCAGATGCAAAAGTAGTTCTAGTGGGGTGTTTAAGCCCAATGATATTAATAGTTATTTTTGCTCTAGTTTGAACTCGGGCAGTAGTACCGTCGATTTGTTCTCTAATGCGTCCTCTAATTCATTTTCGTTTTCAAATATTTCTCTCGAGGATTTACAGTCTGCCATTTGGAATGTTAAGTCGGAATCTTCTGGTCTGGATAACGTCAATTTAAAATTCGTTAAACGAGTTTTCCCTTTCGTCTCAAAATATTTGTTACATATTTTTAATTTTATTCTCACATCCTCTTCCTATCCAGATCAGTGAAAGCTAAGTAAAATCATACCCATCCCAAAGATTAGTAATCCTTCAGAGCTATCCCATTTGAGGCCAATTAGCATTTTAAGTTCTCTCTCTAAAGCTTTCGAGATAGTTGTTAAAGCTCAAATTCAATCGCATCTAAATAGTAATAGTTTAATTAGTTTCTTCCAATCTGGGTTTAGAAAATTTCATAGCACTTCTACTGCGTTATTAAATGTATGTGATGATATTAGGCGCAATATGAATAATAGGGAATTGACTTCTTTAACTTTGTTAGATTTTTCTAAGGCCTTTGATTCTATTAATCACAGAATTCTTTTTAACAAACTCTTATCTCAGTTTAGATTTTCGGTTTCCGCTGCCAGACTAATTTTGAACTATCTTTCTAATCGTTCTCAGGCAGTTTTTTTCGACAATTCTTTGTCTGATTTCCTTCCTGTAATTTCCGGCGTTCCTCAGGGTTCAGTGCTGGGTCCTCTATTGTTTTCTATGTACATTAATGACATAGAATCCTCTATTCACCATTGTTCATTTCACATTTTCGCTGATGACGTCCAAATTTATAGAAATAGTCGTTTAGATCAGGGTTCTATTGATAGGAATATTTCTCTGATAAATGAAGACTTAAGTAATATCGCTAGTTGGTCGGTCTCTAATAGGCTCGTTTTAAATGCGAATAAATCTCAGTCGATCATAATTTATAAAAAATCGTTAGGCACCTCGTCCTTTCCTGGTATTTTTCTGCAGGTTTCGCTAATTAGGTATTCAAATACTGTTAGAGATTTAGGCTTAGTTATTAATAAAACTCTTTCTTGGGGTGACCATTTAGTTAGTATTAGTAAGAGGTTCTTTGGTATGCTTAGTTGTTTGTATAAAGTAGTAGGATTTTCTGATAGTCAGTTTAGGAAAAAAATGTTTTTGTCTTATCTTCTTCCTCATTTTATTTATGGTGACGTAGTTTTATTCAGTATGCTTCAGGAAAATATGAACGTTCTCCAAAGATGTTTCAATGCATGTACTAGGTTTATTTTTGGTATTAGGAAATTCGATCATATTTCTGCCTACTCTAGCCTTGTTTTAGGATGTAGTTTATCTACCTTTTACGAATTTCGCGTTTGTCTTTTTATTTTTAAACTTCTCAAAGCTAAGAAGCCTTGTTATCTTTATAGGAAGTTACTTTTTAGCAGGTCTCATTCCTCAAACTTCCGCCTGATTCCGGCCAAAAATAGTTGTAGGTCGCTAAACAAATCCTTTTACGTTAGGGGAGTTTCTCTTTGGAATTCAATTCCATTGGAAATTAAGAGTTTAGGATCGGCCAAATTATTTAAGTCAAAATTTTTGGAGTGGCGTGATTGATGGGCAATACGTAGTTTATTAAATTTATTTTTAATATTATTGTTATTATTGTTAATTTTTAATATTATTTCACCTCTTGCTGTACATGTTATTGTAAATGAGCTATTGCTCAAAATAGAATGTGTATGCATGAGATGGAAATTGTTTGAAAAAATTTAAAAGGTTTTTCTGCCTAATGGAAGCAGCTTCTCATTTTATTTTTGTTCTTTTGTTCCGTTTACTCTGTTTCCATCTGTGCTTTTCCTTTTAATACTAAATTATTGTTAAAGTACACTAAATAAATAAATAAATAAATAAATAAAGTTTTTGTAAATCGTTCAAGTGGGGCCAATTAATTTTTCCACAATGGCTCAACACTTTCACTCATAACTTAATTGTGATGATGAGCTTCAATATTTATTTCCCAAAACTATAACTACTGGTTGGTTTAGAGTTTTTAGGGTAGGAATATGCCGCTAAAGACAAATCTGTCTAAAAGTCGTATTTGAACCAGACAAAGCCATATGCAATTCAACAAATAATTGACTTTTACTTGGGTGGTTGGGGGGCTGGTTTGGCTCCACAATGTTTTTTTTACCCTTAAAGCAATTCCTCATTTCCTCGATCACGTCGAGCTTCGATGTACGTACGATGGCTCAAAAATGCATTAACAATTCAAAATTGTTACACACCCACACATTTTATGATCAGGCATTAAGCCTTTAAAAGAGGGTGTTTCAACAAAGACTCACTCCTGTCTGTTCCATGCGGCAATTCATAGCAATCGGACTATATTTATTTGAAGTTAATATTTCCGAAAATTGTAAAAGAATTTAATCCAGTTTTAGTCCAGGCCGCGATGACTGGACTGATTGTACCACAATTTTCATTCTATATACAGAATGCACTGTGGAGGTTGTATTAGCGAATTATACTAATTCAACCAAATTCCCTTACAATTTTGTCTTCGTCACATTCATACAGCTCTATTCCTGTGTAAGCAAGCATTCCTGTGTTTTCCGTCTATCTTCTATTTGTCCTCCTTAGTTCAAATAATACTGCAAATAGCCTTCCGATGCGCAACAAATTAGAAATATAGACAATTTGCCTAATTATGCATGGCATGCAGAATACATTTAATTCATTTCATAGATACTATAGTGCTGTAACGATTCGGTAATACGGCGGGCTGAGTCATTTTTATGAAGATCGAGATAGTTTTTGGTTTTTTTCCTCCCCTTTCTTTCGGTTGTGTTATTTTGCACGGATGTTGTGTGGTTTTTTTGTGGCATTCAATATTTGATACATATTTAATTTTAATGTAAGGGAGAGTCTCCGGTTGTGGGCACAGTTTTGTTTTTGACCCATAATTTTCCTTTAAGTCTATATTATGCGGAGATATGAATATCAATGGAAAGGTTGAGGCATTAGCTAACTGTTTGCTAAAGTAACTACATTGATTCCGCCAACTAGAAAAATTTCACGACCAATTTTGTGAAGTCATCTTTTTTGGCAAAAAAAAAATCGTAACCGGTTATGGGCACCCTTCGAAAAATCGCTGAAAATGGGAATAGTTTAAGGAAAACGCACCTAATTCGAAAGAATTTCGAGGTTTATTAATTTTATAGGCCTTCGGTAGCAAACATAACAAAAAAAGGCTTTTTAAAAAATTATTTAACTTCAGTCAACTTCGATTGCAGAAGCTTCAAACAGATGATTCAAATTCGATATCATCATCAGATGATGGAGAATTCTTTTTTTTAAAGCGTTTGACCGAAGGGTTGCCTTCTTTTTTACTCTTCTTTGGGGGGGGAGAGGGGAGACGGACGCTTTAAATGAAAAAAAAGTAACCGATGTGGCATCCCAAATAATGGATAAATTGATGTGGCATCTCAAATCACAACGAAAATACTGTAGAAATATCGATAACACTCACCTGTTTGAGATTATTCACTTTGACGTATCGCACTTTTAAAACATTGGAAAATTACAATTGCGTTGATTTTTACGGACTTTTTTTTAATGTGATCGCCGTAAATGAACAAGCTCGTCCATTCACTTCAATATTAGCTAGAAAACTCCGTACTGTCAAAATACAAGTACGACAACAGTCATATTTGCATTCTGTCAAAAGTTATGCAGGGGTGCCCACAACCGGAGAGTGCCCACAACCGGAGACTCTCCCCTACAATTTTTTTAAATGAATGGTGCATTATTTTGTCACAAATTAATTAATTTGTATTCTCCATTTTGGCACTTGTCACACAAAACTTATTTTCTGTCAATAAATTAAAAAAATGTATTGAAAATAATAAAAAGTATACAAATTGTACTAGAGCTGTTATCTTTTACGTATTATAGCCTACTGATTCGCAGCAAAATTAGAAATAGAGGCATGAAGAAGAATTCTACATGACAAGCAGAATTCATGTACATATTTCAATTCATGTATTCTAATTTTTCTGCTAACAGAATTTGCTCATGTATTTCCAGCAATAAGCAGAATTTCTGATAGCAGCGTTGCCGCGGCAGAAATGCAGGTGAAATACATGAGCGAGGAAACAGATGTGCAGAATTCTGCAAGCATCGAAATTAAAAAACACTATAGTTTATATGGAATGAAATACATGGATTCTGCTTGCCACGCATAATTCTGCAAGTTGCCTCTATTTCTAATTTTGCTGCGCATTAGTAGGTTACATTACCTAAAAGAAAGCAAATCTAGAACATTTTGTACTTTTTATTTGTTTCAATTTCAATGAATTTTTTAATTTGTTGACAGAAAATAAGTTTTGTGTGACAAGTACCAAAATGGAGCATACAAATTAATTAATTTGTGACAAAATAAGGCCTCATTCATTTAAAAAAATTATACATTAAAAGTAAATATAAATGAATACCAGAAATAAAAATTCTGCTGGTCAAAAAATACGCTCATGTAATTCACCCAAATTTCTGCCGGCAGCACTGCAAGCAGAAATTTGTTCATGTGTTTCCTGCATTAACCTTTATTAATAAGCTCTATAACAGTTCGCAAAAATGTGGCATGCGTGCCAAACTTGGCACGTTTAGAAATTTGTCCGGAACGCCAGAAAAGATTTGAATTTTAAAAATTGTCCTTTTTGCAGTTATTCTTACAAAAAACTGGACAAGACGTTTTTAAAGTTTTGATAAAGTTTAAATATCGAAATGCTGAATCGAAATGAATTCAATTTGGACATAATATAACCTTTACGAATACCAAATATTTTTGAGAAATACGGAAAGCATTAACGAAAACTGCTAGGTGATAAAATGGTTGATCAAATAATTTGAGAGTTTTTTCTCGGCAATTTAGTTTTTGGAAAAAGAAGAAGTCGCATGTCATGGCCGGCAAATACGGAGGCTGAGACATCATAACGCCAAAAATTTACGAACAAGCAGCTAAGTATAACTTCCTCCTCAGTACTCCTTATTATTACTGCCTAGAAAGAACTCTTAGCATACTATGCCATTGAAATCGAAGCTTACTGTTGAGCATAACCTTCATATTCTTTCGAATATGCCGAGTTTTTGTAGGTATTGCCTTGTAGGATGCTTATATTAGGGCCATTAGGCCTTATTTGTGACGTCATATTCATATACTGCTGTTTTATCACCAGCTAAGACCCGTCCGAGCAGTACTGGATCGTCGTTCACTTCATTCCGCGACTTCCGAGCAATGTCCATTCGGTACTGCTTTTGGTCGAAATTCAACAAACCGTTGTACACTTCTTTCAGAATCTTTATTCCAGTTTTTTCACAAACACCAAACTAAAAATACCTTATCGATAGGTAAAAAATTCGCGTGCTTGAATGAATGAAAATTTTACGAGCTTAGCGATATTTTATTCATTGGTTTAAATAGGTTTAGACACGGTTTATTTCGTACAACAAATTAAGAAGCACGTTGCGTTTGGATTAATTACAAGAGACCGATAGCCAATGAGAGTTGTCACTAGGGTGATCAGGTTAAAAATAACTTAACCTGAACAGAGTCTGAAAAATTTTGAAAAAGTAGAAGATTTCGACTCAAAAACCCAAGACAGTTTTTAAGTCTCGAAATTTGCTGTGTTTATAAAAAAAAATCTTTAAAAAACAGGTTTGGTGTTAACCACCATCCATTGGTTAGAAAACAGATTTGTAGCGAAATTTCTTCTAGGAAAGTTTCAAAACCCGCCACCTCGATTCATCGTTTGAGTATGCCGCAACTAATTCATTTATCATCAAATATTTTAGTTAAGTCAGATAATAAAATTCAATGGAATTGGTGCTTAATCGCAGAAGTTCCGTTTCGAGCAGGGATTGAGTTTCTTAAATAAAACATTGCCAGAATTCAAAAAATATTGCAGGACACTGCTAATTATATTTTCGTACATAAATTTAAATCAAAAAAAAATAAATCCAAGAAAAAGTTTGTTTTTTAAGTACATCCAGGCCCTTTCTACAGTTCCTGCACCAAATGGAACACGCTTATTTGTTAATAGAGTTTAGTTAAATTTCATTTCTAGGTTATTAAGTCGATTCAGTAAGTATAGTTCCTAGTTAGGTTAGGTTAGGTTTGGGTGGCGGTCCACCAGGACCAGGCATAGACACAAAAAGGTCCGTAGCTATACCACAAATTAAAAATTTTTCCTCCAACTCATTGAAACCACTTTGAGCTTGCTATGAAGCGCTGGATACTCCTGACGTCCTTCTCGCTGAGCTCCGCCAGGTCGTTGAAAAGGTGTGCCCCTAGAAAATTCAGTCTGTTTTGTGCCAGACGAGGACAGGTGCAAAGAAGATGAAGTACTGTCTCTTCCTCCTCTTCGTCTTCGCAACTACGACAGTAGTCATGTGAGAAGAAACCAAGTCTACTTGCATGTCTGCCTATGAGACAGTGCCCCGTAATCACTCCAACAACCACACTGATCTGACTCCGCTGAAGTGAGATCAGCTGTTTGGATCTCGCCAAGTTCAACTTTGGCCAGATTTGCCGAGTTATTACGCATGAGGTACTATTTGACCATCTGTCATTCGTCAACTTACTGGCTTCCTCCTGAAGCAGCAGTTTACATACCGCAAGAGGAATTTCAATATCCTTTTTGCTGTTTGAAATGTGGTCCGTTGTACCACGTCGAGCCAGTTCATCGGCTTTCATGTTCCCCGTACTAACGAAATGTCCTGGCACCCATATGATATGGATGTTGAACTGATCTGTCATCTCGTTAAGAGATGAGAGACAGCTCTGGACTACTTTCGACGTGAGAAGGTGTGATTGAAGCGCTTTAATGGCTGCCTGACTGTCCGTATATATGCGAATATCACTAGTCGATATTACATTATACCTCAACCAGTCCGCGACTTCCTTTATCGCAGTTACCTCAGCTTGAAAAATGCTGCAGTAGTCAGGGAGACGAAAGGAGAGGTTTAACATGAGTTCCTCGCAGAACACCCCAGCCCCTACTCCTCTATCCCGTTTTGAACCATCAGTGAAGAAGTTCAAAACTCCTGGTTCCAAAACTGTATCCATCATCCAGTCCTCTCTAGATGGTATAATAGTCCGGAACTTTCTATCAAAAGATAGTGACGGGACAGTATAGTCGGTGGTCTTGGGAAGCCCTTTGTTACAAAGTATAGATGAGTGCCCTGTGTTATTACAGGTCCACATTAAGGTGGATTTCAGTCGTATGGCAGTGCTAGCTGCCCACTGTTTTCCCATGATATCTAGAGGAGTTAGAAATAGCAGAGTCTCCAGTGCCTGAGTGGATGTGCTCCTCATTGCACCACTGATCCACAGAGAGATTGTTCTCTGAACTTTTGTCAACAACTTTAGGTTGACAGTTTTGTCCAGAGCAGGCCACCAAACTGTTACCCCATACAGAAGAATGGGTCTAACTACTGCTGTGTATAGCCAAAGGACCATGTGGGGATCCAGCCCCCAACCTTTCCCAATTGCATTTTTGCAGGAGTATAGCGCTACCGTAGCTTTCTTTACCCTTTCCGTAATATTCGGTTTCCAGTTTAATTTACTGTCTAAGACGAGACCCAAGAACTTTGCTTCACCTGTAAAAGCCAAGTTGAAACCATTTAAAGTAGGAGGATCGACATGAGGAATTTTATATTTCCTAGAGAAGAGAACCAATTCGGTTTTCTGTGGGTTCACACTTAGCCCACAACCATTGGTCCATAATGAAAGAATGCCCAGAGCATTTTGAATAAGCTCGCTAAGTGTCCCGGGATATTTTCCCCGAACGCCAATAGCGACATCATCCGCATAGGCAACCACCTTGAAGCCAGTATCCTCCAGCCTCAGCAACAGATCATTTATGACCAAGTTCCAGAGAAGGGGGGACAGTACGCCACCCTGCGGCGTGCCTCTGCTTGCAAATCTTCTGGCGGAGGATTTCCCCAGACTGGCATTTATGATTCTGCCTCTTAGCATCTGATCTATCCAGTCCTTAAGAGAATCCTCCACTCCTAGATTCGAAAGTGCCCGAGTTATAGCCCCTGTTAGCACGTTGTTAAAGGCTCCCTCAATGTCCAAAAAGGTTACCATCGCGTAGTCTCCATATTCGAAAGATTTTTCAATGAAATATGTGAGAGAATGAAGAGCAGTTTCTACAGATCTCCCCTTGCAATAGGCATGTTGAGATTTGGACAGCTTTTCCGGCACAATCGTGCCTCTAATATGAGCTTCTATTTGTCTTTCCAGTATTTTAAACAGGAAAGAAGACAAGCTGATTGGTCTAAGGTCTTTGGGACTGCAATGTGAGCGTTTTCCCGCCTTAGGTATGAAGACAACCTTCACTTCCGTCCATTTACTGGGAATGTGACATAGTTCTAGGCTGCCTCTAAAAATTACCTCTAACCAGGGAATGGTTAGATCCGTAGTTTTTTGTATATCCGCAGGGATAATACCATCAGGCCCTGGTGACTTGTATGGTTTAAAACTGCTTATAGCCCACAGAATCTTTCTTCTGCTAATAATTTGACCTACGAGGCTGCTTGCCCTTTTACCTACTGATAAAGTAGGTGCAGATTCGGAACAACCAGGAAAGTGAGTCTCCAATAGTAGTTCCAGCGATTCCATACTATTTGTGGTCCATGCTCCATCCGGCCTTTGAAGGAAGCTTGGGATGGATGGACTAGTAGATAGTACTTTGCGAAGCCTGGACATCTCTGAAGACTCCTGAATTTTACCACAGTATAGTCTCCAAGATCTGTTCTTTGCGCTTCTTAGCTGATATTTGTAAATTTTGAGGACTTCCTTATAGGAGTCCCAGTCTACAGCGGCTTTTGTTTTCCTTGCTGTTTTGAAGAGTCTCTTGCACCGTTGACGTATTTGTTGAATCTCCTTTGACCACCAAGGTGGCCGAGATTTGCCCCTAGGCCTACTAAGAGGACAAGAGCCTAGTACCGCTTCATTAAAAGCGCTGGACAGTTCGTCCACTAAGCCATCGAGTTCTACCGTAGTTTTTGGAGGTTCAGGCACCTGCACTGGTAGTGAATTTCCCAGAATAGTTCTGAAAATATCCCAGTCGGTTTTCCTCCTGTTCCTGTAGAGAGGGCTGTTCGGAAAGACCAAGCTCATTTCAAATTGAAGATAACAGTGATCAGAAAAAGAGTGGTCTTCCGACACTTTCCAATTTAATAGACTAGTCGTCAAGAAGTTTGAGACGAGTGTAATATCCAATACCTCCTGTCTATTTCTAGTTATAAAAGTCGGCTTATTGCCTATGTTACATATATGAAGGTTAGTACTTAGAATGTAATCAAGGAGTAACTCACCTCGTTCATTTGTGTCCGTACTTCCCCAGATTGTGTGATGAGAATTTACATCACTCCCCAGGATGACTCCAACCTTGCGCTTCTGAGCCTCCAAAATTGCCTCACCCAGAATGACTGGTGGAATGTTCACTGCATCATAAGCTAGGTAGGCTGATATTATCCAGAGGCTTCGTTTATTGACCTCAATGCTGACCGCTGCCACATCTTCATTGCTGAAATTCGATAGCAGAAAACAATTTATATTATTTTTAACGAGAATGCACGACCGAACCCTACCTTCTTGTTCCGTGTGCATTAATCTATAACAGGGTGTCTTGAGTCCAAGTACCCGGTCACCAGCAACCCAAGGTTCTTGGATCAAGACAATATCCGTCCCTTCCTTTCCAATTTTTAAAAGTAGAGCAGCTGATGCTGCCTTTGAGTGGTGTAGGTTAATCTGCAAGAACGTCACCATTCTTAGACTTCCTTCCCTACCAATGTATCATCAGAGTCCTCCCCTGATGATGTGAAGTCCTCTGAGATTCTTCTTAATGACTCCAAGGACATTGTCAACTCCGTATCTGTAGAGATGGTTTCCACCAGGCTGTTCCCCTCTTGGAGGAGCCCAGATGAGCTTCCTGCAGCTTCTTCAGATTCCGGAGCATCCGGCTTGTCCGCATCCTTCTTGTAGATTTTGAGTGTGACTGCACTGAAACCATAGCTTACCATACCATTTGTTTTTTCCAGCGCAGTCAGTGACTCTCTGTTTAGAATTATGACGGCCGACCTGTAGTCGGCCCGTGGCTCCTCGAGCTTAGCAACTTTCCAGTTGTGCGTTGGCAAATCTGGGTTGCCAACCTGCAACAACTGGAGTATCACCTTTGGATCGCTAGGCTCCGAAGGAATCCACACCCTGGCTCTTGGCCTACAGGGGATTTCTTCTCTAGCTTTAACAGCAAGGCTGGCTCCGGGCCATACCTCGCCTAGTCTTTCCACTGCCTTCTTGTAGAGCAGAAGAGATCTCTGATCCACACATGCAGTCAGTTTCACCTGGTTCCTGTGCCAACCCGCATCCCGACAAGTCGGAGCAGGTCCTGGGTTTTCTGCAAGGATATCCAGGTAAATGGTGGTTAAGGCCCTTTCCACCTTTCTCCAATTGGCGGGCGTGATTCTGCCATCCTCCTGGGATTGGTCAACAACTGCCACTACCAGCTGATCCTTGAGTACCTCGTTAAAAGGCCTCATTTCGGTAGCATGGAGCTTAGTTCGTTTTGCGATCTTAGGACTTTCCTCCTGAGATCTGTTCCTTTTAATCTTTAAGCCAGCTGAAGGACCTTCCGACATCTGTTCGGTGACTTTTTTCGCCCACACAAGCGTAGCTTTGTCTTTCTCCGACCTGTCTTCTGGAGGGATCTTATTTATCTTCTCCAGTGCCCTCCACGCCTTTCTCCTAGTATTATATGTTGGTTTTGAGGAACCAGCTTCATTGGTGCTTTGGTTCCGAATTATACTTCTTTGCTCAGGCCTGGTGACCCGAGTGGAGGGACCAGCCTTATCTAAGCTTTTGTCCCGTTGTTTATTGGCAGGTTTAGAGATAGGCCTAAAGACCCGAGTCTCCTTCTCTACCTCTTCCGGTTTTGTAAGAGAACCGGACTCTTTTGTTTGTTTTGTTTTTTGGTCTCCCATATTTGGTCCCACGAGTAGCGGAGAAAAGAGTGTCCATCTGTGCAGAGATCCGCAATACACAGATAAGGCTACTTAATCCGGAGGGCGCCAGGTATCCGGATCCACCATTTGCGACTGAGCTAGTTTTTAAACTGGGCCCTCAGCCTGGCCGGTTATCGGCACGGTACGAATAACACCTTAACCCAGCCCAGTGATTTGTTTAAGGTTTACTCCTTTAGCGCCGTGTTTTGGCCTAGAAGCCGAAAAAGCAATCTAGTTACCAGCAGCCACCACGAGGAGGTAACACGAGCATTTGCGGAAAACTGCTAGTTACGGAGCCTATCGGCTTGCATCCCCCTAGCAACTTCCCGCCTGGCCGCCTAAGTATAGTTCCTAATATAAAATTGAATTAAAATAAGAGTTCAAGTTCAAGAAATATTGCAGAACTCTACTATAATGATATTATTGATGAGCCAACAACCGAAATCTGTTATATTTTTGGTTGGATTTACCATGTATTTTCGGATTTAAATCTTCTTAATTTTTTTTGTTTTAGATAAACAACCTATCCAAGCAGTTTAATACGTCTCAAGCTCAAAATGGAAGTAGAAGGCACTATTGTGGATGGATTTTAATAAAAATTTACTTCTGAGATTTAAGATATAAAATCTATTCGTTAAGTAGTTCCTAATAGAAAAATAATGAATTCCGGCTCTGAAGAATTCCTTCGGCCATATAATCTGGGGTCGGATTTCTTATTTAAACCATCGCTGAAATTTAAGATATATTGCGGAATACCTCTACTGATGTCAAATGATAAGTTATATTCGCCAATTTTTTTTTTACATATACTGGCCAATTCAGACTTTGTTCTCGGTTTCCAGCACCAAATGTAACACGCATAGTTGTTGACGGATTTTAATGAAATTTTATATCTGAAATATGTTGTAAATATTACAAATACATAGTTCCTAATATAAAACCTATTATTTCATGGCCTGAAGAATTTTTTCAGCCTTAAGGTTGAGCTGGGATTAGATTTTGTATTTTGAAACATGGCCCAACTCTATATGATTGTATTTTGGAATACTACTCATACTAATGATATTATGGTCGATATCATAAATCAAAAACTAGATTTGCCAATTTTGGTTTTCCATACACCAATCCAATCAATTTTTCCCTCCTCCACATTTGTCGATGTATTTTTATTTGTATGACTGTCGAGTTTAATTTCTTAAATAAAATATTTAAATGGAAATTTTTATTTTTCTGATCCCTCCTCTGAGTTTTTAAAGATTTAGTCAAAATAACAGAGAAATACTATAAGCAGAAAGGTTAATTCACGCAAAGAGATTTGGACCAGGAAGTTCGAAAGAAGACCTAAAATTCAGATTCGTCATACTTCATCTACTGCAACCTACTTAGCCATTTATTTTACGATGACAATTATCGTTTAACAGATAAAAGCGAAGAATCGATACCCAGAGTTAGGTTGTTCTTCCGATCATCCAGGAAGAGTGCGTCTGCGCTCAGTCCGCACTCCACAGCTCGAGTTTTCAGAACGAGTTTGAAAAATAGCCAAAGGAAAACCTTAAAGAGCTCATCTTCCTGCAGACAAAATGAAGCTCGCGCGCCTTGAGAGATGCAAAGTGTTACTGAAGTGGTTCGGTGACAAAAAATCCAGAAAAAATATTTTTACCGATGAAAAACTGTTGACAATTTAACAATCGGTAAAATAATATATTTGGTCAACAATACCTCCCGGAGAAGCTCGAATTAATGCCAGCAGCCGTAAACCGAAATCTGATATAAATCCTCTTGTCTATTTTGTTTGAGCATGGTAAAGCCTGCGCCGTACCACATAAAAATATGAAGTTATTATGTGTTGCCGTTGTCAGGATTTGGAATGAAATACCTCTAGAAATGCTTTGGACTGCTTTAATGCTTTGTAATTTTTCTAATAAATAAATGTTTTATTTATAAGTCTACAAAATTGGTCAAATGAAATTAGACCATTTTTAGAAATATTTATAATTTAATTAGCCTTGGTATTTTATTGTCACCCGGTATATTTATCCACTTTTAGGTAGGTAACAATCGGACACAAAATCTAAAATTATATCCAAAAATGCATTATATGTATATTAACATATGTATGTATCTCCACGAAAACGAATTTCGCCCTTTAACAAAGCTCTAACTACTTGTCATGCATGACTACGTCAATGAGAAATCAACAAACGGTTTACCCCATCAGACAAATAACTTATAATACCATAAGGGAAACCACGTTATGTTTCAGTACCAACATCAGGCCAATCTTAAGAGGCTTAAATGAAAATTTGGATTTTTGGTTTTTTATTCAATGAAACTTTTTAATTTAAAAAAAAAAATCTAGAAAAAGAATATTTAGAAATCGGGAGCAATCGACTCCGGTTGGCGAGCCCCTCGACTTCTCAAAAATAAAAATCCCTCCAAAAAAAACTCGAAAAACACAAAGTAAAATGCCAGGAGCCCCTTTCGACGTTTGTTAACACAAGGAGGCTACATATACTATTTTGTCATCCTTGAGGGACCAATATGCTAAGAAGCTGCCTTGAAGATTTTTCGATTTTAGTATGTGAATAATTATTCAAAAACACAAATTTTTGAAAAACGGTGTAAATTGTGCGGGGTCAGAATCCTATGAAAATCATTATAAATTTATATTTTATGCTACAAATATTTTTAATTCAGTACAAAAAAAAAAAATCCAAATTTTCCTACAAGCTTTTACTACATTGAGAACAAAGAAAACATAAATATTAAATAATTAAGATTTAAGCAGTAGTTATACTCGCATATCCCAAGTTTAGTTCTTTCCCGTAAATAAACAATTCGGAACATTTTTGTTTTTATTTTTTAGATATCCATATCACACACATTTTATGTGAAATAACATTTTTCGGTCAACTAACAAAAAATTTTCTCCAATTCGAATCGGCATTAGAAAATTTCCCAATAAAATATGCGCCGCGCATATATTCAGCACCTTACGTTTTTTATTTCTCCAAAATTTCCTGTGCACCAATTTTTACCCCCTTTTCCACGATTTTCCTTTATTAGTGTAGTCCTAAATCGGTTCTCTGTGAGTTTAGATGTGTGTCATTTATGTGTCAAAATGTAAACTTTAGTAAGCAAACATTTTTTTTTGTTAGAAATCATCATTTTGTGCAAATTTCTATTAAAATGTATCAGACATGTCTACTGACTGGATATTTTCGTGCAAAAGTGAAAACTGTTAATAAAACGAGAGTGCAAAGTGATTCATAATTTAGTTTATGACTTGATACAAACGATCAACGGAATTTTTTTTTCTGCTTTAATGAAAAACGTTTTGTATATTTCATTATACACTGTGCGGGCCTGGATTATCTACTTTTTGTTTTATTATAATTATGGAACATCGTCGGAAATTTTGGTAATTTTGTGATTTATTAACACTTTGTAATTATTTTATGTGTATTGATTTTGGCGGAGGCCTATTTTTATATCGAGGCATTTAGCCAACGTTTTTCTAGAACTTTGTTTAAAATGTTAGTCTCCTATAAGGAAATCGAACTAAGAGATATAGGTTTAACGTAAGGTGCATGATTTACCAATCAAAATTGCCAGTTAATAAACTATTATACAAAACTTATTGTCCAAATACGAAAATCTTAAATAAACTCAGATAATCTAAAGAACACTCAAAATCTAGCAGGGATACCAGTGTTAGTTTAATTTAATAAAAATTGGCTAAGAAATTGTCAAGTTCCGCCTTGCTTGGCCGTATTCGGGAGTCACGTTCCTTCCTGATCGGCCATATTCCAGAACTCCATCAAAAAATCATCTGTCAAAAAATAAAACTATAATTCGCAAGACAAACAAACAAACAGAATTAAATTCGGTTGCAAGGATCCAAGTTATTGAAATCCTGTCAAAAATAACCAAACATATGGTTTGTCCAAAACCATTTTTCTTGATGGTTAGAAAGTCCCTCAGTCCGAGAAAGCAGAAAAAGGCTCGTCTATGTGTCTCGGCGTCTGGATGTTTATCTGTACCCATGGCGCCTCGAGAACGACTTGTCTGATTTAGAATTTTTTGCACCAATCTGTTTCTCTTGAACTTGATAATAACCACGTTGACCAATTTTTTATATATGTTATAAAACATGATTGTATTGGGCGGTGAGTTTAGAGTTGAGTAGAGGGTAGAGTTAGCTTCCGGGTTGGCATTTACGGGTTGAGTTGGGTTGAGTTTGAGTTGAGATACAGTTGAGTTGGTGTTTAGTGAGTAGTTCAACTGGGGATTTATTTGTGAGTTGAGTTGTCGGTTGAATTAAAGTTAGCTTGAGCCGAATTCATGTACGCTTGTAGTTTTTCGGACCATGTTGATTTGGGAGTTTTGTTTTGGGTTAAGTAAAGGACTGAGTTGCAGGTCGAGTTGAGGTCGAGTTTAGGTTAGGTCAGCAGTTCAATTTGGTATTTATCTGGATTTATTTTGAGTGTTGAGTTGGAAGCTTGAGTTGTTCTGAGTCTAGTCTATTTAATAATATAGTTTACCGAACCGTGTTGATTTAGGATTGAATTAGACGTTGAGCTTTTGATTTTGTTGCGGGTTGAGCTTAGGGTCGAATTAGAAGTTCAGCTAGAAAAATGAGTTCAGTTCATGGACGCATGCAGTTTTCGAACCGTGTTCATTTAGAGATTGAGTTTATCGTTGGGTTTGGGATTGAATTGAGGGTTGCGTCGGGGGTTAAGTTGGAGTAGAATTGAGGCTAAGTTAACTTGAGAATTGAGTAGGACGTTTGAGTTGAGGATTGAATTTGGAGCCGAATGGGAGTTGAATTAGGGTTGGGTTGGGTTCGTTCAGAAATTCAGTTGGGATTTATTTGGTGGTTGAATTGAGATTTAAGTTTGAAATTAGCTTGAGCTAATCGAAATTTTCCTGGGGCATATAGTTTTTCGGACCGTGTTGATTTGAGGATTAGGTTGGATGTTGATTTGAGGGTTGCTTTGAAGGTTGAGTTGTGGTCGAGTAGGGGTATTTGGTGGTTGCGGCGAGGATTTATAGATTGAGTTGTTAGTTTGGAGATGAGTAGAGGGTTGAAATTTTTACGAACTAGTATTGAGTTGATCCTGAGTAAGCTTTCATTGGAGTTGAGTAAGGGGTTTAGTTAGAGAATTATTTGGATGGTTGATTCGTGGATTGAATTAGACGTTCAGTTTTGGGTTAAATTAAGTGTTGATTTAAAAGATAATTTGGGGTTGAATTTGTATTTGAGTAGGTTCCTGTGTTAAGGGTTGGATTAGGGGTTGATTTGGTGATTGTGAAATGGGCTTGTTTTTGAATTGGAGATTAAGTTGGATTAAGTTGACTTGAGATGAGTTCAAGTATGTAGCTAGTTTTCCGAACCGAGGTTCTGATCGCCTCACGAGGTTCCAGTCCTTTTAATTTTGAGTATTATTTATATACCTAAAAATATCAGAGATAACCATTTTTCTCTTGGCATCAGATCTCAAATTTTCCAATGATTATTTCTGCTGGCTCCAAAGATAGATCTTGTTCAATTTTGTTTCGTTTCCGTTGTGGTAAGACGGATTCGACCGAAGTATTTTGGAAATCTAATATTGTTGTTAATGGTTTGCTCCCGGCAGTTTGCTGGATGGTTCAGGCCAGCTGCTACGTTTTTAATTTAGCGTTAATTAATCACCCTAGGAACATCCTAGAAACTCTTTCAACAGTAACGATGTGTTTCTGTGTAGTTGAAAGAGAAAATGCAAATTAAATACAAATTAAGTAATAGAACAATTGCGATCAAACAGTAACTGACAATATTTATGTTTCAGCCTCCCTCCCTATAGGTCGGTCTGAAATCCTTCTCGCTTTAATTTAATTTCAAAACCGCACAAAAAAAAACTGTATATGACGTGATGGATGACAAATTTTTAGCTGTGACTAGCATACTGTTACATACAGTTTGATGTTACATATTACAAAAAATCCGCTGGCTTTTGTAGCATGTTCAAACGCCGATTGATTCATTCAGATCCTTCAAAACTAGCAGAAATTCTAGAGAATTGTATCTGGGTTCATCGCATCAGATTTTAAATGCAATTAGGACATGTGTAAATGGCTACCCAATGCCGAAGATTAAGGGGTATCCGGTGCAGACAAGAATATTTTACTTTTCCAATTAATTACAAATCTGCAATAAATATTCGGCAGCTGAAAAATATTTGATGGGCTAAGTGAAAATATACATATAGGCTAGAACCATAAAGTAAAACAAGGGTTGAAACTGTTTTAGACAAAACATTGTTTGCTATTTTGCGAAAAACAAGATGGGGGCAAAAAAATCACAATTTTTAATAAAAAAATTAACATGACTGGATATTCAATTTCAAGGTCATCAAAAATAAGTGAATCCGGTTTTGCTCTAAAACCCAACTTTCTCCTCAAATATAATGAAGGCGAAATTGTCGATACATTTAAACTAAATTGTTTTGTCAATATATGGAATACTTCACATAATAAATTTCAAATCTGAAATGAAATTCCGAACTCTTAACACTTTCCCGTCCGGTGACACCAACGTGGTGCCATTGGTAAGCCGATCGTTATTTGCCGAAACTTGCCTCATTAGACATGGCATTGCAAAGACTTGCGCATCATCAGCTGTGTCTTCCCACACTGAACCATCAAGTAAATATCCTCTAGCTTTGGCAGTTCTCTTATAAGTTTCACAAACTACAACGTCGTTGTGATCTGTGGCATAGGTTCGCAGGTTTTCAAAAGAATTTGCCACGCTCTGATGGCACAACAAAAGTCTAATGTTATGTCTCTCTTGTTCTGTGAGATTCAGATTCACCGTACTCATTCTTCCAATCACTTTATCAAACCCCCTTAATGTCGTTGCGTCCACAGAGTATTTTTTTGATGCTACACATATGTATCTCAGCATATCACAGCTTTTCAAATATTTGTATTGTCGTGCACTATGATTTTGTTAATTTTGCGTATGTTCTTTAAAACAAACAGTCTGTTAATTTCTAGATAAACTGGTAATTTATAAATTGTGTGAGACTGTTTGTGTATTATCATGCTAAAAATTAGCCAAATCGCTTAATGAGAACTTATACGTATCTGGAACCGACAAATTCTTTAAGTTCATTTCTATTTGTATCT
This sequence comes from Tipula helvola, assembly GCA_963556165.1. NCBI lineage: Eukaryota > Metazoa > Arthropoda > Insecta > Diptera > Tipulidae > Tipula > Tipula helvola. The sequence goes on from OY744483.1 coordinate 20,283,185, forward strand.
TCAATAGTTAGACTCGCACAGTCATGCTCTTATACCACCATACATGTATTTCATACATATATTTAAATAAATTCTGTTCCGACTTTACAGATGTACAAACTGCTAAGTTTATATGACAGTTGTTCAATGACTGATATGGGTTTTAAGGTACAACCCAGCCTCTAGTTTTACTGGAGTCTGTTTTCGTCTCCTATACTTTGGGTATTCATCTACAGAGCCTAATGTTGCGCTTTGATGTTGCTTTGCAAAGCCCTTTCCAATCATACATGTGATATTCAGATGCGTGTCACTACTTGGTGTGAGTATTATACTACTTGCTACGATATGATAAATTCTTGGAGATATTACAGGGTCAGGAATTTCAGAATTGAATTTGTCATTGCTCTGTCTAAAATTTGCCAAATAGGAGGCCTTCCTCATGGCCAATTTTTTAAATTCAATTACATGAACTTTGAAAATTACCTTTCCAAAATGTATTGTCCTTGTCAAATAGAGGATTTTGTCATTTGAAATTAAAAGCTTTCGCAACTAAATCTGATCGATACCTTTTGCGACGGCTCGACACATTCTACTATATCTCTTTCCACTTGGGCTTGCAAGTCATTGTTACAAATAACTCTGGTTTCCCGAAATGTGTTACAATCGCCATCACACCTTGAAATGTTGATGTATTTTTCGTAGGCTTCTCTCAAAACTACTTGGCACAACTACTTTTAATCGATTTTCCTACTTTCACAGGATTGTCGGTCTATCATAATTCTCAGTGTCTCTGAAAACGTCTCTCTGGGAATGTTGGTATGAAAAATATTCATTGATACTGACATGTGTTCGAACTTGATTGGCGGTTATCTTAATTATTGGGATAATTAAGGGGATAAGTCAATGGGTTTAATGTTGGATTCAAAATGTCAGTATGCTTTAAATTCTCATTTGGATTATCCATGTTGTGAAGTGAATGTATAGAATTTCAAATGGTAGCTCACCATCATCACTCTGGAAGATAATTGCAACTTAATTCGATACTGGTAAATTGTATCGTTTTGGATCTTTGATTTTATCATTCGTTATTGCTCTTATAATTTTTGATATTGGAATTCCTTCTTGTTCAGCTGCTCTGTTTGCTTCCTGTTGAACCTCATGCTTTTAATCATTTAGTGACCTGCAATTTTCATTCAAATATCCCTTGCAATCCTTATTTCCCGGTAAAAACATTCTCTGAATAGCAGCATCACCAGGATCAAGAATATATATTTGTGTGAATGTTCTTGGTTCATTCTCTGGAGGGTGTAAATCATGCCTTGATCCAGTTGAAACAAAAGCAGAAGAGGAGTCTTAAATCTCGATATTTGTCCATTTTACTATAGGATAATCTTCTTGTCGGGTTTTCCAACATTTGCGGCATTTTTAGCTTGGTGTTCTGATAATTTTGTCAGTTGGCATTTTATTTCTCTATGTACACATCACAAATTCACATCAGTTGACCTTTAACTACATAAAACTTGAGTTTGCTTCTACCATTATTGTTTGGCTGTTAAATCAAAAGAGATTTCTTTGCTAATGCAATTCACTTTTATGGAACCAATAAAAATTCCAGTAATTCCCTGCATCGAACCAATATAACACTTTTATTAATATAAATAAATGACAATGGTATTAAAATAAAATAAACAACAATTATTTGCGTAAAATGTTACAACCATATGAATGTCCCTTAATTGACAATCCGTGGCATTTTATCGCAATTATTTTTATCCGCAGTTATTATTTATTTATTTTTATTGCTATTTTATTATTATTTTTTAAACCAGTATAAAATGTAAATAATAATTTAATTTTTTTTTTTTTGTAAATTTCCAATCCAACCCAAAATATATTCGAATAAAAATTCCTGTTTTCATTCTTGGTGTCGCGCACACGAATTTGGGTTGCATACATAATTTTTTACAATTTTATCCAATTTGAATTTTTTTACAGATTGCACAGTTACACTTTTTTTATTTAATTAATTATTTTATATTCCAATTTAATATTTTTAAATATATAAACAACGAGTTGATCCTCTTAATTTTAAATAAATTTCACTTTGGTATGATTAAAAAATAATATTTGGCTTATCGAAGTCGCACTGTATAGTAACTCGTTTTATCGTTTCACTGATAATTCATCACAAATCATTAAATTTTATTAGTTGGACGTTTAGTGTAAAAGCCTAAATCTTCACTGTAATATTGAGTTGAGCTTTAAATTAATTTCTCCAAAATAATCTTATTTTCTAAATTAATTTGTTTTAATTTCAGGCTAAAATTTTATAAATACAAGCCACGCCTAACATCATGCGAAATTAAGAGTAACTACATCTGGCGGTCATTTCCAAGAGTACATAAAGTATACACTCTGCATTCAGCTTGGTATATCAACATATTGTTTTGATTAAAACCAAACCGTTCACCAGAATCGTGAAAAAATGTATGAAACATTCTATATACTGCTGAGGATGTATATAACCGTTTGAATCTTAGACCTGGTGAGATTCATAAAAGAAGTGTAATTTCAATATGAAGATAAATAAAATCAAAACTGTAATTTTGTAAAAAAAAAATATATTTTGTATACGTTTTCAGATGTTGAGAAATTCAGCCCCTATATAGCCTTCACACCTAGTGCGATTTAATAAAACAGATTTTAGTTAAACCAGATCCGGCAATTCAATCAAACGTGATTAAAATTGAGGTTGAAGGTGCATACATGGTACAATTCTGGTGAAAAAATGTACACCACGAAGTTAGCTAAGAGTTAAATTATTTCCAACTAGAACAAAAAAATTAACCAGGGTTACCAACAAAAATCTAGCCACAAATCTAGCAACCATTTGGTTGTATTCAACTCATGTAGCTAACTTCGTGGCGTAAATTTTTTCACCAGAAATGTACCATGTACACACCTTGATATACTAAGCACTGAACTCGAAAAATGTACAAAATCCGTGTTTTATTAATTTGCATTGTGTCAAAGGTTTTAAACCGGTTGGTGGTAAGTCATTTACAGGTCACATTAAATTTTTTATATGTATGTATATTAAAAAAATTACTGAATTTTTATTACTTGATATTGATGCCCAAAATTATGAGTTATGACACTATATGTGAGACTTTGAAAGTAACAATGGATTACACGTCGTGTGAATGAAGAGATCTAATGGATCTACTAATGGTAACTTCACACTCTTCTTTCTTTATAAGGTGAATGGAGTACCACTCGAGCTCAACATACCTCTGGAATCCAGCAGCTCATGGCTCTTCACAAAATTCATCGAATGAATGTTGTCTTACAACAGTCCAGTATCTTAATGTATTTAGATGATCATACAGACTTCAAAGCTATCGAGAATATAATTGCCGACAAATTTTGAGAAGACATCTTCTGGTGACTTAAGAGCCAAATCTGCACTCGCTAGCTCCAATAACATGCTCGAAGACAATTTTGAAGAAAGCATTAAGAAGGACCATCAGCGCCAATTATGTATAGTATCCAGAAATTCCAATAAAGCTGACTCAGTACTCATACCTTGACGGAAGCAATGTTGATGTACACTCAGTACGTTAAAATGATTTAAAAAAATACTCACTCTGTTTTAACTGCTCTCTCCAGAACTTTCAAGATGACCGGCTGGAGTGAAATTGGCCTATAGTTTCCTTTAATAGTTCGATCGCCTTTTTTAAAAATAGGAGTAATTGTTACCAATTTAAGTCTAGTAGGTACAAGTCCCTGATCGAAAGACAGATTGAATATATGAGTCAGGAGTGGGCTGACGAAATTAGAGATAGATTTCAAAATATGGCTACTGAGTCCTTCGCTATCAAGCGAATGTTTCGAATCTAACGACTCAATAATAGATATTATTTCGTTGTTATAGACACTGGAGTCATGAAAAAAGTTTTCGAACAATAATCAGAAGGTAGATTGGAATTGTCTGCTAAGTTAGTTGGCAAAAATTTATCTCGTAGGTCACTGGCAATACTTGTAAAATAACAGTTAAGTTCATTTGCAATGTCTATGTCACTTGTAAGAAGTCTACCGTAGATATTTTTGGCCTTTTAGTCAAAATTTCATTTACTAAGTGCCAATTTATTTTAACATCGCCACTGTTACCTAAGAAACGATTAACATAATATGTTTCAATAATATGTTCCCCATATATGCATATGGGGAATGATGATGACAAAATTAACTATGTACATCAAAATCAAGAACATGAATTCAATTGCTACTATAACCTGAAGGGCAACTTATACGTAATTGAAGCTTCAAACAAAATCAAAAGATATTATGGAGTATGCTGTTGTAGTTTGATGTTCTTACAAAGCCATTCCATTCACATCAACGGCAGCAACTTAGTTCCACCTTCTTAGGTAACATGCCACTTGATCATATAGACTTTCCATTTATTCTTCAAAATATTAAGATAAATGGATATAACAGTAACCTTTGACAAAAGAGTCTCCGTAAGCTAGAGAAACATCCTACAAACTATGGAGGATCGTAAGATTTTATAAAATTACAAATATAATGAACCAATATAAAAATATTATTATTTAAAATTTAAAAATCAATAATATATAATTTAATTAATAATAATAAAAAAATAATTTAAAAATTATTATTAACAAAAGTTCATTATTTTAAAATACATACACCCCAATTCCCATAGTCGTATCACGTCATATGTCAATGTGACTATAGTCACGTCACATCAATTATCCTATTAAATTCGTTTATTACGTCTCAAGTTACTTTATATAACAGATGCCACTTGAATTTTGTCAGTGACACGTGACTACAACCAACACAACAATTATAGTTGTGTCACGCCATTTTTCATGAATATAATCACGTCACATCTATTATTCCATTCTTTCAGTCGTTTGCCACGTCATAAGTCACTTGATTTTGCAAATGGCAGACGAATACCACAAAATGGAAATATTTTATATCTTTAAAATGTTGTTTTTTGATTCTTTTTGTACACTGTTTTAAATACATAAGTGTTGTTTCAAATATATTGTTGTTATAAAACCATTTTATTTCTAATCTGACTGATATATCATATATTTCTAGTAGAAATTATATCACTTGATTCGTCTTCAAGAATAACATTTTTCAAGTGACGTGACGTGACTATAATCTTAAAATGACACAATTGTGTGTTGTGTTAGATGAAGTTTTGATTACTACGGTATGTAGGCTTGTAATAAGCTAATACCATAGACTAAAGTAATATTATAGAGACGTCTTAATACGAATAAAAAAATTGTCCCAAAATTTGTATACTTACACAAATGGCTGTAACACAAAACGTACACATTTTTTTCTCATTTAGTTTACTTAAGATTACTACATATTGGCACCCGCTGTTATATGGATTGGCACCCGGTAATTGGATCTTTATAATATGTCTTTATAATATTACTTTAGTCTATGCTAATACATAATACAAATTGCATTATTGTTTTTTAAGTTTTATGGTTTTGTATCTGTAGAATAATGCGACGTCCCAATAATTAATAAACACCCGGATAATTATAGCTTTTAATTCTTTATTATATATAATTCACGCTTTTTTACATGTGCGACTTACTTTCTAGGTTACTAAAACTACTGTGAACATCGTACAGATGAACACCCCAATAGGACATCCCTCATTTTAAGTTTTTTTATATTTTTTTTTTTATTATCATAATGAGACATTCAGACCGGATGTCAAGATGATCTTAATTATTTTCTAATTCCTATATCTGAATTTCGGAATTAACATTTTAATTTTCATTTGATTGAACATTTCTTATATTACCATTTTGATTTTGACAATTTTCAATACTCGAAGTTGCTGTGTGGAGTAAGGGTTAATATAAACTGTTTCGTTAAACAGATTCGATTGCTTATACGGAACATTATCAATTGAAACTCGTTTTTCTGATAGAACGTGTCCTATCTATTTGGACCCCAAACACGAATTTTGATTCACTTGTTGTTATGCCTTCTGCGCTTAAACGTTTAAGAACCATAAGAAGAATTTTATCATGTTCTTCCTTTGTATTCCATATATGAGAAGATCGTCAATGTGCGATGTAGTATTCTAAATATCTCGGAGCACTTGTGCGTATTTGGAAACGAAAACTCCGGTGGTGCCCAAGAAATTCCAAATGATAAACGAGTATGTAAATATCTACCAAATGGTGTAATGAAGCAAGTTAATAATTGACTTTGTTTGTCAAGCTTAATCTGATAAAATCCTTTGTTGACAACGATTTTTTTTTAAAAAAAATCGCTTCCGTTAAATTGGCTAAAGTCGCTTCGATCCGTGGTATCGGATAATATGGTCTTCCCACTGATTCATTCAACTCAGTATAAACAACACATGCATAATCTTATATCCTTATCGTCTTTAAGTACTATACAACGATAGGTGACACCCGATTTGTCACATCATGCATTGGTTGAATAATTTGAAGTAGGGATTGCAATCCCGGTTTTCGATAAACCGGTAAACCGGTTTTACCGAACAATTTTGATTTTAAAATTACCGGTAATTATCGATAATTTTTACCGAAATAATTTCGGTAATTTTTTTTTTTCGTATCGCAAAAAATTCAAGTTGCTCTTTCTGTATGGATTATTATACGATTTTCAGAGTTTTTTTGTAATAAACGGTGGTCTAAATGAGGCGCAGGAAAATAAAAAATAATTTTGCAAAGACGCCATGTTTGTTTTCTGTCATTTCATGTCATTTTGTTGGGTTGTATGTTTGCCATTTATCGCTATGGAGTCGTATTCCATTGAAGTTCGTGTTAATGTTATTCAAGAGCACTACGAAAGAGCGGTTACAATCAATTCTACGCGATACCATGCAATATTAACGAACTATTTTTTGACCCAGCTTGGTGGAATCGACTTGGATGATGTTTATTTTCAACAAGACGGTGTAATTTGCCATATTACTCCCAGGTTCTTCGAAAATCGCTTAATTTCGCGTCGCGGAAATATGAATTGGCCTGCAAGATCATGCGATTTAACTCCATTAGATTACCTTTTATGGGGATTTTTGAAAAGCAAAGTATACGTTGATAGTCCAGCCACCATCCAAGACCTAAAAAACAACATCATTGCCGAAATAAATGCCATAGCAACATCCTTACTGGAAAATGTAATCAAAAATGTTGACCATCGGATCGACGTCTGTAAATCCAGCCGTGGTGAACATTTCAGTGATATCATTTTTCATACATATATGGCACCGATAATCCTTCAAAATAAAGTATCCAATTTGATTTAAAAATAAATATTTGTAGTTTTAGTTTGCGTTTATTTGCCTGCGTCTCAATTGGATAACGCGTTAGTAAACAAATACGACTATATAAGTGTTTCTGGTCTCTTTACTACTATATACACTACAGTTAGAAATTTCATTCGTTGTTTCTCAGTCTCCTTCAACGTTAATTCGGAGGTATCGTTACAAAAATGGATTAACTTTGAATTTGCTTGTAACGACAAAAACTTGATTTTCAATTTCAATAACCAACTAGTTTTGAAGAAATCTAAAATTAGTTGATATTCATTTGATCAGTTGTATCAAGAAATTCTTTAAGTACAGGTACTCAAACGTTAAATCTTTAGGAGTACCTATCCATATAAATCTACTTATACTGATTTCGAATCAACCGGAAGACTTTCAACTGGTGTTTGTATTGTGCTTAATACGACAACTCAAGCTAATTTAACCAAAACTAAGCTTCAACTCAACCCCGGCTCAAGCCAAATCTAAACCCTCTAAACAACTCCAAACTCGACAGCCAGCTCAATCCCGATCAACTCGATTCTAAAAACTACATGCTTACTGAACTCAGCTCAATTTTAGCTCACCAGCGGACTAGCCAACTTCTATATATAATGTGTTTCCATTACTACACAATATACACATATTTACATATACTGTATATACATAAGTATATAAGTTAATATAATTTTATGGGAAATTTATGTATGATTATCGGCATATATTTGGTACAATCGATCCTCTTGTGGTATAAAATGTGGTACCTTCGTTCAAAATGTGGTACGAATGGGCAGCCTAATATAAGACTGATGAGTATTGTACGATACGTAAAATGTTTAACTTTCTTAAATTAAATATTGCAATGGCTAAGTAATACTGGAACATGTATAATCTCCTAATTTTAAAAAATTATAATAGCGTTTTGTTAATATATTCCCAATAACGAAATTTACCGGTAATTACCGGTAAACCGGTAATTCAGCTAAAAAAATACCGAAAACCGGTAATGTAAAATTTCGGTAATTTTGCAATCCCTAATTTGAAGTATAGTAAATCGACCAATTTCATTTTTTAATTTTTTGATGTAGGGTATTGGTACTGGACGTAGTACTGACTGAACATATGGTTTCGAATTATCCTTCAATTTTATTGACCCTCGCCTTTAAATAGTCCCATTTCGTTGAAAATGGTTGGATATTGCTTCGCAATTTCTAAAAAGTTTTGCTGAGTTGAACACCTCGTGCTATTGATTTCTATGGAGCTAGGTGGTGGTTGCAAAACTTTGAGTGACTTGATTGCTTCCCATCCTAATAGTGAAATTCTTAAGTTTTTTATTACGTAAACTAAACATTTTCCCGATAAATTATAATACGATACAGGGTTAAATTCAAAGAACCTAAAACCTCCAGAGGAGATCCATCAGGACCACTTGCCACTGAATTTGTGTTTAACTGTTCAAAAATTGTTGAGGTACTTCTGTCCTACCGATTGCAATTCAGCGTATATTTCTGCCCCTAACAGAAAACCAATTCGGCTAGCTTGATATTGGATTTAAATGACCAAACTTGAAAAATCGACTTCAATTGAAGGTTGATATCAGCAGAAGAAAGGTTGCCTATTCGAGATTCAATATTTAATACGGCAAATTGCGAAGATATGCAGGCCTTTCGCCAATACCCCGTATATTGATACTTGACCTAATAATTTTAATACCCAACCTTTTAGCTAGCGACTCCGTCAAGAAATTTAACTGAGGTCCTTAATCTAATAAAACTCTAGCGGTGACATATGTACCTACTCCTCGATAATCTAAGATGTCAACCAACGCGACAGCTAAAAACACAAACTTGAATTGTCTGTTTGAAGTTAGTAGTTATCTGTTAAAAGAAAATTGTTCGGACTAACACCTTGTGAAGTAGTTGTGACAGACAGATTCGCTGGGAACTAATTGTTTGTTTTTGATTCGAATTTGGCACTTTGATATGTAGAAGAGTACGATGTTTTGCTTAGCACACTCGAAACCGCTCTTGAACACAGCATGGTGGTAGCGTATGTGATGATCTCAGACAGGTCGTACATATCTTAAGTTTATCAATACTCTGATGCCATGAGTTGATAGCACGTTAGTATCCAATGGCTCGCTAATAGATTGCGTAGCGAGATTATTATGCACTTGGTATAATAGCTATCGTATTCGTCATCATCACCAATATAATTTGTATCTCTCAAAAAGTATTAAAATCAATTTCAAACGCGGTTATGTATAAATAAAATGAGATACCAAGTACCTAAACAAAAATAAGTTTCTTCATTAAAATTATATAAAAGCGGTGGATTAGGAAAAATTCACTTTACAGATTAAATCCTCCCCACCCCGCGTCGGAAAACCTATAAAAAAAAAACTTGCTCTGAATTGGTTAAAAACTTTTCTAACTGTAAGTATTTACGCTTCATGCATAATAAATAGAAATAAAAACAAGTACAACAACAATAATAAAATAATAATAAAACTTTAGTCGGCTTTAGTTTTCCATTTTCCATTGTACGAGTATACCTCAAAATAGTGTACAGGATTCATCTAAAGTTGAATAAAATGAACACAACAAAGTCGTAATGAAAGTGAAAATCTAAAAAAGAAAAAATCCGAAATCCAAACACGTATACATACAGTCGTACATACAACAAAACTCCTTGAACTTGTATGTATGGCATGTATCGTGTATTGTAACCGCACACTAAATTTTCTCACCATTTTCATTCCGTTTTTTTTTTTTGTACAAAATACACTCGTATTTAAGGTTAGATTATATTGGTGGTTTTCTATTTAATTCATGGAATTATTATTCCAAGTAGCAATTTAGGGAATTCATCTTACAATGCTTTTGTTCATCATTTAATATCGTTACTTGGACATACAATAAATTCTAAATCAGTGATTCTTTAACTAGGCTTCACGAAACATTTCTTTTCCGCCAGAAAAGAATATAGAGGAGAACATTACAAGAGATCTCGTTAAGCTATTATTTGTAGCTAGTATTCAACTAACAGTTGCTCAACTTGGCCTTGTAGAAATACACCGGCTTAATGGATCACTTACACAATAGTCTGTTTCTATATAGAACCGAGCTAGAAATATTCCAATAGAAATTCATAATAATTTTTTAAATATTTAGAACATGGCTGTTCTTCTGGTTGCTGTTTTGCTTCGTGAGGGAGGCTAAGCACCAATAAAAGCTCAAATAATTTCGCGTTCGAGTAGACTTTTAGAAAAGGTGTTGAAGCAGAAGCCCAGGGAGTCAACCCAAAGTTCCTTCGTTGCCAGTTTCGACCCGGATGCCATGTAACCATGAAGCGATGGGATGGTGCACAGTTGAAGGCGGTTGAGGCGAGTAACCTACGGGTCGGCTTCTTGAATTCATCAAGATCCAAAACGAAGGCATGCAGCCGGTATAGTGGAAAGGTGCCAAGCCGGCTTTTGTGGGCGGGACCCAAATGGTGAAGCATATGGGGGTTACCCCTGCGGTGGTGGCCCTATTCAGAAGGCAAAATAGAAGGAAGCGGGAATCTGAGAGGAAATCGTCAGAAGTGCACAGGTGGTCGCCCCACAAGCCGCTGGAGGGGCCTGGCGGTCGGGCTTCGGGAAGCGTTGGAAAGAGATGGAGAACAATGATCAGCCATCTGTCTTGAAAGGAAACGGGAGTGGAAACTGTGGAGCGGTGGGGAAGCTTAATCTAGGCCTTCTCAATAAGGGCGCAGGTTTATACGCCAACATAACTAAATGGCCCTAATTCAGGAACCATGATCGATAGGTAACAAAATCAAAGGTATATCAAATCAACTGGTTAAGTAACGCGAACCGGTGCCACTCGGTATGGGCAGCCTATAGGCATCAATAATTGGGGTGAATACCTTTCTGAATTTTGTATTACAAATAACGTAGACATTGTCAATAGGAGACAAAACCCTACTTTCATAAAAGCGATTAGGCGAGAAGTCCTAGATTTGACACTTGCCAGTCCGCATTTAAACACTTTAGTAAATAATTTGCATGTGTCTGAAGAGGGCTTTTATCGGATCACTTTTACATCAGTTTCGATTTGGCAGCCGAGACCATGCAGCGACAGGAAATTAGAATTCCAAAACAAACCGACTGATTCCCAATTATGGGGAAAATAGAGTCTTCAGAAGACTCTATAAGAGAGTCCACTAAGATGGTTCCTTGGTGGAATGGGTGCTGGATAAATTAAGAAAAAATCGAGAAGGTTATTCAACAAGGCTGAACGCACCGGTGAATGAGAACAGTTTACGATTGCCTTGACGGTATATAATCTCGAACTAAGAAGATCCTAAATGGCCACCTGAAGAAGTTTCTGTGAGGAAATCAATGAATTGCGCTATACAGCTCGTCTCCCAAAAGTCGCTTCTATAGGGATCATTCAAATTGTTTAGAACTTCTTCAGAAGGTAAACGGGAGGTTCACTGAGAAACGGAAGAAAATCTTAAAAGTATTACTCAAAAGTGGCATGAGCCCAAGATAACTCGTGTGACCATCCAGGTGAGGTTGCTTATGTACCACAGAATAGGATCTAGAGTCTCGGAACAATTTTCACACCCAGTAAGGTGAGTACTCCGAAAAACTCTTTGAGTGACCAGTACATATTTTGTAAATGCGTTTCAAAACGACTTCAATCAAATCGGAATGAACCGCGGTAATAGTTACGGTAGAACATTTAGTAACTTGTTATAACACATACCCTGATTCCATTTTGACTAAAAAGTTGTTAAATTTCCACAATTCTAGAACTCTATTATCCACAAATCTAAAACTTACAAACAAAAAATTCAAAATATTTACAAACAATTTTGAAAAATGTTGATTGGTTTGATTGACAGTTAAAATTGTAAGAAGTTTTAGTATTTTCGTTGTTTCTAAACATTTTATACCGTTTGAAAACAAAATCTAATACCTGTGACATAACTAAGCTAGTTAAATTAAACGTTGCAATAAATAAGAACCAAAAAGGCAGGCCATAATTACCGGTTTAATAACAAATTAAAATTAATCGTTTTGTAAACGTATAAATAAATTAAAATATGCACATACACAACCTATCACCCTTTCATCAGATTTTTATATAAATACAAAAGTAATTAATTTAAAAATAACAAAAACATTTTAATTTTAATTAATCGATTTGCATTAATTAATTAAATCTACCCAATAAACGAGTTATGCGCTCGATATAATTTTATGCACCTAGATTTCCCTTGAATACAAAAAACAAATACTCGTAGCTAAAATGCTATGTTAACATTTACCTGTGTTTTATAAAAACATTAGGAATAATTGAATTTGCATACTCGTATATGTACATATGTATGTACGTAATATAAATGTGAATTGATGTAGTTCACATATGCCATTTTCATATGGAATCATTACCCAGAAATGCTTCACTGTAACATACATATTTTTGTACGTATGAAGGTAGGCAAGTAGATATACTGCAATAAAAACAATAATAGTCGTAAATCACTGTACAAATTGCGCAAATGGAAATACAATATAAAATCTTAGATAAATTGTTTCAATTAATGATTTGTTACGAGTACAACTTAACGCAAACAATATTAACATAAGTAATTTATGCAGCACACCATTTAACATATAAGGCAGTACATATAGCAAATACCAGTTTTACAATTTAACCTTCGCTTGGACAAACATTTCTAAATACATATGTCATGATTTCAATTTTAGTTTTTGAACAATTTTGACGTTTTTGACCGATTTTGAACACGTTTACCCCAGCGACTAATGTTTGGTGTTTTATTTGAAAAGGCAAATTAACAAATTTGACATTAATTTTCGGACCGATTTTTTAGCAATTTGTCTTTATTTTGACTTTGTGGGCCGAATTTACATTTGTAAAGATTCTTTTATTCGAACTTTATCGCCCTACTTTTTAAAAAATTTCATCCAAGATTTTGCCAAAAAAAGAAAAGCAGGTCGAAAATAGATATTTATAATACAAGACCAAAAAATTTCGTTTCAACCCATGTGAGTCCGCAGAAAGTTTTAACAACCCAAGAAAATTTGCCGAAAAAAATCACAAGGATTTTAATATTGATGGATTGCCAATCAGTAAATGTTCGAATAACTGTTTTTAGCTAATACTAGGGAAATCGTCAAACTTCAAATACATTTGTGGCGGTTCACGCATAATCTTGCGCCTACATTGATGCGTTCGCCGCCACAATCAATTCTAACGCGAGCTAGACAAAATCAAAAGAACGCACCTACTAGTCAACCATACCAACTGCGCGACAACACAAAACAAAATAAATAAAATAAAACTAATCGTAATCAGTCTCATCTCAATCTCTTTAGCGACAACACGTCGCTGGTTGCGTTGGCCGCCAACCACACATTTAAAGTCAGCCCAAAATGATGGTGAAATAAATAAATAAATGTGTACACTAATAAACCATCACAAATTAAAACATTATAGTTAAAAATTAATAAATATTATTTTTACAACAAATAATAAATTAACAATTTAAATAAATAAACTAAATTACAAATTATGTACATACATGCATATAATTTAAATAATGTTGTTTTTTAATTAAATTAATAAAAGTAAAACGTTATACATTTTTGTATATAGTATTTATCTTGGGTACAATAAACCGAAGCTGTTCAATGAGTTCCGGCAACATTTTTCACATGGCAATGCAAGAAATGTACTTTCAATGACATTCGAACGTTTATAATATGAAAAGCGGTCAACATGTTTTCAATATGTTTGCCCCAATCATCTGATCGATTAATTCCGAGAAAATTCTTAATAACTTCTTTTACATATTTCCATGCCACAAGCTGACACTTACTGAGAGTATTTTCAAATGCATCATCGTTCATCAAACGACGAATATCCGGTTCATTAAGTATTTTAGTAATAAAAAAAATGATGCGAAATGAAATTTCATTTGATCAAAACTTAGATTCGAATAGATTCAAACACCAACCTTCTTTTATTTTTATTCCACTTAACCGTGGAAAAATGTGACGCAATTCGAAGAACGCATTTCCATCTGGATTCAGTGGTTTTAGTGTTTTTTTTTTTTTTGATCAGTGTGGTTGTTGGAGTGATTACGGGGCACTGTCTCATAGGCAGACATGCGAGTAGACTTGGTTTCTTCTCACATAACTACCGTCGTAGTTGCGAGGACGAAGAGGAGGAAGAGACAGTACTTCATCTTCTTTCCACCTGTCCTCGTCTGACACGAAACAGACTGAATTTTCTAGGGGTACCCCTTTTCAACGACCTGAAGGAGCTCAACAGGATGGACGTCAGGAGTATCCAGCGCTTCATAGCAAGCTCAAAGTGGTTTCAATGAGTTGGAGGAAAATTTTTAAATTGTGGTATGGCTATGAACCTTTTTGTGTCTATGCCTGGTCCTAGTAGACCGCCACCCAAACCTAACCTAACCTAGCTAAACAAAAAATTGAAAGGCGCAATGCCTGATTTCTCGAATTATTAAGATCCCCAATACATTTGGCAAAGATAGTTTTATTAACGAGCTGTCCATTATTCTCGATCAAAGCCAAAAAGTACACGATTTACTACTTTAATGTGATTTTCAAATATTGATAGTAATCCGTTTTACCTGTAGCAAAATTTTAATTTTTACGTCCAGTTATTCTAAAACCAACAAAATTGCATAATCTTTGGCACACTCACGATTGCAGTATCAAAGCCTACATAATAAGTAAAGCTTCAATTTGAACGATATTATCAAAAAAGGCAAAAGAAAATTCGCCTTCAAATAATATTTTGTTTTACTAGAAGATCCTGAAACTTTTAAAAATTTTGCAGGAATGACTCCCTCGTTTTGTGATATATTAATAAAAAGCGTAAAAGCACTAATATAACTTCAAGAAACAATAACAAAAATATAATTGTTAAAAATAACAAAATTTCTCATTTCAATCACTAAACACGACTTTCAAACCCGCTAAAACTCTCACTTCACAATCAATAGTTACAGGTTAGGTTTAGGTAGCTGTCAAAAATATTGTACACACATTTTATGAAAATATGGTTGGCTGCAATTTCAACACAATTTACATGCAATTTGATTTTCTGACGTTTAGCAAAATATTGTACAACAAATTTTGTATGCAAGTAGTGTAAAGGCACCATAATACTTTTCCTAATAAAAATAGTTTGAATTTGATGAGTAAATTGACCCAAGGCTGGGCAACACTGATTTAAGTTCAGAGCTGTTATATCGACTTATCCATGTCTTTAAAACAAACTAATATGTATATATTTACGCTTATCGCTCACTGACTCCCTGATTGATTGCGGAACGCTCAAATTTTATATCTGAATAGACTAAGTGATATAGGTTTAACCTGTTAACAACAATTTCGAATAGAAAATGTTTTGGGCTCGATGCTGACAGAAGTACTAAATAATTTTTTTTTTTTTGTAATTTTTTTATTCTGGGCAATCTTTTCTGGGGCTCAAGGCACTCCGAACTCTTTCACAGTTAACTTTTACCATCCTACTTTACGCAGTAGAAGCCAAATCGAGGGCGTACGGTTATAGACCCGTTTTTTTTTTTGTATAAACCACTTGCACATTACATTGCTTCATGCCAGCCTATAATGCTGCTTGGTGGGTCGGCTCGGGCAACGGGCGCCTTAGGCGCGTTTCAGGTAACTACTAACATATATTCGTGAAATATTTATTAAAATAGCTTGTAATAATACCGCTGTCACTAAGAATAATTTTACTGTCTCCTAGAATATGCTCAATTTTAGTATTTTTCGGTCACAACTTATAAAAATGTTAAAGCCGTTTTCTAGCATTTTCACAATCTAATTTAGGTTTTATTTTATTTGAAACGCTGCTTGGCGTCATTTTTATCGAGCATGTAAACACCTTTCAAATTTCGTTCGATGTTAAAAGGCCGACGGTCGGAAGGCCGAATATCGAGAGGCCAAAAGTGGAAAAGCCGAATGGATCAGGCCAAATGTGTTGAAAGGCCGAATGTATAAAATAGGTCAAAAGGCCGAATCACGAAAGGCCGATTGTCGACAGGCCGAATTTTCATGAAATGTTCCTTCACTTGATTGAAATAAATATTTAAAACCATTAAGTTTATTTCTTAATGTAATTAATTTAAATATATTGAAAATACGTGCTAATAAATCCTGTGCATGTAGGATGTAGCATATAAAAAAAAATTATTTATTTTTCTTATTTTAATTGTATTAATCAATGGGATCATTATATTTGACTGAAAAAAAAATCCAGAAATTTTAAAATCTATAATAGTTGAAAAGTAAAAATCCAGAAAAAAAATCCCGAAAAAAATCCTAGAAATTACCGGAAAAGCAATCAAGAAAAAAATCCAGAAAAAATATTTTGTTTGTTTTTGTTTTGTTGACAAAAAATCAATTTTATTGGCATTTTTAGACTTTTGTTGTCACTTGAATTATTTGTGGCATATCAGTAGAAGCGATACGAGCGATACAATTCCTTTGATCTGTGTCTGAAAGGTTGACGAAGCAACTTCTGTTATCATTAGAACTTTACGGAAAAACTCAAATCTAATAGACATTTTATAAATTTTAATTATAATTAGTCCAGACCTTGATAATTATGTTTCTGGATTTTTGTTTTTCTGAGTTTTTTTGTTTCTGGATATTTTTTTGCATTTTTTCTGGATTTTTAGCTTCTGTATTACTATTTTATAGATAAGGTAGCCAACCCTAAATAAATTTTTAATTATATGACCTAAAAAAACCTAAGAAGATTTTAATATTTAAAGCGATTTACTATTAATTATTTTTTTACAAAATTTTGCTAAAAATATAAATTTTGAAAATTTTGAATCATAAAAAGATGAAAAATTTAAATCAATTTTTTCGGCCCAAACGGCCTATCGATATTCAGCCTTTCGACACAATCGGCCTTTCGACACTCGGTTTTTAGATCTATTCGGCCTTTCGGCACATTCGGCCTTTTGATACATTCGTCCTTTCGACATATTCGGTCTTTCGATCCTATTCCAAAATATTTATATTCTGAAAGACTAAGCTAATTTGTGTTTAAGATATATGCATTTATGTTATTGTCGTCGGCGACAAAATTTTTAGATTTTATTTGTTTTAAGTAATCCTTAAATTAACTCATAAAAACTACAACAGCGCAAGAATGTAAGCGGTATACACAAAGTTTTGTAAAAAAATTTCATGAACCGTAAGATTATCCTTGAGAATATCAAAAGAAGTATAGTACTCGAAAATGTAAATGGAAAACTATTTGTCACATAAGCTAAAACGCCACCAGATCTATATAGTCATTATTGCAGTAATCCAACAAATTAGCAATTTCATTAAGCGTTTCTATCAATCCAGACTTCAGTCAAAAAGATTATGTGCGGTTTAGTACACAAAGATGACAAGTGAGAAAACAACCTTGAACTAAGATCGAAGGCTTTAAATATTTTAATGAACGATCCACACAAAACTGTTTTTTTATACTAACATCATTATTTAAGCTAAAAGAGAAATCTAATATTAATATCATTTTGAAAAGAGTTAACTCAATAATTTATACTAATCTGCAATCCTTTCATGATCGTTTGTTCAATTAATTTTACACACCGTTCCATCAGTATGCCTAATGGAAATGTTCCCATCACGAATTCAGAGATACTTAAACTTCAGTTTAAGTTTAAGATTTTTGACTTCGTAAAAAAGTTTCCGTTTACTAAGATTAACCTACATCTTGCTGTCCATCGGTAAACCCACTTTGTTAGTTACTATTAAATTTCTGCTTCGATTTGGCTTTCAAAATTTTTTATTTTATTTTTCTCCTTATGTATTTGACATAAACTGACAGGGCAACTGGCACATTTGTGATGAGGCATTATATTTATTATTATTTCGATAACAATAACACTACCCTGCAAAATTTTAAAAATTTGGTGCCCCTGGAGAATGAATAGTTGTTTCCAGAAAGTAATTTTTCACGCTGAATCCGAATATGGGCTCAGAATTGCTCTATCACTTCAGGTTTATGAGATATTCTAACCTAAAAGTGCAAAAATCACTGTTTTATGACATATTTGAGGTTATCTAGCACCGCAATTTTTTTTTTCTTCAAAAATCCATATGTGGGATCTTATAGTAAAAGTCTTCTTCTTTCAAATGCCGTTGAGTTTGCTCAAATATCTTTTTTTTTCGCCGGAATATCGCATTTTCGAATTGCATGTTGAGCAAATTTCATCTAATTTGCACAGCTTGTAAGGTGCCGGTTCAGAAAATAATAAAACCACGAAAGCAATATAATGTACAAAATTTATTTTAGCAATTTAAAACAAAACATTGGAAAACTAATGTATTTAATGTACAATTTAACAATTTATAATTTATTATTTAATACTCAATAAAGATTTGCCACTTTAAATCTCGAATTTTAACAATACTGCTTGGATGATCGCCTTTTTAATAACGACCAAATTTTGCATATCATCGTTATCCGATAATTTTTTCCCGGGAAAATCTCTTTCCAAAAACCAGTTTTTGTGGTTGTAAGTCACTGAACAATGTTCAAATAAATTTATTGGTGACATCTCTGATAACACATTGTAACTCCGGAAAATCGTGATATAGTGACATCTTACAGCGAATAGATTAGCTAAACTTATCTAGTACACATATTTGACAGTTGAACTACAAATTTGATCTAAAAATTATTGAGTTACAATAAAAAATTTTACAATCAATGTTATAAAGTGTCAAATCATAAACAATTTAGAGAAAAATTACGTAAACAAGCTAAGTATCAAAATTACAGAAAAATTATATAATATTAATTTTGTTTATTTATTTCAGTTGTAGATTATTCAACACATGTTCGTGAATTTCTCGGTATACGGTATAATAACACTACCTTTTATACCTACCATAAAGAAACCAAACATCAAGAGGAACTATGTAGCGTAACTACTCGCTGCAAAAACGATGAAAGCGACAGACCCTATATCCTAAAATTGCGAACCTACTTTAACCTCGCATACGCATACTATACCATTCAAAAACTCATAATGAAATAAAAAAAATACTTCAGAATGTTTGTGTTAGTGATTACGTTTGGTATATGTATTTTTATTTTATAAGTCCCGCCTATTTAAAAACAATTGAACACATTTGCAACTACCACTGCAAAATACAACAACATTTTTGTTGTAAAACCAAAACCTTCTACAATTCTCTTTAGAAAGCCCAATGTATTGTATACTATTGCTGTAAAAATACCTCAATGTGAGATTGTATTAGCGATACGTCACCATGTACATATACGGTTGTGAACACAGTGTAGGAAAAACATAAACAATCGCATACTACGAAACTGAAAGAGAGGAAAATGTATCATAAAAAAACAATAAAAACGAATCTGTCAAATTAGTAAATCAAAAAGAAGATTTAAATTACATATTTTATATTTTTATTTAAAATTTGAATTTGTATTTATTTTGTATGATGTTACATAATTTACATGAATTGTTCAGAAATAATTTATTCGGAAATATTCCCTTTAAGGCCGGTATTTTTGACATTCCGTATGTTTTTTTTTATTGTAGAAGTAGTTAGTAGAGTAAAAACAGAGAATATCGAATACAACTTACAACAACAAAGTATAATAATATTGTTGTGTGACACATGACACTACATTATTTTACCGATTTTTTGACATCTCTATACAAAAAAACAACACGAATCATGCGGCAAGGCAATGTCATTATGAAAAACAAAAAAACATATGTTTGAAAATTTGTTTGTACATAGATCAAAGCAAAGAATAGAGAGTAAAAATGCTCAAATATCATCGGCGTTAGCAGTCTGTGTGATAAATACATGGTGTGGTGTTAGTAGGTTTGCAAACAATAGAGAGTAAAAAATGCTCAAATTATCGACGTTAGTAGTGTGTGTGACCTATACGTGGTGTGGTGTTAGTGATAAACAAATAAATTTAAATTTTTTTTCTATGGTTTTTCGTAGTCACTACTACGCCTTAACGTTGAGGTTTATAAGTATGTATCTGCGCAAAACCAACAACAATTACAAGCCTGACTACCACCAATATTATAAATTTATTTTTCGCTTATACATGAAAGTATTGGTGATCGGATACACTATATAAATGAGTAAAAATAAACATACAAATTGTCGATACAAGAAAACAAAGAAATTTTTGCACCAACACTTTCAAGTATAAGCGATTAAATGTAAGAGGGAATCTGTGTACTTCATCACGGAATCAGGCTTGTTGTACATTAGTGTTGGTTTTGATCTGCGTATCAGCAAAATGAGCAGGCTTTCTAAAGAGAATTTTAGCAGGTTTTGTGTAAAACCAAATAAATTGTATATTACCCTAAGTAGGAGAAAGTCAGACACTAATTCAAAGCAGGTGGAAAAGGATAAACATTTCGTTTTTATTGTTTTATGATTGCAATGTTAACATCTAATGTTTGTGATCATCTACAAACGAAAACTAAAAATACATCAGCTGATTTTGTTTACAAGTTACCTTTGTATTGATATGTATGGGTATACATATTTGAATTTTTCATACCAACTGGAAATTAAAAAATAAGGGAACATTTTATTGTTCTTTCATTTTGTACTACATATTTACCAGTGTTTAAATTCATTTTTGGTTCCTTTCTTTAATCTCTCTCTGCGAAAGGAAACAAAAAATTTTTTTTTTATTTCTTTCCCCGGGAACGAAATTCAAAAAAATAAAATATCTCTCCTCGTATAAAAACAAAGGGAAGGGAATGAAATAGCGATCGATTTATTTCTTTTCTAAAGAGAGGAAACAAAAATTTATTTATAAACAACTAAACAAAGGAGAGAAGTGAAAAATAAACAAAAAATCGAAATTATAAATTTTAAATTTGTTCACTGCTATTTACATATTTCAGTTGATTGATAGTCGATGCTATAGTGTACCATATTTTAACATTGATACCACTGAAATATGCCGCAGTGTCATTTTCCGTAATGAAATAATCCGCCCTGAAATGTGCCGTAATGGACGGATTCCATCCGTTACTAAAAGGAATATAGGTACAAAAATTTTAAAGAAATCATATTGTTTATTTCCACTAGAAATAAACGTTCTATCGAACAAACGTTCGAATTAAAATCGAACGTTCGAATAAATAAATAAATGTTTGGACACAAATCGAAATTTCATGTTTTTATTTTATCAAAATTACCAGAAATATTGTGATGTTAGGTATTTTGAAAATTGAGAATAAGAAACAACTTTTATACATATCGTTGATGTGAAAAAATATTGAAAACAAATTTACGTATCTAAACCTGTAAAATTCCTCGTATATGACCAATGTCGATGAAAGTGACCAATAGTAATAAACAATGTTATTTGCAATATAGTTTTACTATTGGCCACTTACATCGACATTGGTCATGTATGTACGACCAATTTTAAACGTTTTTAGATACGTGAAATTTTTCTTAATATTTTTAGACACGTCATTGTGAATTTACATCAACGATATACTTTATCTTCACAAATCACATAATATAATATGTAAATAGTTTTGTATTTTACTGTGCCTTACGTCACAAGCGCGTACTATATGAGTCTTCGTATAATAAAATCAGAAAAGGGGAAGCAAGCGCTTTTTCATAGAAAAATACTTAAAAACGGAAGTTTCAATAATTCGAGTATGCATATGTACTTCTTGGTAAGTGATTTGTGATTTACCTTGATGTTCGGCAAAAGTTAATCTCTTTTACTCAAAACTGAATGATGCGACCCAATGAGACGGTAAGACTTCTACTTATGCCCAATCAATCAATAAGATACAAATAATATAACAACGAAAAATTTTTTTTAAATTATTTAACCATTTTATTTCATTGTTAATAAATTTAAAATAAAAACACTTTTCTGAGCATTGTTACAATTTAATCCAATGTCGTTCTCCACTGCCGGTTGTGGGTTCTTGTTTTCATAAACTCCTTTGTTTTGCGCAATTTCTCTTTTTCAAAATGCCATTTACAATATTTTCTAATTAAAATAATGATCATAAAATTCAATAATGATACACGATGTTCGTACTGTAGCATGCATGATCTTTTGAATAATATTCTTTGTCAGCAATTAAAAGGTTTTCGACGATTTCACGTTTAATTCCAACCATATGAGATTGTTCTTCAAAAAACTTATCAAACATAATTATTTGTCGAAGGCAAAGTTGAAAAAATGAATTAGATGGCGCTTGTAACTTTCCAAAATTTTCAGCCGTATAATTTTTATTTTTCAAAAGCAACTCTGAATTATTTTCGACGTAATCATTTTCTTTCAATAGTGACTTCTTACACTCATTGCAGTTAAATTTCTTAGACATTTTGTGAACTAAATAACCCGCAAAATATCTGGTCGATTGTGCCGAATCTATATTTGAAGAACTGTTGTTGTCCGGTTTTAACCCATTTGTTCCCACACAAATAATAAATTGTGTAAAATATTTGTACTTTAAATATTTTTTAACACTCGAAATCTTTTCACGAAATGGATTTTTTTTTTTTAAATATGATAAATAAACTAAAAACCATATATAACGGTAAAATACAAATTGAAATTTGACATAATATACCGCAATATACCGCAGTAGTGGCGTCGTAAAGTTAGTGATTTTTCTGTACCCATACAGGTACAGTGGGATCAAATGGGTTA
The DNA here is from genome assembly GCA_963556165.1 of Tipula helvola. NCBI lineage: Eukaryota > Metazoa > Arthropoda > Insecta > Diptera > Tipulidae > Tipula > Tipula helvola. Next base: position 20,306,315 of record OY744483.1, read on the forward strand.
ATATTGTTCCTATACTTAAGTTGTCGCCTATAACGTCAGTTTCAAACTCAAAAACTTCCATACTGCTGGTATCCATATTTTGTTCAGCAGCCAAAATTTGATCACCACCAACTTGACTCTTGTTTATCTCTTGGGTTTCTTCGCGAATCACATCTAGCAGATTTCTATCGGCATCGTCCTCACAGTTTGCAAGATCCGTGAATGAAGTCAGATATTTAATAGATAACAATTTAGAAACTGTGAAGCTAAATTGTTGTACTGATGGATTTACATTATTTCCATTGGCCGATCTGATTAATGAAAATGTATTTTCCAATGAATCTTGGTTCAGGGGTGATGTCAACAAATAAGTAATGTCGGCATTACTTGACAATAATTTTTGCATTATGATTAAAACCCCATTAATGGTTTGAATCATTCCATCAAATGAATAAACTTTTTTGTTATTTATTAATTTTATAGATTTTAATTCAATTGCCATGATTTTCAGAAACGAGAATGCTTTATTATTTTCATCATCTTGTAACGCTGACCTGAATGGATTTGGATTAAACAGTTGTTTAGAATTTAAACAATCAAAAAGTTTGTCGAATTTTTCAAACAACATCCAAGTTGCTGGTGCTTTTGATTTAATAGCTTCTGAAAATTTATTCAGTTCATATGCTGTTTTTATACCAGCAACGACACTGCGACTGAATATTTGGGTGGCAAGTTTCACCTTCATTTTATCAAAGTGGCCTGGATTGACGTGTTTGTCGCTTAGTTTTGGGCACATTCGCGTCATAGAAGCGAGTTCTAATTTATATAATTCACGCACCACTCCTTAACTAGAAACACCATCAACGGATTTGATATCTTTGGATAGTAAACAGTTCCGGAAAGATTTGATGAGGTGTGGTGGATCGAATATACCAACAATATCTTTTTGGCTACTGTAGTCCAGTCTGGGATTGTTAACAGTAGCTCCCATATTTCTAAGAGCTCTGCGATTGTTTGATCCTTGGTCACATATAACGGCCCGAACTTCCAAGCCAAGGGGAAATGCCAAATCTAAGTTAGTTCTTATTAATTTTGTTAAACAATTTGATGTAATAGCATTTTCCGACACAAAATAACTGATAATATTTTTCCAACTATCAATTATTCCACGAACCATAAATACACAAACATAGCTGCCTAATTTCCTTTCTCTACAACCATTCCCTAAATCCACATAGCCATCAATACAATCCCTTATTGAATTATATTTTAAGTCTTTACGAATTTTTATTTCGTCGAAAATTAATAAGCACTCTTTTCCAGCCGTGGTTAAAGCGTGAATTTGCTCCTTTAACTTATCCAACATAAAATAATTTTCTGTTCCTGGAAAGAAATTTTTTATTGGCTGCCACCGTAACAAGGAAGTTTTTGATGGCAAATCAAAGCCTAATCTTTCTCTCATAAAGTTGTATGCTTTCGGTGATCTATAATATAAGTTTTGTGCTAATACTTGAGATTCTTCTGCCCATTTTTGTGATTTTGAACGTTGCTTCATGATCATTTTACAAAAATGTTTAGAGTGAATACTTTTATTTTTGTTCCAAATTTTTAATTTTTCTGTATAATTGGGTCCTGTCGGTTTTCAATTTATCGATTTTAAAATTTAATTTCCGGTTTAGTGACCTATAAATTTCCACATTTTTTTCACGAGTTTCACAATCAACACAATTAGACTCAATTACACATCTGGCAAAATAGGGATCTGGCATTTTTGCAAAATCACTTAACGTTAGAGTTTCATTGTTACTAGTTTGATTTGTGAGTGAATATTTCTTAATTATTTTACTTGAAATATTTTCTGTTAACAGTGGTTCCTCTATTTCTTGTAAATTAGGGCTTTTATTTTCTGATGAAAATACTATATTATTATTAGGCAAATACGAAGGAAGAGTTTTTTTAATAAAATAGTTAGAGAGTTTAGTAACAGATTGTTTACAATTTGTATTTGGTAAAAATAGTGTGGGAACTGCGGTCAATTTTAATTTTCGTTTTAGTAGGAAATTTGATTCAAAATGTTTCACGCAAATGAATATTCGCTTTTTACACATTGGCACAATATCACAGTTTTTCAACCAGTCTTCATGGTTTATACAATTATTTGAATATTTGAAAAGGCGGGCTCCATCCTTTTGTTTCGAATCGCAATTCGGCACTGCGCATTTAATACCAGACGACCTACCTTTCGAAATGTATATAATTTAACTAACTCGAAAATTATTGACACACATACAAATATTATACACACTTTGAGACACTTATTGCACTTAGATATTTCTTAGATATTTTTTTTTGAACACAAATTGCACTTTGATCACAAATTATGAACATATATTTTTAAATAGAAACTTTCATGTAATTGAAATAAAGGCAACACGAAATTAGTTATTTTTAAATCTTAATTCTCTCAAGGTTCTTAAAAAATTAAAATTTCTATTCTCCTAATTAATTCTACCCTAAATTTCGTTTGCTTTTTTTATGATGTAGTAGCATTGCTACATAATATAAAACAAAAGAACAATAAAAGGTTACAAATTATTTATCCTATTCTATCTGCTTTGTTTTAGAGTCTCACTTTGTTCTACATAGAATAATAAACAATTTATTTACTCATTTAACAAAAAAATGTGTTGTATTTGCAATGGTAGTTGTAAATATGTTCAATCAGTGTATAGGTAGTATAGAATATTATTATGTATAGTTCAATATTGTTCAGTTTAGGCTGTAGGACAACATAAAAAACAAAATAAACACATGCACAAATTGCGAGATTTTAGTGGTTTGATAAATTGACGAAATCAGCGCCGCACTTTTTTGCTGGTTCTACATAGTTTTTCTTATATGTTATTATTCTATGTACCTACCCAGTTGTACGATTGAGTGCTCCAACAGCGCTAATTTAGCGATCACCGTGATCGCTCAATTTGACCTCACCGTGAGCATCACTTTACACCATATTTCGTCTAAAAAAGAACGAATACCGACGGAATATATAGTGCAGTAGTATTTGTAAACGGTTAGTTTAAGAAATTGTTTGATAGATGGTGCTGTTATGTCGGTAAGGTAGATATGGTGTAAAGTGATGCTCGCGGTGAGGTTAAATTGAGCGATCACGATTCACGGTGATCGCTAAATTAGCGTTGTTGGAGCACTCAATCGTACAACTGGGAAACCCCCAGAAGGTACTCGTATAAATTATTTTGGATTAAAATAATTCTTTTATTCCGTAAATAAATATTTTTTTTTTATTATAGTTTTTTAAAAAGCAAAAATAAAATTCATTCATATTAAAATATATGAATAAAACATAATACCTATAATATCTACACATAGCATAATTTTATATCTAAAATAAAAAAACTTGTGTTAAATTCTACACACGGCACCGTTTCACCGTTGATTTATTTTTTTGAAAAAAAAAAAATTAAATTTGTTCAAATACTAAATACATTTTTATTAAAATATACAATAGGTACTTACATAATTTAGATTTAATATTTAATTATTAATTAAAAGTATGAATTATTTTTGTATTACACTGCACTTTTTAAAAATTTTCTTGTAAACACGTAATAAGTATACTTCCATTCCACACAGGCCTGGATTAACCATTAAGCAATATAAGCACATGCTTAGGGCATCAAGAAAAAGAGGGCGCTAAAATGATTTAGAGAATATTTACGTTTATTTAGTTATCTAATTATAAAATTTAAAAAATACCGACCAACTTTATACTTTACGAGATGAATTTGACAAATAAGAAGCCATTTCAAAGCAAATGCTAACAAATATCAAATACAAGGCAGATCCAAACGCCCAAATATATATTAGAAAGAAGATACCCAACGATGTAGATGCACCAGAAACAAAGCCAATGCCGAGATCGATTTCGAATAAACACTTTCTACATAATTGTAGGTAAACTCCAAGCTCAGATTAAAAGCAGAGGATATATTTATAAAGTAATAGCACGTCGTTTTAGTTTTCTAAGTGATTTCTTAGATATCGCCACCATTGCACCTTCCATTGAGCTTATAAGTTATTTTCAACATTGTCAACAGCTTATTAATGCCTGCCCAGAGGACTTTAACGCTAAATTCGCAACTGAGATTCACAAGTTTCATACGCCATAAGTTTAGTCAATCAACTAAAGGGAAAACAAAATTTAGTCATGCTGAACTTTATAAAATAATTGTGGAAGACAATATTGAATCGGCTTTTCCAAATGTTGATATTTGCTTTCAGATATTTCTGACATTGATGGTCACAAATTGTTCAGCTGAGCGTTCATTTTCGGAGTTAAAAAACATTAAAAATTCGTATCGAACGACCATGCAACAAGGTAGACTATTGAAAATGAAATTGAAATTGTTAAAAGTTTTTAAAGGGAATTATAAAATTCGCTAATACTACAATTACATGGTCGATTCCTGTAATATATAGGAATAAATCAGGGCACTAAGTTTAGCAGTTCAGTCGTTATAGCCTGAAGATATCACTGAAAAATGATTTATTTTTCACAATGCTCGCAAATCCAAACTGATTTGCAAAACTCTTAACAATTTCTCCTCTTCATATAATATTATATTGTATAATATTCTTTATTGAAAAACCTATCTCACTCACCGTGATAGAACAAATATACAATACATATACATATATAAGGGCACCAAATTTTTTTAAGTGTTTAGGGCACCTCAAAGGCTTAATCCGGCCCTGATTCCACATCAAAGTAAAATCTTGAATGATAAAATCTTGGAAAACAAAAAATGAAATACAAAACAGTAGATCGATCATTAGTTCCGCTAGTCGACATCAGGTGCTTTACCATTTATATTCATTCTCACACATTTAAAAAAACCGAATATTTTATTTTATAATTTCATACATCCGTCTCATGTTTTTTATGTGCCATCTCATACAAAAAACTTCGGTGATCATGCAAAGTACAACTGCGGGTATACTGTATAAAATTTTCGTATACTGAAAAATTCACGAACATGCAAATTCGAAAATGCATATCGCGAAACAAAACGAGATTTGAGCAAACTCAACGGCATTTGAAAGAAGAAGACTTGTACTATAAGATCCCACACATGGATTTTTGAAGAAAAAAAAAATTGCGGTGCTAGATAAATAACCTCAAATATGTCATAAAACAGTGTTTTTTGCACTTTTAACTATTCATTGTACATATTTCTTCTATGTCGATATATTATAATATAACGAATACAAGAATAATAACAACAATAATATATCTATACAAGAATGTTAAAATGCAGGCCAGTTTATTTAATGCCAAAAGTTCAATATTTTAAGAAAATATAATACCGCACAGTCATCAAATACACTGCGCCAATTAAAAAACGGAACAGAAATTTTCTTCGAAAAAATACCCAGATTTGAACGCTTGTATCTTAGTGTAATAACACCTTTCAGAAAAAAAATTTTGTTTCTAGTTGAAGGAAATTTTGTTTTCTTTTCGATACTGAAAACCGTTTTATTTTCTTTTGTTTTTTTATGACTTTTTTGAGTAAAACAAAAGGTGTCTAAAAAAAATAAAAATTTGCTGCTGTTTGAAACTGTAGACGAACTTGCTCGATATTTGATTCAAAAATCCAAATCGGCCATTTTATAGAGAATTTAGAAACCTTGCAAAATGATACTAGGAAAATTTCTGTGCGGCCACTGCTTGTAAAGTTATTGAAGTTTTAGAGAAAACGTATCAAAAAGCGTAGAAGTAAATTATTTTTTCTTGTAAACTTAGCACTCTACGATAAAATGTTAAGTCACTTTAATACTGAAACTTTAACACACTAAAACTTCAATAACTCGATAAGGAGTGGCCGCACAGAAAATTTCCTAGTATCATTTTGCAAGGTTTCTAAATTCTCTATAAAATGGCCGATTTGGATTTTTGAATCAAATATCGAGCAAGTTCGTCTACAATTTCAAACAGCAGCAATTTTTTTTTATTTTTAGACACCTTTTGTTTTACTCAAAAAATTCATAAAAAACAAAATAAAATAAAACGGTTTCCAGTATCGAAAAGAAAACAAAATTTTCTTCAACTAGAAACAAAATTTTTTTTCTGAAAGGTGTTATTTCACCAAGATACAAGCGTTCAAATCTGGGTATTTTTTGAAGAAAATTTCTGTTCCGTTTTTTAATTGGCGCAGTGTATAATGGAGGTTCTTGATCCATTTATTCCAATAATCGATGCTAAGCCTACAAATAGTATAACAATATTTTATCATTTCACACTTCTGTTTATCAAATGTCTATTATCTTGAGTTATTAGGAATAGCCCCCATCTTTAGGAACAGCGTTTTTCTTCTTGAAAAAATTATTGAAAATTTTTTATTTTACTTAAATATCGTACAAGCAAAATACTTTTTGTCTAGACAATAATTTCTATAACCCATATAAACCAAATGTATTATGTAGATGTACATATTAGAAAAATGTGGTACAATAATAATCATTTCACACAAAAAAAATAAAAAAATATTCTAAAATTCTGGTGGATCTCTCTCTCACAATAAGAATTTCAGCATACACAAGCAATATTGAATTTGGAATAAGAGCATTTTCGTTTTATGCTGACTTTGGATATAAAATAATATAATAAGACGACTGCTCGTATCATTTCTATATAACAATAATATATTTAATAATAATAATTTTGGTTTTCTTATTATTTTGTGCCCACACATCGTCTTCGAATTTGAAAACATATGTATTCCGGTATTATGTGCAGTATGAATAAATAAACGGATACATCTGGTCTACATATATATAATATGATAAAGGAATATTTACTTAGATTAATTCAATTTAATTTAATATTAGAATTTTTTTGATAAATATTTTCGAACATTTGTATTGTGTTGTATGAAGATTGGATTTTATTCATTTTTATCGATAATAGGACACAATAAAATGTTCATTAGTTTAACTGAATTTATAGCTGATACATTTCCTATGCCACACAAAGAGATAATAAATCCATCCAGTTCAATTGTTTTTATGTACGCAAAATCCAATTCAACATTTTGTATTATGATAATATTTATATAAAATCTAAATTCGCGATTCTTTGCAATAAAACTAGTGAACTGATTCCAAAATAATAATACAACATAGTTTGAAAAACTATAAATAAATAAATTTTGAATTGCTCGGGTATCATAAAAAAAAAATTTTATCAATATTTTTATTCATATAGTTTTATTTAATATAATCATAATAAAATTATCATACAATATTAATATATTATAATATGAGCCCATATACATATGTACATATGTACAATGTTCATAATACATAATGGATGTTAGTTATCAATTTTTATTATTGTTATTAAAATTTCAAAAAAATAAAATTATATTTTGGACTCTATAACTTACAAATACCCATATTTTAACAAAAACGAAATGAGTACGAATAGAACATGAAGTTGATTTTCTTACACCAGCAAGTTTAGTAAACTACCTGAAAATAATAATTAGTTAAGCTATCAAATACTACTTTATCTACTATGGCGTAATCGATATACAGGGATCCTTACATTGATAAATCGGTCGTCGGGTCGTATACTTGGAAAAAGTCAAATTAATCACTGTTTTAGCCATACAGCATGTCTATGCAATTGGTTACACAAAAACAATACCGAGTGATTTTTTTAACCTGATACACTCAAATATCTGGGAAAATAAGCACTCTACGAAACAAATGGTAGAGATGAAAATTTAATTATTCCGCGGGGGAAATTCATTGATGCCGGACCAGCTCTCCCGATCCAGCGACCATTGAAGTCACGATCAAGTATATTACACGTGCTGCCAACGAATGGTGTGCGGGACAATAATCGTGTTAAAACCACATGTTCCGTCGCACTTCTAATCTCAAGTCTTCAAATAATGTTGGCAGTTTATTTTCCAAAATATCTCGGCACATTTGACCATTCAAGTTGCCTTCAATAATGTGGGGATCGATGAGTTTGTTGCCAATTATTCCACACCATACATCGACAGCAGGGACGAAGCGTCCATATATTGAACGGAATGAGTGCTTCCGTACAAATATTTAAACTGTTAATAATATTATTTTAAACCTATTGACTAATCATTAAAAATTAAATTAAATCATATTTAATTTAATTATTCTTTCTTTTTCCAAAAAATATAAAATTTATGAAAAATGTTATTTAAGTCGTTGCTTATACAGTTTTAGTTTTCAGCTACTAGCGCTATATATTCAAATAATCACACGGAAATGTATTATGAAAGATTGATCTACAAAAATTAATTCCCAGTTTCATGTTAAATTTTATATTACTGTCGCGACACTATCACACGTCACATAGAAAAAATAATGATTTTAGATCATTCATTATTTTTCATGTTGCTTTGCTCTTCCTCTATTTCTTATTAAATTACAATAGGAATTGTGTAAATGAGACAACTGTACAGTTTATTCGGCATAAAAATAAAATGAACCATTTTACTTTTAGTTTTGATAGAACCTTTTGTTTTAATTCGTTTATTGATTTTTTAATCTGAGTAAAATATATAAAATTATAGGCCGTCTCTTTTAAGCAATTTTATTTGAACGGAGGAATACTGTTTCGCATTTAACAATGTTAAACTACGCCGGGCATACAATTTATTAGCATATAGCATCTAGCGTGCAGTGTAACAACTTTTCTTGTATTTCTAGTTCTTTATGAAATAAATTAGAATATTAACATAATTTAATGAATATAATCTGGGGTGAGATTCCGGAAGATGACAAATGATTATCACCTGTCAGCTGTCACTTTTTCAAAAATGAAATTTCGTATGGTGATTATTACCACGATTTTCACCTTTCGGTGCTCACTTTTTGGTGATTGTATTTAAAGCCATCACTTTCGTTATTACCAACATGGGCGCATTTGCTAACAGCCAAACATAGGCAACTGCCTAAGGGCGCCAACTGAAATAGGGCGCTTGATTTTTTTTTTCAAAATTTTATTAAACATAATTTGTTTTAACCGTAATTAGAATTTATTTGTATCAACACGACGTCGCTATTTAAAATAATCAGTAAACGGTGTTCAAACGAGTTGTGAGCATTATACGAAAACTTGCTAGCCGAACATTGCCTTTAAGAGGAGAAACACAAAACATTGGAAACGTCAATAATGGTAATTTTTTGATGGAAGTGGAATTAGTAGCTGAATTCGATCCCTTCTTGGCTGCCTTTATTGAAAAATATGGAAATCCAGGAAAAGGGAGAACTTCATTTTTATCGTCAATCGTATTCGAAGAAATTGTAATGTTAATGGCCGACAAAGTAAAAGAATAAATATTTATGGTAGTAAGAGAGGCAAAATATTACTATTAGCGTTGACACTCCAGATAAGATATATCACATACTGATCAACTCGCTTTTATTATTAGATATGTAAAAGATGGTGTGCCCGAGGAACATTTTTTTGATTTTTTGGAAATTTTTGGACATAAAGCTGAAGCTATGGAGAAGGAAATAATACAATATTTAAATGCAAATAAAATTCAAATCAAAAATATGAGAGGCCAATCATATGACAACGCTAGAAACATGTCTGGCATTTATACGAGACTTCAAGCACGAATTAAGAACCTTGTGTAGCACATTCCATGAACTTGGTTGGAAAATTTGCAACAGATTGTTGCCGAGATGCAGCAACATTTTTTTAATTTTTTGCAAGAATTGTTTAACTTTTATCATCCTTAACTAGTCGTTGGTTAGTGTTAACTACAGCTTTAAATGAAATTTTGCCCAAATCAAGAGCAACTCTTCTTCAGAATATTTTTTTTTACTTTCAACAGTTGGTACCAAGCTCTAAAATATAATTTACTATTTAGAATTTTAACAAACATTAAATAGTGATAACAAATTATTGAATAAAGTATAATTAATTCCAAATGACAATTAACAAAATTTAAAATTCTGATTTATCGAAAATTTGATAATTGTTATTTAATACCAACTCATAAAACTAAATATATTTAATATATGTATTTACTCTAATGGCAACTAGGTGAAGAAGAGAATTTTTCTATTCCTTCTTCTTAGCGGAATGAAACACTTCATTCCGGAATGAAAATACACGGCACTGTTGTTGTAAAATTGCCAAAGTAAGACTACAAGTATTTAAGCTTTTCATGACCTTTTTTGTAAATTTTTTAGGTAAAAAAAATCTAATGAACGGGTCCGACTCCCGAAGGTTAAGTTTTGTTTCATATGGGAACAGAATATGAGAGTTTGCAAACGTATAATTTTTGTTTCACTTGACGTTTTGAGTGCTTAAAACGGTTTTTTTAGCGGCCTATTAAATTTTTTGGTGATGTACAATGTAATGTGCCCAAGTTCATAAATAGTGAAAGCTTATTTGGATACAAAGAATTTGAATATTGAAGTATTTGTTGAATCTAATGCTCGAGATGTTCCTCTATATTAAGGATTTTAATAAAAGCTTATTTAGTAGCTAAAATTTTTTTTTTTAAATCATGCAAAATGCTAAAAAATGGCAAATAAACTTTTGTGTGGCCATTTTGATCAAAATAACACAGCCCAAAATTTAGCTACGAGCTGAGCAGCAGCTTATACCTTCTAACTGATACACTGTGAGAAAATACATTGTTTACAAAAACTAATAAATGCTAAAGCGATTAAGTTCGAGACCGATGAATTTGCATGCACTTAACTTAAAAGTGCTGAAAAACTAAAGGCTCATAAAGCTTCATAATAACAAATATCAATCTGTTATAGATTTATGATGTGCACACCAAATACAGAAGCTCTTTCGATTATTGGAGTTTGACAGCTTCCTCAACGCTTAAGATTAAGGTTTCAAATAGAATTTTGAATTAATTTTGATCATATGCCAATAGAAGGTTTTTAATATATTTGGATTATACTATTGGATAGGAAGTCTTTTTAAATAGACCTCGTAGGATTTTGAAAGCTTTAAGAGAAATATATAAAAAAATTCTATTTAACGCTGAAATCTGACTTTTCAACCTACCTACTTAAAATTTCGGTAAAATGTTGGAATTGTCAAGAAAGCTTGGGGCTAAAAGCAGAAACTAATTGTTCTTCTGACGTTTTTATTTGTTAAATAGAAAGCTTGCATATTTTCGCTTGCATATTTCTCTTCAAGTTTCAAATACTTTAAAATTTTACAAAATTAGTTCAGTTTCAGTTAGTATCAATTTGACTAAAATTTAAATTTAGAAAATAGAAGCTTATATCATTCAAAAATATGTAAAAGCATAATCCAAGTTAACCGGCCAACTTAGGTTTTCATTTTAAAGCTGCATGAATTTGGAAATAATTACAGATTTGCAAACCCATTTAAAAATGCTAACGTAAAATGCTAAAACTTAGTACGAGCTTATACCCAACTTTCAATTTACTTCACATGTTATGTGATTTAAATGATGTCATATCGCAATACTGTAAAATTAACGTATCAAAGACTTTAGATGATGTTGAAAGCATTTTTAATTTCAAAAACAATTAAAAGTTTGAGATCGATGTATCTAATTTTTAAATGATTCGTTCATAAAATATAAAGCTCAAAACAATCATTAAGACCCATAAATGTTGAAACTTCAATATTTTTTTTTTCTATGTATAAAAGCAACAAAATGTTTGTAAAAAGATATTTAATATTTTGAAAGTAATATAAGCCAAATGGAGCTTAAAGCTTTGTTATTTTTAGAAAATAATAAAGCTTTCTTTGTACTACAACTTATTTTCTAAACATATCTTCAATAATAATAGCTAAAGGTTAGCACTTTCTTAAAGCTCTTAATAGATTAAAAACGTTTAGGCCAACTTTTCGATATTCCAAATTTGCAGAGATTATATGGTTTACTAACAGTGATAAATGCTAAGGCTAATTTGTATATTAGTGCATAATTTTAATAATACTGAAAGCTTGGATAGTTTCGTAATAAAATTTGTTCAGTTCAAATTTAACTTTGCTAGCCCAACATCAATCTGTTATGGTTTATGATGTGCATACCAAATACAGAAGCTCTTTAGATTTTTTCGGCATGGTAGTTTCCTAAAGCATTTCACTAGCTTTCTTAATGTTGGATTTTGAATTAATTTTGATCATTTGTCAATAGAAGGTTTCTAATGTGTTTTAGGTTATTTTATTGTCGATTTTTGCAGGATTTTAAAATCATTAAGGGAAACATACACATAATCGAGTAAAATGCCAAAATTTACTACAACCTTATACTCAACTTCAACTTTCTTGAAGTGTACTTTGAAAAATTTTTATTCGAAATCAATTGAATGTTTGAAATCGATTTGTTTTTAAAATTAAAATCTCAAAACAATTATTAATGCATTAAAATTTTAAAACTTCAAAGTTTAAAAAAGCTCAATTTTTTTTTCTATAAAAGTTTACAAAATGTTTGTAAAAAGCTTTGTAATTGTATAACAATTTAAAGCTTTCTTTAATAATAAAAGGTTAAGGTCTTATACCCACTTTTCGATATTTCAAATTTGCAGAGATTGGATAATTTTAATTCGTATTAAACAGCAAATTAGTGAGTTTGTGATTTCCTCAATTCCGAAAGCATGAGTTAAAACCTTCCAATAAAAGCTACGTGTTTACAGATACGGTTGGTTTTTGCGAGCTTAAAGAATTAATTAAAAGCCGAACGCTTCAAGAATTTATATAAAAGTTTAAATTAATTAAATTTCGTTCATAAAAATATAAAGCTCATAAAAATGATTGCAACATTTAAATGTTGAAACTCAAAGATTAAAAAAACTGCCAAAAAATATTAGGATGTTCGGAAAATAATTTCATTTTTTTCCAATAGAGAACTTAATTGTGTTTTATTGTATTTTAACTTCACCCTTAAGCCGCATTGTCATTTTATATTTTGACAGCTGATATAGCAAGGCTTGTTTGTTAAAAAGTTTGCTTGGTGCCCTATCAAATATGGAAGGTCGAAAGCAGCATTTTCGGCGTATTTCACTTAAGGAAAATGTTATTGGATGTGTATAGAGAAGATGTAAGGGCCAAAACTGGTTTGCAAAATTGTTGAAGATGCACCACGTTCCGGAAGGCCAGTTGAAGATGATGAATACAAAATAAAGGCATTGATTGATGCAAACCGCCGAATAACAAATCGAATTCCACCGTTCATGTTCTTAAAGAAAGAAATTGTATCCGTCGCATTAACATCTGTGATATGCTTCTCTGCATAAAGAAGTTTTTCATTGTTTCAAAAGACTGAAAACATATTTGCGATCAACTAAATATAAAAGAACAACGTTTAAACGCATTAGCTATATTGTCAATAAAAATAGAATTTACATAGAATTTTGATTATACTGGAATAATTGATGCTTTCGCAGACAAAAAAGCTAGAAGAAAATTTTAATAAATATGTTAATATGTACAATTATTTTTGTTGGTTATTAAATGAATATATTAACAATAACAGCAAATATGTAATTAAGTTTTCATTATACTGTACTGCAAATTTGAAATTCTCTGTAAAATTATAGGGCGCTTCAGTATGCTTTGCCTAAGAGCGTCAAAGGTACAAATGCGGCACTGATTACCAACAAGAGAATAACATACAAAAAAATATTTTAGGATTTATTTGTAGAAAACTTGAGTATTTATGAACATTTATTTAATTTCTTTTAATATTAAATGATTAAAGAACTTTAACGCAAATGGCCCTTAAATAAAATCAGTTACTGAGCGCCAAATGGTATTTTTAATTTTGTTCTTGTCATTATTATGATTAATAAAATTTTAGCTGAATACCAAAAGACAAGAAATATTTCAACCAAATTATTATTTTATTTAAAAAAATTGATTATCCGTTTAAAATATCGTTAACTCTGTTGAGGAACGTTAAACTCATTTTCATTTTCCTTTTGACCAAGTTAAAATTAAACATTTCTAGCAAACGCAAAAAAATGTAACAAGTTTGTTTTTTGACGTTTCCAATTTTTAGTGGCCCGATATAGCATTTTTAGTACTTTTAGTAAAATTCTTAGTGATCCTGTATAAAGTACCAATTTCACCTTAGGAGGTGATCACCAAAACAAAAATCACAGACCACCTTCTGGAATCTCACCCCTGTTTAAAAGAAATAGTTATATGTGCATCTTTCAAAGAAAATGAAATGCATATGATACCAATTACAATCAATTTGTAAGTTGATGTGCTTCCGCTTCTGAAAATGTCACGCTTCGTCCCTGATCGACAATCCAAGGACGCTGATGTTCAACTTGGCGAAGCCAGTGAACAAAAAAAAATTGAGGCGAACAAAAAAAAATTGAGTTTTACCGAATTTGTTCACGTACCCACTGACAAAAAGTTATCCGTGTATTTACAATGCAAGTGTATTTTTATTGCAAACGTATTGCAGAATCGTTTGCGTAGGTTCTCAGTAGGAGAAATCGAAAAAAATTGAATATCATCAATTACAACGCCATCTATCATGGATCGAAAAAAATGTTTCAGTCAAATCCTACATATTTTTAGCCGTAGAATCCGAATCTGCAATAAAAATAGGGGTTCCTATTTTAGTTTCAAAGTTACTCCAGCCCCACCTACAAGGAGGGGTGGAGTACTAATTTTAACACTAATGTATTTCCCCCGCGGAATAATTAAATTTTGATCTCTACTATTTTTTTGGTAGAGTCCTTATTTTCCGAGATATTTAAGTGTACCAGGTTAAAAAAATCACCCGGTGTACAAATATTATACAATAACAAAATAAAATTTAGTTAACCTAAAAAAAACAAAAATTTAGAATTAAAACCCAACAAAATGAAAACTAAAAACAAAATTTGATTTTTTTTTTATTTGGATTGTGAGTATACGGCTAAGCATTAAGCAGGATCCCCCGGTAATTGAATATGACACCGGGCCCACTGCACACGATTTTCTACATTAATTTTGAAGGATTGGATAGGAAGGATGGTTAGAATAGTATTGAGATGGACCCGGTTACAGACACCTTGAAGGTCAATAGTTAGTAGTGTAGTTCATGCTTAGGACAATACACTTTTTTTATAAATTACTTTTGTTACTGCTTTCAATCCTTGGCATCCTAAATTAAATATCACTAAGTTACTAATTACCGCTTATAAATTTCCCACCACCTTACTTCCTCCGGCCATTTTTAAATGGTTATTTAATTAACCGCATTCTGAAATCCCTTTATCCAATCTCTGAAGCAAATCACTCTATTTATTAATAATTTAATGGATACACTAGATAAATAATAGTATGGTTTTGTTAGTAATATATATGATAAATCCTTAGCACAAGACAATACAAATTCTAAACTACATGATCAATGGATCCAAATTAATGTCAAAATCGACCTGCTACATTTAAATTAAACTAAAGAATTATTTAAACTCTGAAACCGTCCTGTAGCTCGGAGACAACCTAACAAATTAATATAATTTGTATCAGCTACTTATTATGCGAAATGATTTCCGCCATACTGGATTTAAGACTACAGTCAAGCTTAAACTACTATTATAATAGAAGCCTTTCCGCGAACCTGACAAATACACATCACTTGGTAAAACCTGAAAAACTCAGAAAAATGCCACTTAACAGTTAAAATTGCTAAGTATAAGTACTTAATTAAATTCATCATATTGGGCATTAATAGTATCTCTAAAAATGTAAATCAAATTAATCGATTATTCATTATTTCTAAGAAAGTAATCATCATTAATTCAAATTTATAAGAAAATTCCCTTATGACGATAAATTTAAATGTTAATTTAGTACTACATACATATGACAAAAAATTAGCACAACAAAAATCGTCAGCCAATTAAATCTCCATTGGATGCCTAAACTCTCTGCACTCCGAAACTCCAAATAATGCTGAAATTCAATATTTAAATTTCTAAATATCAATATTATTCTAAGCCAAAATATTAAAATCCTAATCATCCAGATTCCAGAAAATATCTCTAAAATCAGAATTAAAACAAACAATCGCCTGTCACTCTATTCATGCTTAAAATTAAACTACAAAAAAGTTCAAATTAAATCTTGGACACATTAAACAGCTTAAAGACATCTATTCTAAACAAGTCCTGAGTATAAATCAATACATATAGCAAAAAATCAATTTTTCAGTTTTTGCTACTATTCGCTCCAGAATCTGACGCCTTATACCTTATAATCTAATTAATTTTCCAAAATTTTCGTTTTTTTTTCCGAAACAATATGTCGAATAGTAAAATTAGGTATCTTAGTATTTATTCAAATAGAGCCCATATTTTGAATTATTTTTCCGTTTTAATAATTATACTCCAAAAATCATTTCTAAATGAGAAAACTCTCTCAACTGCAGCGTTAGTCCCAGGAAAAAACATAGCAATTTCCACTAATATTTGCATATTTTGGATAGGAATATGCCATCTGTTAAAATGTAAAAAAAATTCAACCCAACTCATATCCACTTCGATATTTTTAGCCGTACAATATAATTTTAATCTCCGCAATCCCAATGCATTATTTCATCCCAATTTACCTCCCGTCTGAGAAGCGTTCATTCGAAATAATTAATGTTAACAGTACTTGTTACCCTTTTATTAATCTACTCATAGCAAATTTTATAAAAGTTTTTCACTTCGCTTAAAACTTTGGCTTGAGTTCCTGGATTAGATTCCTCTAAACTTGACAATTTATTTTTTAAAATGAGTGGAATGAATCCTTCTTCAAGCCTGGCATATAGTTGATTTTTAAAATTTGTGATTTTTCATGTAATTTCCGCAGCTGAAATTCTGTCAGACTCAATTTCCTGGACAGTTTTATGGAAATTGGTAGCCTGATTATGCATAAAATATAATATAGGTTCTGCTAATTTATTGGTGAAAAAAGCTTCAAGAATTTTCGGACATTTCTCCAAACTTAAAAAGTAACTACGACAAGGCTCGTATAATTTAATTACATGTTCAAGGGCCAACTGTTGATGTGTAATTGTGTACATTATTTGTGTCTCGTTGCCTTCAACCTCCGAAATTATTGCTGGTATAACCAGCCGATAGCGCCAAAACTTTGGAGCCCAAATTGTTTTTTGGTAAAATTTCAAATACATTTTTTGAAAGAAGCTCCGCCGTTTCTTCGACAATAGACTCCAAATTTAAAATTTTAATTTTAACCCCACTACTTGTTAAATTAAAATACCGAACTAAAACAGGATATAATTTTATCTCGTTGTGGTTCGATGCATCTGACAGGATAGGCTCAAACGAAGTTTATTTTAACTCATTTAATAAAATTTCGTCACAATAATTTTTAAAAACCGAAATAATAATAGCTTCGCACTTGGTTCTCGCACACATAAATTTGGGATTATACAACTTTTTTATCATCTTACTTGTGCAATCCATACTTCTCAAACTAATACGCCAAAGTTCCTTCTGTAATGGTATTTTTCTTTTCGTCAACTCCAAACTTTGCACTTTTTGTAAAAATTCGTAATTTCGTAATCGCCGATCTCCCACCGATTGATAATGAAAATTGTGATCGACAAATGGTACAAAGATACTAAATAATAAGGAGAAAATGGAATAATAAAGCCACGCTTACACTTCAAACTGTTTTTTATGGTATGTCAAAACAAAGGAAACCGATTGGTAATTTTTAATTTGAAATTATTTTAAAAAGGAGTTCAAGGAGTTCACTAAACCAAAAAAGAGTACAAAAGGAGTACAGATTTATAAAGGAGACAACTTGGGAAAAAGGAGTACAAAACTCCTAAAAGGAGCACGTATGGTCACCTTAGTATATACAATGTATGTATGTATATTCGTCACTAAATTTTATACACGGTAAGTACATATAATTGGGAATTATTAGGTAAAATAATTCAATCACACCCATTAATTTTATTTAATATGGAAATTTATTTTTATGTTAGGTAATGTTGCTGATAGTAGTTACTGAACGAATGCTTTATTAACAATGACATTGTATAAATTCTGTCTATGTGTGTACACAGCAAAACGTACAGTCTCGAAAAGTATGTTCGAATATTTATAGCTTATTAATTAAAAATACAGATGTCGCGTCGGTATTCATATTTTTCGAAATTGAATCACAATAATTACACATGAATCAGCCTGCAGATTTCAATTTTATCGTTTATTCGACCTTTACCTGACTAAGCATCGGGTTTAAGTCATGGTATAGAATCCTCGCTCTTATAGGATACATTTTTGTATCAAACCATTATGCAAGCAGAGCCTGAAAACAAATAAGTTCTGTTTTTTTTACATTCCGGATCTGTAAAATGTAGGTTGCTCTGTTAGAAACTCTTTTAAAACTAACTTCAAATAATTTGAATCAAAAACATACATTCACACACCAGTTTTACTGCAAATACTGTACACCCTTGAATATACTTATAACTCACTAACCCTATTCAAATTTCATTCGCAACTAGATTTATGTTTTATGTGTGTCTTAAAACTAGCAATGATCCTGAAACATAAAAATCCGCAAGCTTGTACATAATAGAATCCTAAATACTCGTATAAAACAATCTTTTATATCTATTCATCCATTAATTATGGAATAGGGATAAAACAAACAATCTCTGCCATTGAATACGAATGGACCTTTATTTTATGAAACTAATCCAAAAATAAACAACATAGAAATTTTCTTTTTCATTTTTCCCATATTTTTGGTCGACAAGAACGAAAACACAAAAAACCCATTTTTCTTGTGTATGTTTGTGTGTGTTTGTTTTATGAAAATTCTTATCATGGCCAAAGACAATAAGACACTTGTGGTCATATATACCACAAACATTTTCCCAATTTTTGTTTTTTTGTTTTGTAAATCTCTAATTTATTTCTGTTGTAATATTTATTTTTATTTATTTTTTGGTCTTAGTCGAAAATACATAAAACATATAATCTCGTTTCATAATAATAATAAAAAAGAAAAAAATGTTGTGTTCCAATTCAAACAAACAAAAAAAAGTTAAAGAAAAGTCCTGGAATTAACAGAATTTACAAACACAAAAAAAAAACATTTCTAAATGGAAAATTTAATTACGTAGAACAATAAAGAATGGGTATTATGTGAAGGCGATTACTAAAGGGTTGTAAATATGAAAATTCAACAAATAAATTTTATTTTTCATTGCTTTTATGTCTTTTTTTGTTAATCGTCACTTTTGTTTAATTTGGAACCTTAGTTTTGCCGTTTTCAATGGTATTTTTTTGTAATTGTCGTGGTCATTTCTATTTTTATTATAACAATATACCAAAAATATGCAATGTTGGTTCGGTCAGACTGTCACAATGTTCAAATTGCCAATCAATTTGTTTAAATGAAGATTTTAAAGACAGATCCAACTTTGACGATAACATTATGCAGAAGCTGTTTGAACAGTAAAATAAAATTAAAATGCCTCACAGATTAGATCTCTGTATTGGAGATTACGCTGAGTGCTTTTCATACATAAAATGTCGAATTAAATTAATTAAGGACATCACCTAATCAAAAGCATAACCTAATTTACTCGTTTTTTATGTAGTTCGAACTATACTATATATAATTCTATAATCCTTTTCCAATGTTGAAACCGTATTTAATGGTAATAAATAATTTCGAAACCCATATGACATTAAAACCAAAAAAAAAAAAAAAACGAATTGGAAGAACATTTTTCTCGATTTTATCTTATTCACACTAATCCCTAATTTTTCATTACAGTTTTCCGATTTGCCATTCCACTCCGTTCAAGAAGAAAATAGAACAAATTTCTCTATTTATATCCAATAAAATAAAACATGTCATATATATGTATGTATGTAATGTACATATGTACGAAGACGACAACAACGATGATAGTGAATAAAAAATAAATTAAGAATCTTATCTCTTAGCCAATTCAAAGGATTCCTTATGTCGAGATATATACAGAATAAAATTTTGATGGAAACTGGGTTTATGTATGTACGGATTCAATAGTTAATCATTTTTTTCTCGATTTATAAATACGGTTGTGACAATAATCTGTCGATAATACATTTGGCTTATGTACAAATATACGAAGTTAAATAATTTTAAATTCGCACGGTTTCGTTTGAATTTCAACAGAATTTGAAAAATGTAAAATTAAATTTAAATTGAAGATTTATCCTAATGTTTAATATTTGAATTACATATTGTAATACCGCGCAAACACTTATTCGGGCAGTTCTCACTGCCAAAGCCCAACATCTCTCTTAGCCGGCGAATTAATATTATCAGGCTTTTCTGTGTGCATACCGCATCCAATTTTTCTAAACACTGCCTGTGCTCCTTTAAATGCTACAGTATAATTGAACAATTCGATCCAATTTTCCAAAGTTTTCTTTTTGTTTTAGAAGCTACAAGAAGAAAAAAGAAACAAATCGATAGATTTCAGTTTTCGTGGTATACATTCAAAAATAGCGTGAGGTGCACAGTTAGGCCTTTGGGTTTGTTTTTCTAAACACTACTTTCCGTTTGAACAGAAGTCATTTTGAATCTGCATCGCGTTTGATTTTCATTTTGCAATTCGATTTTTATGTACTGCGTTCGATATTTTTTTAAATATTGCATTCTATTTTTTATATACTGTGTCCGAATTCAATCAATTTTTTTTACAACGCGCCCTTGTTTTTAAATACTACCCGTTCGAATTATTTGGTTAAGCACCACGTCCCACTGTCATTAACTATTTGTCCGACTTTTTTAGAAATCACATTTGATTTTTTAAAACATTACGTTCAAATATTTATGGTCTCATTTATTGTGGTGTTATCACATTTTTTTTTAATCTATGCATTTTGGACTACCGTACACGGAAAAAAATAAACTGGTCCTCAGCTAAGAAAACGAACTTCTAATTCAAGAAAATGTACTTTTTCTTGATTTAAAAGCTAATTTTCTTATTTTTTTCGAGTTTTTCTTCATGTAAGAATTGTGTTTCTTGAAATGAAGAAAAACTCGAAATAAATAAGAAAATTAGCTTTCAAATCAAGAAAAATTTTCTTGAATTAAAAGTCCGTTTTCTTAGCTGAGGACCAGTTTATTTTTTTCCGTGTACACACGTCGTTCGAGTGTCTAAATACCACATTAGATTTTTGTAATCATTGCAAATGATTCAATAAACACCGTGTACGATTTTCTAAATACTGGATTTCATTTTTTAGTACTGTTCGAGTTTTTCATTCTGAGTCAATTTTTACACACCGAGTTTGAGTTTTTTTTTTTGGAAATTGTGTTCGTTTTCGTTATCGCGCTCGATATTTTTTTAAAAATCGGGTTCTATTTTTTTATATACAGCGGTTCTGTTTTTTTTTTAAACTTTCGATATTTTTTAAACATTGCTTCGGTTTTTTGCCAACACGTTGTTGTTTTCAAGCACTAACACCGCGTTCGATTATTCTGTTTAAAATTTATTTACAAAGGCGCATCGTTTTTAAGAACCCTGTTCGATATTTGTACGCATCGCGTTTGCCTTCTTTTAACAACGCAACGCGTTTTATTTTGTTTTAAACCAAATATTAATTTTATTTTTACAGTCTGTTCTGTGCGTTACGTCTACCGTAAATGCTGCATTCGATTTTTCTAAACACCTAATTCGATTTTTGTAACGAATGCGACGATTTTATAAACAAAATGCATTCATTTTCTTTTTCTTTTTTAAACAACGCGTTCGATTATTTATATAAATATAGCGCGTTCGACGGTTATTTAAGTACCGCGTTTTATTTTTTATACAGTGGTTTCATTTTTAAACAAAGATTTTTTCAAACATTGCTTCAATTTTTTTTTGACAAAGCGGCATTGTTTTTAAATACTGACGCCGCATTCGACTTTTTTTATTTAAAGAATTTTTTTTAACTCTGCGTTCGATTTTTTTAAAACATTGCTTCAAATTTCAGAAAGCGCGTCGTTTTTTTAGGCATACCGTTTTATTTTTTTATTCACTGCGTTTGCCTTTTTTTAAACAACGCATTCAATTCTATTTTAAACGCCATATTAATTTTTTTAAAGTCTATGTGTGCGTTTGCCGTAAATGTCGCAGTTCATTTTTTTAAACACCGCATTCGATTTTTGGAAGTATTGCAAATGATTTTATAAACATCGTGTGCAAATTTTTTAAATATTGGATTTGGTTTTTTATGCACCGTTCGATTTTTTAACACAGACTTAAAATTTAATATGGTGTTTAAAATAGAATAGAACGCGTTCTTTATAAAAAGGCAAACGCGGTGCATAAAAAATTAAATCAGTATAGCAATCATTCGCGGTGTGTATAGACATCGCGTTTGATTTTTTTTTTTTTTTTTTTGCAAATTGTGTTTGTTTTTAACCAAAGCGTTTGATTTTTAATATACAGTGGTTCCATTTTATAAACAAAGCTTTCGATTATTGTAATATGGCCTAAATTTTTGGCGATTTTTCCTGACCATTGTAAAATAATATAAAAAAACATTCACTCGTTTTCACTCATGAATATGAATGATGAAAGATGAGCTCATTCGTTAGTTACTCATTATAAAGTGTTTACTCACTCGTCACTCATAAGTCATCATTTATCATTTAATTTATAATCAGTGAATAATGAGTGAATTTTGAGAGAGTTATGAGTGAAAATAAAGTGAATAATGGGTGAATAACTAGAGAGTATCGAGCTAATATTTAGTGAATCATCGTCTATCAGTGAATAATGAGAGAATAATGTGTAAAAAATGTCTGAATATTAAGTAATTCACTCAGTATTTACCCATTATTCATTCGTAATTCATTTAACAACAGCTTATTATTATGAGTGAATCATCAGCTTAGTGACTTATTAGTGAATAATGAGTGATGGAATATAATGAGTGATGAATAGCCTCGAAACACATTTGTAAGAATTTTTAATTAAGAAATAATCAAATTTCAAGGGCATAAAAGGGCGATACTACATAGTAGGGCCGGAGTAAGACATACACCACATTACACAACTCGTCGGATTTACCGCAGAGGGCACTGTACGTTAAAATTTAAAGTATTATTCGAGTTAATGAAGTTTTAGCGAAAAACACAACCAAAAAGTGAGACACGCATATCTTATACATTACTTCATAAATATGCCTAGACATATTTAAAATATTGTATGTATTTATTGCATTATGATTTGTTGCCATTCTTCTTGTAAAGCATCGGGCAGTTCCCGAAAATTTGTTGGTTGCTTTGCTCGTTTTGTTACACGCCACTGTAATATATTCCAGACGTGCTTTCTAGGGTTTAAATCTGGACTTCGCGGAGGATGGTTTATTAAATTAATTATCGGTGCCGTTGCAGAAATTGGCGTGTTGTTAGAGCTGTGTGCGGCCGGGCATTACAAAAACTCCAATGCATACAAAACTCCACTCCCAATTTGTCTTTTCATGCAAAGCATATGAAGCCTTAAAATTTCTTTCATATATCGTGTTGTTTAACATCAACGATGTGGTATTACTACCAAATCAGTCTTGTAATTTCACGAAATTTGGCCGACCAGATCCTTCACGCCTGTTATGTTCACTCCTCTGACATTTAGTATTGTATTAGTAATGTATTAGTATAGTAAAGTTATGTAATTAATGATTGTAATATTTATTTTGTATTGTGATTGTTACCATTCCAATCTGGGTTTTGTTAATGTATAATAAAAATGGTAAATAAAGATATTCTTGAGATTGACTGGTAGAGTTAGTTGACCGTGAAGATTGAAACAATTAACAATAAAATAGGTAATTCAATGTAACAAATTATATATTTCGATTGAACACAAGTTTTTAATTTTATAATAAAACATAAAGACCCTTCTACAACGTCGACCTCAACATAACATGCCTATTCGCACTAGGTGTTTCTCAGCCAAGTTCGGCTCACAACAGACACATTAATATCACTGATACGGACAATTCCACGATAAGTTAGGCCTGCTTCAACTAAAACCACAATTTTTGATGCGCGAACGAGTGATTGTTATTTTCGATTAGTCTCGCTTGTCTTTTTAAATAACTATGAGATAAATTAAGTTATTGTTTTCCATAAAACAAAGTAAAATTTAAAGATACTTACAATTTTACAATTATTTTGTTTACAATTTTGTCGTATATAGCGAGCTTAGTTTACAAGATAAAAAGTTGTACTTGTTCACGTTTATACGTTTTTTGATACGTTTTCTCTAAAATGTCAGTAACTCGACAAGGAGTCGCCGTACAGAAATTCCATAGTATCATTTTCAAGGTTTCCAAATTCTCTATAAAATTACCAATTTGGATTTGGGAATGAAATATCGAGCAAGTTCGTTTACAGTCATCAGCATATTTTTTTTTCTGTTAGACAATTTTTATTTTACTCAAAAAGTCATGAAAAACAAAATAAAATCAAACGGATTCCAGTATCGAAAAGAAGATAAAATTTCCTTCAATAAGAAATAAAATATTTTTTCTCCCAACGTCTTAAAAGCCTCTTGTTTTAATACTGTTTTTGGGTATTAAAGTTGGCCTTTTTCTTACTATTTTAAAAAATGTGTGTGTTGCTAAGCTACACTTTTAATCCTTGGTGTAAAAGTAGGTACTTTTAATACTAGGAAAAAAATATTATGCGTAGCCGAGCAAAAGCAAATATTGCGAGTCAAACAAAGCCACTTTTAATTCGAATAACACATACTATTTTTTCTCCAACGAAGAGTTCATGTCGTGTCGGTTGTGTATTACTAATTATACGAGTAAGTACAAATTATGTAATTAAAACTTCAAAATTGAAACTAATTTTGTTAAAAAAAATTTTGAAACTAAGGAGACCATGACTTTTGTTTCGTTTGACTATTGCATTGTATTTAAATAGTTGCAATTTTACTACCACCGAGTAAACATTTAAAATAATTTACTTATTACTTGTGTGAAAAGTTGAATCAGCAGTTTTAAATTTTTATTTTTTTATTTTTAAAAAAATTTTGTGATGTGAAAAGTAAGTGAAATCGTGATGTTCAATTCTCCGCCTCAAGTAAAAAAGGCTGGGCTAAATCAGCAGACAGAGATGTCCGCAAGCGATTTGCCACCGAACGTCACGACCTCAATTATTAATAAAATTGGAAATGTGCAGCATAGTCCAAAGCGACAACAAATTTTAAATGCTCAAAAAATTGTTTTTCCAGGCAATTTAAATCAAAATGAACTAGAAATTAATTTAAATAACTTTGGTGTGTTGAACCATAAAGAAAATAAAAGTGCATCGTCGACAAATATTGACGATAATATAAACAATGGAAGTGCATTGACAACAAATGTAAAAAAAAACGAACAGTGATGTAGGTCAGTGTTTAGTGCAAACGGGAATTGACCGGTATATTACTGTCCGATCAAAGCGAAGGAGAAACCCTAGATCAGCGGCCAGTGCAAGCGCGAACAAATTCACTAAGTTAGCTTCCGTTGAATTAACACATGGCAATAGGTATTCTTGCTTGGTTGTTGAAGATCCGCCGCCCGAAAAAACTCCAAAAATTGAGAAGCCGCCACCAATCTATTTGAGGGAAGAATCAAATATAGAACTTGCAAAAACCATCGAGTTTATTACGGAAGGTGCATTTTATATTTCCGTTATCAAAAGAGGAGATATAAAGGAAACAAAAATTCAACCGCTCAATATTGATGCTTACAGAGCGTTAATCAAGCATTTTGATCAAGTTGGTAAACATTACTACACGTACCAACTAAAGAGCCAAAAAGGATTAGTTGTAGTATTGAAAGGAATAGAGAGCTACGTAGATGCAAACGAAATTCAAGCTGCTCTCGCTGAGAAAGGTTTCCAATGTAAATCTATTACCAATATTATTAATCGGGAGAAGGTGCCGCAGCCATTGTTCCGCCTGGAATTAGAACCAGATAATAAAAAGGTCAAAGGCAAACATGCAATATATGACCTAAAATATCTACTGCACAGAAGGGTTACCATCGAAGAACCCAGGAAAAGAAATGGGCCGGTACAGTGTATTAAGTGCCAAGAATATGGACACACTAGAGCATATTGCACTTTGAACGATGTTTGTGTTATATGTGGTGAACTCCATAACGCAAATGTTTGCAATAAAGCCAAAACGGAAGCATCAGTGAGAAAATGCAGCAACTGCAATGGAAATCATACAGCTAATTATAGAGGGTGCCCAATTTATCTTGAATTGAAAAGAAGAATCAATCCAAAGCAGCGAGCTGAACAACGAATGCTTAATCTCCATTCTTCAGCTAAAAAACAAGCACGCCCAGAAATTGTAAACCCAAACGCTCAAAATGGAAATCAGTACGCAACTGTCAACGGTAGTGTGCACCAAGGGGTTTCATACGCAAGTGTTCTTAAAGGTACGGCTCCTAAAGTGCAAGCAAGTGAAGAAGGAAACATCTCAAAAGCTTTAAACAAATTGACTAATATGATGCAAAGCCTCATGGCTATGATGGAGGGAACCATGGATCTAATGATGCAGAATATGAACACGCTGATGCAGATAGTCGTAAAAAGTCAAAAATGACCATCATCAAAATAGCTATATGGAACGCAAACGGCCTAGCACAACATAAAGCGGAGGTTCAAGCATTCCTCACTGAGCACAATATTGACATAATGTTAATATCCGAAACACGCTTCACCAAAAATAGCTATTTCAAAATTAATGGGTACTCTATTTATGACACCAAGCACCCAGATGGGAAAGCACATGGAGGCACTGCTGTATTGATTAAAAGAAGATTAAAGCACTATGAGCTGACGAAATATGAGAAAGAACATATACAATCAACGAGCATCTGTCTTCAGGAGTGGTCTGGAAACTGTGTCATATCGGCAGTGTACTGTCCTCCAAAACATGCTATAAAAAAACTCCAGTTCTTGGATTATTTCAGCCAGCTGGTTAATAAATTTTTTGCGGGAGGTGATTACAACGCCAAACATACTCATTGGGGCTCCAGATTAACATCGCCGAAAGGCAAACAACTTTATCAAGCTATAGAGGAACAGTCCCTGGATTATTTATCTGCCGGTAATCCAACTTACTGGCCGACGATAAAAAGAAAATTCCTGATTTAATCGACTTTTGTGTAACTAAGGGCATTCCACGTACATATGCTAAGGCCACCGATTGTTATGATCTGTCTTCTGATCACTCACCGGTAATAGTAACAGTGAGTACCGATGTCTTAAGGAACGAAACACCCAACCGTCTTACAAACAAGCAAACTAATTGGGATCAATATAGGAGGCTAGTCGAACAAAATTGCCTACTTAATATTCCTCTGACCACACCAGCTGATATTGATGCGGCGGCCGAAAATTTAAAAGACATCATGGCATTATCAGCTGAAAGGGCTACACCTGCCATAAGTAGTTCCGAAAAAGTTAATAAGCTGTCTCATAATATACAGGAACTAATCCAGGAAAAACGGAAAATTCGCCGGCTATGGCAGCAAACAAAATCACCGTTATTGAAATGGAAATTAAATCGAGCTATCAAGGCCTTAAGATTTGCTTTGCGGGAAGAAGAAAACCAGAGCGTCCAGAACTATTTAAGTGATCTCTCGGCAACCGAGAGGACAGATTACTCTTTGTGGAAGGCAACAAAATATTTAAAAAGGCCAACAAATTCGAATCCACCGATTAGACTACCAACTGGAAATTGGGCGAGAAGTGATGAAGAAAAGGCCAATGCTTTTGCTGATCATCTAACAACAGTATTCACACCACACGAAGAAGATAATAATTTCGTACTACCCCAGCAAATGGATGATGGTTTATCCTATAAACCTATAAAGTATAATTGGAAGAAAATTAAGAATACAATTAAAAATTGCATAAGCCCGAAAAAGGCACCAGGACATGATCTCATTACTGGAAAAATGATAAGGGAATTGCCAGACAAATGCATAAAACTAATAACATTCATATTCAACGCGATCATGCGAACCAGTTATATTCCTCAAAAATGGAAAATATCTTTGATCACAATGATACATAAGCCTGGAAAAAATGAAACGCAGATTTCATCATATCGCCCAATAAGCATGCTGCCCACAATATCAAAGCTATTTGAAAAAATGTTACTAACAAAATTGAAACCAATATTGGAAGAACGGCGCGTTATACCAGACCATCAATTTGGTTCCGAAACCAACATGGTACCACAGAGCAAATTCACAGAATTGTAAACGCAATCAAAATCACCTTCGAGGAAAAGAAATATTGTTCTGCTGCTTTCTTGGATATAGCACAAGCATTTGATAAAGTTTGGCACGATATGGGCTAATATACAAAATTAAAGAGCTTCTACCGAAGAAATTCCACTCAATTTTGGGAAACTACCTTATTCAAAGGCAATACATTGTCAAACAAAATAGCGCAACTACTTGCTTAAATGATATTAATGCAGGTGTCCCGCAAGGCAGCGTTCTAGGGCCAATATTATACTTGTTGTACACAGCCGATTTACCTGTAACCAACAAAGTAACAATATCAACATTTGCCGATGATACGGCCATCCTGGTGTCACACAATAATCCCGAAATTGCCTCAAAGGAGTTGCAGAATCATTTAAACAAAATCGCGGACTGGCTAAAGACATGGCGAATAAAAGTGAACGAAAACAAATCAACTCACATCACATTCACGCTGAACAAACGCACCTGCCCACCAGTGAAATTAAACAATACAAATATTCCTCAACAAACGAAGGTTAAATACTTAGGTTTGCACCTGGATAGAAGGTTAACGTGGAAATCCCATATTGAAACTAAGCGCAACCAAATAAAAATGACATTTTCCAAAATGTATTGGCTAATGGGAAGGAAATCTCAGTTGTCATTAGCCAATAAAGTTTTACTGTACAAAGCGATAATCAAACCCATATGGACATATGGTATTCAGTTATGGGGATCCACCAGCGCTTCAAACAGAGAGCTCCTGCAACGAACTCAAGCGAAAATACTTCGAAGTATTACTAATGCTCCGTGGTACATTCGAAATAGTAATATACATGATGACCTTGGGATTAAAACCATTAAAGAAACAATTAAAGAATTCAGTTCTAAATATTATTCAAAACTAGAAGCGCATCCCAACGAATTGGCCAGGAATATATTAAAAGAGCCACGATTTAGGCGACTGAAAAGAACAGATCCACTCGGACTGATGAACCTGTGAACCTGTAAATTTATTAAATGTTGATGTTATACATATGTATGTAATTTTAGCTTAAGATTTGATTACTTCTTGTTAGTTTCTTATGTAGAAAGATTCAAGAATAAAGCCATTGGCAGCATTTAAAAAAAAAAAAAAAAAAACTCGTATAATTAGTAATATACAACCGACACGACATGAACTCTTCGTTGGAGAAAAAATAGTATGTGTTATTCGAATTAAAAGTGACTTTGTTTGACTCGCAATCTTTGCTTTTGCTCGGTGCGCTTCGCCTCGCATGCAAATATAATTGCTCGACAAACAAAGTATCACTTTTAATCCTAATGACACAATGTACTATTATTTCATACTATACCGAAAATCAATGTTTTCGTGATTGATTTCAGTCCGGGAAATGAATCATTACGTCAGAGAACAAAAGTGTCCGGAAAACGAGCTATTACAGTAGAGTAGACTGTAAAACCAAACAAACAAAAAAAAAATAACTAGGGTAACTTGATAATTTGAAAATCATTTTGATTGATTTTCTCTTAATTTCAAACTCATGTTTTTACTTTAAAATTTATTTTTAAATAAAAAAAAAACAACGAGCGAGTTCACCCTCAACTCGCAAAAGATTTATGTGAAAACTTTTTTGTATAAATATCTATTGAATCATTTCAAGCCATTTCGTTAAGGCTCAGAAACCCCTCCATAAAGACGGATGTTGTTCGCTCAGTATTTAAACTAAGTTACATTTTTGGTTCAAAAAGTCAATAAGTTTATTCTATTTTGAATTTGGAGGACGAACCTTACTGACATTAATTGAGCATGAGCAAAGTACAGTTCTGTTAAGTTGATCTTCTAAACCTCCATAGTAGTAATTGGTCACGGCCAACTCACTGAACCAAGCAAAATCAGGTTACACGTACTTTAAATGATCGTTACAGTACTCGTTCAAAATTCTCAAATAAACATCAAACTCGTACTGTAACAACTCATTTACCGCCCTTTTGTCGTAAATAACTATTACACTACACAAGCATCATTTGTGGTCCTTTTACTCGTATGTAATTTTCATTTTCAAAAACACTTGCTGCTGCGGCCATATATAGCAGATATTTTCACAACAAAATAAATTAAAGTAGGCGGGTTTTTTTTAGATTTTTTTTTGTATTCGTAATGTTGTATATTGCATGTGTATGCGTAGATTTTGCATTGATTTTACGTTTTATTTATTTTTTGTTCTTATCGATATTCACACATACCAGCAATATTTTTTGTTC
Source organism: Tipula helvola (assembly GCA_963556165.1). NCBI lineage: Eukaryota > Metazoa > Arthropoda > Insecta > Diptera > Tipulidae > Tipula > Tipula helvola. Next base: position 20,336,879 of record OY744483.1, read on the forward strand.
GGCATTTTTGTTTCCGTAACCCGATTTCTACACAATTTGTTTCTTACTCCTGCCGCTAAAGATGTTTTCACATCAAAAATCGACTTAATGTCCCATGTAGTATGAAATAAAACGTTGTACGTTACACGTACGTTAAATGATCGTTACAGTACTCGTTCAAAATTCTGGTAATAAACGTCGAACTCGTACTGTAATAACTCATTTACCGCCCTTGTGACGTAAATAACTATTATGTTTGGTAAAACATTTAGGGTACTAGTTTTGGGTTCATGTTACACGCTGCGTTATAATGTTATGTTAAATGTTGCGTTAAAACGTTGCGTGTCATGTAAAATGTTATATTAAATAAAAATATTTCGTCTCTTTTTATTTATCACATTAAAATAGAAACAAAAAAGACAAAAAACATAGCGAGAGTACTTTCAGTGTTCACGTTACATGTATGCTGTGTTAAAAATGTCATGACGACATCTTTGAGGCTAAATATTTCTGTGCGTCCGACTTTTCCCAATGTTATACTGGTATAATTGCATACCATATTTTCAATGATCATCATTTTTAAAATATGTACAAAAAATAAAAAAACAAATCATGTCATATAGCAAAAATATTGTTACGAACTGGGCTATTGAGTTCGTTCGGATTTTGAAATTAAAAACACAGTGTACTTTTTATTTCACTCTACTTTTATACACGGTCTTATGGATTGAAAGATCTGACCTGAGCAAATTGATAAACAAACATACTTTTAGACACTTTGATATTTGCTTTGACTTTACTATTTAATTCTGTCCGCTTGCTACTGGTGGGGGCTATGACAACAGATTTATTTCTTTATTTAACGATTTAAAATAAACCAAAAACTGTTCTCTGCTTGCCATCGGTCGTGTTTATAACACTTAACCATCTAAGCTATTGCTGATCATAAAGTGAGCTTATTGTATGATGGCCAAAACCATCACAATATTTACCTTTATTTTTGATTTTATGTTTTACCAAACATTTGCGGTTCAGGTGGAGCTTGAAAACCATTCATTTTTTTTTTTTTTTGAAAGGTGTTATTTCACCAGGATACAAACGTTCAAATCTGGATATTTTTCGAAAACAAATCTGTTGCGTTTTTATTTTTGCACAGTGTATAATGGGCGCATTCAGGTAAGCCAACTGTTGGCGGCAACATGTTGGGTAAAATCAACACGTTGAGACCTGAATGTATATGATATACTCAAAATTGCATGGAAATGTGATATTTTAAATTTATTTTTCCATCGATAAATTGTGTTGATATGTAGTATGATTGGGTTGGCGGTTAATTTGGTGATTGGGATTGAGTTGGAGGTTAAGCTGGAAATTGACTTAATAGGTTCAATTAGGGATTGATTTGGAAGTTGAATTAACCGAAGTTCCGATCACCTCGTGAGGTTTCAGCCCTTTATATTTTTTTGACTCAGTTTGGTTATAAAATAACGTAAAGATTTAGGAACTTTCTAATGTTGCAAACCAACCATATTACCTCTAATTGAATAAATTTTAATTTTGTTACATTTATCGAGTATCATAGAGTATGTAAACTACTTTACAAAGTTATTTTTTTTTTTGCAACACTATAATAGGATTTTCTACTTTCTAAAAACTTTTTAATTGAACATTGCTATTGTTACAACATGAAAAACATTTACACAGAAGCTTTCCTTTTATTGATAAATATAAAAGATTCATTTTCTAGTTTGTCTTGCCCAAAACTTTTCTAATAGTTTTTCATAGTTGTTTAAGAACGAGTGGATATACAATTTTTATCCCTAAAACTGTTTTTTTTGTTGATACTTTGGATATGTAAATTTTATAAATTAAAAAGCGAGTCAAAAAGTTGTGCTTTTTGTATTATACATGTAGTGTGGGTTAGATAAAATAGTTGTATCAGCAAACAACAAAAAAACTTTTCGAGTATTATCAAACGGCAGCGGCAACGGAACAAGAAATCATTTTTTCCAGTTTTTAAGCGGAATCATTCAAAATGATTTACTACATATCCGCAGTTAGTTGTGTATGAAATCAAGATAAATGAGATGCGTGTTCTGTATTTGGGTATATCCTATATGTAAGCTTATATATCAAATAGATACATCATAGACAAAATATATTTTATAGATAAACCGGATCAAATAGTTTTTCATTTCACCCAATTTTTTTGTTTTTCTGTTAGGGCATCGTAAACAAAACAATCCATCAAAATTTTATTTTTCGAGAATTTCACGAGTATAGGCATTTTTACTACTTCACTGTAGTAAAATATAAAATTTTTTTTTTTAAACATTTTTCCGTCTATATGTATGTATGTGTCTTAGAACAATATAATACTGTATCTATAGTACATCGAATTTATATAGATAAATTGGTTTCCTTGCTACTTTTGTTGCTGTTATGTTTTCTAAAATCACTGGCATTGATAAATGAAGTTGACAGATAACAAACGACAGTCAATTTTCTTGTCGAAAATTGTATGCATATCAAATAGCTAAACATATACGAAGAACTCCATGATATACCGTTCCATTTTCATGAAATAAAGATAGTAAGAAATCTAAAGGACAGGAGCGGTGTAGAAGGAAAATCTACTTTTTGTGACTTTCGTGATATGATTTAAACTAAAATTTATATGCAAATATGCTTCCATCTAAATTGTGATTTATTGGTGTTTCTTGAACGAGTATTAGTTTTAGGTTTATTGGTGAAAATTGCATAAGAGGAAATTCTCATTTCTGATTAACTCATCATAGTACATAAAGAAATTCATGTTTGCCACAGACGACGGGTCGATAATCCAAAAATATGGTTTCAACTGAGTCTCATTCGCTCAATTGAATCGTGGAAGATAATAAACGACTTAATTAACAAATTAACTTGCTTGCGAGTGTTATAATATCCGAGTAATTTAATCGGGTAAATGGATGGTAAATTTCGTTATTTTACATCAAATATCGTACAACAAAATTATTTGTTTTACACTACCAAGATTACTTTAGAAATAAAGACGTTTGAATATAGATGACTATTCTTTATTTTCTGTTGTATAACAGTGTAATTCACCCAATTACATAAACTATAATCTTAATGGCATTTCACTGAGTACAAAAATATCAACTAGTGTGTGATGAGCTTAAATATATTTGTAGTACTTCTAGCTTAACATTTTTAAAATTGTAGCTGTGACATTATAGATATAGAGCCAACAACATTTTTGATGTCCTCGATGTTACTGCATCGTTAATTTAGGGTACCTATGTCAAAGTAGGACAAAAATGAAGCTGAATTACATCATATAACCATACGTCTGCTTCTTGGCCAATTTTTAAAATATATAATAAAAACCCAGAATTCTTCGAGGCAGACGTCTAGATTCAAAATGTATGGGTTTCAGTGGGCTGGAACGTCTTATGGTGATCAGAAATTCGGTTTTGAAAATTAATTCAACTCCCAAATCAATCCCTGACTGAACCTCTTAAGTCAATCTTCAGCTCAACCTACAACTCAAACGCCACACAATCCCAACCCCAAGGACTAAATTAACCACCAACATAACCAATTCAATCAACAAATCAACTTTCAAATCAACTCTTAACCTAACTAAACCTTGATCCAACTTCAACTCAATCCTTACTCAATCCCAATACAACCCGTAAACGGAACCCAACTCAATCCTCAGCTCAACTGCAAATTCTACGCTAAACTCAATCTCCAAGCCAGCATAATATATAAAAAATTGACCAACTGCTTACTATATCCTAATTGATGAAACACTTATCTTATGTACTGTATATTGCTCTCAAGAGATGGTGTTTCTGGTTTGCAGCGACGTATACAATGGTGAAACTTATTATTGTTTTGATAACTATGTTTGGATGCCCCATCCGGCTCGAAGGACCATCTTGTTTGGCAAGTTCAATTACATGTGGAACAAATTTCGAAACAGAAGGAAACTGTAAGTCATTTCCAACATTTGTTAATTTTTTTTTTTTGTGAAATAAAGAAACGAGAGTGAAAGTGAACAAGTGAGATTATTTTTTTTCACTAATCAAAGCAAGTGAATTTAAAACTATTTAAGACGAGTAAATTTATGTTTGTTTCGTTGAAGCTGTCGGGAAATCCGCGAAGTAATTAAATTTTTTTGGCACGCCTAAATATTAAAAACTTGTTGTGTTACAAATTTCAAAATGGCTGCCCAATTAATCCAGAAGCGTGGCCTTTCTAGTTTAACGAATTCCAAAACATTTATCGGAAACATGGATCGTAACAATCCAACACTAGAACAATTAGAAGTTCGGTCAACAAAATTAGACGAATTGTGGAATGAGTTTTTTGCAATCGAAGATCTATTAATGTTGCTTCCTGAACAAACTTCCAAGGCAGCTGAATTTGAAAACATGTTTTTTGCTGTTTTAGCAACTTACCATAGAGAGATCAAAAAATTAACTACGGATACAAAAGGAGATGATAACGAAGACTCGTTAAACACTACGGTAAATAATCTTGTTACCCGGCAACGAGCATTCTTTGAAACCATGTTGTCAAATACTAATGCTGATTTGAAGGTTCCTCGTATTCACGTCGAGCCTATCAGCGGCGATTTCAAACAATAGCAACCGTATATAAAAATGTGAATTTGATGAGTATATATTAATGATGAGTTTCTCGAACAATGACCAGCCGAATCCGATGAGCATGGCCAGCGTTTTCACCAAGTGACGGCAAGGCTCGAACATTGGTACAGCGGCAAAAAGCTACATGAACCGTTGGGTGACATTTGTTGGAATTTACAAGAGGAAGAAGATCCCCAAGATGATATAAAAGAATTAGAAAACTAAAATTGAAAAACTTAATAAAAATCAATATAAAATCGACTGAATCGATTCAATTTATTTTAAATTTAATTGTTTCTACTGGATCTATATTTGACGATGCAATGTTTATTCGATCGATTTAAATTCAATAAATGGTCAAAATATCATAAACAAAAAGTGTTTTTCGTCGAAATGAAAAGAAGAAAAATTAACACAAACTATATATCTTGTCGGTCTTGATATGTTTAGTAAAGTTGTTTGCCTTGACTTGTGAAACTGCTGAAGAAAGCATAACGAAAATCTTAATGGTTCAAGAGCTATCATCGTGAAAATGAATGTATATTTTGAGAAATTTTTGACTCTCATCATAAGTGGTGGCCGGTTATATACCAGCACAAAAACGTCAGTTGAATGAAGTAAATTTGTGTGGTATGTATTTGTATGTTGGTTATAGGGGACAATAAGGAAAAGTCGATGCGCTCATGCAATTTTTTGAAATTGGGGCTGGTAGTTCTTCTCCCGTTGTTTTTGTCTTCCGATATGATAATTGCTACTTAATTCCTAATTTATATCATTTTCTCCCAGTGTTACATAAAATATTAACTATATCTAATTTTAAATTTATGTGCTCAATGAAAATCAAGACCAATGAGCTAACCTTAAGGGATAAAGACAAAGTCAATATATTCCATTTATCAATCGTAAAGATACCAAGAACGTTTACCACAAAACCGTATAAAATCGAAATTCACAACTGTTACAAAGTAAGTTTCTTTTATCGAAGAAGAATTACTTTTCATAGTAGATTACTCGCACCCTCTTCATTTATAAAGTATATAGGTACGTGTATGATGATGATGATGATGATAATTTATAGTTCTCGAGATTGAAAATAAATCCGAAAAACGAAAGTACGTCAACTGAAATAAAACCAAAATTAAATCTACGGATATACATTTTTATTTTTTATATTATAAGAAAGTTTCAAGAAAAGTAATTTAGGCAGAAATCCCCATCATTTTCTATTCATCTCAATATTTGGTATCCAAAGTAATTATTTTTTTTGTATTTCGTAAAGTAATTTACGGCTTCCTCCTTATTTATTTACATATATAAAGTACGGTTATGTACAATTTTCAGGCAATTTCATTTTGTTATTTCACTTGTGTATATATTTGTATTACAATTCAATTATAAACACAACAACAACAAAAACAGCAATTTACTTCTAATTACAATTTTTTTTATTTCTGGCTGAATACAACAAAAATTAAATCTAGATCTTAAATGAATTTATAATAAAAATAAAATAAAATGAAATAAAACTTTTATCCAACAATTACGTGTATATACGTACTTAGTCGAGAAAAGCTTGCGAGAAGAAAACTAAACTTGTGTTAACTTTTAAATTTTATTTTCGTTAAACTTTATGAAATTTGGAATTTTTGTTTTTTTTGTTCTTTTGCTTAATAACGTAAAATACTTAACTTATCCCATCGCCTATATACGAGTAGATGTACGATTGTAGGAAGATATTTTTGTTTATTTATCGCACCGCGTTTTATAAACGCAATAGGCAAAATCGTTAAGACTATACAAAAGTTTTTTTTCTTTTGCGAGAATAAATTTTAAGATTGTTAAAAGTTAATTTAAGAATTATTTTTGTTATAAAGTTAGGGTTGTGAAAACCATTTATGGTATAATTATTGTTTTATGTATGATAATTTGTATGTTTTCAAGTATAAGGATATGACGTAAGCGTACCATAATTAACGTAATATGTTGGTTCTTACGGCAGTTATGGTATCCATTTTTGTTGACTTTTGGGCCTTAAGTGCAATCGTAAATTAAACTCAATAACTCAACCCTAAATTTCAACTCTTAAATGGTCCAAAAAATTATCCCATCAGCCGCTGTGGCCGAAGTTCTTACGGCGCTGCTGGCCCTATTTCCCCATAAAACAAACTAACGCCATTGAGCTTTACCTCCCTTATTTTCATTAATGCACCGAAAATAAAGCCTAGAAGTGTTATTTCTTTTAATAACAAAGGCATACCCTTAAATTTTCAAATTTATATGCAAAACCTCAAAAAGTAAAATCCTAATCTTACTGAACAAAAAAACAAATGTTTGGCAATTTATCATTTTTGTTGCTTTGGGTAATTCTTCATAATACAAAATCACCCACATTTATGGACATGGTATATACTATATGTACAATCTCTCCAAATCTAAAATGAATAATCGCCCAACAATTTTTGGGGGATCATTCTCTTTTGATTTTGGGCGGCCCTATAATTTTTCTTTGGGTAATTTGGTGTGATTTTGTTTAGGTTATTCGACATAAAGGGCACAATCGCCTAATGAAAATCATCAATTTTTAAGCTACCTAATGTGATCTACATTACGTTGGCCGCCGTTGTCGAGAATACAATTTTTGTGATGGTTTGCTGATGACAATTTCTGTGTTATGATTTTTTGCTGGCCTTGCGTTCGAAATGGAAAATGAGCATGAGCGAAATGGAAATGAGCATTTCGTCCGAATTGTAAAATGAGAATTTCACTACTACTTTTTTTTTTTTCTTTTATTTATTTATTTAATAATTCGTGTAGTAAGCACTTAGTTTATACAACGCTAAACTCAGAAACAATTACAATAGTAAAATAACATTAAGAAAAAATTAACAAAATCAAATTATAAACAATAAAATAAAATGAAAAATATTATAAAAATGATTAAAATAAATATTAGTAAAATAAATCAAATTAAATTAATTAAATTTAAAAATAAAAATAAATATGAGCCGGATCAAGTCATGTTGCTAATAAATTTAAATGATTCTTGCTTAAATTTGGTGAAAGAGCATAAACTTCTGATGGTACTTGGCAATTAATTCCATTTCTTGAAGCAGTTAAGTAAAACTGAATCATTGAGAATGGCTTTTATATTAGTTGGAAACATCAACTTATTTGTCCTTCGGGATTTGGAAAACTGAAGTTTAAGCATACAAATAATTTGGCTCACGAAAATAATTCAACTTTTAAATAAAAATTACCGCACGACAGAAAAAAACTTAGACAATGAGGTACCAAATACATTACCAAGTATCTAACACAATTATTCAAAGTTACTTGGAGCAGATGAAACGAAATCTCATCGCAATTAGAATAATTTACATCGCAATACAATATATGAGGCACGATCAAAGACTTAATCAAATAAAGCCTTAGCGTTTGTGGAAAACGTGATTGTTTGAAGTGAAGCTAGTATTAATTACTAGACCAAGATCATTAACTTTATCAACAAATTTAATGACGAATGATGAGGATCCATTGATGAACAATTTCGGAAAAGTAAATGGGTTTTTAGATTTAGTGATAAGCGTTGCACTAGATTTACTTTCATTAATAATAAAACCATTAGAACTAGCCCAACGGCAAATATTACTTAAATCTAAGTTAACTAAATCAACAATATTTTGAATTTGATCAAAATTGCCACCCAGATAAATATGTACATCATCCGCATAAATATGAAAATAACAATTATTAATGTCGTTCAAAAACAACGATAACAGCAGTGGTCCCAATATAGAACACTTTGGAACACGGTCATTAACTTTACCCAGATACGATACCATTCCATTCGAACTAACATATTGCCCACGATCATTTATTTCAGACGCACCAAAGGAATCAAGATGCACGTTTTAATTTTTGTACATAAAATGAAAAACTCAAAATCAACACTGATTTTGGCGGCGACTCATAACTATAGACTTAAAGGACAAATCATTTTACAGCTGCAGTAAGGCCCGTTGCACATTTCAGCTAAGCTAAGCGAGAAATGTTGTTTTCGTTAGCTTAGTTAGCTCGCCTAGCTCACCCCTTTGTACTTTCCAGCTGATAACTAGCCTTATTCATACATACAATGTTGATTTTATATCTTCCCATTAAATTATTTTATTTTCAACCGGGGGATCAGAATTTAGCTCACATCGCTTAGCTTAGCTTAGCTGAAATGTACAACGGGCCTAAGCCACAAATAAGTTTGACTGGCGTATGGAAATTTCATATAATTTGCGCATTTGGTTGGCGCACACGAAACAAACCCTGCATGCGGTCGAAGTTTTCAGCTGAAAGTAAAAATATCGATAATGCAGATAGAGGCTTGGCTAGCTTAGCCGAAAGTTACCTACCGACTATTTCAGCAGAAAAATATTTTAAATAAAATGAAAAATTAACAAAACAACCCAGAAATTGGTATTTTCATGAAGTGATTTTACGGTTGAATATAGGCTCATTTAGATTTGTCACTGCTTACCATAGGAACTATATGTTAAGTTTCATCAGAAAAGCTAAATATAAAATGTAAAAATTTGTATAAATTCAACCCTTAAATTGTCATGTCTGGAAAGTATTCCAATTAGTGTGCCTAGCTAACATTTATGCCTAGAAAAATTATCAGAGCAAGTTTCCTATCGGAAACCCGGGAAAATTCATTTAAACGCAAGAGGCACATATAAAATTTAATAATTTATATAAATTCAATCTTTAAAGTGTTATGTCTGAAAAGTATTTCAATTAGGGTGTATTAGCAGTAGTTATGTATTGTTGCTAAAAGAAATCGGGGTGAACTGTGTCTTCTACACTGGTAGGTGTTTTCCGTGTAACGTTTAAAAGCGGTCAAAGAAGTGACACGATGAATGAGTTTGGTAAAATAAATGTATTTATTGAAGAAATGAAAGTATTTTTTTGTAGTTTTTAATTTTAATTAAAATTTATGATGATGAGATTAATTATTTTTATTTAAAACTAAATTATCCGCCACATACTTTTTACGCATAAACTGACAATGGAAGGGCTCCGGTCAGATGAGGCATTTTCCCGCTGCAGTGCTCTCAAGCTTTGCAAATCTCCATTTTGTAGATTTTAATTTTAATTAAAATGTTTAAGGAATTTATTTTGATTTAAAATAAATTATCTGCCAAAGTTCCTTTATGCACAAATTAACACCAGCATTGTTCCAAACAGATGAGGCGTTCTGTCTCTACAGTGTATTTAATCAACCCTGTAAATCTCTATTTTGTAGTTTGTAATTTTCAATAAAATTTATATGGAGATTAATTATTTTACTTTAAAATAAATTAACTACCACTATTTCTTAACGTAAAAATTGACACCATAATTGTTCCGATCGGATGAGCCATTCTTTCGCCACAGTGGCTCAACATTTAAAACGCGTGAAATCAGAGGTTCGCCTGATGACGGCATTGCGATAATATTATGCTTGAGGCATGAAAGCTAAGGACCAACATAAGAAATCATACATTTAAATAAAATGCTTACAGTTGATGACTAATTGCCCACGACCAGGGGCAAAATTTCATGTCACTTACTTTCTGAGCAAGTGGTGTAAGACGTTATCACGTCAAAAATAATCAGTTGAAGTTTCACGTGGTGAACTCCCCACAAGAAACTTCATCTGATTATTTTTTAACGATAACTACTGATAAGTCACACTAATTGATATACTTTCCACGCATGACTTTAAATGTGGAATTTTACAAATTTTTAAATTTTATATAGGCCCTTCATTCAAACGAAGTTTCCTGTACTCTCCACATGAAACTTGTCCTGATAATTTTGCTAAGAATAACTATTGGCTAAACACTTTTATTGAAATACTTTCCAGACATGACACTTTAAGGGTATTATTTAAACTATTTTTTAAGTTTTATGTGGGCTTGCCAGTTAGATGAATTTTCCCGGGCACCCCACGTCAAACTTGCCCGAGTAATTTCACTAGGGATTACTATTGGATAGTCACTTTTATTGAACCACTTTCCAGATATGAAACTTTAAGGATTGAATTTATAAGTTTTATATTAATGTGCCTCCCCATATGAAACTTGCTCTGAAAATTTTTCTGGAATTAACTATTGGCTAGGCACACGAATTGAAATACTTTCTAGATATGACACTTTAAAGGTTGAACTTACACAAATTTTTAAATTGTATATGAGTTTTTTATTAAAACGAATTTTCCCGGGCTCCCCACATGAAACTTGCCTTGATAATTTTTCTAAGGAAAAATATCGGCTAGGCACTTTGACGCCGCGATCGAAGTTTTTTTTTTTTTTCGCTGGCGCTACATCCCATAGAGTGATTTGGCCGCTTCATAATGAAGTTTCGTAATCATTTTTACAACGGATAATGAGTGATTAATTCATTGATCCTTACCATTAACCAGCCGTAGTTTTTTCATAACCCGCCGGGAATCGAGCCCGGGACCTCCGGAGCTTAAAGCAAGCATGCTAACAACTGTGCCACCGGGGCGGCATCGAAGTTTTGACCCTGTTAAATTTAGCCGAACGTCGATAATGCAGATCACACTATTAACATTCCAGCCGAAAATAAAAATTTTTGTGGTTATCAGCCGAAATAAATAGGATACCTCTATTGTAATAAAAAAATTTGTAAATTGTCTTACGTGGAAAACTTTGTTTAATCTAATCACGGAAAATATCGTAAAATAAGAAGAATTCACAAAATTGGAATAAAATCAACCTCTGGAGTGTATATCTGAAGTTGAATCGTTTTTATTGGATTTATCAATAGCTATCGCAAGAAAAAAAATTCAGTTCAAGTTTCCCGTGGGAAATCTCGGAAAATTCGATTTACCAAAAATCATTAGAAAATTTGTATACAATCAGCCTCTAGAGTATTATGTCTGGAAATGGACTACATTGATGTGACTTCTGAATGATCAATGATGACTTTCTAATGATTTTTGGAAAATCGAATTTTCCGAGATTTCCCACAGGAAACTTGAACTGATTTTTTTAATGCGATAGCTATTGACAATTCGCGAGTTTTCCACAATTTTCCACGAGGAACTGAAGCCAGGTTTTGTCTTATAAGAATATTAACAAAGGTCTTCATGGTGCTATTCATGCATCCAGTAATTTTTAGACTAAACGCCACCGATTGATATCGGCTTAATTTTTTATTTTCGGCTGGGATAGCACAATCTGCATTACCATTTTTTTACTTTCTGGTGGAATAACACAATCTACATTACGAGTAATACAATCTGCATCATCGACTTTTCACTTTCCGCCTAACTTTAACAGTATGAAGTTTTGTAAGGGTATTTTTGAGCAAATAGTAGCGCTGATCGAGAAGTAGTTTCGGCTAATGAGTATTTTATTTACATTTATGTATAATGGCTGTATGACACTGGCTAGTTTCTCGCAAAATAAAACTAGAGCAGGCCAAATAATGCATATATAAAATATTCATAAAAGTTAGTGAATACAATATAGGCAAAAATAAAATGTTCATGAAAAATTGATCTAAAATTTCATTGCCCACTTTTCTAGCTCTTCTCATGGAGCAATTCTAGCAACAAATAATTCAACTTTAATTATTTTTTTTGACATAGACAGCTTGTCGAGAAAAAATCTCCAAACAATAATTTTCTTCAACACAAAAATGAAAGCACTCAAATTATCTTAATTTATAATATTATTAGCACAATTTTATTTTTAATTTTAATATTTTTTATTTCGATATTTTCACAAATTTTGGTGTACACGGCTCAGGTTGCAAAATCAAAGTGAACAAAAAATTAATTATCTTAAGAGTAATAAAATTGAAAAAGCGCGAAAATACTAAAATGGCGGCAATATCATTTCAAAATAGTACGTACAAAAATAGTATTCTACACTTGTTCTATCTATTAGAAATTAAATAATTAGATGCCCAATGATAGATGGCAGTGATCGATCATTATAACAATTTCTTAAAAAACATAGAACTAATTTAATAATTTATAACAATTGAGCAAACGTCAAACCGATGTTTGTAAACAAATTATTTACAGGAAAATCAACTGAAATGATAATTCCGGGTAAGTTTTCGCCTTAACTATAAAATAAATACATTATAATATAAATAATAAATTAATAACATTAATCTAAATAATTTCAGAATTATATAAAACAAAAAACAAATGGATAATAAAATATAATTGCTGTGCCACACCAACAAGATAAGTTTCCTTTTACATAAATTACAGATCTATATTACATATTTACAAATTTGTCTTTTTAGGTACAGATCCTGAACACAGCTTGTTTTTGACATTTCGTCATATTCTTAAAATAAATATTTTGGTGTGGTGTTTATCATATGCCGGACGCGGACCTATTAGAAATTTTAGTGGCAACTAACGTTCATATGCTACGATCAGCTGCTTATTTAAATATGAGGAAAGCCGAAAAAAAAGAAATTGAAAAAATATTCTTCGAAATGGCTGTTACATCGAGAAAGTGAAGGATTCAGCCATAAATTGTTAAAAGAAATAGAAGACGAGGATGTAACCCTATGCATGAAGGTTCTGAGGATGAAACCAGTGCAATTTCTAGCAATTTTGGAGAAAGTACAGCCATTTATTACCAAACTGAATACAAATTTCAGGAATTGCATATCCCCGCTGAGCGTTTACAAATAACTCTAAGATATTTGGCCACTGGTATGATAAAAGTAATTTTTATTATAACATCTTTTATTATTTTTTCGTTCTGTTTCCAGGAGAAACTCAAACATCATTGCAACTTCCATTCAGGGTACAACAATCGACCATTTCCAAAATTTTAAAGGAGACGATCCCGATACTATATACCGTATTAAACGAAGAGGTATTGAATTTTCCTCAAACTGCATCAGATTGGTTAAATATTTCACAGCATTTTTATCAACTTTGGGGATTTCCCAATTCTATAGGCGCAAATAGATGGTAAGAACCTAAAATTGGATAACATACATAGACTTAGTCGTATTTCATATAAATCAATTTTTTATTGCCAAACAGGTCAATTGAAGGTGATAATTTTCCCTCGGAATTGGAAGTCGATGGAGTTATTGACCTAATATATTCGAAAGTCTCAGTATATTCCAAAAATTCCACATTTTCGTATTGGGAATTATCTAAATTTGGATTTGGATTGTTTAGGTCCTCTGAGATAGAATCCCGTGATAATTCCTAAAACCAAAATAAATTGAAATTATAAAAAAAATTGATAGAGCACACAAAAATATCTTACGTTTAAGGATTGTTTATTAAAATTATTTATAGATGGCATCGCTTCACAAGTCTCTGTTAAAAATAATAACTTATCGTAAAATCTCCAAATGGATTCTTCTACATCATCTGTCGACACCCCACTTTTAACATTTTTTGAAGATTTTTGATGTTTCGCCATGAAATAAATTTTAATGTTGTTCCATTTTCTTACAACGTCGCCTATCAAAAGTAAAAGGAGAAATATCATTTAAAGGCAAAATATATTTATAATCAAGTGTAAAATCTTACTGTATATAAAAGGTCCATCAGATTTGAAATTCTCATTTAGCTCCTCGACTATTTTTGTCCAAAACACATTTTTTTTAATTTATTTCTATATCTAAAATTATTTTGATTCCACATATAAGTAAATACATATTTCTATTATATATAAAATGTGTTCATCCTTAAAGATAAATTTGGCTTTCGACATTTTGTTTTAATAATATAATACGTAAAATGATCCGCACGAGATACACACATTAAGTAAAATTACAATGGTTTCATTATTTTGTTTTCTAAAAGTCAAAATAAGTACATAATTTGTCTAACTTTATTTAGATTCGTTCTCTTTTTCGCTTTTTTGTTTTTCTAGCAATTTAAAGCACTTGAAAACTAGCCAGTGTCATACAGCCATAAGGCAATTTTTATCGGAATTAAAGCAAAAAAAAATGTTGCTCAAAAAATGGTCAGGGGAGTGAACCTATGTGATTTTGAGCAAACAAATTGATTGTTTTTTTTAATTTCCACTAAAATCAGCACCAGAAACAGAATCTGTATACGCATTGGTCAAAAATAATGCTTTCTATTCAAACAGCGCTTTTATATGCTCAAAAAAATTAAAAATCTTTGGTCGAAAAATCTAACATTTTTGAACCAAAAATTAACACTGATTTTGGTAGCTCATAAAGTCATAACTATAGACTGAAAGAGCAAATCATAATTTCATGCAATTTGCGCATTTGGTTCGCGCACACGAAACAAACGCGCTCGGCACGCTACAGTTGAAGTTTTTCACAGAATTTGATAGTCCATAACTTTGAACCTGAAAGAGTGTCATGTATACATATGTAATTTGTTACCGATACAGGCATACCTCGATTAACGCTATCTCTTTTAGCGCTGTTTCGTTATAGCGCTCTTTTGATTTTATGAAAAAAAAAATTATTTTAACTTTAAAATATTTTTTACAAGGTTTTATTTGTTTAATTTCATATGAAACAGAAGATATAACAGAAAATATTTTAACGAAAAAATGTTTGGAACATAATCTAGGGATAATCCAAAATGCCTTAGAAGATTTAAGTGAAAATGATCCCAGTTTTGAAAGGTCCTGCGCTATAAAACGAGGAGTAATGAACACTTTATCACCCTACATGGAACTTTTAAAAGAAAAAAGAAAACTATTTAAGCAAACAAGCATAGACACATTTTTTAAAAAAAATAGTTAAATATGAATTTACGCCTTTATTTTGTGATATGTGTTAAATTTTTTGGTTTTTATTGAAATTGTTTTGTTATACATACTAAATTCTAATTTATTTTCTAATTTTTAAATGAAGTATAAATAAGTACCAAAAAAAATTGGTTAGGAACGTAACCCCAAATTTTAGTGTAAGCAGCACCTCTTTTAACGCTGTTTCTGTTAACGCTCAATTTTCAGGAACGCAATATAAGCGCTAAACGAGGTATGCCTGTACATGTGCCGAAAATTGGTTTATGTGAAATGCTTTATGATCTTTTTGTATAAGAAATGTGAATAACTTTAAGCTAGATATATTTTTAACAATCATAAAACAAAAAATATGTTAATTTATAAAGGTTTAGCATTTTCCAATGATTTACCTACATTTATATGGATTTAAGATCTTTTCAAAGAAAAACATTAATATTTGAGACTAAACTAAAATTTTTATTTTCTTTTTATTATTTTTTATGAATGAATTATTTTTCTTAGCTACGAATATATAATATGAGTTTATGTGTAGGTTAAAAAACTTATAGGAGTAATAAACAATAAAAATTAAATTCCTTCACAAAATTCTTAAGCAAAGTGAATTCTCCAAATAACACAAAATTTTGTCTGCAAAAAATATCCTTGAGGCATTTTGAAATTTTAATAAATTCTAATTTAGTATTTAATAAAATATAAAATAAAAAGCCAGATCATTTAGTCGGGTCTAAAATGTTGCCAAGCGATTTCAAAATTTAATTTCGTAAATTTATAAAAATTATATTTGAGGCAAGCTAAGACAGACAGATACAATATATACCTAAAAACATATTTGGGACTCTCTACCTGCCAGGTGGTCGGGAATGTTGTACATGAGTGCGAGTGAGTGACGGTATGGGTAGGTTGAAGTGTGAGAGAGGGCGTATATTGGCGATCAGCTGAGTATGAATCGAACTGCGGTGCGATTGGTTCTTGCAAGACCACGTCACATAATAAGCATGCAGCTATCTTTTTACAAAAAATGTTGGAATAGTTAAAATAGATATATGTACTTCACATAAAACTGAGGCGTTTTACCATAAGCTCTATTCAAACAGGCTTGATACGAGGTTTGAGGCATCACTATTTTGCAATAAAGCACGAAAAGATAATTTTTGATCATTTAACTCCATCAGCCCTAAAAGTAAATTTCTGGAATCATAATTTGTTCATTTTCCAAGAAAAATTGAAAATGCAAAATTTCTAACCCAACTGCCATGAATGGGTGTAATCGTTTACATCTATTGAAGTGCTTACATTAGTCCATAGTCCGCTATAAATTTACATACAGCTTTGAAATACGCAAGTATAATATGAAAAGATCCTAAATGAATAAATGTTATCAAATAATAACTGCTCACTATAGATTGAATTTGCATCGCAACTTTAGCGATAGCTAAATCGTACGTAGCTTCAATATAAGACTGCTGTACTACTTCAGCTGTTTTTTGGCTTTCATTCAGTGTTTCGAAAACAACATTTTTAGAAGTAGATGATTCATTGATAGGTGTTAGATAAAAAAAATTTTATTTAAAGGTATTGTCTTGTATAAACGTGCTGTTAGATCCAACCCACATTGGAGTATTCGGAATTTTTATTGTATGTGACAGGCATCCAAAGTATAACAACATTTTTTATTAATTGTATAAGGATTCTGGAATTATGGAACGTCGCTCATCTGTATGTGGTAATAACGTTTCTGCATCAATCAAATGCTACTCCCGTAAATAACCCATTTGTTCTAACAATACCTTCAGGACATAATGTGGATTGACTGGAACATGAAAATGTAGCCTCTGTTTCTAATTCTTCAATCATATGGTAGCTGCAGCAGTGACCATATCTATTTATGATCTCTATAACTTTTCGAGAACTCGTTATACTTTGCGTCATAACTAGTGTAATATGTTTACTACCTAATTTTAATTTTTCCACGTGAAACATTAAAAATTAAATCTTCAGCCAATGAAAAACTTTTTCTTTCGCATTCACTGCTCTTTTTACTTTTGTACCGACCACCACGCAATACTGCCGAAAAAAGTCTTTTATTACTTGTGGTGTCGTACATTCATCCGTCAGTAAATCAGAAGTTGTTTTAATTTTCTGGTAATGATATTTTTTCCATATTTAAAATCGACCACCTGGCAGGTAGAGAGTCCCACTAAAATGGCCTGTCGTTTTGAAAATATGTTTTTTTAGGTTATGTCTGTCTTAGCTTGCCTAATAATTTTTAAAATAATTTAAATAATTATTAAAATAATTTTCAAGAATAATTTTTATAAATTCACGAAATTAAATTTTGAAACCACCTGGCAACATTTTAGACCCGACTAAATGATCTGGCGTTTTTATTTTATATTTTATTAAATACTAAATTAGCAGGTATTAAAATTTCAAAATGCCCCAAGGACATTTTTGCAAAAAAAATTCATAACTTAAAAAAATCAAGGGTTTACAATGCCCCGCTACCCTTCAGCCTGGTGTTTGATTTTGAGTTTATATATTGCTAACGAAGTGTCACACAAATTTTCATGCTGCCTCAAATACCTACTCAAAATTGTCTACCAGCTCTTAGGCTATAACGCATACGTACGGTTGATGGTTTTTATCAATTATTCCAAAAAAATTAGCTAAAGATGGT
Source organism: Tipula helvola (assembly GCA_963556165.1). Taxonomy (NCBI): domain Eukaryota; kingdom Metazoa; phylum Arthropoda; class Insecta; order Diptera; family Tipulidae; genus Tipula; species Tipula helvola. Next base: position 20,354,980 of record OY744483.1, read on the forward strand.
ATCGATTGTTGAGAACATTTGTGTTTGTCGCTTTTTATCATAATAATTCGGCTACTTAATTTTAAGGAATTATGAACTGCCGACTGCGACATCGATTTTATACAATACACCAAACAAAAAATTAGTTTCGTAATATCCGCATAATTCATATAAATAATAAATAAATCAACGAATTTGGACATTGCATAACAACATTGCTATATTAACATTTTTAAATTAGAAAAAAAACATAAAAATGGTTATGTGACATAAATTTATGTTGAATTCATAATGTTTCCGCAAAATATTTTTTATTTTACAACATTAACGTCATACATAGAAATGTATGATGTGTTGATTTTAATTTTATATAAATATTTTCGCTAAGCTTTTCCGATTTGCTTACACATATTTATGTATTTCATGAAAGTACTAAATTCACTGTAAAGCTATAATATATTTAAATGAATACGAAATATATGTATGAGAGTAACATGCAGGTGGATTTATTGATTGCGATATTTATGCTCGAAAGCAAACAAAATTCTTGGATAAAAACTAAGCTGAAAAGCTTTTTATGCGGCCTGATCTATTTTTATTTTATGTTTAGATGTTTATTCTATAATAATATATCATGACATCAACTTTATGTCGACAATACCAAGAAGCCGTGTTATGGCATAAACATAGATATCAAAAAAAAAAAAAAGTTGTTTGGGGAATTATCATAAAAAATTCTATTTTATGATTTTCTATATCATTTGCTTATGTTAAATTATCATAAAAATATGTGTAAAGCATAAAAAAAAAATTTCTTTCGTACTTGTATATGATTTCGAACAAATCAATAAGATGTGAATACGATTTTGCCATTTAAGCGCTGCGAATTTGATTTTTATATGATTCTGATGATTATGATATAAAAAGCTTTAGATATACAGCTTTTTTTACAAATCAATGGATTGAAATATTTATATGAGTTTTTGATATGCAAAATTACACTCTTATTATTTGTATAGTTTGGGAAAGCTGTTAACCGTTTATGTAATTTATGGTTTCCTTTACAGATAAATATTGTGATGAATTTTTAGACAAGATAACTTTGCGTCAAACATCGAAAATATTTTCTTTCTTCGTTTAAAAATTTTATTAAATTTTCATTTAATTTATTTATAAAGTTTTTGTCGTTTTTCAATTTTCTTACATTATAAGTATAAAACTATTGAAGCTTCATGTTATAATTTAATTTGTGTGGAAAGTACGTAATTGATCAGTAGACGACTAATACCTCAAAATTACAGGAAATTTACCAAATAGATTTACTAACTATCGACTGCATAGGTGGCTGAAACCGGGTCGAGTCTATAATACTAACATTTCTTTCCTATCCTTCGGTCTTGTTATAACTAAAAAGGTGTACGGTGAACCTGGCGTAACCCAGGAATCTTGCTTAGGCTTGGTGGTCGTACATCTCCTCAATCAATCAAAATCAATTTTGAGCGAGGAGCATTAAATGCGGCGTTCATTGAAGACATAATATAGGAGTAATTACTAATTGTAAAAAATTGGAAATTTTGAAGAAACATGCGATTTTTGAATGCTTATAGTTTGCAACAAATGCAGTTAGTTGATAAACTAAATTCAGGCTTATTCAGGAATTTTCAAATATCAAGAATGTATTCTCAATTTCAACATTTGTTTGTGAATTTTCAAATTTCATCTCGAAAATTAAAAATCAAAATGTAATAATTGTTGGTGATTTCAACATTGATATTTTGAAATTTCCATATTCCGGTAATGATTACATGTTTATGTTGTCGTCAAATGGTTTCTTGTCACTTATAAATTTTGCCTCAAGAGTTATTAATAAAAACTGCTCCTTGCATTGATCTCTGTTTTGTCCGTGTTAATAGTTGTACTACTCAGCAGCGTAACTACAACCTTTGGGCATCCCCGCAAAATTTTTCTTGGGCCCCTAAAAATGCTTCTTGTACCTTTGAACAAGCTTTTAGTTAAAAACTTATTTTTTCCTATTGTCCAGCCTCGTATTAATTAAAAGTGTCTGATTTCGAGAGTACGAAAACAGCACCTGATCTAGTTCAACGGTCTCAAATAAAACAAATCTTCCAATCAACTCAATGCTATGACGATTTTTAAATATATCGATAAAGCATCACAAACTGCGAGTATAATTTGAAATATATCAAGAATTTCGAAATAATCTGAAAAATGTCGAATTTTCAAAGTATCTTGAATATTCTAGAATTTACTCAAATATCGAGTCATCCGTGATTCGTAAGTAGTAAAACCAAAGGAAATCCTATACGCGCTATACACAGTTTTTAGGCTAAACACTACCGATCGATATTGACTTCATTTTTTATTTTCGGCTGGGATACCGCAATCTGCATTGCCGATTTTTTATGTTCGTCTAGGATAACAAAATCTGCATTATCGTTTTTACTTTCGGCTGGAAACTTGCGGCCGGAGTAATACAATCTGCATTATCGACTTTCCACTTTCGGCTAACTTTAACAGTAACAGATTTGTTAAAGGTTCCAAACACTAAAATCTTTATCGTTTGATGTCAACAGCTTTGATTTCAAACGAGTTTGACAAATTTTCTTCTAAATTTAAATATCTGTCAGAACCTAAAGCCATTTTTGTTTCTTTGACTTCAGATTATTTACGTGTAATTACTCTGACGTTCACCTTCACCAACCAAAAAAAAATTGTTTGGCCTGTCTTTAGAAAATATTTAAAAGCAGCAGGAACGATTTTTCTTCCTCTAAAAACTAGACCACCGCCTTTTCTTAAAAATTTAGAAATGTCCTGTATGTATTGCAATTTTGAAAAGGTGATCTTCTCTAAGCTTAATCTGAGCTACAACCTATCTGATCTTGACTTTTAACTGATATTCAAATGCTTGATAACTCTTGTGGGCCGCAATTACCGTGGGCCCCCACCCCTCTGCGGCTAAGCATGTAAAGTTATCCCAGTTTTTCATCCCAGAAAAAATTAAAATGTTCATCAGGTAACACTACCTCATCCCATCCCAGTTTTTTTCTGATGTACTAAGAAGTTTAATTAAATTATATTTCTGTTTATAATGATTCTTTATATTCTAAGTAGACTATATACTAATAAATAACATTAATTATTATCCCAGCACCAGGCGAACATTGCAATTTGCACAATCGACCAGCTTCCAAATGGTTCCCATAATTTTAAATATTTTAGAGCTTACCTCCTAAGATCTTAGAGGGCCGGAAATGATTCTTTATGTTTTGAGTTGGCTCTTAGAAGATAGGCTCTAAAATATTTAAAATTATGATACATTTATATGGAACCATTTGGAAGCTGGCCATTGTGCAAATTACAATAAACGGCTGGTGCTGATATATTTATCCCTTTGATTATAAAGTGAGATATCATTATTAAGGACAAATATCGGTCTATTGCATTGAAAAATCAAATCAATGAAATCTATCAATCAAAATCAATTCATCAATGAACATGGCTTTAGATCTGGTAAAAGGTACTGAATCTCCTTTGATTAATTCCTTAAAGGAATTCATATTAATCTTAATGAGAAGAAGTGTGTTGGTGTTGGTGCATTCTTCATCAATATTAAGAGATCCGTTGATTTATGGTGGATCATAACCTGCTCCTGCGTAAGCTCCATAGGATATATAAATCGCAAAGCATATACCGTTTAATATTGAACATGGTGTTCCTCAGGGTTCTGACCTGCGTCCTATCATGTTTTGGTAAAGTATACGGTTTGGTAAATTGTAAAATTATTACTTTTGCCGATGACATTGCATTAAGTTATTTTGATTTTACTGCTACTGAACTAACTAAGCAAATAAATTCTGACACGAAAATTCTTCGCACATAGTTTGAGAATGACCCCTTGCTATTAAGTGAAAAAACTAAGCTAATGTTCTTCAAAATGATAGGTGATCCTTATTGAAGTTTCATCCACTTAAATTTTTTATCATGTATATGTACGTAATTGTGACTTGTACGTAATTATAGCAGCTGTTACATGCAAAAATCAAGTTATTTCTGCATTACGGGCAATTTATTTGGTGCGTAAATTTTGTTCACCCAATATTTTACTCAATTTTTGCTTTGCTTGCGTGGACTCCCGCATCACCTAAGATTTACGATGTTGGGATGGAGTATATTTTGATACGACTGTGTTTTTCAAACGTCGATACGACCATTCATAGCCTATTTTCAATGCCCAATATACTTTTAAAGTGATAAGATTGTGTTTTTGCGAAGTAGTCATCGGTTACCGTTACCGCGAATTGTTTCCACATATCAAGTTCGAAATAATTATCGAAACTTGTACTCTGTACCGCCATTTGAATTATTTCGTAAATATTGTATAATTTTATTATACAGAATGGCGCCTCATACGAACGATGATTTATGATAAGAAATTTTTGCGTTTTTGATTGGTTATTTAAAACTAAAGATGTTGGTTGGACGTTTTGTTTTAAATAATTTAATTTTCTTTTTTCATAAAGCTATTGTGCAAATTATTTTGGTTTGTATCATTATTATATTGGGCCCGATTCTGGAACGAGAAAATTCATGTTATGTTATTTTATTTCTCCGTTTCCTATATGAATTTGTATTGAAGAAACAAAAATAACATAACATAACATAAAATTTTGGGAGGCAGAATCGGGCCTAATATTTTGCGGATTATGGTATGTTATAATCTTAATATTTTTTAGGGTTTGTTCTTATTAAGGTTTTATTTTAATTTATTAAAACGATTTATTTGTTTTTTAACTTATTTTTATTTTGTATATAGAATATAGCTAACTTTAGACATTACAGTAAATTTTGAAAAAACGTAATGAAAAAAAATTTTGTTTATGATTAATTTCCCCCTGAAGATCGAAACGTAGGGGTATATACAAAATAAAAATAAGTTAAAAAACAAATAAATCGTTTTAATAAATTAATATTTTTTCTTTTAATTTAAATTTTTTTATTAAATTAAATTTTTAACATTATGGTTAATCGAAACTGTTTTTTAGTTAGACAAAACTTATCCAATCTTCTTAGCCACATTTTTGTATGCATTATTATAAAAAAATAATATATTTGTAAATTTTTGTTATGTATGGTTAACCCTTAGTGGCCACACGGGGTAACTAGTTACCCCAGGCTCAGAAAAAGTGAAATTAGAGATTTAAAACCTTCGAAATTGATACAAGTAACGACATCTGCCGGTAGTAGACAAGTGTGAGATGTGACTCCATTACATATAGGAAGCCGAAAAAACGCGTGGCGGCGCTTTGAGGGTTCGTTTTCTCGGCGTGGGGTAACTAGTTAACCCAGTGTGACCGCTCGGCACAGATCTTTTTTTATCAAATCAACTTGTTTGTGGTGTCAATAGACAAAATAAAGGTAAGTTTTTATATTCTAGTAAAAAAAAAAAATTTCAATCCTAGTCGTTATGGAATCTTGTCTGTTCATGTGAAATAATTCAGTTTCATTTTTATATGATATTGTTTATTGAAAAAATCTAAGGGTCTATCCACACCAGTATTTTTAACAACCGTATTCACCCTCGTTTCTTTACCTCTCCGCCTATAAACTTGAATTTGTGGTGGGGATTTGTAATGCACTTTTGCATTATGAAATTTCTGGTATTCTCGTGTTGCTACACACTAATACAAATATAAAATTAAATAAATAAAAAAATTGAATGTGAATTGGCACGTGTTTTTCTATTGTTTAACGCACAAAATGAAATAATAGTTTTGCGTACTGTGCGACCGAAAGAAGGACGAAAAAACGCGTGTTGGATGTTCGGCCTGTGGAAGACCGGTTTGCGATGAACATCGGTTTCCTTTGTGCATGACGTGTGCTGGTCTATAAAATAGAATTCAAAATAAATTTTTTTTGTTCAAATATCATAAAAATAATATTTGTATACTGTTATTTTTTATGGTATAGTGGTATATGTTGTGCATACAATCCTAAAATTTTAGCCATTTATATTGAAAAATGGCGGAATAATCAATTTTTTATGAAAAAAGCCATTTTTGCTGAATTTTCACATATATGATCAGTTTTTAGAACGCCATCTACATATAAATTTACCGATAAAAATCATTAGAAATGTTGAAGAACTCTTCAACAAACATGAAACAATCGGTTAGAAGTCTTAAAACACCCATATATCTTGTACAACTATGTTTTTCAGCGTGGGGTAACGAGTTACCCCATGTGGCCGCTATGTGGCCTGGCTGAGGTGTGGCCGTTAAGGGTTAAGAGAAATATATAAATAAAATTCGACTAGATACTTGATAAGCTAAATCAGTGCTAGAAACAATATTGACAAGGAGAAAATAATACTGGAATGTTACGTATGTACATTTTGGGAAAATTTGGAAAATTTTAAATGATCTCGTAGAATCCACCAATGGATCCAATTTAGGGGGTTGTTCCCGGAAATTGCCCGGGAAAATAGGTACATTTGTATAAACCCGACTCTCGGGATTTTTATCATAAATCCCGGGAATTTTTAATTAATATTTTTCTCAAAATTTATTCAATTTTTTCAGTGAAATATTTGAAATTTTTTTTAGGGTTTTAGATCGAATAAACTTTTTATTCGATAAACATTTTTTTTATCAAAACATCGTTGAAGACATACAGTATAACATACAGTTATAGTATTTTTTGAAACTTGTGTCTAAATAAAATGATATAAAATTAACAGAAATTAAAATCAATAAGATTTGACGATTTACCGTTGAGATTGTAACGAGATGAACTGAAAAACTCAGCTCAAACGTTTACAAATTTGTTTCCCAACCGCTTATAGTCACCCCGTGCGGCATTTACCTGAGCTCAAAGCCGGTAGATTTAACTTCGTCGTGGGGTTTGGGGTGACGCGGTCGAGAATCCTAGATATACCGCTGTGATAGGTGGAGAAAAAGATGGACACCAAAAACATTGGTGAAAAAATGAGTTTTTCGGGATAATTGATTTTTTTGGACCCATAGATGAGATCCTTATGGTAGGAATTAGTTGACCATAGCCAACAATGGCGAGCTTAGCTCTGAGCCATAATCTAACAAACACGCAAAATAGAAAGGTTGATTATCCCTGGTAAGAGGGATTGGTGTTAGTAAGTAAATATTAGATCAGTAGTACGTAGCTGACAGAAAGGGCAAAGACGCAACTAAGCGTACTTTCGCCTGCCTCTAATGAGGCTGTCAGCTGACCCACTACTACTGATTGGGCCCTTTTTTTGTTAGTTACAACGGGATCATACTTACCAGGTATATCAGGTTTTTTTTTCCTTGGATTGCTTTGTTAGAAAAACAAAAAAATTCTTCTTGATTCTCCTTTCTTTATTCACTAAATATTCACCACTTCTTACAATTACTCACTGCACAACCGTCACGAAAACAAACTAAACACAAAAAGTCCCAAATCAAATTTTGGTGAGGTTTTATACAATTTTTCTGCTGATCAATCAAAAGAAACATTTATTTTTTCATCGATCAATTAACCAAAAAAATTTCACAATCGCCCCTCCAATATTTTCTTTGGTTTAGTGATTATTCGGCAAAATTTACCAAAACATGAGGCACGTTTTCATTGCATGTTTAAACCCAATATCACCCAAAATGCAGAACAAACGTTTTTTTGAATTCATTCACCGAGTGGAATTCAATTGGCTGACAATAACCTAGGGTGAATAAACAAAAAGAAAATTGCTGATAAGCAAAACAACAATTTTTATACACATACTAACTCAGGTATGTTGTTCGATCAGGAAAAGAAGTGTTTTTACGTTTATTTACTGAAACATGAGATTTGTAAATAAACGTAAAAAAAAAAAAATGTGTTATATGGGCACGGGCCATCGAGAGTATTTTAGTTTTACATTAATCTAGTTGTTTGTTATAAATCTTGTTTATGTGCATATTTTAATATGCATACACAAGATTGATTCACCATAATTAATGTAATAGGAACATCAACTGTACCCGGATATTGTCAAATGGATTTGTATATTTTGGAAGAATGAAATATCTTCAAAAATGTGGGGTACAATTTTATGTGTGGGTTTGATGGATGGGTGTGTTTAGTAACGGGGATGACAAGCGCCCGTTACAAGATTAAACACTCAACGTAAGTTCGACAAAGAATTAACATACAACAACAAAGTTTATTAAACAAGCGGTCAAGGCGACAAAAACGGATTTCGGGATTCGATTAAGCTATAGTTAAGCGTAATAACGTTTTGAACAATTTCACGTTTGACGGAAGTGCGCGTTTTTAAATGTGTATTAATTAAGAGAAACATGAAAAGTTTATCAAATTTAGTTATTTGGTGTGGAAGTCGCCTGAATAAACAATTTTAAATTTTTTGTGATGAACCTTAATATGAAAACTCACCTTTCCCAAATGAAAAGCTAGTATCATTTAAAACGCATCCTTTCTTTGTCTATCAAAGTCAAAAACGCAATAAGAAAGTTGTTTTGTACAAAACGGAAAAGATTTTTTTTTTTTTTAATGGAACTCATACAATTTCCAAATACATCCATAGGATACATACCCCATTTAAAGGATATCGAATAATTTTACTAAACTCGGTAAGATGGAAATGGAGGAAAGCTGTAATCGCCATATTGTAAAAAAACACAAAAAATTGATAAGAAGTTGGAGTAGTCGAACGGAGGTTGGTGTTGGAGGAATTGGCGTATTGGCTACATTCTAAAGATTGTTCCATTGGTACAAAGGAGCTTCTAATAGAAGCGCCAAGAAGTTGGAACCATATTTGCTGTTGGGTGTTTTTCTGGAAAGAAGAGTCCATCAATATCTTTTCGACTGGGAACAGTTTCTTGTTTCCCTTATTGGCAGAGTGACTGTGTCTATAGAAACCTAACCACACCAGAGAATGAGATTAAAATGTTCTTCTCAGTATCCTCGCCTTCGTTCGATTGGAGTGGATACGTTTTCTGAGATTTTGTTACGATGCTAGGCATCGTCCCGTTCCCAATATGGAAAACAAACAGCAACAAATAAAACTCCAACATTTTCTTTTTACATTTTCTTTTTACATTCTTTTCTTTTATTTTCTCATCGCATTTGTTTTTGTTACAATTTTTTCGCGCACCGTATTAAAATTTCACCGACCGTAGTACCTGTAAATAGAGAAAAAAACACCCATCCAATCCAAATTAACGTAATATTCATGCCATATCCAATGAAAACAAAACAAGTCACCAACGACAGCTGATGATTTATTACTGTGTATTTCGTGTTATGTTTTCAGTAACTTTTATGTAGGTGGCAGTATCGGTCTTGTTTTTTCGTTGTTTTTGGGTGAGTACTTTATATTAGGTTGAGGTGTTTACCCGTAGAGGCGTCGTCAAACCAAAACAAAAGAAAAAATTTTTATTTACAACACAAAATTGTTGTTGTCATTGGACCAAAAATTTAGTATAAAAGCGGAGTTTACAATCAAATCGGGCCCTTTTGATCTGTTGATTTGGCGACCATTGGATGGATCACTCCGCAGATATCTACGTACTATTAAAGGTAATCTATAATAAATCCTAATTAACTAAAAGTTAGTTAATAATAAATGGTAATTACATAAAAACATACTTAATAATAAATTGATAAATAATAAGTTAATATTAATTACTTATTAATACATAATAAATACTCAACCCAAGTGACATTACCTTTTCAAAAAAAGAAATACAGAGTGATCCAAAAATATAACTATAGTGTGATACAAAAACACAAATTTTTTCTTGGTTCAACTATCAAAGCAGAGTGTTCCAAAACTACCAATATAGTGTGATCCAGAATACCTAACTTGATCCGAGCATACCTAAAGGGATTTGAAAGGGAAAAAAAACAACAATAACCGGGTAGTGTCTACTGCTGCTGGCAGCAGTTCAACCTTACCACAGTTCCTGCGACCGAGTGCAGCATTCCTGCGACAGATTGGCGGTTCATCTAGAGTTTATACCAAACCTGATGACATACCGGGACGTGTAAGTATATAGAGTAAGTCGACCATCACGTAACGAGAAGCGCGGGCCCAAATTTGGTGTGGGGGCGCGAAAATAGTTTTGCTTATTTTTTTTCAGTGGTCTTCGGTTAGTGAGCTCATCATCCGCAAATCACCGGGCGTAGCGGATCACCAGATACACACCAACGGGTGTTAGACGAACCTCTGTATATTTACACGTCTTCGAAAACAAACAAATCACAAGAGATTAATGTAATAACAATTTGTTTTTTTTTGTCGTATATACTCATGTTAGTAATAAAAATAGTTTATGGTTTATAACGTGCTTTAAAAAATTCAATAATGTTTTGTTAAATTAAAACCAATAATGTGAGAGTCATCTGGTGTTCGTGTGTGTGCGTGTAGTTATTAAGGTAGGTAGAGTGTTGTTCCATCATAATAGCAGCAAAGTAATCAGCGAATGGGCCTTCATCGTCCACCTACTCCCTCGGGGCTGAGCTTTAGCCGGACATACAGCTGCAGGTGAAGGACGTCGTGGACAAATTTCTGGATACGTGATGGAGACGGGACACACAGCTCAGTCCAGTTCGTCCAGCATCCGCTACTAAGGAGTCGTCCACGGCAACGTGCGACACGTAGTGGATGATAAGATCGGGGTACAGCGATGACCGGGTGAGGACTCGTTCTTGGGCCCAACTCGCTTCTAGGAGTAGTCTAGGAAACTGGGCTACTGAAGTGAGTTGGTGTTTTCAGTTCGGGTTCAATATCCTTGGTTCCCCAAATTGGACTGAAATTTGTGTTGATCCCGTCCCAAGGCCATTAACATCGGCAGCTCAAAAATCCGTCACGTAACAATTTTTCAAACCAATCCATGAAGGACGCGAATTCATTTTGCGTTTAGTACAAAAATGCCTCGCTGGTCAATGGAATAGGTAACCTATTAAGCCTTATACTAATTGTAAGGCCTTTCTGATTCCTGAAAACCCATTTCTTGCGTCTTTCCTTTTTCTATGGATTGGCAATGTGAAAAATTTGAAATTTCACACTTTAAATCAGATCAGAACTTTAGATTATTCTCCATAAGTAAAACTATAATAAAGTAAAACAAATTTAAATGGCTACATTTAAACGACAGTGTTGGGTTTTTGGGGCCATCCTGTGAAAAACCAACTTCACCCCTTTTGAAACCGATATTGTCGAGACTATTTTCACGACTCGAAATTTGAAGAAGAATTGCGGGATTTAGATTCTGATCCAGAATATTGTCGGATCAGAAAACAAATTAACAGGTAATTTAATATCGGGGGTAATTATAAACAATAAGAATCATTAGAAAAACGAATTTTAATTTCCGAAAGAAGCTAAACATTTATTAAAAAAATGTTGTTTCCATATATTTCATTGATTTCCAGCATTTTTAGTTAATTGATCCCGGGAAATTCACGTTTATCGCTCCCGACTCTCGGGATTTGAAAAACAGTCGGGAAAGTAACCCTCTAATACAATTATTGCAGATGTTCAATAATTTTGTATAATCTGTAATAACATTCAAGAAGTATCCACGAGGACTTCGAAAATTTGGAATATTCTGCAACAAAAATCTCAAAAGTGTCGAATAATCTCAAAACCAATTACCCTATTGCTCAAATCCTTAATGTAACTCAATAACCTTCAAACTATTCCTATAACTGAAACTGTGTGTTATCTCAATATTATACCGATGGCTTATAATTAACATCGACCATAACTCTCAGTTTTTTTCTAAAATGATATTTGATGCTAAAATGCCGAACCAAGCATACGGCATGTTTTTGTGTTATTGTTTTACCTTGAATCACAAAATTTCATGATTCACATTTAATTTTATTCAACCAATAACTGGATTAATGACTAAAAAATATTTGTTTGTGAATTTCCTTTTCCTCAAAATTTTACAAATGTAGGGCCTTTGCTTGGATAGCGTATAAACAAACTTTTCGATAATTGACTAACTCTGTAACAAGACGCTTTTAAACCACTTGCAAATATGGATGAATGCCGAGAAATACGATTAGTCTCGAAAAGCTCTTTTATTTATAATCTTAGAGTGGTAGAATAATCTCGATATTCACAAAAAACTTCAAATATTCCAGAAAATCGATTAACGAATGATCTTACAAAACTTCAAATAATCTTGAAAATATAACTATACAGATCATTTCGCATAACTTCTGTGCCAAGCTACTCAATCTCAACGCTACTATCTGGAAATCTAAATAATTTATTTAAATGTTGAATTTCGAGAAACTCTTCTCAGTAAGACAATTTAGCTGAGTAAAATGTTTCATTCTATGCTGAACTCTAAGCTAAACTCGAATAATAACGAATTCCAATTAGTCTAAAAACATTAAAATATCCCAGAAAATATCGAAAATCTCGATATACCACTAATTCTGTAACATCATACTCATGCAATTTCAACGTCCTGCAAATTTCACTCTGTTAAAATTAGCCGAAAGTAAAAAAAAGTCGATAATGCAGATTGCGTTATTGAGATTCCATCCGACAATAAAAAATTTAGTGGTTATCAGCTAAAGGTAAACTGGATACATAAATTGCAATAAATTTTTTTGTAAATAGACTTATGTATAGTGAAAATAATATCTCAGCGAAACTCATTTTTTCATCGTTGTGCGCAGCCAACAGTGAAGTAGTTAAACAAAATTAAAAATTCAGAGAAGGGTCGGCTGAGTAATATTTTTAAAAACAAAAAAAAATATAAACAAAGATATGTGAAATTTGATTCCATTACATAATGTAATTTATATTGGAAAATATTAAAAATTCTCATTATTTTATAGGTAAATTCTAAAATAACATGTGAAATTAAAAAAATATAAAAAATACTAACAACACCACTGGATATGTAACGTTATACCCATTTAAGGTACGAACTAGACATATTTAAAAAGAAATGTCATTTTCCGAGTTAAAGTAAAACAATAAAAAAACTCGATTTTAAATTTCAATTTGTTCGAGGCAAACTAGTGATATTAAAATTATCTTAAATATTATCAAAAGTTCTAGTGCTAGTGTGTTATCTAAATTAAAATTACATTAATTATAGTGAATAAATTTGAGTAAAAATATAATTCAAAATAGACAAATTCTAACCTCAAAATGTAAACAAATTAGCCTAAATACATCGCTGTGTTTACACCATTTGTTTTTGTTTTTGTAGATGCGCGTGTCCTGTCAGAATTTCGCTGAGATATTATTTTCACTATACAAAATTTTGTTCCACCTATGTATACTCGTGGAAAATATCGGAAAATCAGCAGAATCGAAAAAATTGGAATAAAACTAGCCCCTAGAGTGTACATCTGAAGATGAATCGTTTTAATGTGTTTTGTTAATAGATATCGCTGGAAAAAATAGCAATTCAAGTTTCCCGTGGAAATCTAAAAATCATTTAAAAGTTTTTTATAAAATCAGCCTCTAGCTAGAATGTTATGTTTGCAGGGAAATGCATTGTCTAATGATTTTTGAAAAATTCAATTTTCCCCGATTTCCTACGGGAAATTTTTACTGAATTTTTTTTCTTGCGATAGCTATTGACATAACACCCTAGAGACTAATTTTATATCGATTTTGAATATTTATTTGAATTTCGCGGATTTTCACAATTTTTCACGAGGAACTGAAGGCATGGTTTACCACTTAAGAATACTGACATAAAATGCTATCCATGCATCCATAGTAATTTTCCGTTAAACACTTACGACTTAACTTTTTATTTTCGCCTTTAATAATACAATCTGCATTACCGACTTTTTACTTTCGGCTGACATTAACAGGGTTCTGTATTTTTGACGTTTCACTCTAGACTAACTTTAACATAGAATTGATTAAATTTCGAATCTAACTAACTGCAAGAAACTCGAATAGGTTCGAAAAGGAAATAGAGACGCCTGGGACGACTAGTTTCAACAATGTGTATGTGATTATTTTTTTACGATTTCTCCTAACGCAATTGCGATTTTGTAAATTTCTAGTTCCCGAGTTCGTAATTGAAGTGCAGTATAGGCTTCTGGATCTTAATTCTTTCATGACAGTAATTTTCACAAAATTGAATCAATCATTCAGCATAAGTTTTATAGGTACTCGGTAAAAATAGGTTAACATCGGATTGATTAACTGAAAAATCGGTTAACCTTAATCTGTTTTGGTTTCCCTACCGCCACTGCTTATAAAGGTTTTCACATAACTCGCTCGCTAGTTTTTTGTGAATTAATTTTGAGAAAATTGCGTGTATTAATCTGAGTAATATTATTGTTAGAAATAATATATCGACACATTTTACGGACGTAACTAGGCTCTTTTGTCGAATGATAGGTAAAGTATATTGCGACTTAGTTGTAGACAATCTGGTGTTATCCATCCCAAATTTATTCTTTGAGTGGTACATTTGTGACACGAGACGCTCTTTCAGCCTTCCTGTATTGTTTAAATTGATTTAAATTTGATTTCTTAAAAGCATAGTAAGATACGAAACGGCGCCGTCAATAGGAGGTCAATTTTGTTGAAGATGTTTAACAAATGTGTATGTTCCAAATCTGGTACAACTTGTAAAAATATTTTCATATAGAAGCTGAACTAACTTAACACATTAATATATTAGGGAATATTTCCTCTTCCGGCCTCTACAAAACATTAAAAAAAACTCCGGTAATCTAAATTGGAAATGATATGAACCCAAAAGAAATACTAATATGTATAGATTACTCGTATTTGCAATGTAATAAAGATAAAAAATACAATTTCTTCTATAATCACATGTCGCTCTATATAAGCAGATACATTAAACGAAGCAAACAAACATCCTTCCGCGTACACCTATTTATCGAACAAATTTTGTAAATTTTCTTCTAATCCTAGAGTTACACATTTTGATATACTTTTTGCTGTATCCTCTTATGTATGTATGTATGTATATTTTACGCCCGAAATTTTGGATTTATGTATGTACATACTGCTTGACAATTTGACATAAGATTATTTTTATTTTCTGTATACGCGCGCGTCTTCTTATCTATATTGAACCTAGAATAAAACGAAAACAAAACAAAAAAAAATTGGATGTCAACATGATGTGTTAATTTATTTATTTAACCATTTCTATGTGTCTTATTATAGATTCGAACGAAGTTTGGTTACATCGATGATAGAACGATAAATCGAACCGTGGTGGAGGAATATTTATGGGAGATATGAGGATTTATTATGTTTTAAAATTTATAAACTATTTGAAATTGTATTGAGTGAACGAGATATATCTGACCAAATACTACGATGGTAGCACATACCGAGGGAGTGCTCTGGCTCAGTCAGAACGAATAGAGCAAGGATCTCTGAGCGATGAGCCACCTTTTGGGTGAATTCAGACAACAAATAAAATAAAGAAAATTACAGCACACCATCTAAATTTATTTTCTACGTACCACTCTAAACATTAGCACAGCATAAAATAATACAAACAATATTATAATCCAAATGCCTAGCCCTGCAACATCAAACCAATACATATCAACATTCGTAAGAAGTAATTCTAAATAACGATCCGGTTTTTTAAAATGACAATACTCTTCGGAGCATTTAAGATTCGGTCGATTAAACCCGTAAATCGAGTGCATTGCACCTTCGAACCCGTATCGAAAATAAGAAATGTATGTGCCCGGTATAAAATACCGTGACAATAGGTTAAAATTTATAAACATGCCGGATAATATCATCATTGGTATGGTAATGAAAAGTGTCGTGTATATTCGTAGTATATTATTTCGGATAGCTGTACAAATTACTAACGAATTTCCCAGTGAAACGATCGTGATCAACATAAATATAATCCAAAAGTAAACCAAATTAGAAACGGGCTGTATGGTCATGAAAAATACTATCACTAAAAATACAGTTGAAACAATTATGTGCTGCATTAATTCGGTTATAATTTTCACCGTGAAGTAAACATTCGTTGAATAGTAGCGGTGATTTTGCTCCTGAAGGAATACCGCTACATCAGCTGGAATTGATAAAGTGTTTGGAATGGTATGAACAAAAAATATAAATAACACCATAAAAGATATTAATGATGTATTCGCCATAACTTTCGACGCGCTGTCGCCCATATCATAAAATACTAATCCAAGAAATACACCGATTACAATGTTCGCGACCAAACGCAAATGTACAAACATTAAATCTCGCACCATGGACAAAATACTACGCTGCATTAAAATAATAAATTGATTCAAGCATGAATTCGGGTAGATCGAATTTTGGTGATTTATGACATCGCTCGTGAAACTGTTAGAGGTTATGTTATTATTTTTCGATAAATTGTTACTTAACACCAATTGCTGATATTGTCCATTTTCTTCACTTTGTGATGCAATATCTAGAACTATATTTATCGTAAAATTATATATCGATCAACAACTTTTATTTAACAACACTGCATACTTACTAAATTCCGCTTGTCCAAGAAACGGTGGTCGAACAATTCCAACTTTGGAGTAAACCTCATCAATTTTATCACATGGCCCACTGTAAATATTTTGCCCATCAGCTAGTACCATCACATCATCGAAGTATTGTAACATTTTGGTCGTCGGTTGATCGATTGCACAAATGATGGTACGACCTTGATTCACCAACAACCTCAGATACCTTAATACTAACATTAAACCTTTATCATCGAAATGACCAACACTTAAATCCAAATATAAAATCTTTGATTTTAAAATCAATCCAACACCAACAACTAGCACATTGCGCTGCGATTCATTTAATTTTGACACGGGCAAATTTTTACACTCGTTTAAATTTAGCTCCCCAATAATATTATTAATCAGTTTCAATTTAATTATGTTTGTCGTTTTTCGGCCGAGCTTAAAATCAGCCGCAAATTTTAATGTTTCAAATGTAGTCAAATGTTTGTGCAATGGAAATTCATGTGTTAATATGTATAACGATTTTTTGCCAATTGAATACTTATCAAACGTTTGACCATTTAATTTTATATTTGGTGCATAATAATTTGATTGTAATCCTCCAGCTAATAAATTTAGTAAAGTAGTTTTACCACTACCATTTGGTCCAATGATCGCAGTTAATCGGCTCGAATAAAATGTACCGGATACATTTTTTAGAATATATTGGCGATCGGTTGTATCTGAAATTTATAGAATGAAAGTTCGTTAGATAATTGTAAATTCTCTATACATGATATTATTGTAATGGGTGCATGGGTGGATTAACATATACTTTGCAGTTTGTTTTTTAATGCTTGTGTATTAATGAATTAAAAATTAAAATGTAAGATGTGACCAATTTGTTGTATAATTGTACAACTAGTAACTGAACACGTTTTCGGAATTCGTTTGTTACTGTAACAAGTTTGAATTGTGAATATTTTTTTATTAAAGTGTAAATTGAAATTAAATTCTTTGTAATTGATTCAAATACACGTTTCATCGTGAAATCTATAAGGTACGCTTTTCAATCGATTTGTTATTTGTAAGTATTCATAATTTTAAAAATTAATTTTCGTCAAATGTCGCAATTGCCGACAACAGTTGACAATTCTATATTGTTTCTCCGAATTACTCGAAACTGTTGATTGCAGTGTAATAAGTGAATGATGTTTACAAAAGTGGCATCCGTCAATTTAGATACTAATTGAACTGATTTCTGAAGAACAAGGAGACAAGCAGCTTTTACAAAAAAAAAATTCATTAGTTTCATAAAACAGGGACACTCATATAACCCGTGGTTTAAATTTAAAAAAATAAATATTTCCGAGCATTATAATTAGTAATACCTACTAAATCAAATAATTAACAACCGCACTCACTTTTTCTAGTCGCTGAATTATAGCATATATTATGAAAATTAATGGTCATCGGTTCACTGACATTACCGAAATCGATTACGGTCTCACTTTCCTCAATATTTCTCAATTCCATAATTTATTTTCGATTGTAACCAAATATTATTTTACAAATTTAATAAACCTTTGGCGAAACGTTTACAATTACAGGCACAACAAATTCCACTCCACACGCGTTAAACTAATGTAAATTAAATATTATTATTTAATTATTTATTAATAACAATAACAAGTTTTTAAAATAAAATAAAATAAAAGTTGTATTGTCACAACAATTTAATATGACATAATTAATAAGACAATTTTGCATTAAGCAATCCGCAACAACTAACTTATGTTTTAAGAAAGCAAGATTATTTAAGCTAAATTACAGATGACCTTAACAATTATTTATATACGAGTATTCTACTAAACGATGTAGCTAAGAATAATTATAGAATAAAACGTTCAGCGGAATTTGCTATACTTACTTTTAATCGGGTTGGTTTTTAGTACACATAAGTACCTATACTTTCTAAATACCGGAAATACATTTAAAGCATCACGTTTTAACAAAACAAAATAGAGTTTGAACTTGTACATCCAAAACTGATATATCAGTTCAAAGAGGTTAAATCACAATAATCTTATTAATGGTTTTTGATAATCTTGTGGCGCCATGAAAATTGTGTCAAAAAAAAAATTGTTTTAAATGATTGCAATCTACGTATTAATATTAATGATTATCTCGTTACAACCAACAGTCGTTCTCTTCGGCTCATTATCATCAACACTAAATTTGAACACGTAACTAAAGGTTGGTTAATTGTAATTCATTACAGGACAGTACCCAACACATATGCACAAATGCATCATTTAAATAAGTAGCTGATACTAATTATATTTATTATATACGTCTCCGAACTACTGTTGATAAGTTTTAACTGAAATTTAAATTAATAATGATTATAATTTAAGAAGTGTATAACAGAAATCTGGCCCAGCAAAAAAATAAGCGTTATTTCAGAATGCAGTTGTTAGTCTAATAAACTACAAAATTAGATTTAGACAGTTCTTAATCATACTGCAACAACAAATTTTCGGAGGCGGATTCTGGAATCTGAAGCAGCCAAGGGAAGCAAACACTAATATTAACATTTAAAATTGGGTAGTACTGAAAGATTAACTCATAACAGGTTTATAGAAATTAAACTAAACTTAATTTTATTTAAACTTAATTGGTTGAGAGTATGATTAGTTATTTAAAAATCAATCAACCCATTAAAAACGACCGTAGGTAGTAAGGTGGTGGGAAATATAAAGGGTAATTGATAACTAATTAATATTGACTTTAGGATGCCAAGGATTGAAAGCAATTTTATAGAAAAAATGTAACTACTAACAAATGACCGCCAAGGTGTTGTAGCGTGTCCGAGTGATTCACCAAATAAAAAGTAACATCTTTCATCGTTCGATAATAAAACAACAGTAAATTTTTATTGTTATTTATTTTTAATTATTTTATGACCTATCTTTTAGGGTTTTATTTATTTAATGATGCAAGTACAAACGCTTATCGCTTAAATAATAATGATCAATAATAATGTTGTTAAATTAACTCTAGGTAGCTACCAGTTTTGTGGTAGGAGCAAGGAAACAAGTATTTATATAACTTAAAATTAAGGTATTCCATCACATCTCCCCACACAAAACAAACATTATCTTATATGGATTTTGTTTGACTGATTAATTTACAAGTTTGCATTATAATTAAAAGACTTATGGTACATAAACGTTATTAAATTCCAATACAATGTTTAATATTCATTAATTAAATATTGTTTACAAACATCAATTCAAAATTATGGTACATATTTTATTTTTTTTTATTTTTATTTATTATTATATTGTTATAGAACAATTATTATTCATTTTTATAGCCAATATAATATTTTGACCAATTTAACAGTAAAATAAAATTGTTAATTAATTCAACACAACTTTTAATTTATAATGTTTAAGTCTATTATTATGGACAGTTTTTAATGTACGTCCAATTTTAATGATTGACTTTTCGACGCATGGGGTATCTTCAAGCAGGTATGGTCCTAGCCATAAGGGCGAAAGCTTGTCTTTTACGGTATCTTTCTTTAATAAGACCAAGTCACCTTTGTTAAATTTTATTGGGATAATTGATCGATCATAATATTGTTTTGTAGATTCCTTCGATTTAATAAGATTTTGTGAGCTGCTGTAGTGCTGTAAATGAATCTTGAAGTCTGTAGTTGAGATCTTGACAGTTGTAATCTTCATACGTATAGATTCAGGCTCTTTCGTAATGTAAAAGTTGGGATGTTAGGCATAGTTCCGAAAACTAGTTCGTAAGGCATGAATCCAGAGCAACTGTGCGGAGTAGAATTATAAGCAAAAGTGAAATATGGAAGCCAAATATCCCAGTTTAAAGGATCGTTTTGTGCAAAGTTTCGTAGAAATTCACCCAAAGTTTTGTGGAATCGTTCAAGTGATCCATTCGATTGTGGATGATCATACGCCGTTGTATTGACCTTCGTAATTTTGAGAAGCTTACATATTTCTTTAAAAAGTGAACTCATAAAATTAGACCACGGGGCCTATTTAACCATCGCACTTAGCAACTTAGCACGTATCACTTTACAAAATTTTGCTATGCGAAAATATATTTTGATAAGTTTAAGGGTTTTATTCCGCAAAGAGAAAATTATTTATGATATTATAGTGACATTTCATTTGCCAATTTACAACAACAATGCTATATAAGATGGTATTGCAATTCCAATTCCATTTTGTAGTTACTGTGCTCGTCACCAGAGTTTTCGTATTTCATTTTTTCTGTTTAAAATGTTGTCATCTTGTATATTTTTGTTAATATTTTATAAAGATTTATGTTTTCGTTTTTATCCTTTTTTTCAGAGTATTCAAATGTTAAATTTAAAATTTATTCCTATCACATATATACATACACAGTTATTTTGATTTGATAATAAGCAGCGTATGTTAAGTAAATATAAGATTAATTATAAGATATCCATACTACATAAGAAGATTTCGGTATTTGAGGTCCCGTTTCACATAAATGATGGTCTGATTCTTTAACGGCTGTTTATGTAATGATGTAATGTTCAATTGCCGTATTGATTTCCAAATAATAATGGTGAAAATGATGAGCATGTGGTAACGATGATAATAATTATGAAAATATTTTACCGGTATTTTGTCCGTAAAATATGACCAGATGATGCAAAATTGACGCCGATAATTTATTAGATCATGATAAATTAAATAGTTGATGATAAAATAATGAATTCACTGATTATTATGAATAGTGAAAATTAATTTATGAATTCACTAATAAGTTTGATGAGTCAAACTGGCGCATCATTATGGATTATGAATTCGCTAATAAAATTCATTAAACTGACACAATAACGAATTCACTGTTAGTGTGGAAACTTCCAAACGTTGATGGGCCATAACTGAATTTTTGGTCAAATTTGAATTAACCGTTCGGTGAACTGTTTATTATATTTATTACACCATGTGTTTACTTTTAGGTGGATGGATTATTTTTGTTTTTACACCGTTTATAAACATGACACAAACATTTGATTTTATCACATAGTAATTACTATACGATCACTTTAAATAGTTGGATTGATGATGATTAATCCATGAAAAAAACTTTATTTGGCGAATATTAATTCAATAAGTTTATATCTTAAATAGTTTTTTTTTGTTATTATTTTTAAATAGCGTTTTTTTCGCTCACTTGCACTTATGTAGTTTTATTAAAACTTTTGTTATTATAATATTGTTCAATTGACTTTATTAAAACTTTTCAAAGGGATAATTTTTTTTTAAACATCTAGAAAAATTATATCAAAAAAAACTATAGTATCCCACCATGATACAAAGAATTAATATTGTATTAATAATCTTCATACGCATGTTTCCGTGACGAATAATATACGGATGAATATTAAATGAGACAGTTCTTTCCTATAACAATGTGATACCTAAAACATGCATGCAACATTTAACTTAAACCGTGGTAAGAACTCTTCCTTGTTTGTTCGGCTGTAGTAATATTGTATTAATAATATTGTATTAGTAATATTGTATTAATTCTTTGTATCATGGTATCCCACCGCTGTCACCAAATTGTAGTGTGTCCGTGTCCGAGTGATTCACCAAATAAAAAGGAACGTTTTTCATCGTTCGATAATAAAACAACAGTAAATTTTTATTGTTATTTATTTTTAATTACTTTATGACCTTTCTTTTAGGGTTTTATTTATTTAATGATGCAAGTACAAACGCTTAATCAATAATGATCAATAATAATGTTTTTAAATTAACTCTAGTGTATTGCCTGTTTTGTGGTAGAAGCAAGGAAACAAGTATTTATATAACTTAAAATTAAAGTATTCCATCACAGTACAGTGTTTCTAGCCGTGTCGATTGCAATTCTTTACTAACAACCCTATCCAATCCTGCCAAGTAAATGTAAAAAAGGGTGTACGATGGGCCCGGCGTCAATTTCAATACCGGGAGGTCTTGCTTAATGCTGGGTTGTACACTCAAAATCAATCAACCAATCAAACAAAGTATTGGGTGTTTTATGTCGTATAGTCCATTCAGATTATTCAAATTCCTTATTTTATTCCGCTCACATAAATAAATCTTCATACGCATGTTTCCGTGACGAATAATATACGGATGAATATTAAATGAGACAGTTCTTTCCTATAACAATGTGATACCTAAAACATGCATGCAACATTTAACTCAAACCGTGGTAAGAACTCTTCCTTGTTTGTTCGGCTGTAGTGCTTGTAGATGTAAGATCACTGGATAAAAAACGTTTTGAATGGGTGCCTAGATTGGTTCACTGTACATTGCTATGTACGTCTTTCGGAAGTGATAAAATCGAAGATTCGTGCTATTTAAGGCAACATTTCGCGCTTAGAAAATACTAACTATTTGATGTTCGATCTTAGGCGTACCGAATTCCGAATTCGGTTGCTCATAGGGTAAAATGTCAAAATACAGAAAACTACTTCATAGGGTAATTTTATTGTAGTACTATTTTCCTATTCACTTTTGTAAAATCAAAATATAATTTTGTTTGTTCCCTTTTCTAAAAACAATATATAAAAGGATTGCGATTGTAAACTCTCGACAGAGAAGACTTAATTTTGGGCAAGCGCATTTTTTGCATTAATCGCATTACAAAAATTAACTTTTGAAATTTTAAATTAATTAATTTTATTAAAATACTGTATTTGAAATTAACGTAAATATTAATAAAATTTTGTCAATAATAAAATACCGTGCCTGTGATTATTCATGTTGGAAAAAATGATGAAATACGCGTGCACATATAAACGTTTATCTGCATCTACGTAAGCCACAAGTTTCGATATATATCTAACGCATAGCCGTTTGTACGCTTGCTTGATAATCAAAGCAACGGAGCTTACTAACCGTCACCGCACGTCCGATTAAACCTCTGGAGTCAGATTAAACCTAAGGAACGGAGCAGCATCACGACCTCATAGCAGTGACACACATATGCGCGACTACCATATAGCTTATCCCGACCATAAAGTGGACTCGACCATTCCGTCTATACAGCAACGGTACTGTCTATAGATCTTTACTTTTTACAATAATGTGTCTCTTGTCGGATTCTGACTTAATTATTTACGTTTAGCTTTTGTTCCACTCCATTTTTAGCAAGGGCTCACTCATAATAAAGCGTATCAAAGGAGGTCGATAACTTAAAAATTAAAAAGGAGCCCATTTCTTGTCAGAATCATCGCCATTTTAGCAACTTTGCCTGGATTTATGCTAAAAAAAACTGTTGCTTCAATATCTCGATCATTTATTAAACACTTGTATCGTCAGAATGATATAAACGTAATTTTCCATTTTTTAGATTGGAACAGCCAAATACATTGTAGATCTCTTGCTGTGAATCTGTTTTCCGTATATAATGTGGGCTGGCCGCTGGATGAGATCAGAGCAATTTTCACAATTTGTTCAAGAGAACAGTAATTTACAAAATATTTAATTAGAGACAATAATTTTAAAGAAAAAAACGTTCCAACGACGTGAAAGTCATAGCCACTTTAGTCGCAAAATTTTTGCGGCTCCGCTATAATTATGGTGTTGAAGTTTTCATCATCCTTCCCTCCAGACCAGGTGTATCATAAACGTACGGTTTACGAAGACTTTGTTATACTAAGAAGTTCGTAAACGTTACACTAAAACAGTACAAATGTAGTACGTAATGTGTACTTTTGTCACATGAGAAGTGAAACAAATTTGCGAAGACTTGTGTATGTATTAGTGTGTATTAAACTGTTCATAATGTGTACGTCGAAACGTAACGTTTACGAACTGTTTTAGCATACGTTTTTGAGCCACATAGGTGTAACATTTACGTATGGTGTGGATTATGTCACAAGTATATAATTTTAAAAGAAATCAATATATGTAATACAAAAAAATTGTGTTTTAAATAAAATTTATTTTTAATGTATTCAAATATAATATACATATTTTGCATGGGTTGAATCCGAATTTGTTAATGATTAATCCCTCTGAAATGAAATAAAATGTTTTAATTGTTTAATCATACATAGATTATTGTTCTACGAATATTGCTTAAATACCTTTTAAAATATGTAATTATTTTTATGATTTTTATTGACGATTGTAAAAGTAGAGAAAGCGCCTCTCGAGGACAATAGTTAAAATGATGCACCTGATAAAATGACATTTGTCACAAATGCGACGAAATAAAATTTAGCAATGCGGTAATTAAAAATTGTTTTTATAGTCCGAACTTGGAATAATTTACAATTATTAGCAATCCTGTAAGTAAAAATTGTGTTTACAGTTCAAAATTGGAATTGTTTACAATAATTTCGAACGTCAAATTATCAGGTACCTCAGTTTAAAAATTTTCCACTAGGTGGAATCCGTGATGCTCCAATCGTCAATACGATATTATGGATATCACATACGATATTATGGATTTTAACAATAATTGTCAAAATTTTTATAATTTCACAATACGGCAACTTTAATTTAATTTGTACAAACAAAATTGAAAATAAAACAAAGCTGCGAGATATAATTGACAGCACTGTGTTTAGAATGTAAATGTAGTAGTGTGTTATAAAAAAAAGCGTTCATAAACTGTTCGTAAGCTGTACATTTTTGCTGTATACATTTTTGCGCCGGGAGGGTTAATTCCAGCTGGAATGTGGGCATCAGATAATGCAGATTACGTCATTTACATTCCAGGTCAGGTTTTCCCTGGGCAATCTGGAAAAATTCGATAGTTTGTCACATGCATTGATGTCCCAGACATAACCCTCCAGATGCTGATTATACACAAAATTTCTAATAATTTTTAAATGGAAAATCGAATTTGGCCAAATCTCCCACAGGAAACTTGACCTGAATTTTTTTCCGAAGGTTGTGTTAATTTCTCGGCAACGACATAACATACCTGGGTTTTTCGTCGTAAAAATACAAAAAATTATTATAAATTAATTTGAATATTTTATTATTTTTCCATCTCCAGTCATTACACTGTAGTAGCTGATTTTATACCAATTTTAGCTATTTTTCGGTTTCGCGAATTTTCCACAAATTTCGACGAGAAAGTGGAGTGTGAGGTTTTGCTACGTAGAAATATTGGCGGAACAACAACAAAGTCTTTGATTCAAACAAAAGATTTACTGTGCTTTGATTAAGCTTAAACACCAACAATTCTTACTTATTGCGCCCCTTAATATTTAATTACATAAATATTATTTTTAATGTAATTTATGAATACAGTACTGCACTCAATTAATCTTTGAAACGCGCGCATGACTGGTTGCTTTTGTGTGGCGGATCAATTTTCTAAAATTTATTTGGAGTACAAATGTATATATTTAACAGCCCGTTGTTATATTGGCTACCTTTAATATCTCACGAAATACGGCTGCTCCAAGAAATTTGTCTATCAGAAGTTAATTTTACCAAATTACCACCTTGATTTCGAAACATTGATGAAGGTCAAGATTTAGTTTTAGTTGTGAAAATGCAGAAAAATGAAATATACTTCAAAATGATTTATCATGATTCGTCTCACTTCTATGGATATTTTCTCGAATGTAATACACAATTTTAAGTTATGCTGACATGTCCAATATTTGGATTTTTCAACGTTTGATGAAATGTGTATTTGTTTTACCACTGCAACAATACTTTTACACTAAAATTATAAATTGTGGGAAATTCTGGATCTAAGGTTGGGTTTAACAATGGCAAAACAACCTAAGGTTTCATTTGTTCAAGCTACGAGTCCTCAATGAGAGTGGTTCAGAAAAAGCTCTTAAATTAAATAAAATGTATTTATTATTTTAGGTATTGAATTGGACCAAACAGGGCAGTTTGGATTTATTTTTTAACAACTACTAGAAAGTATAATGAATTAAACTGAAGTTTATTGTTGTTGCCACTATTGATTTTGCTTTCATTTAATATTAACTCTCTGGAACGTTACAATTACATCGTTCAACATTCAACAAGTTATTCTAGGAACTTTTTTTCCATCTAGGTTTTCCAAAGCTATAGAGGAGCAGTCTCTGGATTATTTATCTGCTGGTCACCCCACTTACTGGCCCACGGATCAAAAGAAAGTTCCTGATCTAATTGACTTCTGTGTAACTAAAGGCATTCCACGATACCCTTCCGTTCTTAAAAGTCCTTCCTCGGCTCTAAGTATTTTTAAACAGAAAAATAACTTTATCTTTAAGCTTTCAGAAGTCCATCTTCTGAAATGATATTTTCTCATATGCCCATTACTTTATCTAAAGAAAAAAAAAAAAGTAAATTTCACACGGCGGGATAGATCGGCACAAGACTTATTTAAACGGTCTGATACGTAAATAAAATTTAAAAAAAAACTGAAATATCTTTGAAATTTGTATATATTTTATTTAACAATTGTTATTTTCTTAAATATTTAGAATTAATTAGTTTCAGTATAATCATAATAAAGAAATATTGATAGTAATTTATATTAA
Organism: Tipula helvola; assembly: GCA_963556165.1. Lineage (NCBI taxonomy): Eukaryota > Metazoa > Arthropoda > Insecta > Diptera > Tipulidae > Tipula > Tipula helvola. The sequence continues at coordinate 20,382,032 of OY744483.1, forward strand.
AACAAGACCTGAATTAAAATCTAATGAAAAAAAACCTTGCATAAAATTAAATAATTTATTTTATATCTACAGAATCATAACGTGATTTCATCATTTTCTTTATGTACGATTTGTAATCGTCGCCAGGTGCAAAACTAGTTGATTTACTACCGAGACCAGCGTTGGCTGCTCGACTCTCAGTCTGTGCGTGGCAAAAAAAAATAATTACATTAGGTAGTCTTTGATTTAAAAAATTTGAAAGAAACTTACCTCTATTATATTAGTTCGTCCCTGATTACTTCGCCCTAAACCTTGACCCTCAGACCAACCCATTTTTTGTAACAAACGATTTCCAACATTATTCTCCCCGATTGGAACAGCTGCTATACTCGATTGTGCGGTTATTGCGGCCTGCTGTTTTACTAGCTCACGCTGGAAGCGTTCTTTGCAGCGATTTGGTGGTGGAGAATCATCTTCACCATATTTTAAGCGACGTTCCTTAGCACGATCTCGATATCTAAAATAAAATAGTTATTTTTAGATTTGAAAAATATTGAGAAAAATAATTTAAATATACGATTGTGTAGATGCTTCGCCAATATCCATAAATTCCTTGGTCAAATTGTATTTCTTAAGGTTTTCTAAATGAAGGCTGGACATTTTCAAATGCTTATTTAATATATCCTGTGATTGGAAAGCACGTTTACATAAAAGGCAAGTTAATTTCTCGAAATCAACATAGTCTCTGGTACTAATTGATCCCATCGTTGAAGCGTTTGGCGCTCTCGATTCATCCCCCTCATTTTCCGAATCCGATCCATAAGATGGAACTAATTTACTATTACTAGCTGCTGTTGGTGGTACTTTCGATATCGTGGTTGTTGTTTGTGGCAATTCAATACCAAATTTACCAACTTTTTCTTTTTTCTCCAAAATAGCAAAACCAACATCCGCGTATCCATTATCTGATCGCGATCCACCCTTTGTCATTTCTTCGGGTTTACTTATTTGTACTGGCATCTGCATCATATCCTTCTTTTGATTTAATTGCTTAGCCCATTTTTCCATATCTTTCACAATTTTTTTAGCCACCTTAACTTTATCCTGCTTATTATTATCTTTCCTCTCCTTTCGTTCATCGTCTCGTTTCAAATCATTAGCATTTTGTGAACTATCTGAATTCACATCGAGCGACTGACTATTTGCGATACTACTATTATTATTAATACACGCCGCGATTGATGTTGCACTGGCCCCAGTTTGACTATTAGGGGCCAAAACATACGTACTATTCTCATTATCCCAATACAAATATGAATTTGTTTCATTATTATAATAGTATTGGGAATTCGCGTCGTAATATAAACCAGTTACGGGATCATAATAATAGCCGGACGTTTCATCGTATTGATATAGCGATATATCGGGTGTAGCTGAACAGAAGAAGAAAAAAAAACAAAAAACGAAAACAGAAATTATTTAAAAACCTTATTTGCCATCTTTATCACAAATAAACAGAAATTACGATATTTTTTGCCATCGTTCCCTTTTGGCGCTTGAATCGGTTGGGTTTGGGCCAATTGGGCTTGTGGCGGTTGTTGATGTTGTTGTTGTGGCTGTTGATTTGGTTGGGCTTGTGCGGCAATTTGTTGCATTTTACGTTGTATTGCCGATTGTGCAACAGCCGCACCCGAATTAGCAGTATCACCGCCAATTTGACTTAGCGTTGGTAAATTAGTGTATTGACCCTGCGTATACAGTACAATAAAAAAACATATTTTAGAACAATCAAGAATTTACGTGTACAAACAATCATTTAAAAATTACTTTAGAGATTTGGGTGTAGTAATATTGCGTGTAATACTTTAAGTAATGTTCATGTTCAACTGTGTTTGAAGCATATAAACTAGCACTGTATTCCGCCAATCTCCGAACATCACCTAGCGTGTATTGATAAGCAGATTGATAAGCGGCATCTACTGCTGATGGTCCAACACTTGGTCCTCCTCCGGCTCCTACAGGTTTAACGGGCTGCCCTTTGATCAAATTCCGATTTTCCGAGTCAACGCAATACGATATTAATACTGGAAAAATTATGTTTTGCATAAATACTTGGACTTATCTGTGCGGCTTAATTTCTTACCTTCTCGACTATCAATAGTCAACGGTGGTTCCAATCCCTTTAACGCGTTATGCGTATTCATCGAATCGACCAAATTATCGAACGATAAATAACATATTCCACGTGAAATCGAAGTTGGTGGATCGCGACAAATCAATATTTTAGAAATTTTTGATACTAGTGTCGGAATCACTTCTTGCATGGTGGTGAGGACACCTTCTTCATTTGTTAATACGTCTAAATTACGTAACATAATTTCTGTGAAACAGAATTAAAAATTTAGACATACACATTTTAAAAAAAAACGCACACGTACTTTTTGTCAAAATATTGCTGACTTCATCGCTGCCTTCGCCACCTTTTTCACTTTCCTCGCGTGATGCATAACATTTGAAACAGCTTTCACGCCGTTTAAAATTAAAAATTCCGCACTAGAAAAAAATAAATTAAATAAAATCGAATAAATCCGGATTTAACAAACAAACTGAACTTACTTTGCCACAAAACCAATCGGTTGCAAATAAAAAAACTTTTGACGTTTCCTGAGTTTTTGACCGATAGCTTGTACTATAGTCCATGACGGCTCGAAATTGGTCCTGCAGTATAAGTACCCCCTACAATAACAGCATCACACACCACAGAAAAAAAGAAAGAAAATAAAAAAATTCAAGATTAGCCCATTTCTTACATGAAAAAAACCACACAAAATTATTTTGTACGCCATTATTTTGGAAGCATAGTAGTAGTAGAGCAGTAGTAATGTGGTCGGTTCAATTCACAATCACCTCCACGAGGAGTGAAAAGAATTTCATTCCGTTCTTGTTTTCTTTTTTTTTTTCTTAATTTTGCTTATTTATTAATTTATGATGAGTTTCTTGATTTTTAAAATTTTTTAAAACTTTCATACCTTTGTGATTTCTTTTTTATTATTTAAAAAAAAAACCTAAGCCCCTAATATTTATTATGGCTCTGGGATGGAATATTTTGCAATAGTTTGTATTTTAAAGAAATGTTTACAATTCGTATTTGTTTATTCTCGATCCGAATGTACTGTATTGTTTTGGAACAAAACATTTATTTTTTTTGAGCAATTTAACATTTTGCATGGGTTACTTTGAATACTTTTTATTATCGTTAAAAAAAATGCTTCTACATCGTAGTCAGCGATATTGGGGTGAAATGATGCAAAACGATTGTCTATCTATTCGCGATTTGCAACAAAGTAGCTGACATCTGGTGAAAACAATATGAACAAAATGTAACCATATAACAAGGGGGATCAGAACTGTCAAACATTTGAATTTGACAATACTCGTCCCCTTTACTTACATAGAAACCAACGCTAACTACATTTGATGAAAATCGCCAATAAATGCTAACTCATTCAAATTCAAATCAAACTCGATTCACAATTTATTTATTGATACAAATTTGAATCAAATATACGATAAATAAGAATAACGCCAAAAAGCAGTCGAGTTTGATTTGTATTTGAAAAAATTATAATATTTTTAGGGTTTGAAATATTGCGTATTGAATTAGAACTTGAAGAGTACAAAATTATAAGTTGACTTGAACATTATTTTTATTTTTAAAAAGGAAGTACGAAATTCTATTCAAATTAAAAAGATTTTATTCCATTTAAACTTCATAAAACTATACACCTGGGCTTACCATTTAAGTTGGCCCACTTAAATAGTTCAAATCTACACATTTTGAAAACAAAGGATTGAATGGAAAAAACGTTTCGGAAGAAAGTTGGTTGTTCTCGAAGACTAAATTAATTTGTACGATCCTGAATTGGCCTGACCAAATCAATTTTATTTCCTCATTCAAACCCATTTCCCCCCTCAATTCATCCATCTTAGAATGTAGATGGCGGGTAAAAAATATAAGATAAAAATGGGGTTTGCTTTTTGCGTATAATTAAACGCCGTTAAAAATAGTTTTGTATTATAATAATGAACTTGATCTTGTTGTAACTTTGATACGTAATTTCAAGGTCATCAAAAATAATTTACCTAATGAGATTTCCAGCCGAACTCTTCGTTTGCTGTAGCATTTTGAGCTGCAAGGCATAATTTTTGTCAAGCTAAATGTCTTCCCAGGTATACCTAAATTGAGTGTTCACTTCAAATAAGATAGTGGGACAAAAATTTGAATGAGAAAATTTTGCGAGAGAATAACCTTCCAAGTTTAAAACAATTTTGTTTCTTACTCAGCAAGGGGTAAACGGTAGACCTTTCAGCTGGGGCGTACCTCCATTTCCTTAAATCAAAATTATAGTGGATGGATATACCTAACTAAGAAAAACAAACACCGACAGTGGTGCTCCTCTTCATAAACTAATCCTAGTTGACAAGAACTCTGACCCTACTCTTGATATCAAAATTCCCTTACACATCACTTTACAATTTCCACTTACAAATTACACTCATCTAGAAATTCCACATACCCGATATCGAATCGTTCGATAATATCGACTATTTCGATGATATATATCAAATTTGGTCGCGTATAAAGCCTGCTTTTTTATTTCAAGATATGGTGACAATTCGATTTTATCGGACGATTCGACATCGAGAAAAAATCATGATAGACCCACCACTTTCAAATAGCGAGTTCCTTTGTAATGTGCTGATTTTATTTATAACGTAATTTTACTTAAAAAAACACAAAACTTTTAAAATGTTACGAATGTTTATTTGTAAATATCCTAGTTTAATTCTTTCAGCAAAAAAGGGGAAAAACATTCTATCCGCTGTTAAATAAACGAGAAGCAAACAAGGGGTTGGAGATAACGGATGGGACTAACAAATTAAGTGATATAGTGGAAGTAGCCCTGTGAGCTTGGAAATTACAAATTCCATAAACCCCGCTTCATAACCAGCAAAATAAGAAACAGATGGCCCATCGTGATCTGCATTGAACACAGGACATGCCTCATTGCCGCGGTGCCTTTGCTAAAGCCGGCGTTTATCAAGGATCTAAAACCACTTCACCAGAGATGCGCAATAGTGAGCTAATTGGGAGCAGTGATACGCTGGAAGGCCATTTCTGAATAAGATAAGAATTCGATTATATAAGATTCATATTATATCATTTAAATAAGAATCGTTCACCATCGGGAATAGCTCCTTTCTGTTAAACCTCTTTTAAAAACATTAGAAAAAATAGTAATAATAAATAATTCGATCTAACCGCAAGTGTAATTGTTTTGCAAGATTTCACCACCAACGAAAAATACAATCACGTTAGTTTTTAATCGATCAGTCCTTTTCCTAGCCCTACTTATCTCTGTTTACTAAAAATTGTACACAAACAAAATAAATTTGAAAAAAAAAATACGTAAAACTAAGACACGTCCAAATAATAATAATAATAATAATAAAATAAATTAAAATATGTAATACTAAAAATTAAAATAAAGTCATTATAAATATGATTTGTAAAATATGATTCGGATCGATTTGGTTAAAACGCGCCACGACGAATTATTTCGGGCAAACTTTATTTTAATTTTTTTTCTTGTTTTATAATTAAAAATAAATAAATAAAAATAAATAAACAAATACGTTTAAATCCCCCGGACGGTGTGGGAGGTATTTGTCCAAATATTTTACGTTTACGCTATTATCAGCTACATAAACCAATATAAATTTATAGCCCTGGTATTCTAAATTCATTTTTTATGTTTAGCTGCCGAGCACTTTGGAAATTGTGATGTAGAAATGTGATTTAACATCCGGTTTTATGATTTTTTTTTTTTTTTTAAATTAAGATTTTTTTTTTTATGTTTTATTTAAGTGATAGTAATTTATCTTCGCCAGATACAATGATACCTGTTTATATTCCATCCAGCGAGTTGCTTCCTCTTCAGTATTAAACTCGACAAAAGCAAAACCTCTTGATGCACCTATATATTTGGGATAGAGCAAAACACAAAATACGATATCAATTTTACACATTTACAGTTATAGTTTTGTTCATCAGACATACAAAATTTTACTTTACTGTTCTTTAAATTTTTTTTTTTATGATTTGTATTATTTTGTGTTTCTTTGCGTAACCGATTTAGGACAGTTTGACCCAGCCAATCCAGTAAGCGATTCTTCCTTCGAATATATTTACTTACCTGAATGTGTACCGCCGCATCTCTTGGGCGTCTTCCACAAAACTTTCCGAATTTTAGTTTGTTTCGATCAGTCACAGATTCATTCATGCCACCCAAATCAACAAAGCTCAATTAATTCAAACACACACACGCACGCAGCTTTTACAATAAGATATAAATAATATCGTTTTGTTTGTAATACAGTTGGGTCCGTATACATTTTAAAAGATACATACAAAAATAACTTAAGAATAAACTAATTAAAATAAAAATAAATTTTAATGTTGTCTTGTTTAGAAAATGTATTATTTTTCGAATGCCGGTTTCGGACTTATTACTATCAAAATATTAACAAGAAACCAAATTTATTAGTTTATAAAACTAACAAATAAACCATTTTCTAAATATAAAACAAAATTTATTTTAATTTTAATTATATTATTATGATAAGAGAGAAATAAACAATAAAATATAATGGGGCATCCATTATTACAATGTAAATAAATTTCAGAAATATCCTTTACCTGTTTTCTTTTTCCTTATAACACGAATTGAAACGGCTTTCAATCCGTATTGTATTAAATCACTGCAGATCTAAAATCGGAAACAATACAAAAAGACAAAAAAAAGTAAAAAATGCGTCTCTGTTCAAGTTAATATTATTGGAGATAAAATTTACTCACGTCAGCTTCCGTGAAGTGATGTGCCAATCCCCTAACAATTATTTTATTATTTGGAACTCTAGTACTGTAATTATTTTCTGCATTCTCACTATTATGGATTATTAAATAGAAAATGATTAATCAAAACAATAATTGAATTTATGTATAACATTTCTTACCTGTCATGACTATCATTACTAATCTCCTCCAAATAATTATTATTTGGCGAGTAGTCTTTATTTTTGTTATTGTAGTCTCTATCTCTGTAATAAAACAAATATTATTGATAACATTTTTCAAATTACAAAATTCTTAAATTTCTTAATCTCTAAAATATGTTTTTAAAATCATCCGAAAATGATTAATCCCAAATTAACCTCAACATTTCTAATTTGCAAAGTTTATTTTTTGCATATTTCAACAAAATTATAAAATTTCTAAGTATCCCCTTCATTTCACTATTGTAAATCACAAGCAAAATTTTTTGTTGAGGAATGAGCTCCAGTGAGGTAACTACAAATTTCTATGGAATAAGATTACATTTAATTACTCGGTCTTCTCAATAAGCTTGATTCTATCGGTTTTAGAGGTATGTATTTCACAAAAATGGTTTGCCTCTTATCTGAGTAATAGGTCTTACAAGATTAAAATACAAAGTTCCTTTAGTATTCCTTTTACATTGAATTGTGGTGTTCCTCAAGGTTCTGTCTTGGGCCTATTATTTTTTTTAATTTATATAAATGATATTTTTAGCCTGAGTCTACGTGGAAAAATAACAGCCTTTGCAGACGATATGGCTTTAAGTTATTCGGAATCTTGTTTGGATAATGTCTCTACCGATATCAACCATGATTTGAAATTGTTACGCGTTTGGTTTCATCGGAATTTTATGATTCGAAGTGAGAAAACTAAAATTATGTTTAAGTTATCTGGGGACCCTTTGTTGAATTATATGCCTGAATTTATCTACCACAATTCTGATTGTGATTTTCTGAATTGTAATAATGATTGTTTTATAAATGAAATTGTCAAGTCCTTCAGATACCTTGGTATCCACCTGGAGGTTAACCTTAATTAATTGGAAGTTGCATAGTCAAAATCTAAAAATTGGATTTTGTGTTACGCGCAATTTATATGCTGCGCTCTCATTATCCGCAATCTGTTTTATTAAGTTTTTATCATGCTTGTGTTGGCTCACGTTTGGGTTATGGAATTCCCTGTTGGGGTGGTGTTTTTAATTGTACGTTAAAACCTTTAATCACGTTACAAAATCATATTATTCGTGCCATGTTTTTATGAGCCGTACGGATTCCTGCTGGCCAGTTTATGTTGCGTATAAAATTGTTCCTCTCCAACACCTATACGTTTTTAAAGTTCTTCGTTTCTTTTATTATCGCAGTGGTCAGAGAGTAGTCAGGTATGTTTCTGCGTACGATTTTCATAATAACAAAATGGTTTTTAATATACCAACTTTTAATACCGAAACTTTTAGGCGATATTTTCTAGTATTGGTCCGTACTTAATTAATTGCGTTCCATTGGAAATCAGAGCACTGATCTCCACTAATTCATTTTTGAAGTTGGTGAAAGGTTGGTTATTTGAAAGAAAGGATGTTAAATTTCTTTTTGCGGTGATCTTGTGAGTCGTTTCTATTTTTGTTTATTTTATATTTTTAATTTCTTTTTTTATATCAATAATTAATTATGTTTTATATTTTTGTATTTTCTTTTTAATTTATTATCTTTGATTGTAAATTTTATATAATTTGTTTCTTATGTTTTTATTATGATTTTTGATATTCTTATTATTATTTTAATTTGATCCCTACCAGTTGTTTTATTTTCATTTTAGAGGTTTCCAATACTGTCCTTGACAAAGGAAACCTATCTTCTTGCCATAATTTTCAATACTTGTATATTTGGTTTTATAATTTTGTATGGTTTTAGAGAATAAATAAATCTCCAACTTTATGCTTAGAATATTTCAATAAAAATCAGTGACTTCTGACCCACGTGTGGGTCACCACATGGCAGTCAACGTGTTCCTAAAAATACCCGGTTTCGCAAATTTGGAAATGTGGTCTAAGCTAAGTTTAATCTAAGCTACAATTTACCTAATCTTGATAAATCCGTGAGACCCGCAGATGCTAAAACTGTAGATCCACGCCTCCGGATTATACAAATCTGATAATTTCGTAAACACAGAAATCCTCTGTAATTTTTCTCATTTTTACGTATCCTTTAAGCCCTTTCGGCCGCTGCGGATTGCATGCCTTCAATTAGTTTGTACTTCCTTATGTTACAAAGGCAGACAGTATAATACATATCACGAAAAAAACTAAAATTCTTCACAAAAAGAAAAGCGATTTTTCCCTGTGTCCAGAAAGGTGCAGCCACCAAGAACCCTTCTATCTTTCATATCTTAGGTTTAATTATCAACTCTTAAAAAAGCATGCGGTACAAAATGGGAGAACGTCATCTGTTACCATCTCCTAGTTTATATGACCAATTCCATATCCTAACAGTGCATAGTTGTGCTACGTATTTTATTTTTTGAAGTAAGTAATTTTAAATGGCGTTCAAAAGGGTTAAAGTTTGAGTTGTTTTTTTTAATATTTTGAATTATTGCACGTATTGCATAAGATTAAACTTTTTAATTACAATGAATTTAATTATCAATTATGCATAAAACGTATTAATTAAAACAGAAAAACAATTTAGCTTTATTTGAATAAATACTAAAGTAACTAATTTTGGCTTTCACCATATTGTTTCGAAAATAATGAAAATTAATTATAACGTCTTCTGATTGTGGAGCGAGTTGCAGTACAAATTGAGAAAGTAATTTTTTGCCGATAACCTGATTTTGTTTCCACAGAATCATGCTGGTCGATATTAAACTAAAGCCAAAGGAATTAAGAAAACGTAAACAAAAACAATTTTCTTAAGTCGTTTTCAACTGACCAAAAAAACTAAACTCGTTCATTTTCTACTATGTCGAGTTTAGTTTCTTTTTGGCCAATCGGAAAACGACATTAATAATTTAATAGTTTTAGTGGATTTATGAGATCGGTTTTTTGCCCCAAGGCACTTATTTCCGAATTCCTAACAATAATGAAACAACCGACCACGTAAATTAACCAAATGATTTGATTTGCTAAGGAGCTCAGAAATAAATACCCTAGGTTAAAAAAACGATTGAAGAAAATCTCCAAAATTGAGCAAATTAACAGTATAACTTACCTCCTACGATCCCGTTCACGATCTCTTTCCCGATCCCGATTCCTATAAAATCCACCACCACCACCGCCACCGCGTTCGCCTCTATCCTCCTGATAGTCTTGATTTATTAAATCCCGATACAAATCAGGTGATCGCCTTGAATTATTGCGATCCCGACTGCGTGACCTTGTTCGGCTTCGTCGATTACGAGCGCCTCCCCTATCTTTACTTCGATTTCTGTTTATATTACTTGAGAGAATTATAGACAAAAAAATCATACATTTTATTGTCATTATATAAATATTTAAAAAGTAAATTACCTTGACCGTGATCTTGATCTACTTCTTCGGCTGCGGCCACCGCCGCCATGATCACCGCGATCCCGTCGATTTTTATAGTGTGACGACGCGCCCCCAGACGGATCTGGACTTGATGAACCTGAATCATTAATTTTTTTTTTGTTGTATATAACAAATTAATTATAAATAAAACACACGACTTATTATTATTATTCTTATCAATAAAGCACGTAATAAAGGCTGATAATAAGGAAATTTTTTTGGTGTTAAAAATTAGGCTTGGCTTACGTCGATCCATGATGTTCGATTGGATGTGTCTAGAATTTTTTAATGTTTAAAAATAATATTGTTTTGTACAACAAATTATATCACTATATTATTAATTCAATATAAAACTAATTTATTCATTAATTGAAGTAGTTTTTAGAGTTTAATTAAAAAATTAATTTGCGTTTTTCAATTTTTTCTCCACACGTAAAATTAGCAATACGTACGACATTGAACCATAGAACTTTATTTTATGTTGGATTAATATATGGCGATTGACATAATAGAATTACAAAATAATATGGAAGAGTTTGGTTTTAGAACAAAACTTGAAAATATGTTCTAAAAATAATAATGTACATGTTGTACTAAAAGTGAAAACCCGAAATTATTTTCTATTAATAACAAAAATATATTTAATTTAATTTACGATTACTACAGACATTATAGGTTAAAAATCCCATTCGAAATTGCCTCCTATATCCATATCACCAAACTCGCATACCAATTTTATTTCTTCCTCTGGAAAATATTCAAAATTAAGCCGTTAACTTTTTCGGTCCACATTTTAATGTACTCACCTCGAATTTTCGTGATGTCCAGCATATCCATAATATTATGACAAAGTACAAACTGTTCCTGCAACGATGTATGTTTGATTTGCTTGAAAAAGCTGTGATTCAGTAATTGCAGGACACTCGGCCGATTTTCTGCAAATCGCTGCAAACATTTTTCAGCAAATTTATGAAACGAATCAGATAATTTGCGTCCACTATATATTTTGCGTGTTTGTTGTGCAAAATCATTCACCTCCAAATCATTTTGTGTTAACATATCCTCTGGCGGGCATGTTGAATTATCAAGCAGAGTTGGCTGATTTCCACGCACCTTTTCCGTAAACATGAACGTAGTGGGCATATCAACAAACGGTTCAATACCATTGGCCATTTCGCATGTCGTAATTCCTAGCGAATAAACATCTGATTTCTCTGTGTATCCCAGAAGATTTTGTTCAAGCACTTCGGGTGCTAGCCACGTAAGCCCTTTTATATTGTTTGGGGGCAAATTATAAAGAGTTTTTGTGCGTTCCCCATTCGATATGAGACTCGTACATTCTCGGAACCCGCACAATACAGCTTTTTTCTCGTTCAGCAAGATGTGACTAGCCCGAATCGATCGATGTATGTAACCCTTCTTGTGCAAATAATCCAGACCGTTGAGTACATCACGCAATATAAGCGCGACCATAATCTCAGGAAAACCGGTGGAAAATGCATGGTTTATGACATCTTTACACGAACCGTAACACATAATCGGAGCAATCACATGTAAATCAAAATCATTCACGAATGCTGTGTAAAATGGTAACAAATTTGTGTGATTAAATTGTCGCATCATAAGTATTTCGTCCCTTATATAGATATTCTCCTCCTTTGCCTTATCCATACGATATTTCTTCAGGGCAACTAATTCCTTCGAGGGAACATGCTGCGCCAAGTACACTACACCAATATTATTACAGCAGGATGATAAATCCGCTCTGATATCATACTCCTTCAGATCATTCCCAAACATTCTGAACTTGTTTTAGGATAAAATACACACTCTATTCTATTTATGCAAATTAGTTGTTTTAGTTATTATAAAGTATATTTTGGAAAAAAAAAATCTTTTATTTCATCTCTGTGCGACACAAAAACAATTACACGGGAGGAAAAATTATTTGTTTTGTATAAATCAGCTGTCAAAATGTTGGTGAAAATTTTGGGGTTGCTTGATTTGAATATCTAAAATATCTTTTTGTACGTATAAAGTTATGTCGTTAAGCGGCTTAATAAAAGTTCATAAGTTTATATTATACGTATAGTGAAAATAATATCTCAGCGAAATTCTGACAGCTCTCGCGCATCACAACAAATGGCGTAAACACAGCGATGTATTTAGGTTAATTTGTTTACATTTTGAGGTTAGAATTTGTCTATTTTGAATTATGTTTTTCCTCAAATTCATTCACAATAATTAATGTAATTTTAATTTAGGTAACACACTAGCACTAGAACTTTTGATAACATTTAAGATAATTTTAATGTCATTAGCTTGCCTCGACCAAATTGAAATTTAAAATCAAGTTTTTTTATTATTTTGCTTTAACACGAAAAATGACATTTCTTTCAAAATATGCCTAGTTCGTACCTTAAATGGATATAACGTTACATATCCAGTGGTGTTGTTAATATTTTTTATATTTTTTTAATTTCACATGTTATTTTAGAATTTACCTATAAAATAATGAGAATTTTTAATATTTTCCAATATAACTTACATTATGTAATGGAATCAAATTTCACATATCTTTATTTATAATTTTTTTTTTGTTTTTAAAACTATTATTCAGCCGACCCTTCTCTGAATTTTTAATTTATTTTAACTACTTCACTGTTGGCTGCGCACAACGATGAAAAAATGAGTTTCGCTGAGATATTATTTTCACTATAAGTACATATTGCATTATGAAACTTTGTAGATAGGATTGAATATTTCTAATGACCGTTGTCATATTTTGCGCAAAAGATGAGAAAAATGCGTAAGTCTAATTTACTAAAATGAACATTATTAGAAAAAGATTTTTTAATGTGAGCTCAGCTTGATACAATAAGACGGAATTTCTGCAATTCGTCCGAAGCATTCATCAACCATGGTGTATTGTCAAAGCGTTATATTTCATATGCTATAAAGTGCTGTAAAAGAAATAACAGCAAACGGAGAAATGTGAGCTACCAAAAATTCGCCGATCCGGGCGGAAAACAGCTGGAAAGACACCGTCGATGATGCAGATTAAAGGATGGTGTACATTAACAACGAGCGACGAGAACGATATTTTTTTTTTCACTAAATAATGAAAGAAAATAGTAAAAATAATAAAAACTTTTAGTTTTTAATTGACGATATTTTATAAATTTTGCATTTACTAAAAAAAACTAAATAATCATTTTAATATAAAATTCTAAATAAGTTCCACTCGTTTCCCACAATTTTTTCTTCAATACGAAAATTATATTTCGTTGTATTTTTTGCGTTTGACATAAAAGCATAACCTAGAAATTATTAGTCAGTACCAGTAGTAGAAGAAGAAGAACTAGGACGCTAAAACCTAACACACGCAAATTATTATAATAAAAATAAAACAAAAAAATGGAGGACGAAAATTTCGTGGAGCGGTTAATTCTAGAAGTGGAGGTAAATCAATGTATCTACAACAATAGAATGAATCAAAATGTGACATAAAATATCGCTCGTCTAGTATGTGTACACAATTCGCTCTCCCTGATTCTAAACTGAAAGATTATTTTCTTATGTCACACAATGCTTACGTTATGCGAACTAAATATTTATCCAACCCTGTCAAACATGGAAAACCAAACAAACAAATTATTTTTTTTTCATCTGGTACCACTATTTTAGGGTATAATTTCCAGAATTTATCAAATATAAATTTAGTTGTGAAACAAATTTCGCTTAAGTGAGTTATGATATTTACTGCACAGCAGTTACAAATTTTCAAAGTTAATAGTTCCAGAAGAAAAGTAAACAAGTTGGATTTTTAAATATGCCTTCAATAATGGATAGTAATCGGTATGTTCCCAAAAATATTTTATAAATTAAATTATTTTTCTTTTAATTAATTGTTAAGCTACTTATATTGATTTCATTGTGTAATAATTTGTAACGAAAGTTTGATATACTTCTTGCATCTTCCTAACGTAAAAGTAAAGTGGAAATTATTTCATATACAATAATGAGTCCTATGGCCATGTGTTTTATTGATTACAGTTAGTTTTGCTGTCTGTTGTAAAAAAAATAATAAAATATTTATTACAATGTGTATGTGTACAGTGTACTTATTTTATGTAAAGTGACCGCCGCCATTTTGCTAATTTCTATTCTCGCCTGTTTTTCTTTTGTGCCGAAAAATTTTGAACTGTACTTCTTTTTTTTGTGACGTCAATATTTTTGTCTTCCGTCTATGGATTTATTTGTTTTTATTTTTGTTGTAATAAATACGTACGCATCTCAAAAATAAATGCTCAGCTCAGCCAAATGAGGTGATTTAAATTTCCAGCAAATAGCTAGTTAATCATAAAAAATTTCGCAGAAATATTTGACCTCATTTTGTTTTTACAACTTATATTTTTCGTACGTGACGTGATGAGCTTTTATACGTCGTAACGTTTTTTTGCCCTTCAAGGGGATTTGATTTCCTCGGCGTACTCTGCTGTTTCACGTTTTCCTTACGCTAAATTTACTAATGTCGTTTGACAAAAAAACTCCTCCAGCAATGTCGAGTTTAGTTTTTTTGCTCAATCAAAAACTAGATACCTATAGTACATTATTTACATTCATTCCAGCAAAATAGTGAAAGTAATGTTTGTTTTTATTTTATAAATCTCAAGTCAATAACATTCAGATGATTTATGTTGGTTGATATCACGTTTTAAGCTATAAATAGTAAGTTGATAAGCTGAGACCATAAAACAATTTGCTTGTACGGTTTTACGATTAATCCGTAAACAGTTTGATTTATTTTGTTTTGCTTTAAGTTCAGATAACATCACAATAGTATTGGCGTGCCAATTTAATCTGAAATTGGGGAAGGGGATAATTTCCTTTTAAACTTTGTTTGGAAAGAGGGAGTTATTCACCCTTAATGGGATTGTAGTATATGTCCACGTCGATAAATCAAAACAGCAAAAAATTTATGTTGCATATGTCAACTAACTTCGATGTCTTTGACGATCGATTTTACCAATTTCTGTCGATTACATTTTAGCAACTTAAAAAAACTTTCCGAGTCACTTTCCTTCTTCTCAAACGGCTCTTGCTCTAAACTTAGTATTGGATTTGGAACTTATTGCCCTCAATTTTAGTTAAGATCATTTGGTAGTCTGGGTTCTCATTGTACGGTTTTTCAAGCGGAATTAATAGCACTGACACATAATGTGAGTATAGTGCAGCTGTACTCTACTCGTTGAATAATCCCTTAACAATTTTGCCGTGCTAAGAAAAAAAGTCGCATTTGCCTTTTTATAGTTTTGAATAATTTCAATTTTTCTAATTTTGTTTGCCATATCTTAATATGAAACGTGACTGCTAAATAACGTGATTGGTATTTAATGAAGGATATTATTGGCTTTTAAAAAAATTAGAATAGGTAATAGGTATTTGTTTGCAGTATCCAAATATGTATATAATTTTTTGGCGTTTGTGACTTTGTTCCTTAGCACGACAGAATTTCCAAACTTGTCAAGAACTGTAAATGAAAGTTGGAACTGTTGTTCCAACAATAGGGTCACCATCTTGTGGGTGCCGGCTCATTGTAAATCGAAGTTAATGAGATCGCTGATTCTTTAGCCAAGGCTGGGTCACGATTATCACTTGTCGGTCCCGAACCAGCGGCCCGTTATCTTTTAACAGCGGTAAGAAAGCTATAAAAAATTTTGCTCTCAAAGAGTAAAGGCTGAAGTGGCTTGCTACTTCTGGCTGCCGTAAAGTGACGCACTTTATTAGTGAAAAGTCGCAATTACGAGAACTCGTAAAGTTTTACAATACATAACCGAATTTTTTAACAGAAACAAGGATAATCGTTTCCGACGTATTTTCCGATGCTGAATTCGAATCTGGAAGCAGAATTTCCATATCACTTCAGGATTTTGGTATATGCTAATCTAAAAGTGCAAAACAGGCTGTTTTTATGGGTGTTGCAATATTTCACTGTATTGTTACCCAAGTATTTGTATATTTGAAAATTTTTGTATTTTTCTGTCATTAAAGCTATAAAAGTATAAACAGAACAAGAGCGACGACGACAAGCGACAACGCCTGTCAAATTAAAATGCACAAAGCATATGATGCTAACAGAACCAATGTCGCTGGCGACGACGACAATATCGCCGAACTTTCTTATGTCGTTTTCGATTGACCAAAAAAACTAAACTCGGTGCAAAAAAAACTAAACTCGAACATTTTTTACTATGGCGAGTTTAGTTTTTTTGGCACTGAGTTTAGTTTTTTTTGATCAAACGAAAACGACATTAGAATCTATTTCTAATTTTGTCGCCAGTGGTGCAATGTTGCCAATTGTTTTTTGCGCCTTTTTGTTGATAGGTACACATTTTTGGCTGTCATTTTTTTCATAACCTTCGCTCCCTCAACAACCACCAACGTAAATTCAATCGCCAAATTTAATTTAAATATTTTTTTTTATTAAACTTAATATTTCGTTTGAAAAAAAATTATTTGAGCTAGGGTGAAAATTTTTAAAGTTGTTGTTTGTTATGTTATTTAATTTTGTCGTCGGTCGCTGATGCTCTTGTTGTGTTTACTAAGGCGACATCGCCAGCAGAAAAATGAATTTTGAAGTTGTCGCTTGTAGTTATCGCTCTTGTTCTGTTTAGGCCTATAGCCGATTTCAAAACCGACTTTTTTCAGCAATAATGTCCGACTTATTATAAGATTTACTATGTTCGTTGTCTCAAACAATCGAAAAATGATTAAACTTAAAGTACCATTCCTCCCCTCTCATTTACAAACGTCTAAATATTTTTATATATTACTGAGATATCGTAAATGAAAGTATGTATTAAGCTCACACACCTTAATCACGATATGCGAATTTATTAGTGCGCACATTATTTATTTACTATTATTATTATTATTTCTCGGTAATAGATGTCCTGTTGTACGACTGAGCGCTCCAAAAGCGATTAATGATCAATCACGATGGTGCTATCTTATATCTTGCTATGATCATCACTCATGATACAAAGACTTAATAAGGTATGCTCAATAGATGTAATTATGCCATCCGGTGACAGAAATTTGTTTTTTATTTTTTGTACAAATTTCTCTATTTTGTTTTGTTTTTTAGCACGTCATTCGATGCTGCACCACGATACTACCGAATGACGTGCTAAAAACAAAATAAAATAGAGAAATAACAAAAAATAAAAAACAAATTTCTGTCACCGGATGGCGTAATTACATCTATTGAGCATACCTTATTAATTCCTTGTATCATGATCATCACTTGTCACCATAATTCGTAAAAAAAGAACGAAAAAATCCGATCATCTGAACTCCTTTGAAAAACAAATTTAAAAAGCCGAATATTTCTTTTTTTATGCTTTATTCGCCTTTTAACGCAAAGTGGCTGACATCTGGTGGACGATATTGAAACTAGAGTTAAAGGTGAACAGCAATCAAAAAAATATATTTTTAGACAATTTTGTTGTTGATTACGGTTCAAAACAATCTTTTATTGCACATGAAAGTTATATTTATTTATTCAGCGGTAAAATAATTCAAAAATAACACACTTTAGTGGCGATCGTGGCATCTCTTGCGGTGATTTAAAGGCGAATATACATACCATGTTTCCATGATAGAGTTAACCTAGGTTCTTCAACTCTGTTTTTGTGCATGGAAACTCGTGTTAGGGTAGCGTTTCGGTAAATCCGAATAAACTCGCCGAATCTTGTTTGTTTGAGATAGATTATATGTCAAAGATTTTTTTAAATTTCCCCAATATAATTAAAAAAGACAAAAATATCATAGAACAAGTAGAACATTTTTCGCCGACACATCATTGTGGTTTCTTCGGTGTAACTTTATTTTGCTTCTCCGGTTTTTTAGGTTTAAAAAAAAAATGGCGAAATTTAGGATCGTTTATACTAATTTTTTCGTCTACGATAAAACCAATTTTCATCCACTTTGTATAATAAAGAGCCTTACCTATTATTGTATGGTTGGTTCAAGAGGCGACCCATTAATGAAAAATAGTATATGTCGGTAAAAAGATTTTTTTAATTTCAAACATTTTTAATTATTCTCTCGCGTATATTTTGCATTTGCATTTCAACAACAATTTTTAGCGTTTACAAAACAAATACACGATATGTAAATATTTAATTTTATAATTTATTGTTGTTGAATAATTTATTATTAGTTTATAATTTTGTTTTTATTAATATAGTTTATTTTATTTTATTAATTAATATGTATTAACAAATGTATTTATTATTTTTTTAATTCCCCACCATTTTGTGTCGCGGAAAATATATTTTTTTTGGCGGCCAACACGACGAGCGATGTGTTGTCGCAGTAGAGATCGAGAGCAGACTGATTAATTATATTTTATTTTGTTTTGTGTTGTATGCCTTTCGTGTGTGTTTGGTTTGATTTTGGACAAGCCGGTCAGTGGTTGGCCGTTCTATGTCATGTGACATTGTGCCCAATGTGCAGGTACAGGTGGCACCCAATGTGCGGCGAGCTTGTGTTGGCACCGGGTGAATTGTAGTGGTGCATTGGGTGAACCGCTACAAATTTAACCGTTTGTTGGTGTCAGTCGCACAGCAAAAAATAATGGAATCCGGTCGGCCTTAGAATTTTACATGTTCAAAAATACTTTACATATCAATAATGCAAAAATATAAAAAATTGAATTTACAATTTGGAATAATCAATCATTTTCAATGTCACTGCACAGATCAAATAGAAAATTCCTCGGCCACCACAAATATCACTAAGTAGCAAAATATGAAATGAAACAAATTGCTTCGTATGCAAAATTTGTTACAAAACACGTAAAAATTCTGTTGGTGACATGTAACATGCAACTGTACATTATTTTATTTTTTGTTTTTTCCTAATCACGTTTTTATATGCGATCTCTACCTGTAGGATTAAATTAAATTTTTGTATAAATCAGTTTCAGTCGTGGAACAAAATCATTACACTAAAGGAAAATGAATTAGTCTCCGCTTGGGATATAAATTGAACAGCGCTAAACAATCGCTCAGATATACTGTTTGCAACATTTTGGAACATTTAGTGTCGTAATTTCATCCCATGCTTACCGATTGCAACTGTTTAGTTACAAAACTTACTCGAACTCCAAGGATTTGTCAACAAACAATTCTTTACTTAATCGAAAATTATGTAGGCCATATTGGGCTAGATACTCGATACTCAGATAAGCAGATAAGCAGTTATTTTTTGCGAATTTGCTAGAAATGTTATACACGATAATTTAGCAATCCAATTTGTTTCTGAATTTCAGAAAATGGGCTACTTTAACGCACTTTAACGTTTGTGCTGTATACAAAAATATATTTTACTTTGATAAAATAATCGAGTAGCTTACGCAAGCAAATTTTCGATTAGCAAATCCGCCATATTTATCGATTTGCGAATTGCTAAAGTATCGAGTATCTGGCCCATTATCCATTTCTCGTAATGCTCTTCGTTAATTCAATAAATGGGAAAGAGAACAAATGTGACCAATGAATGTTTTTTAATGGAAACGTAAAAAATTATAAGCTTCCTCTTTTAATTCGACAACGGTTCGCAGAAATTAACAGCAGGATTTTCCAAGAATTCTACATTTTTTTGAAAAGAAAATTTAAAATATCTTAATGGGAATTTTTGTAAACTTTCCACGGAGGAGCAGAAATAAGATCGAAGGAATTAATATGGTAAAAATTCGGAAAAATTTGCTATTTTAAATCCAAAAAAGTGGAATTACACTCTCAAAATAATTATAATTAATTCGGGAATAAAAGAGAATTAATCTCAGGGGAAAAACTGCATGTTTCTTATCATTCTTTTTGGAATTCAGATCGGATTCTAAGGTTTGGGAGTTATTGCTGGATTTTATTTCCTTAGGTTGGCTCTTTTTATCTCGTCTGACTGCAGCGTCATTTTTTAAAGAGGTTCTTGCTATTTTCATGTATTTTTCTTTATTTCTATTTTAATTTTGTTATTTTCCCCTTTCCCAGAATTTAGCGATTTTTTATTTATGATGAGGTAAAAACCGTTTTGCACTGCACCTAATTCACTTAATAGGATTTTTCTTCACTCGAACGTAATTCTTGTTTTGGAACATTTGTTTCCAAGTTTATTACCCTAAAATAGGAATTAAACTCTGTAAAATTAGCCGTATTTCCGTTTGAGTAGTCTAATACCATTGACAGACACAAAGATTATCACGATAATCTCAGATCGCGATTTCAATTTCGTTTTCAAAAAGACATCAAAATAAAATTTTGTTTTTCATGTTTATCGAGTTTGTACAACTAGATTGCGATAATCAAATTATGATGCGGTGTAATTCCGAAAGCATTATAATCTTGTTGTGACAGACTCAAAAAATAACAGCTATGTACATACATACATATCCTCGAATTCGCGATTAGCTAGTTTTTGTCTGTCTGGAGTATAAATACTAATTTGAGTTTAACAGGCGAGAGATGCACAGAAGCTAATTTGTGGTAGAATATTTTTAATTTTCCTTTGTTTCGGTTCAGGAGGATTTTTTTAAATTGGAGGAAACGTTGATAAAAAACAATTACAAATCAAACAAAAACTCAGTTATTATATTTTTCAACTTAAATTACATCCTGAAAATAGTAATAATCATGATATAAATAATCTTACTTTAATGTTTGATATGATTTACAATTTAAACAGACTAAAACGATGTCAAATAATTGACCGTACACTTGCACTTTTGTCAAAATATTAATTAATTACATTAACAATTTATTATTGTTGTAATCCTATTTTAGACTATCGGTAAATTACGAAATTGTCCTTTGCGTAAAAGTTTATTAGACGTATTTCTTACATGGTGAATGAAATATTGTCCAATTAATTAAAAATGTGTGATTCTCAAGCCAAAATTAGTGTAGAAATTAAAAAATTGATCATATTGGAGAATGAAGATAAAAGTTTATCGGAAATTTCCAAAATAACCAAACGCCCACAATTTTTGATTGAATACGTTATCCAGAACTTCCTAAAAACCAAATCCCTTGAGAAGGCTACTGGGCGTGCTTGCAACCAAAAGCTGAACGAACGTCAATTACGTCTAATAGAGAGTAAAATAAAACAAAGTCGAAAGCTTAGTGCTCCAACGATCGCTGTTAAAGTTTATCAACGCGAAAAAATAGCGATAAAACCTCAGATAATACGCAATATTTGGCATAAACAAGTATATCGTGGATGTGCGGGCATGTAAGAAATGTATTTGTCGAAAAAAAAATATTAAAAAGCGCTTGGAACATGCATTGGGATTAGAGGGTTGTTCCCAGGAATTCCCGGGACAAATTTTCCGGGAAAATAGGTAAATTTCTTAAACCCGACTCCCGGGACTTCATCATAAATCCCGGGAATTTTTAATTTATAATCTTCTTTATTTTTTCCCAAAATTGGGTATTTTGCTGAATAATCTCTAAATATGTATTTCAAAATTGTTTTATTCTATTTGATTTAATGATTTCATGATTTTAAAATTTCTTTTTGATGAACTTATGGCGTTGCACTGTTATCAAGTTAAATAAAACCGACGCCACTTTTGATTGTCACTAATAATTTTATTTCCACAATTACAGGATACAATTTATCTTTATTATTATCGAATTTTATGGCGTAACTATTTACAGAAATTATTGTTAAGTAAGAAACACTAACCACCACTGATTATTATTATTTTTTAAAGAGGGACAATTAAATTTTAAATAAAAAAATTTTCAAAATAAATATGTCGATGACGCGTTGCGTTTTGTACTGTGTACCACGAGAAAAACTTTCTTGATTATTTTGATTTTCCTTTCCGTATACCAGACTGTACTAAAAAAACGTAAAAACGAAAAAATGACATTTGAGAGTTTTCGTTTACTAGAGTATAGACGAAAAGAGTTTTTGCGTAATGGAGTGAGTAGTTTTGAAAATGATCGTGGTGGTTTTGTGGTGATGAATGAGTAATTAGTGTTTTGAATATTTGAATACTAATTGTGAGTGAGTCGCTACAGGACTCCCCCGCGAGTGATTTTCCCCTCCCTAGGGAATGAATGTATGAGTGGAAGCAATACGGACGGTTTTGTGTGTTCGAGGGCTTGATGTTTGATCAGCCGAACAGAGTATTCCGTATGCCGGTTTGAGTCGATCGATTGAAATGTTATGGTTTTTACCATTCATCGATACGACGAAATGTTTTCGTAGTCGACGTATAATTTTGTACGGACCTTCGTAGGGAGGAGATAATCCCGTGCGAACCTTGTCTGTTCTAATGAATACAAAATCACAGTTTTCTAGTGATTTTGGAACGAAAATATCATCTTGTTTGGATTGACGAGTGGTTGTGGGTACAAGGTTTCGCATGGTTTGTCGCAGTTGGTCAATGATTGTGTCGGTAGTTGGGAGTGGTAAAGGAGGATTTTCGATGAAGAACTCACCGGGTAGCTTGATTGTTTGGCCGTAAACCATTTCAGCTGGTGAGCACTTCAGATCTTCCTTCACTGTTGCTCGGATTCCAAGTAGTACGATTGGTATTTCCGAGCTCCAATTAATTGTATTGCTTCTGGCCATGAGTGCGGCCTTGAGTTGCCGATGGAAGCGTTCGACCATGCCATTGGCTTGTGGATGATAAGCCGTTGTGCGTATACGATGAGATCCGAGGAGTTTTGTTAACTCTGTGAAGAGTTTTTGACTCGAACTGCGTTCCCTGATCTGTTGTGATATGAAGGGGTACGCCGAATCGTGATACGTAATTGTTGACGAATGTGGTGGCAATGGTTGCAGCTGACATATTTGTCATGCAGTATGCTTCGGGCCAGCGAGTGAAGCGATCGACACAGGTGAGCAAGTATGTGTATCCATTAGACGGAGGAAGTGGCCCTACGATGTCTAAATGGATATGCTCAAATCGACCAGGCGGAATTTGAAATTGTCCATGCGGTGATTTCGTGTGCCGTTGAACTTTTGCACGTTGGCAGGATAAACAAGACTGAGCCCAATTGCCTACGTCTTTGTTAATACTTGGCCAAAAATACCGAGCTGTAATCAATTTACGAGTTGCACGGACTCCAGGATGTGAAATGTTGTGTAAAGTGTCGAAGATGGTTCGACGTAGTGAATCTGCGATGTATGGGCGATTGTTCCCAGTAGAGATTTCGCAGATGATTTCGAGGCCAGGTAGTTTGAAAAGCTCTAGTTTCATTGATGAACTAGTGTGACATTCGGAACCAGAAAATAAATTCTGAAGTTCTAGGTCTGCTTTTTGTGCGATTGCGATTTTTTGTAAGTCGATGTGTGTGTCGACTGCGGCCATTTCATTGTCGGTTGTTCGCGATAGTGTATCTGCGACAACGTTGTCGTGTCCGTGAACATGCTGAATGTCCGTGGTAAATTGACTAATGTAATCGAGGTGGCGAGATTGCCTCGGATTACGTTCAGTTTTAGACTGAATTGCTCGTGTCAGAGGTTTGTGGTCGGTGTAAATGGTGAAATCCCGACCTTCGACAAAATATCGGAAGTGTTTGACTGCCAGATAAATTGCGAGTAATTCCCGATCGAATGCGGAATATTTCTTTTCGGCATCCGAAAGTTTCTTGGAGAAGAATCCCAGTGGTTCCCAACACTCGTTATTGTACTGTTGTAGTACAGCACCGACAGCAGTGTTTGATGCGTCAGTGGTTATGCTGAGCTTTGAGTCGCTCAGTGGGTGTGCCAGAAGTGTTATCTGGGCCAATTCAGCTTTAAGTGACGTGAATGCTTGTTGACATTCGTCAGGCCAAGTGAAATTCTTGGCTGTCTTGGGCTTTTTGAGTAAAGCTGCCAAGTGGCTGTGAATTGGTGCGAGTGTTTGAGCGAGTTTTGGAATGAATCGGTGGTAGTAATTTACCATACCGATAAATCGCTGTATACTTTTGATTGAAGTAGGGGCTGGGAAATCCCTAATGGCATTAATTCGTTCTTCAGACGGCAGAATACCATGAGGTGTAATCTTATGGCTGAGGAAGTCAAGAGTAGATACGCCAAAGACGCACTTTGAGCTCTTGATGTGAACGTCAAACTGTGTTAGCCTTTGAAAAAGTTGTTCGAGGTGCAGTTTGTGTTGTTCCTCAGATTTAGATGCAACAAGAATGTCGTCAATGTAGACGAAAACGAAGTCTAAATCACGAATGACTTCGTTCATAAATCTCTGGAACGTTTGAGCGGCATTGCGTAAGCCGAATGGCATTCGGGTGAATTCGAATAGGCCAAACGGTGTTGTGATTGCCGTTTTATGAACGTCCTCAGGTGCGACGGGAATTAAATGGTAAGCTCTGACAAGATCAATCTTGGAGAATATTTTGCATCCATTTAAGTGCATGGAGAAGTTTTGAATGTGGGGTATCGGGTAGCGATCCGGTGTTGTCACCGTGTTTAAACGCCGATAATCCCCACATGGTCTCCAATCTTGATCTTTTTTCTTCACCATGTGAAGTGGACAAGAGACGGGAGATGCAGATGGCCTACAAATCCCTAATTCCACCATATGCTGGAATTCTGTTAAGGCGGCTTTATGTCTCACCTGATCTAGTCGACGTGGTCTTGACACAGGCAGATGCCCTGCTGTGACAATATGATGAACCACGTTGTGTCGAACTGGTAAGTTGTAGTTCGGCTCTGCTGTAAGTGATGGAAAATTCTTAAGCAGAGTGGCATAACCGTTGTTGATTGCAAAATGGATCGGAGTTGGCGTGTTATCACGAACCATTGCGGCATTGATTGACAGCTTAGTCGCTGAATCAACCAGCCTTTTTCGTTTAAGGTCAACAAGGAGGCCAAATTTACACAGGAAATCGGCGCCAATGATCGGACGATTCACATCAGCTAAAATGAATGCATGAGTGAAGGGGCGTTTTAGTCCGATGTCTACCTGAAGCAACTTGCTGCCATAGGTATTAATTGTAGTGCCATTGGCGGCCGATAAGACTAGATCTGATTTTTTTGTATTGTAAAAAAATGAAACTACGAAATGGAAGAACGGAAAGGTCCGCGCCCGTATCGATCAAAAATGTTATCTTGTTTATTGTATCTGTTATGAATAAGCGACTGAATTGTTGTGTCTTACGATCGGCCGCCGCAACCGTAAGCTTTATTTGTTTGGGGAATTATTGTCAACTTCCATGTCCGCGACTGTGTTGGGTGGTTTAAAATTGCACGGTGTAGTGCATTTCCGAGCACGTGTGGCAAACTTGTTATGGTACCAGCAAATATCGTATTGCCTTTGGCGGTTGCCCGAATTTGATCGGAATCTATTTTGCGATGGAGATCGTTGACCTCTTGAGCGACTTCTACTAGTATTAGTTAATCTGGCCAACATTTGTTCGATCCTTGCCATGCGAGCTTCTAACGTGTCTTGACTACTGGAAGTTGAGTGTCCTCTACCATATTCTGGATTTGAGTTGCTCATATTTTGTCTTTGTGTTGATCGAGACGGGCGTTGGACCGCGCCGATGTTGTGTGCTGATGACAATGCTTCACTCAGCTTGTCAGCCGTCTTCGCCAAGTCGTCTATTGTCACCGAATCAGGTTGAGCTACTAATGCCAATTTTATGAATTCTGGTAATTGTCGGATCCATAGTGATCTGATTATGTTTGGTTTGAAATTTTCTCCGGCTAAGTTCTTAATCTGACGTAACATCTCAGACGGTCGTTGGTCCCCTAGCTGCTGGCCACTCAGAAGCGTTTCCAATCTTTTCTCCTCTGATGGGGAAAGTCGCTCGAGTAGTATTTGTTTTATCGTTTCATAACGATTTGTTTCGGGAGGAGACTCTAATAAGTCTGATATTATGTTGCAATGCTCTGGTGATAATGACGAGAGAATATGTACAAACTTCTGGCGATCGCTTGTGACCTTCTGGACATTAAATTGTAGCTCGGCCATTAAAAACCAATTTTTTGGATTGTTTTCCCAAAACTGGGGAAGTTTGATGGCCATGGTTTGAGCTATGGTGTCCGAAGATGTGCCAGTTAAGTTTTTATTAGTTTCCTCTGTCATGTTTGCGTCATGCCCAAGTGTCTTTTTTTCGTCGTCACTCATGTCGCGTAAAGAGAATTTCCAATAAATAATTATATAGAGAAGGTATTGGAAATACAACAAAAAAAAAAAAAAAAAAAAAAATTTTAAATTACGATATGCGAAAATTTAAGTGAGCAGAAAATCTAGAAATTGATTGTCTAGTAACCAAGTAAGCAAATCAAGTTAAAAATCAAAAAAAAAAATCTCGGATTAAAGATAATACTAAAAGGAGATAATATGTACCATATAAATGTTGGTGTACATCAAACGCAATATGAATCCCCGTAATATGTTAATGCAAGAGAAAAACCATAATAATGTTCACAAAACGAACAAAGAAAAAAAAATAAAATAAATAAATATAACGTGTATAGCGCGGGAATTTTAAATTGAGACAATTCGTAACAGTGGCGGGAAGTTTACAATATAGTGTTTATATAATGATATTTATTAATATAAGTTACGTTAATGTTAATTTAAAATGTTTATGTTTTAATGTGAGCAAAAAAAAAATGTAAATAATATAAAAAAAAAAACTCATCTGATTGTACTGCACTGTTGTGTTGTTGTGGATTCCTCCGTTAGAATCTGGTTCCTCTCGTTCGCAGAAAACAAATTTTCATTCCGTTATGTTGTGTTTTGTTGCGGTATTTTGAATTTTTTTTTGGTAACACTGTACGTATGAGTGTTCGTTGAATTCTGTTTTTTTTATATATACCGTTGTTCGGCCTTGTATGTGTATAGCAGCCTTCAATTTTAAATGCGTTTCTCGCGACGATGTTGACGATTTCCGTTTTTGTTGATTCTCCTTGGAATCAAATTAAATGCCGTTGTTCAATTACTTTAACGTGTTACAGTGATGATGTGTTTGTTTGTGTTGTATGTTTAAATTAAACTGTATATTGGTCGTAACATGTAATTCAACCTGCTTGTTCGATGTCCCGTTGTTTATTCCGGTTGACACGTATTGTGTATTTTGTACCTCTGTTTCTGTACACGGTTTCGCTAAAACGAATTGAAAGGGGCACAAGCAGTAACTTTTCACTTTTTAAGAATGATGCACTGAACAAAATAATGGTATAATGGCACGTACCTTTGTGTCTTGTACGGTTTACACAATTCACGTACAAGACTTTTGATCTTAGAAAAAAATAAATAAATTCTTCGAATAATGTTGGCGGGTTATTATTGTAGCCCTGACTCCAATTTGTGTGTATGATTCCTGTCGTAAAAACGACTGTCGGTGGTCACCACATATGGCGTTGCACTGTTATCAAGTTAAATAAAACCGACGCCACTTTTGATTGTCACTAATAATTTTATTTCCACAATTACAGGATACAATTTATCTTTATTATTATCGAATTTTATGGCGTAACTATTTACAGAAATTATTGTTAAGTAAGAAACACTAACCACCACTGATTATTATTATTTTTTAAAGAGGGACAATTAAATTTTAAATAAAAAAATTTTCAAAATAAATATGTCGATGACGCGTTGCGTTTTGTACTGTGTACCACGAGAAAAACTTTCTTGATTATTTTGATTTTCCTTTCCGTATACCAGACTGTACTAAAAAAACGTAAAAACGAAAAAATGACATTTGAGAGTTTTCGTTTACTAGAGTATAGACGAAAAGAGTTTTTGCGTAATGGAGTGAGTAGTTTTGAAAATGATCGTGGTGGTTTTGTGGTGATGAATGAGTAATTAGTGTTTTGAATATTTGAATACTAATTGTGAGTGAGTCGCTACAAACTTTAATCTCAAAATTCATCTTTGCCAAATGAAAAGCTACTTACGATCGAAACGTGTATGTATCAAAAGCGCAATAACTTATTTAGAATTCGGTTTGGTGTGTCTCTAATTAATGGCATTGACTGTTAAAGGATGGTTCATGATAATATGGGAAAAACTGAAGTAGGCGCCAAAGACCGAGCCATTCCGGCGTAAGACTGTGCTGAATGGTTCTCAATGTTTATAGTACTGTTAATTTCTTAACTGCAAATCTGTAAATGTGGTTTCAGCTGCTAAGTACACTTATTAATTAAGACCTTGGTGTGGTTTATTCTGGTATATTTTTTTTGGATTAAAAGTGTTCAAACCACGTTTTTAAACCTAGTAAATTTCAGTTTTGTTAAAGAAGGTAAAATTGAAAACAAAATTATGTGTTTCGTACATTTTATTGATTTCCAGAATTATTAGTTAATTTCCCGGGATCCCGGCAAATTGGGTTTTGTCGCTCCCGGCTCTCGGAATTTTAAAAACTGTCGGGAAAGGAACCCTCTAATTGGGATATGTGGGTGGGCCCGAAGAGTTTTGGGAAAATATTATTGCCTCCGACGAAAGTAACGTTTTTAGTTCAAATGAGCTAGTTATGGTGTAGGGCAAACCAAACGCTGAACTTGAGTAAAGCTTGGTGGCGGAATTATAATGGTTTGGGGAACTTCTAACTGAAGATGTGAAGGACATCTGACTTTCACTGAAACCATAATGAGCCGATTTGATTATTTGGATATTTTGAAGGATAATTTGTTAACCAGTATTGAGAAATGGGAACATGGGCTAGATTTTCGCTCCGTACATGACAATGACCATTCCTCAAAGCTGATCAAGGATTTGTTATAAAGTCAACACCCCCTCATCCTCCCAAGCCACCAGATCTCAACCCCATTGATAATTTATGGCATTATTTGGAGCGAAACTTTTGTGAATGGGCCAAAACTAGCACTAAACTATCTTGGAAGTTTCATTTTACAATGGAAAGAAGTTTGCAATGTGTAATTGTAAGACACCAAATATTAAACCAATTTTTTTTACCAAATTCTCTCAAATTAGTTGTGTGTACGGACAATTATTTGAATCGCTTTAGTATTTGAATTAAATGAAAAAATCAGTCTCATCATCATCATTATAAAATGAATAATATTTCATTACGAGAATAAATAAAAAAATTCTCGATCGTTAAGTACTCCAGTTTAAACTACAGCTGCGGCAAAATAATAGTAGTGAATGAATCAAGATTATTCAATACAAACTGCCTGAAAACAAAGCCTAATTTTTAAAAAATGTTGTTTTCCAAATTTACATTATTTATTACATAATAAGAAAATAATATCATAATTTTGTTTAAAAGTATGAAAAATTCGAATATGTTGCAATTATGATGTAGCACTACTATTATTTTTGCCGCAACTGTATCTTCCCGAGCAAAAACAATAAATAAATTCTACTGCAGTGCATACGTACCAATAAAAAATTTATTTCTATTTATATTTTGCTGTTGAATGTATGTGTACATACTACTTTACGATTTTAATAGTTCAGATTATATTTTGTAGAGACGCTCGATCTCTATTGGTTGGAGTTTTAACTAATGTTTATTATTATTTCCGAGAGGTACTTTGTGTTTGCGCATCTGGTTACTATTTAATTTGTGGTGTAAGTTAAATAAAAGAATTTAAAAAACTGTGGGATAGCGTTTATTGAAGATAAGCTATCGATAATTTCAAATTTAGAGTATATAAGAAGTCAGATTTAATAAACACAATAGTTGGTTTTTATTATTTTCAGCTGTGCACAAAGCCACAAGCATAGGTAATTCATACGATTATATTCCAAGTTATAATAATAATTCAGCCATATAATGAAATTTAATATTTGGTTGTGGGACCAAAGAAAGAAACAATATTGAATCCACTAATTTTTGACATTTCTTCGGAAATGTGGCCGGAGATATTCACCCCTATTATGATTGTCGAGTCGATCGACAATCGACACGACTCTGTATTGCGTTTTCGTTTTTTCATTTGATGAAAATAATACGAAAAAGGAAAAGGCAAGACAGAGTCGTGTCGATTGTCGATCGACTCGACAATCATAATAGGGGTGATTATTAAAAGAAATATTCCGCAACTAAAGGAATGCTTGGTAATAGCAACACACTGATTGTAATAAAACAAACATAAATATACAAAAACATATTGATGAAAAAAATAATGGCATTTACCATTTTAGTTCGGTCAGAGAAATCGTTAACTAAAAGAAAGGAATTCCCTATTTTATTGCATGCTACTGTATATTAGCCGTTTATTTTGAAAGTAGAATAAGTCCGTATTTTGTTGAAACGGGATAATGAAAGAATAGAAAAACAATAAATGCAAAAATATACGGAATTTTGTATTTTCTTATTTATTGCGCAATTCATTTTTTTTTATTGTGACAATAAATTATTTACCGTTAGGAAGATTATACTGTCCGTTATCTATTGTTATCAATAGCTTGATTTTTGAAAAAGCGACTTATTCCACTTTCAAAATAAACGGCTCATATACTTGAAAAATATGAAATTAGTCGTTTTGTGTTCTAATGTATCCATATAAAATATCGATAAGATTTTTAAAATTTAAATGTAAATAAAACGCTACTACGATGTAAATAAATTCAAATCAGCTGTCATTCGTCAGCTCGGTTAAATTCTCAATGTCGAATCGGTCGCATAGCAGCGTTATTTTTAATTGGTTTGGTATTACCCAAAGTATAATTAATTGGTTTGATAGTATCTTTTCTCCGAATATGATGAATGCAAATTAAAACCAATTAAACTTTATTGAAAATATGTTGATATCGATTTTGTATCTGGTTAAGGCATTTCAAACCGTCAAATCTAATTACTTATTAACAAAATTGTTTGATTTTAAATATCAAAATTATCTATAATTTTAATTTAATTTTCTTAGAATACGGTGGTTAATAATTTTCATATTGCAAATTGAAGCAAATTAGCCAAAAATTGGGTTTGACAGTTTTAAATGCCGGTTTTCCATTTTGCATGGGACAATGCCTTTAGTCGTTCGTTTATGGAATGTTTACGAACGACTTGGTTTCTTTTTTAAAACTTGGGTTATAAGGAAGAAAAGGGTAGATATGTTTCGCGGAGCTTGCATCATATTTCCTAATTTTTGATAACAATTTTTGTTTATCACTAAATATTGTAGAAATTTTATTTGTTAGACGTAATTCGACAATAATATGCGTATCACAAATATTTCCGCTTTGAATGTGACTTAAATATTAAATTAATCACAACAAATCACTAAAATGCTGATGTTAAGTATCATAAATATAGCTACCAAATTTTTTATGTTTATTTATGTAATAGTATGTAGTTAATATTGTTTTGGAATAATGTTGCCCCAGCATAGTGTTCAATTTGTTTTCAACGATATTTGATTGGTTCGGGAGAAATCGAAATGCAATTTATTCAAAATAGCTTGAATGGAAATTTCCATTTCAAATTTTATTGTTTGTGTTTGCGCCATTGATTAATTTTGTGATTGTTTTTGTCATTAGAGATGCACAAAAGAGTATGCAAGAAGAATAATAGAAAAATGCTGATTATGTTGCAATTTCTTAATGCAACCTTGTTTTGTTTTATGCCGTCTTCGTCACGTCCGATATAATAAACTTTTAATGTATTATTATTTGTTTATGATTATTATGGTGAAAGAAAACGCAACGTTGTTAAAATTTCACACATCTGATGAAACCTTTTGATTAATATGCGCATATTTCAGACACAATCTAATCATAACAATGACTATTATGAATTTTATTTCGAAAATTACTATACATATTTATATTCAAGTGCACGCTTTTTAAATAAAACAAATAATTTGCACGATAATAATCTTTACTTTGATTTTTTATTACTGTACGTATACGTATTCTATTATTATGTTATTATAATTGTAATGGAAAATTTTACGAAAATTATTTGTTAACCGAAAAATTGGTGATAAATAGAAAGATTAAATTGTTTTTGTATGAGTTATCTATAAATTTTATCACGCAACCAACCAACTAGGTATAAACCAATATGTTATTTAACGTAATAATTAATTACAATTGTATGTTTTATTTACACTTTATAATTAAAATTTTAATGGTTTTGTTGACATCAAAATTAGAAGCTTACCATATAAATTCCACAAGGTAAATCGGTTCGTGGTTCTCGCATACAAACATCCTTGGTTTACTCACACATTCATTATTTATGTGTACTTATGGTTTATTTTAAGACTACAACTACGTAATATTTTTCAATATTATGCCAGCATTTTTATTTTTAAGTTTCCCCCAAATACATGACAAATTATTTGTTTTGGTATTCGAATTTGTTTATATTTTGGTTATGCTTCCTCTATATTAGTGGCACAGCGGGGGATTAGGGTTATTCTAAATTTATAGAT
Organism: Tipula helvola; assembly: GCA_963556165.1. Taxonomy (NCBI): domain Eukaryota; kingdom Metazoa; phylum Arthropoda; class Insecta; order Diptera; family Tipulidae; genus Tipula; species Tipula helvola. The sequence continues at coordinate 20,414,851 of OY744483.1, forward strand.
TTGCAGAAAATTCGAGTCGTCAGTTTATGGCGAATTGGTATCAACATTTATTATATAATACCGTTTGTTGTATTTATTAGGTTAAAGATTCATAACATAACGTTTGTGGTGTGCTATTAATTATTTCACGCTATAATTGATTTTGTAATATGTTTACATACATATATGTATTTATGTAAATTGATGTTAATTAATTCCAAACAATGTCAAATAAATTTAAAAAAATAATCTTTTTAGTTTTGTATGTTAGTAATTCTGACTACATTTTACGACACTCATAATAAATTACGCAATATTTAAACAACAATGTTTTACATAACAAATACTCACCTGACAAAGCTCAGTTTGCAAAATTCTAAAACTATTTCGGTTTCTACCTGCAATCTAAATTAATTTCGAGTTTATATATTTATAGAACTGAACTTAACAAATGCATTTTTATTATCAATATTTTATAACCATGTGATCTTTCCCGGACGTTGACCTTTGAAATCAGCAAAATGTGGTTAGAAAATAAATTTTTTCGTTTAATTTGCCTAACTAGTTTTGAATGAATCTATTATTTTTTTAGAATGCTGATTGTTTCACCCTTCGGAATCTCCTCTACATTTAAAAAATTTAAAAAAAAATTTAAATTTCTCATTTTTTACCAGCCTGTTTCTCACTTCCAATTTAAATGACGATTAGTTTTGAAATTTGCGAAACAATTAATTAATTAATATACAATCTAACGACAACAACAAAACGAAAATATAAACATTAAATAAATTTCTCTCATCAATTCCCGCCCGGTAAGCTATTATCACGTGACTTATATATTCAAACACTTTTACACATACATGATAACAAATTTTTTTAGTTTATTATTAAATTGAGTCGCGCGGTGCGGCGTGAAACGACAACGAGTTAAATATAAATATTAAAAAGTTTTTCATATATTTCCATTGTCTTGATCAGACTGTGCTCAAAGTAGTAGAATGACCTTTAAAAAAAAATTGTCTTTTTAAAAGAAAAAAAAAAAATAGTTTTTATTATTTATGAATATAAACAATAGATCCGAAATTGTTAAACTAAAAATTTTGCTATAAAAGAAAGTGTAAACAACAAAATGTGATTGCTTTTCTGATAAAATAAAGTTTTTCTTGATAAAAATTGATAAGACCAACCATATTGTGATAAAAAAATTAACAATAATAATAATTTGGATATCTTTTTTAGTTCAGTGCTAAAGATTAATTTTATTGTTTTAGTATTATTATATTATACAAGCCTACATCTTGATTGTTGTGATTTATTAAGGAGTTTATTTGTTTTGTTTGTGATCTTAAAGTAAATTAAATAACAAAAATGGTATCAAATAATCCTCAAGGATCTTTTCTTTCGTGAGTAACTAATTTTTTCTTTCGTAACAATAAAAACTATTTTTTTTGACTACATGTTTGGTAAATTTGTTGGAATGTTTTTTTATCTGTTTGTTAAAATCTGAAAATCATCGTGTTTTGTGATTTTGTGTTTGAATAGCGCGTTACTAATTCGTCGTTAATCAATTTTAATAAACTAATGAAATAGTTTATTCAATAATATTCAATTAATTATTTGATCTCAAATTTAATATGAGTTCAAGGTCGACCTTCCTCGATTGCTTTGTTTCCAACAAAAATTGATAATAGGTTGTAAAATAGGTCACATTCAATTGATTTGACAAAAATATTTGGTGTAATCGATATCACTCGCATGTTTCCAAACCCGTTAAAAACTTGCTTCATAATATTGGTGAAAATCCCTTAACGGTTATTTATCAGTTACATCCGAACATCCGATTTAAAACCAGATTGAATATAATATTATCTTGATCCGCAGTATTTTCTGTTAGCATACTTACTTCATTCTATCTGTAATTACGGAAATTAGTGTTCTTTAGAGGCTGAGGAAATTTTGATTTTTTAATTCACAATAATTTTAATCTATGACTGATTCATTCATTGTACATATGTATAAACAATTTAATTTATTGATTCGATTAGCATACTAATAATAAATATGTGGTACACAAAAATCACGAATTAAAATTCATTCAATTTAAGAAATTTATAGATGTATACGATTTCTGTTTAAGACTGATTTATAAATAAATAAAATAAGAACGCTTTAAAAATAGAATTTTTATTATACAAATTCTTTTTAAAATAATTAAAATTATTTTTGGTCGAAATATTGAATTTAGTCTTTAAATCTGTGCTAATTTAAAAATATTCTGATGATGTAATTTTGAATATGGAAGCTATGCTAATCTATTGAAAGCTAGGTTTAAATTTTTAGTTAACAAAATAAGATTTTAAGTACACTTATTTATTTGGTAATTTAATAGTATGTATTCACTTCAGCTTCGAGCTCTCCACTAGGAATAAGATTCGAAATTGTTTTAAGAAAAAGTATAAAAAACGATAATTTGAAAGATAATTAAACAAACGCTCATGATAAATCGATTTGCGTCAATACACACATATGTATTAGATTTGTAAATAACAGATTTTTTATGTTAGCTAAAGATGTGCCGATATTAATTTTATAATCGGTAGTTTATATTAATACGACACGTGCCACACATTTAAGATATTTTAACCTTGGAGTAAGTTAGTGATTTTGCATTATGTTAATTTTTGCAATAATTTACATTGTCATATAACCTTAATTTATTAATAGGAATTGTTGTTTGATATATAGCAGTGTATCTCAACTGGTGGTCCGAGACATTTCTACTGCTTCGCGGAAAGGCTACAAAAATTGGATTTTTTTTTTTTTAATTTTCTTTTCTAAAACTATGTAATTGTAAATTTTGAACGTAAGTTGCATGAAAAGCAAATTAAGCGAAATTTAGCATATTTTACTTTTAGCTAGCTAAATTTTACGTCAAATTTATATGGAAAATGTATCTTAGCTCGAACAGCTTACTTAGCTTTAAACATATCCGGTGACGATTTGTCACCGCCCATAATTCGAAGAAGGAATATGCGGGCCCTAAAATATTTTGGAGTTTATGGAATGAATTTTCATTGACCATTAATTACCGCATCAATGAAAATACGTTCCAGATCAGATGCTCTAAAACATCATCTAAAAATAATTAATACTAATATATGGGTACTCCTAAACTGTTTTAAAGTTTGTATAAAAAACGCATTTTTCATTAGCGACGACAATATCGAACATATTGTTACCGTGTTGTGTAATGTTTGAAAAAGCGCCCTAAGAAATCTACGTGAATACAAACATTCAATTTAATGGGCTATACTGGATCTATCAAATTCAATTGCTTCACTTGCTTGCAATATCAAAATTATTAAAAAATGGTTCGAATACAAAATATCATCCTTTGAAAATTTTGTTAAAATTGATTTAACACTAGAACTACCGACCAGTCAAAATGACCGGTTATACATTTATTGAATTCAATTTTTTTATTTATTATGTTAATATTTTTGTGGGAATCTGTGATGACTTTTAATATGACAACAAGTAATTACATATGTTAAAATTCATCATAAACTTCCAAAAAAATATTAACATAATTAAAAAAAATTGAATTCAATAAATGTATAATTCGTATTTTGACGGGTTGGTAGTTTTAGTGTAAATTTTATTTAAAAACTCCACTTTTATGGTCTACTAATTTTTTGTGAATTGGCGTCGGAATGTCGGTCGACATCACTTGAAATCATAGTGACCAGCCGTCCAAAACATCCTGATGGATTTGACGTCGGAATGTCAGTCGACATCACTTGAATGTGTGGCATTGGTTTTAAATTGAGAAGATTGGGCAGCAAAATAGCATTTCTCCAGACTTAACTGATTTATTTTGTGGCAAACTATAAAATTTTTGAAGACTGATTTATTGTTGCAAACTGTAGAATTTTAAGAAATATCCTGAAACATGGACATTTAGTCGAAAAATGGACATTTTCTTTTCCTCCGATTATTTAATTCACGAAGATAGAGCATAACAACCTTATAGAAATAGAGTTAAACTTGAAGTTACAGCTCATTGTAATCATTATATTCTCTCATTCTGTGCACAAGAATTTATTAAAAAGAGCGTAAGTCGATTTACGACCTAATCAACTTTTGTGCATTTTCTGTTTAATTTTCTAGTAAAAGCCTGGGGGGCTATTTGTGAATTCGATTCGATCGCAATCGAGTCTTCGATTATTGGATTCTTATTTGAATTGAATGAGATTCGTTCGTTTCTTATTTAAATCAAATGGGAATCTTATAAATCGAAGAGTCGAACACGTTCGAATCGAATTCCCAAATAGCCCCCCTGTTTATCCGGAATGTTTGGGGATGAAGGTATGACGGATAATTTAACGTTTCGTTAAAATAAGAAATTTTACAACATATTGAGAGAGAATAAGATATCTTATTCTTATTTATATAATATCGTTGATGTCAATTCATTTTCACGTATCTAAAAATATTGAAAACAAATTTACTTATCTGAAAACGTTTATATTGGTCGTACATGGCCAATGTCAATGAAAGTGACCAATGGTTATAACTTATTACGCATCGTATTATGTTACTATTGGTCACTTTCATCGACATTGGTCATGTACGACGAATTTTAAACGTTTTTAGATAAGAAGTTTTTTTTCAATATTTTTAGATACGTGAAAATGTATTATTACAATTGACATCAACGATATGTATTATATCTTTGATTATTACCTTAAAATTTGGAATGAAAACTTATTAATAGAAAATAATTTAACAGAAAACACGTAAGATTTTTTTTAGCACACAACATATGTTAGATATGTATTAAGATTTTAGGTTACTTTTCCCAAAACAATTACTTGAGGTTTTAAAAAATCTCCGGCCCGCGGAAAATAAATTGAATATACCTATTAGAGATCTTCGGTGTGATTTGGGTTGAGAACATACAGGGTCACAAAGGGGGGGACTTGCAATACTTTTATGTTTGATTTTATTATGATTTTCGAGATTAACAATCGAAAAAGTTTTAAATTGTTCTGTTGTGCGGTTCGTGCTTTCTCGATGGTAAATCTGCAAGGCCTGCATCAAATTTTACAAAATACATAATTTTAAAATTGTTATAACTTCATAACTTTCAGCTCACTCTGTATTCAAAATCAACAATACTATTAAGTTGAATCAACAGTTTCACAATATTTTTTTGTGATATTGGATAAACAAAAATTTGTTCAATGTATTTTGAATCAAAATGGTATTTGTATGTCATTTTTGATTATGGTTTTTCGCATATGAGCAAAAAATACTTTTCCACACAAGTGACAAGGCCACTACACCACATTAATAGTGGAAATCTAAATCTCTTTTCATGTTCATTATTAATAATAACGAATGATATGGTCTTTGACCCCGTTGTGGGAAAGTATTTTTTTGCACATGGGCGTAAAACACTTACTGTTGCTAAATTGTGTAAATATTTTTGAATTACGATAAATTACGAAGCAAAATGTAACAAAATATTATGTACAAAATATCAAAATAGTCCTACGATCGCCTTATCCACAAATATTACCTGATGGGTAATAAATCTGAAATTTTTCATATATTTTTCTAGAATGTACATATTTTACGCAGTATTATTGATTTTTTGATAAGATGGTTTATTTATAGCTTTTTTTTATTACATAAACACGCTTTTACAAACACATGTCATTAATACAAACAGACTACAATAATTAATTTTTGTTTTTATTTTTTTATTGCAGTGAGCCAATTTTCAGTAGTAGTAATAGTAGTAGAAACAAGGCACGTACCTTGTCTTCTTCTTCCACTACTTCTTCCGCCAATGAAACCTACTGTTTCTCTCTCGGTGTAGGGCCTCTGTGGTGGTCCTGATGTAACTGGAAACAGAACTGACCACGATAGGGGGCCGTCGCTTCTAAATGTTTACAACAATCGCAAAATATCAATTGATTCAAACAATTCAGCTGATGATTATTCGGACATTGATTTTACTGATATTGCCTGCGATGATGCATCATCTACAGCCTCTGATGATGAATGTGGCGAAGTTGTAAAGAAAATTTTAAATTTAAACCAACCATCACGGATTACTTTAAAATTACATATAACTGAGCACACATTCAGCATTTGGGAGACCGTAAGAATATTTTTTATTTACTTTACTTATTTTGTGTTTTGTTTTTGTTTACAGTTGTATATTATTAACGGTGGAAAAAAATGTACTTATAGGTCCTACATCCAGCCAACAACATCCTTTACGTTGCACTACCAGCAATTTTATTACCAGAAGCTTCTAAACAATCATTTATTACGCTTTTGGAATTTGCTGAAGAAAAATTAGGATGCAGTGCTGTTGTTCTTTGTATGCGCAAAGATCGACCTGACCGTCAAGTTCTGGTTCGCACATTTTTATTTTTGGGATTTCAGCCATTGAACCCAAATTCACCATTGGCACCACCGCAACATGCTGATGATCATAATCTATTTCTTATCTACAACATTGATGATTAGAGAGATTGTGGGCGAGTGAGATACATCCCAACCATAAAAAAAAATTATTGGCAATTCAGATAAATCAGTGTCTAATTATAAATCATATTGATAATAATTCATAAAAAAAAAAAATTAAATATTTCGACAAATTACAAATATTTTATGACTTTTTGTTTATTACAACATACTAACACAATATATTCACATTTTATTTTTATTATATTTAATAGTGTTCTAGTTTATTTTTATTTGCAAAATTTTAATTTGCTTGATTGCCACATTTGGGTTGTCAAGATAATGTTAAAAATTTGCTTATAAAAATGAAAATTACATTATATTACGATAAACAAATTATAATATCATTATTATTGTAACTAAATTACTAACACACACACACACATACATACTTATTATTTTTATATATTACAAACATAAAATTATTACGTATCTATTATAATTTTTTGCGATTATTGTAATCATTTAACGCGTATGCTAATGCTATACATAAACCTATCTATCCATTATATAACGAAGTATAAAAAAGTAAAAAAAGTACAAAAAAATTATAAAAAATACAAAAAAATTTACAAAAAAAAAAAAAAAAATAGTAAAATTAGTAGTTTTTAGTTTTTAATTACAAAATTATTATATATTTTTATCCTACTACAATATATTGTTTTGCCTTATTAAATAAAAAATTTATATAAGTTTTGAGTATAATTTTTTTCGTATTTCAAGTATTTAATGATTTATTAACTATTTTAATTTTAACATATATTCATACCTAATTTACATTATACATATTGTTTAAAAAAAAAAAAATAAATAAAATTAAAAATGTATTTTCATAAACGAACTTGGATTTTTTTTTGAGTTATTCAAAATAAATTAATATAACTTATATATTATATAATTATGTATTAAAAAATAAACTTAACAAAATTAATTAAAGCATATATAAACAACATTATATTCAGTTTCTATTAAATTTATGGTTTCAAACTTTAAATGTTTTTAAAAATATATAATATATATAAAAAAAATAATCTTATATAATAAAAATGTTTTTTTAAAAGAAAAAAAAAATTAAAGGAAGCAATATCAATAAAAATAAATTTTTTAAATAATCAAATCTCTTATATATTAATTAAAATCACGGAAAAAAAAGCTATATTATCACCATTATTTTATTTATTTTTATTAAACTTTTGTTTTTGTCATTCCACAAATTTTTAGTTTTTGTAATTATTTAAGTTTGGGATTTAAATTTAAAAAACGGGAAGGGATTTTTTTTTTAAATTTTGTTTCAAATCGGCTATGTTTGATTTTTATTTATCCCTCATTTAGTTTTTTATAACTTTATTTTTTAATCATTTGATTTCTTTTAAATTAATAAATTCATTAAAAATATAATTAAATATTACTGAAGAAATACAAATATATTATGTGTACTTAAAATTAAAAACAAACAAAAAACTAGAAATGTTCGTATTTTTATTTTGGTTTCGGTTTTCTCTTAGTGCTGGCTTGCTGGGGTTGAATTTTTAAAAATATTCGATCTTTTTTTTGGATACATTTTGCCGAATAAATAACATTTTGGTCGTCAATATTTGAATCATTGCTTAATTTTTGGGCTCTTATATAACTACATAATTTTATCACGTTCATGACCGAGGTGCTCAGGGGGCCTATTATGAACTTGATGCGAAGTGGATCGCATTTCGCATTTTTTGCGATTCAACAAATGCGATCCGCTTCGTAAGAGCTTATTATGAAATATCATTGTCGCGTATCGCATTTCCCTTTCGGATATATTTTTGGGAAATTTATTTTCTGTCAAATTATTGTTAAATGTTTATTGTTTGTATGAGAATTTCAATAAAAATTATTTTTGAGTAACACAATCGTAAATTCAAATACGATATTCGACTGCTATTAGGGATTTTCCCAAATAGAATTCCAACGCTTGCTGACTGGCAGCTAAAATATTTCGTATGGGTTTTATATGGTCAAACATGTGTTTGAATTTTTCATTAAATTATTAATTTCGACTAAATTAATTTTAAAATTTGATATTTATTACTAATCGCAACATTCCGAATTTTATTAATCATAAAAAAAAGTAGGGGGACATCCACTAATTTAGACAAGAAACTTGTATTTGTAAGCATGATTTTACTTATTTTTGCATGTAAAAAAAAAAAAAAATGGAATCAGCGCTGCACAAGCGTGGGGACAAATGATCTAAAATCGATTTTGGGAAAGTCCCTCATTGAGCTGTCGGATTTGTCAATTTTATTTTTGAAAAATCCGCCTTTTTCCATAATTTGGCGCATCATTCGACACAGAGCGGTTTAAATGCGAAAAGGGTGTTCCATAATACAAAAATGCGAAATCGCATGAAAATGCGATCCGCTTCGCATCAAGTTCATAATAGGCCCCCAGGCTAGGGGTGGCCATAGACAAATTTGCACGGAATGAGCTAATTGAAGCCTAATGGTAGAATGTTTTATTTATGTGTTTTGTGGGGTTTGTGACGTTATGAATAGTATATACGAGTTTTCCCCTAAACCGAAAACAAAATTCAAGAGAATCTGTAAACCAATATAGAAATTATAATATATTTACTTGCATAAAAAAGTATGACGCATGCGTCCCTGGTCTATGGAGAAAACTATAGGACGCATATATGCGTCAACGTGTTAAAACTAAAACTAAACCAGTGGTTTTCAAGGTAAGTAAAACTGCGGTACCTGAAAATTGCTTCAGTGCAATATGATGGGTGCGGTAGTGATTGGCTAAATCGTCCTTTTTTGCAACCAAATAAATGAGAAAACAAAAAACACCGATTATTAGCACATCACTAGGGTGCGGTCAAGAATTCAGCCGCTGAGCAGTTTATGCTGCATAAAAAAAATGTGAAAGCAGCCAGTAGTTGCTTGATTTGAAATTTAACATTTTCTTTAGGTTACATACAATCAGGGCGTCGGAGTCTGGGGGCTATTAAGAAATTTTTCGATTTCGGATTTTTACAATATCGAAAAAATTATGAAATGAAAAAAGAAATTCGCAGCGAATTTTTTCAAACGCATATGGCAAAATTCGACTGCTATTTAGTTGGCGAATTTTGTAAGATTAATGGTATTTTGTTTTTTTTGTGGTAAATAGATTTTTTGTAAATGATAAGTTAATTTTAAATAAATTAAATAATATTTAAATGTATGTAGAATTATTATTATTAATTTATATGAATAATATTACAAATTCGATAAATCAAGTTTCATAATAGGGCAAATCCGCGGCGGATCGAATTTTTTCGATATCGTAAAAATTCGAAATCGAAAAATTTCATAATAGCCCCCCTGATTATTTTAGCGGAGTCGGGAAAAATATCTGATTCCGCATTTTATATTTTGCTTTCTCTCCTAAAATGCACCTTACTCTTAGTAACAATTTGATCCACGGTCAATTTTATAAAGAATGGTGCAGCGTAATATTTCACTCAGGAAAAATCTCAAATATTCTAACTACCTTCGTTAACACAGAGAAATTGTTCTGCTTGATATCGCTATCAAATTTTGAAGGCAACATGAATCTTAGGTAGCGATGGCATTACTAGTAATCCCAATAAACAACTCAATTAAATAATAAAACGAATATAATTTTAATATTAAACGAAATAAAAAAATAAAATCTCGGTTGAAAGGTAGGGAACAATTTTTTGTACACATACAATTTTGTTGACTTTTTTTTCCATTTTCTTCGTTCAACGGTTAGTGGTGCCATCTCTATCCAAGAAACAGGTACTAGCATTTAAACGCACACCAACAGCAGATGTTTACTTCAAGCTTTACTTTGGGAATTATGACCAATTTCCCTTATATATTGTAAGTTATCTGGGTAGATTATAAGGTGCAATGCTGCAAATTCTGGAATTTTGAACGAATGGCAGCAAATACTGAAAAAGTGATTTTTTTCGCAGAAATGCCTACAATACTTAACCAGAGTCAATTTCTTCACAATCTGCTTGAAATGGTTGGCGAAATTTCGAGTCATGAATAAGAGTGTAAAATGAGCAATAGGCGAAACGCGTAAAGTAAAAATATTTTTGTTTAATTTCGCTATCATCTTTATGAGCCAACCAACCACCGCAACACTTAGAACTTAAACTTCTCGTTTATTTTGATATAACACACTACCATTTCAACATTTGTAAAAACGTATATTCTCATAATTCCAAAATTATTTTATCTTAAATCTCTGGTACGAGACAATGGAAATTATGAAAAAAATTTCGAGTCTAAATAATTTTTTCGGACAAAAATAATTGAAATATAATTTTTAAAGTCAATAAAATTTTTTGCAAATTTTTGAAATTGAAAATTTTGGTCAAATTCCAGAAGATATTTGCGAAAATAAAGGAAAAATTTTGGAATTATGTATATCGAAAAAATTAAATGCAGTTTCCCTGTGGACTTAGCGCTTAACAGAAATGTCTTTAGCAGCTACAAAAAAGAGAGCAACAAATTGTCTGGGTAAAACGACAGATTCAGGCCACTTACTTAATCTTTTTGTTTTGAACAAAAATTTGAATACAATTCCATTTCTGCAGCTTTTAGTCTTGCCGAACAGTAATTTGCTTTAAAATCATACTCTCAAAATGTTTATCAGCTTAAAATTTTTATTTAGCCAATATTCTCCACTACGCAATATACATCGTACAAAGGGGGGCGTTAAGGACCGAAGAAGAAGTGGCTGACAAAAACTATGTACCAGTTCTAATCTTTATTGCTACCTCTGCCTTGGAAATTCTAACGATAAAACCAGAATTCTTTGCGATTTTTGCCATAATCCACCATGTTCCAACCATGCACAACAGAGATGCTTGATTGAAACGAAGAATTTATACACGATGCTTTACAATAATTAAATTTTTATGATATAACAGCATGTCTAAACAAGAGTACTACATCCACAAATCATCATTTTTAGGAGAGGCGTGTAAAGTTTTTAATGATAAATTTGGCTTAATTTTTTTTAAATAAAATTCTTGCCACATACTTTGTGGAAAGGATTTTATTTTAAAAAAATTAAGCCCAAAGTAAGCTCCAAATAATTAACGATTTGTAAATGTAATAAAGAGAGTTATGTGTGTCAAAAATCAATTTTTTTGCTTTTATATAAACACTTGGAAAAATTAGAGAATTCACGCCACATCAAATTTTCGATTCTCATAGTCGCTGTTTGTTATGTCTAAAGTTATTTTATACGACAGATGTCACTTGTTGCAAGTGACACACAACAGACAAAAATGTAACAAAATGGAATGACGCAACTATTTTATTGTGTATAATTTAAAACGTTGTTGATTGATTAATTTTGTTCACTGTTTTAAATATTTTATAATTTTGTTGTAATAAAAGGATTTTATTTTTAATTTGCCTGATATATTTCTAGTTGCAGTCGTGTCACTTGGTTCGTTTCCATGAATACCTATTTTTAAATGGCGTGGCATGATTATAGTCACGCCACTTGAAATGATTCGACGATTCGAATTGCAATGAAGTACTCCAGTTCCGGTAATCATAACCTTGGTCAAGCCTCCTTTTAGAAATTCTAGCCGAATACTACGTAAAACATCATGTTCAGTCCATTTTAAAGGTCGGCTCAATTATGTTTGATGTTAGCCCTACTTAAACAAATGTTTAGCTGCAACCAAAGGTAATCTCATATTAAAGATGAGTCATTCAGTTAAAAAAAAATAAAAATAGGGGACCCCCTATGTAAATATAATGCATATAAATTACAACAAATATTTTAACTTTATTGTGGCGGTTTTTATTCTACTACATGTACAGGAAAGGTACCCTATTTAAAGAGTTGGGGAAGTTTTTTTATTTTTGACGTGAAAACGTCTTACACCACAATGTTCAGAAAATTCACAAAAAATGTTGCCCTTGGTCGTGGGCAATAATTTAAATGTATGATTTCTTAGGTTGTTCCTTAGGCTTCATGCCTCATGCTCGATTTAAATGCTTGAACCACTTTAACGAGAGAAACGCTTATCCGATCGGAGCAATTCTAGTGCCAATTTTTGCGTAAAGAGTGGTGGTTAATTTATTTTAAATTAAAATAATTAATCTCCACATAAATTTTAATTAAATTTAAAATTTACAATATGGCGATTTACAAAGTTAGAGAGCACTGTAAAGGAGATCTGTTTGGAGCCTAGTTTCTTAAGCAAAACTCGTTTCCCACTTTCTCAAAAGTTTCTTCAAATCTAGACTCATCGCTCTAAATTACTGAATTCAGTCAATTTTTTTTTTGTATAACATGTTTCATTATTCAAAGAGGCATTTTCTGCGGAAAGGGTAGCCCTTTCCCATTATTTCCTTTTACAACCAAACCAGTTGATTTTTAAGCGAAATAATTTCTTTTTTTCCATTTAAATATCGGAAAATATAGGTACTGGTTTAACTTCTTAAAAAAAGCGAAACTTTTATAAAGTTTAATAATGGATCAAGTTCAATCCATCATCACGTTTACTTTTGTCGCTTTATTATTCCCTAATTTTGAAGCGTAATAAACGATTAAATGTACTAATAAAATGTATAAGATAATACATTTATTTTTAGAGTACATATAATAAAATGAAGCAACGACTGATAATATTCAACTAAAATAAAAAATAATATTTACAGATCTACCGCGTTAAAAGAATGTAGTAATCAATGTGTCAGAAAAACAATGTAGAAATTACGCCAAAATGCAGTTTAAACAAATTGTTGCTATAAATTGGTTCAGATATTGACTAACACAATTTATTGTTCTAAGATTTGGTATCAGCACTTTATTACTTCACATAATTTTAAACCAGGCCATTGCTGGTTCATGGTTACTACATGATTTTAATTAGTCATTAATATTTGAACACTCCGTTGGAGTTTGACACTGAATTTGCTGGAATTAATTATTGGAGTTTCCTTGCTCATATTATAAACGACAAATCCAAGCGCAGTAAAATCGTTATCGTTTGATGTTTATTTTCAAACGAGTTTAATGAATTTTCGTCTAAAAAGAAATTTCTTGCTATATGTATAGAAAAAGCAAATAGCGACTGGGGAAAAATTATTTTTCCTCTTAACAGAATATCGTTTTGCCTATATAAAAATGGAACCACCTCGAGGCCAAACAAAATATTTTTGATCGAGTACTTTTTCACAATTGTCTCAATAAATATTTTCTAGATACAAGCAGTCTAGCCTAAGCAACGGTTCCCTCATCTTTCAAAATTCGTAAGAATGATGAATTTGTGACGCATATTTAGTCTCAGTTTGGTGATGATTCTTCATTTTGGAGACAAATCGCTTGTACACTTTCCATAAGCCTGATTGGTTAATGATATTACATCATGAAATCGTAAGTTTCTCGTTAGTCGGTGACTGACTTCTTTCAAAGAATTTCCTGTAAATTTGGTGAGTTTTGCTTAAATGTTATTAAATATTTATACATAACCAAGCTCCAAAATCGTGTCAATAAGCTATCATGGGTAGATCTTATCGAATATTTATATTATATATTCTATAAATTGTAAATAAAATCTAGAAACTATGCTGTAACCATCAACTCAAATTTAATATACGAGACATTAATTAAATCCAATTATTTCTGAAATTTATTGTTGTTTACGAAAACTGCTTGTATGTATGCTCGTCGATTTATTTAGTATGATTTGGAATTTTCTGCAATAAAAAAAATTTACGATGATTGAATTAGTTTTACGAATTTATAATATTTTTATATTAATAGTGCAGTTAAAACCTTCGTGGAGAACTTTGTTTCATTTTCTTCTTCGAAAATTACTCCAAAATCAGTTGTATGATTTATTATCTTACATTAGGCAGAATAACAAACGTTTTGTTGTTCTTGTTTAAATCATTAATTATTTTGTGTTATCACAACAAAATGGATTTTACGAGAGTTCACGCGCGCTATCAGAATCAAACTGGTTTGGGTACAATTGTATTGTTTGGAATTTAAAGGGAAGTTTATAGTTGATTAGCAACAAGCGTCACCCTCTGAAGAAATCAGCATAAGTTATGGTCTGGTGAAATTTCTGCTTGATATTAAAAATGCAAATTGACTATTGATTATATTGGTAAATTCAAACATTACGTATACGTTATTATTTGAATTACGTTATGCAAAAACGAATATTTTATTTAAAAAGTCCCAAAATGAATTCGTGTTTTATGCTTGGACTGAACCATTCAATGGCCGGAGTTTTGTTGTTTTAATTGTTAATTAAATTGTTTGCTGAAATCATTTACTTAAGGATTTAGTATAAAGAGGAGGTTACTGGTAGAGGTTTTTGTCTCGTGATATTTTCCTGAAGTTTGGATGGGCAGCCGAATTTGGTAGCTATCATAGAAGAAAATGAAATTTGAGAATTACGTGAGTGTTAGCCCAACCTAAATGGTCAAACTACACTCATTGTCAATTAAATTTAGCTTAACTCAAAATTTAATTTTTTTATTTCAAAATACCAAGTCCAGAAATTCGACTATTTCTAATCTTCGGCCTTCAGTTTGTTGAACTCCAACCTCTTGCTACCTTGAGTGTAAAACATATTACCGACTTGACTATAGTCATGTTACGTCAATTGAACAGTGATATTATTGAAGGCGAATCAAGTAGTCAGTTATAACAACAATATTATTAATTTACACAACAACTTATTTAAAACAGTGTACAAAATTAATCAAAAAACAACATTACAAAATATAAAAAGTAAAATAATTGTGTCCTTCCATTTTGTGGTATTAGTCTGTCGCTTGCAAAAATCAACACCCCATTTATCAATCATCGTTGTATGTCATTTTTCATAACTATAGTCACGTCAAACCAATTTTGCCATTCTCTTAGTCGTTTGTTACGTTTAAAGTCACTTTTTTAGACGATAGATGTCACTTGATCTTTGCAACTGACACACGAATATGTACCACAAAACGGAACGACGCGATTACTTATTTTATATAGGTTTTGCACTCCAAATTCAACCTTTTACAAATCAGGTTCATCAAATAAAAATGAAATTCGTCTTTATTCAAAACATATTCATTTATGAAAATATCACATTGAAATTAAAAACAACGGATTGAAGTCCTTTGACTCACTAATAGTTAGTATTTAGGATTTTTGAGATTCTTTGTGACCAATATTTTTCAGATTATTTCGAAATTATTGAAAATTTTCAAATTATTCCAAGGATTTGACATTGGTCTGCGGCGTAAAAATTGTTTTTCTCGATTCAATAATGAACCAGGAAAAAACAATTGTTTGTACCGGTAGGCGGTGGAGGAACTAAACTTGTCTGGCACCCTGTTTTTTCTTAACCCGCGACTGAATGAGAGAGACCATCGCAGTGTCTCGTGAAATGAGTAGCTGTCGGTTTCAAAATTTTTTCTTTTATACCAAATGTATGTATGTACATCTTACTAAAATCAAAAATTCTAAATAATAATTAATACTCTATATTTTTGTATTTATAATAATTTAGAAATTTCCATATTCGTTAATTTTCTAAATTTTCAAAATTTTAAATTAAATGTATTGTATTTAGTATTAAATGTCTAAATTAACTAATTCCTAATAAAATTTCTAAATTTCACAAATATTGTAAAAACTCTCTAAATATCAGGATTCTTAAATTTGACGAATTTCTAAGTTTATACGAGTACTAACTAGATTTAGATCTTTAAACTCCCATTTTTCATTTGTCCGTTCTCAAATTCGCAATTATTTTATTGAATTCTAATATACCCACAATACAAAACTTCTAAATTTTCCTATATTTCCTAATATCTTTTCTTTCCAAACTACGTTATAAAATTCGTTAATTTCTAAAATCAATAATTCCAAATTCCAAATAAATGATGAATTTGAATTTAACGATTTTATAAAATTTGTAAAATCCTAAATTATTTTTTCTACTATTAAAATTTCCAAATTCCAGAATTCTTAAATTTGATAAAATTCTTATTTAAGCTTCTAAGGTTTTCCGCTTTCTAAACACTTAAGGTGAATTTCTAATTGAAAATCAGGGTTAGTTTTAGAAAGGGTTTTCCAGTGAATTGTAGGGTGATTTCTAGAGTATGTTGAGTTAAAGGGTATATGTTAGAGTGAAATTTAAGTAAAATTTTTGGTTTAATTTTAGAGTGACTTGTAGGTTGAATTTAAGAGTGAATTTTAGAATTAATTTGTCGTAATTTTAAAGTAAATTTGGGGTAAATTTATGATGAATTTGATTGAGAATTTGGAGTGAATTTTACGATGAACTTTAAGGCTGGGTTGTGCCATATTTGAATTTTAAATTGAATTTAGATCAATTTGGGATGAATTCTATAGTGAATTTTAGGATGATATCTAAGGTGAAGTTTATAATAATTATAGGGCGAATTTTAAGGTGATCATATCCCTATTATAAATACTGAAGGTTTATTTATTTTATTATATTAACTTGTTATTATGTATCTAGAATTTAAATACAGTAAACATATTAAATTAAATAAATTCTGTTGGTTCTCTATCATCTACGGTTGCATTTGATTTGGAAAAGGATGAATATGTTTTGGATAAATTTGAATTTGATTTGGATAAAGACGAGTTTGATTTGGAAAAGGCTGATTATTTTTTGGATAAAGTTAGAGTTGATTTGGATAACGGCGAATTTGATTTGAAAGGATGATTGTGTAATTGTAAAAGGTTGAATTTGGAGTGCAAAACCTATACTTTAATAATAATTGAGTAATTTTGTACACTGTTTTAAATAAATGGTGTTTAAATTTACAATATTGTTGTTTAAGAATGATTTTATTTCTAATTTGCCTAATATAACTCTAGTCGTGACTGTAGCCATAAGCCATGCCACTTCAAATGACACTAGCCATTAGGTTACAAGTAACATCAGTGGTATAAAGTGACTTTAGTAGTAATAAACGTCTAAGAGAACCGAAATTGATGTGCCTTTTATAGACATGAAGAATGACGTGACACGATTAAGAGAATTTGGGGGTTAATTACAAATAAAAAGTTTTTAGAACAATGTTTTTAATTTATACAACAACTTACATGTGTACAAATTACTCAATTAAGAACATTTAAAAAAAAAAATAGAACAAAAATTGCGTCCTGCCATTTTTTGTAGACTTCTGCTGCTTACAAAATTCAAATGTATCTGTCGCATAAAGTGACTTTAGACGTAACAAACGACTAATGGATGAACCAGCGAGTCAGTAACTACTTTAAGTAAGAATGCGATATACAGAAAGTAAATGTTACTGACTGTCTGACTAGAGCGAATCTTTTAGAACTTTTCGTCCAGTTCAGCTGCCACTTGCAAACTGAAGGAAATGTCACAATACATCAAAATTTTCACGGCACACTTTTCTAAAAAATAATTATTTTCCTATTCACATTACAATTTTAATACTGTATTTGTCAGTTATTACCGATTCGGTGGCTGATATGTCAAATATTCTGTAAGGAAATACTTTCGTCAAATTCTGTAAGGATTCTTACTGATTCGCTGGTTACCCCTTTAGACTGGAAACACACCAAATAAAGCATGGTTTCTACGATGGCGAGGCGAAAAAATTAGTCAAACTAAAATGAGGAAGGAATAAAAAAAATAACATGAGAGTGAGTGAAACAGCAACAAGTCATTACACCGAATTTTTATTCATTTATTTTTGACGTTTCGAGATTTCATCACCTATAACTTTGTTTGTGTTTGGAATTTGGATTGATATACATTTGGAGACATTTCATAATTTAACTTACATTTTTTAACTTTATTAACATCCATTACTGGATTAATGCTTTATATTTAATTATTGTCTTTACAAATCAAAATCAAAATTAACGGTTCTATGTTATTTTGAAATTTGTTTTATTCCGAAAATTTTCTTCAAATTGACATATGCATTCCGCAAGTCAGCGGCTAATCTGAAAAAAGATGATCCATTTCATCTTTTTTTTGGATTAGACGTCCAATTTCGGAGTGCTGAATTAAAATATTAAAAATTGAACGTCCCAATTTTTCTGTCAAAATGGTATGTTGTCTCTATCGTACTATTGGTGAATTTTTACTTTCTCTTTTTAGTTTGATTAATGTTTTCGCCTCGCAATTGTGGAAACCATGCTTAAGTCAAAATGTTTTTGTGCCTGACTTGCTATGTAAAGCAAGGCATTCTAATGTATTATATGAAGCACTGTTTTGTCTGATATGAGTAGACTGCTTTACTAGCATGTGCTTTTGGCTGCAAGGCGTTTTAAGTTAAGAAAAAAACGTTTTGACTAATATGGTATGTTTCAAGGCTAAGAGAACAGGAACAAACTGATGTGACTATAGTCATTAAAAAGTGGCTACGACTACGGAAATTTGGAGTGAAAGATTTGCTTTATCACAGATTGACATTTTATAATATCACAATTTCGGATGCCGGCTCAACAATTTTAATTAATTTATTTCTATTACTGGATTATTTCTTATTTATTCACACAAACAGATTACAATTTATTTTTAACTCAATAATTTAATTTAAAAGTTGCAAAAAAAATGATTTTATTTTATTTTTATTAAATCGACGGTTGAGTGTGTTTGCCCCACTGGATGACAATTGAATTATAGTAAGAATACAACGAAAAAAGGTTCATTTAAGTAAAACTCATAACTAAAATTAAGTTTCACCAATATTCGATCAAAAATGTATGTTGGTCCACCATTTGGTCCAGATTTGGAATCAAATGTATTACAATAATACTATAAAACTATTATTAACTATTCACTACACCAGAAATGGAATTCGATATGGAAATAATCCTGTCACCCCGTGGACATTTTTTACCGAAGTCATTTCTCATTTGGTTCAACCGACAGTTGGTGGTGATTGATAAACTGTTCAAACTGATTTTGTTTCATTTATTAGGATTAAATTTGAACAAATCTCACTTGATGTCTAAAATTAAATTTTTTAAAATATAGTTTCTATGAAAAAGGAGTTCGGGCAAACAAACGAAATTTTCAGGTAATTTCGAATTATTCATCCGGTAAATCCGGTTACTAATTATTCATACGAAAGTTAATTATGTTCACCATTCTTGAGAAGGTGTTTCAGAAAGTTTGTTAAATATTGATGTCATCATGCTAAACGCTGATTGTGTTCAGTCACTTTTTAAGACAAGTACAGGTTGAACTCGGAAACAAACTCCGAATTTTGCTCCTAAAGTTATTTTCTTTATAACAATTTAATTTGAGTGTCTTACATGTTTCTACTATAGGGTTTCTCAAACGAGATCCCGGGGTCCCGGTTTCAAAAGTATAACCTGCATATCCCGAGATTTTCCAGTTTTCGATT
The DNA here is from genome assembly GCA_963556165.1 of Tipula helvola. Taxonomy (NCBI): domain Eukaryota; kingdom Metazoa; phylum Arthropoda; class Insecta; order Diptera; family Tipulidae; genus Tipula; species Tipula helvola. The sequence continues at coordinate 20,434,776 of OY744483.1, forward strand.
TATTTAGTTTATATTCTGTAACTCAATAATCGCATAGTAATAATATACATATTACAGAAAAACGTCGGTTTAGGAGACAATTATGGATTGGCCTGTCTCTTATTTCCGACTGTCTCTTAGATCCGAATGTAGAAAATTTGAATATCTTGTACAGAAGTTTATCCATATATAGCATTTTCAAGTTAAATTCAGGCCAATTCATCATTCTCGGTTAAGAAACGGCCAAGTTCTTTCCTAATTGGCCATATTCCAGAACTTGGTCTAAATACCATTTTAGAATTCCATTTCGATCGTACAAATCTAATTTCATCATAATCGGTTAATAAATAACCAAGTTCATTCCTCAGTAGCCATATTCCAGAACTTTATCTAAAACTCATTGTAGAATCCCTTTTCCATCATGCATGCTGAATTTCATCATAATCGGTTAAGAAATAGGCAAATTCCTTCCTAATCGGCCTGCATTTGATTTGAAAATGCTAATGATGGATAAACTTCTATAAGAGATATTCAATTTCTCTGCATTCAGATCCCAATCCCCAATTAGCCTTTTAAACCAAGGTTCTACTGTAATATATAATTCCTATGCCATTACAGAGTTGAAATAGTGTATAAAAAAAATCAAAAACCGAGAAATCCCGGAATTTCCCGGTCGCACTTTTGAGAAACCCTAGTTTCTACTATCCAAATCAATAATCGAATATAATTTCGAAAACTTTTAAACTATAATGTACTGTTTTGCAAAATATAAAAGTATCAAAATACCCCCACCCCATCAGCAATAAAATCAATAAATAGTTTTCCTACTACTAAGCCGCTTTTGCTGTTCATCAAATCAGTTCAGCAAAAAAGATCATGCTATCTCTCTAAAATGTTTTACTAAATCGCTGATTGCATACGATTAAACTTGTCATCATTGACTGATTTAATGTATTGTACATTCTATTTACTCGTATAACATTCGCAATAAGACAAAATTAAAGTTGTACACGAAATTTAAGAAAAAGAAGAAGCTCCATAAGACGAAAACAGTAATAACAACAATAGAAAAACAATAAACGAAATATGTAAATTAAATATCGTAAACGTAACGAAAAATCAAACCTAAAAATTTTCAGTATACTGCTAATTTTGTTGTTGTGTAGTAGAAGCCTCAAATCATATGTTCATAATTCCGGTTAATCACTTAACACACAGCAGCAATGTAAAAAAAAATTCCAAAAAACCACTCAGTTATTTATTTTAAAATAAAATTTATGAATAAATAAGGAAAGTTAATTATTTATATAAATTTTAGCATCTTAAGTAATTTTTTGTTGCATTTAAATTGTTGTGACTTTTGTTAAATATTTTGCTGATTTTAGTTTACCACCACAATAGTGTACGGTTTTGTTAGTTTTTGGAATTATTTATTTTCATTTAGTTTTACTACTTTAATTAAATTACATAGTTCGCTTGTTTAAATTAAAAAAAAAAACTGTGTAACTGTGGTAGTGTATTAATAATAATAAGAAATACAATAAAAGTGTTTTGTGTGCGCAAATTTTTGCCCGATCGATCGGTTATTTAAATGAATTTTTTAAAACCTTATAAATTCTTTAATTTTAATGTAAGTGTTGACAATTTTTTTTTGCCATTTATTACTTTCTTGAGATAAGTGTAAATATTTTTGAATTCAGAACGATACATATACGATATATTAAGAACTTTATTCACAAAAGCCAATAACATAAACGGTTGGTTACGTATTTGTGATATCAATATTTTTCTTGTTTATAGTATCGTTTTTCAATGTCACTATCGTATTCTTAATTCAGTGTAGTATACAGTGATAGAAATAATGTAGAAGAAGACCAAGTTTTGTTATGCAGCGATGCTATAATAAATTTTTTTAAACAAAAATGGCACGCTTGTAGGAGAAACAAAATAAGGTCAATTTTTTCCAACAGCAACACATATTTTTGTAACAGATTCAAACACTGCTAGAAGAATAGACAACATTTAAATGAATTTTTTTGTTCGATATTTATATTTGAGATGTTTAAGATTGTATGACGTAAAAAAATATTAACTTCATCTATACCTCTACAAACATATTTAATATATATGATGTTAGCCCTTACTTATTTCCGTTTATCTGGGAATAAATTTATTTTGCTGTTTGGCTGAAAACCAGTAGAAAACCCACCAGAAAACTTTTGCATAATATCATCTTTCTTAATTGTAAAATCCTCTCGGTATATAATACGATAAAGTTCGTTTATGGGTGCTCATTCTTCGTGACTAAAAACACGGAAAAAAATAAACTGGCCCTCAGCTAAGAAAACGAACTTTTAATTCAAGAAACTGTACTTTTCTTGATTATAAAGCTATTTTTCTTATTTCTATCGATTTTTCTTCATTTCAAGAAACACAATTCTTACATGAAGAAAAACTCGATAGAAATAAGAAAATTAGCTTTTAAATCAAGAAAAAGTACATTTTCTTGAATTAAAGGTCCGTTTTCTTAGCTGAGGACCAGTTTATTTTTTTCCGTGAACACTGGATATCTAATTGCGCAAGAGACTAACTAAAATAATACCTTATGTTACCCACTGACGATGATTACACAAACTATTTCCTACCTGCTTGGTACATAAGGCACTAATTCACATCTTTGCCCTGGCCAAGCTGCCAACTGGAGCCGATTTCCTCAAAAATTTACGAAAAACAAAAACTTAAATATGAAGTTTCATTTCGATTGGTAACCATCTGGGATGTAGAAAGTTCATGCGCGGACAGACCAGTAGACACCATTTCAAAACCCAGTTTTTCAGACTCAGGGGAAGACGGACCGTAATCCCCAAAATTCTAAAGTTCGAGAGTTCTCATGAATACTAAACTTTATTTTGCTAACGTAAATGATACTTTCCTGGTAAAACCCTATTACCACACATCAGAACAAATTTTTATGACGTAAAGCACCTTACATTTCATTATACATATAATGGGTCACCTCAGCACTTGTAACGTCAAACATGCGCGTTGTTTACGTTTGTTTGTGAATTATTGTTAATGTTTTTGTTATTTAAGTGGTTTGTTTTATTCATGCGGTTTAAATTTCGATAAGTAGTGATGAAACCAAATCAATCTTACGCGTCTTGGATAGCTGATTTACGGGGTGCCGCGCAAAACTGCGATTATAGTTGCGCGAACTGCAAATAATCTTTCGTTGATAATGAGATTCGTGACATGATTATTTTCCATACGCCGCATGACTCCGTTCGCACGGCTGCATTTCAATTAGAAGATCACATTTTATCCAAAGTTTGAGTCCTGGCGGAAACATATGAGTCAACACAAAAATCAATTAGCGTAACAAAAGAAATAAAGCATGGCCTAGATTCAAGTACGGTAAATACCGTTAGCAAATCCAGTCATCATACTCGAGGTCGCTCAAGTAGCCGAAATCGTGGACAAGGAACAAACCGGTCCAGCTCTAAAACGAATAGATCATGCCCTGGATGCTTTGCCCTGGATTGTCGGTTTCTTTCGGCGAAGTGCCATAATTGTGGAAAGATCGGTCACATAGCCTCCGTGTTTATATCGAAAGGCTGGAGTGATCAACAACGGAATAGAGTAACTACACTCTACTCTAATCCAAAAGAAGAGGTTAAACATGTCGATAATTCGTTCGAATTTAATAGCATCCAAACTTTGGAATTATCAGAGTCATCCGATGGTGTGGTATCCAATGAAGTTTCGAGTACTAATGAAGTGTTAGATGTTCTGGATTCTATTTTACGGAAAGGTAGGAAACTTTTAATTAAGGTTTGCGTAAACGGCAAACATCTGAATTTTCAAGTGCACCGGTGCAACGTGTTCAATGGTTGGTCTGTGTGGGTACAAGCAGTTATCGAAACCGCCGGTGCGTCAATCAATGCAGAGTCTACGAGCATACGGGAATACACACGTCCCTATTAAAGGAGTTCTGGAAGTGAAGGTCGAATACGACGATAACAAATATTTACTACCGCTTCTAGTTACCAATAGTCAGGATGGATCAAACATTCTAGGAATGGATTGGTTTGACGCGTTTAATTTTCACCTCATGCAAAATTCGACCACAGTTTCAGCGGTTAATTCCAGTTCCAACTGCAATATCCACATTTTAATAAAAGATATGTGCGAAAAATTTGATTCTCTTTTTCAGAACGAACACGCTGAGTATCTGTGTGGGTTTCCAAGCACATTTACAATTACGTGAGCAGGCCTCGCCTCAGTACTTTAAACCACGCCCTGTACCATTTGCACAACTGTAAGGTGCAATTTAAACAAGAGTAAATTTTTCCAATCATAAGTCGAATATCTGGGACACATAATTGATGCCGCAGGGATCCGTCCTGCTGGTTCTGGATTGAAAGCCATTCAATATTTACCACACCCATGTGATCTCAAGCAATTGGAAGCATTTATGGGTAAATGCAACTACTATAACAAATTTGTTATGAACTTTTCACAGATTTCTGCACCGTTAAACAAATTGAGACAGAAAGATATTCCCTTCGAGTGGGGTCGAGCTCAACAGGAAGCTTTTCAAACATTAAAGCGTCAAATAATAGATGCGGCTAAATTGGTTCATTTTCGAGACGACTACCCTGTTTTGCTGGCAACAGCTGATGCCTCCAGTTATGGGATTTGTGCCGTGCTTTCACAGAAACAAATCCCAACGATGACAGCATACAGATTGCAACGGTGGGCAATCAAATTAATGGCTTATAATTTCACGATTAAGTATAAGCCAACGTCAAAGCATGGCAACGTCGACGCACTATTTCGACTTCCATGTGGTCCGGATGAAGTCTTCGAATGAGGGGAAGATGGATGTCTCCAGCTTGATGATCAGGTAGATGACAATTAAACGTTTTCGCAGTAGACGCGTTAGTTATTCGAGAATTAACAACACAATCCGGTCCTAAGCAGAGTGGTACAATACGTACAATGTGGCTGGCCAAGGGATTCTGAGATTGAATAAGATGTTATGTCATATTTTCGCAGAAGGTGTAGTCTCACAGTCCGAAGGGTACGTTGTTGCTGCATACAGATTACGTCCGTGTAGTTATTCCACACAACTCCGATCAAAGGTTGTGAATATGATGCATGAATGTCACTGGGGTACAGTGCGAATGAAGCAACTGGCACGACGTTACTGCTGGTGGCCGAATATAGGCAGAGAAATAGCGACACTGTCAGTACATTGCACAGTCTGCCAAGGTTCACAGTCAGACCCAAAGAAGGAATTCGCAGCTTGGCCCGCTCCAACAAAACTTTGGGAACGAGTTCATTTGGACTTTGCTGGGCCATTCATTGAGAATATGTGGCTCATTTGCATCGACGCGTATTCCAAGTTTCTCTACATTACAGAAATGCGAAGCACCACAGCTATACAGAAGGCTTCAGGTAATTTTCGGAATCGAGGGCATCCCTGATACTATCGTAATCGTAACGGACAATGGACCACAGTTTATTTCCGGAGAGTTTAGAAAATTCTGTGAACTCAATGGAATTCAACATCTGACGGCGGCTCCATTTCATTCGGCATCGAATGGGCAAGCAGAAGGAACGGTACGGACATTTAGAGATCGATGGAGAAAATCTTATCCGCGACAAAATCGCCTGAGGAAGCGTTGACCAAATTTCTGGTACCTTACCGCACAAGCCCAACACCTGTACTAAATGAAAAAACTCCTGCTGAGCTTCTGCACGGTCGGCAACCGAAACCTATCTTATCTCTATTATCCCCGAAAGTCGAGTTTCAACAAATAGGGGAATTCAAATTTCAAAGCGAACAGAAAGTACTCACAAAAATTACTCAAGGGGTCCTCGATGGATACCAGGAGAAATTTCAAAAGTTCTTGGGCAAATGGTCTATCTAGTGAAGACAGACCGCGGATTATGGAGAAGACATCAAAATCAGATTTGGAAACAAATGATGGGAAAGCAACCAGTAACAGAAAATAGGCGTGAAGCATCAGCTACCGGTCAATCAGGAAAGCATTTTGATATAATTATTAATCGTTCTAATTTTAGTGGACGAACCGAAGACTCTACAAGCAGTGAGCAAGATGATATACCGGATGGGGAAGGTGACCACCTACAACGGGAAATACCGAGACGTTCCGAACGCGTGAGGAAACCAGTTGTTAGATTTGCGCCTACTGAGGTGCATTATGAAAAATATTAATAATCGCGCTTAGCTAATCCCTAGTCTGTCAGAGAAAAAGAGGTTGCCTGAAATCGTTTCTTATTTCGTTAGCTAATTTTGATAAATTAAATTTCCAAATTTTTATTTTCAGAGTTTAAAATTCTCGTTGAATGTTTTTTATTCATAACTATTAATTTTAACAATTCTAAGGAGTTCTCGGGTTTAAATTTAAATTCGCATACATTTTGTAAATTTCAAAATTTCTAATTTTCGAAACCGTTAAACCAATTTAAAGTTTAATTTCAGACGTCTCTCATATATTTCCAAGCTCTCGAATTTTAAGTTAAATTGAAGATTTCTTACATACATTTTCAAATTTCTAATTTCGTAAAGTTTTAAGTTAGAAAATTAGACTTCTTAAGTCCTGCATACATTTTAAAATTTCTAGTTTTATAAACATTTCAATGATCTGTCAAATTTAAATTTAATTTTCAGATTTCTCACATAAATTAAATAAATTTGAAATATTTTGATTTTCTAAACCTTTAAGTTTGGTGTTCTCAAGTTTAAATTTCAGATTTATCGCATACATTTTCTAAATATCCAAATTTTTAATTTTTTTAAATTTTAAGTTAAGAGCGAATTAAGTTGGGATTTAAAAATTCTCGCGTAAACTTTCTAAATTTAGAACTTCGTAAATTTTTACAGAAGAGAGCTGTTGAATTTAAAGTTAAATTTCAGCATTCTCGCATACATTTTCTAAATTTCGTAATTTCTAGTTTCCTAAAGTTTTAAGTTGCTCTCGAATTTGTACTTCAATTCAGAATGCTCGTATACATTTCCCTTAACGCACGAAAGGCCATCACCCTTAACGCACGAAAGGCCATCACCCTTAACGCACGAAAGGCCTCGCTGAGAGGACAAAACAATTATGCCATAAAAATCGAAAGGTCTCTAAAAGAGGACATGTGAAATAGGGTATGGAAATAACCTGTTTCCGAACAAAGAGGACATGCAATTTGACATGCGTCTTGGAAAAGGGATCCTTTAATGATTTGTGGGTGAATTTTTTGAATATGGCCAATTAGGATGAAACTTGGCTATTCATCAACCGAAAGTGTTGCAATACGACATGTGCATTGGAAATGGGATTCTAAAATGATTTTTGAGCAAAGTTCTGGGATATGGCTAACTAGGGTGGAACTTGGCTATCGCTTAACCGATTTTAGTGGAATTCTAGAATATGGCCCATGGCCCATTATTATGGAACTTGGCTATTCCTCAACCGATTTAAATGAAATTTGGTTTGCCCGATGGAAATGGGATTCTAAAATGGTTTTTAGCTGAAGTTCTGGAATATGGCTAACTAGGGTGGAATTTGGCTATTCCTCAACCGGTTTTAGTGAAATTGGGCATGCGAGATTAAAATGGGATTATAAAATGATTTTTAGATGAAGTTCAGGAATATGGCCAACTGGGATGGAACTTCGTTATTTACCAACTCATTTTAGTGCGATTTGGGCAGCGAGATGGAAATAGGATTCTAAAATGATTTTTGGATACATTTCATTTTCGACCAACTAGGATGGGACTTGGCTATTTCTGAACTGATTGTGGTGTAATTCGACATATGTGCATTGGAATTGAGATTCTACAATAATTTTTATCTGAGTTTCTGGAATATGGCCAACTAGGATGGAATTTCGCTATTTCTTAACCAATTTCAGTGAAATTGGACATGCGAGATGGAATATAAAATGATTTTTAGATGACGTTCTGGAATATGGCCAACTAGGATGAAACTTGGTTGTTGCTAAACCGATTTTAGTGAAATTTGACATTTTAAAATGTTTTTAATTTCATAAATTTATCCAAAAATCCATATTCCAGAACTTCCTCTAAAAATCATTTTATAATCCCATTTCCATCGGGCATACCAAATTTCACTAAAATCGGTTGAAGAACAGCCAAGTTCCATCCTAGTTGGCCATATTCCAGAACTTCCTCCAAAAAACAAGTTTAGAATCCCATTTCCATCACGCACGCCAAATTTCGCTAAAATTGCTTAATAAATAGCCAAGTTCCATAATAATGGGCCATATTCTAGAATTCCATTTCATCGCGCATGCCAAATTTCACTTGAATCGGTTAAGAAATATCCAAATTCCACCCTAGTTGGCCATATTCCATAACTTTGTCCAAAAATCATTTTAGAATCCCATTTCTATCGCGCATTTAAAATTTCACTAAAATGGATTAAGAAATACCCAAGTTCCATAATAATTGGCCATATATCTAGCTAGAATTCTATTTCCATCGCACATGCAAAATTTCACTAAAATTGTTTAAGAAATAGGCAAGTTCTATCCTAGTTGGCTATTTTCAGAACTTTATTAAAAAATCATTTTACAATCCTATTGCCATCGTACATGTCGAATTTCACCAAAATCGGATCAGAACTAATTGAGTTTCTTCCTGACTGGCCATATTCAAGAACCTATCTAAACATCTTTTTAGAATCGCATTTCCATTGGACATGTCGAATTGCACCACAATAAGTTAAGGAATAGCCAAGTTCCATGGTAGTTGGCCATATTCTAAAACTTCATCTAATCCTGTATTTCATCTAATTTTCTGTCGACCTATAGGCGAGTATTACAAAAAAAGGTCTGGTTCGTTAAGGGTTAATACATTTCCAAATTTCTAATTTTCTAAACCTCTAAGTAAGGAAATATCTAGATTTTCAACCTTTTGAACTGTCGTTTAAAATTCAAGAGTTTCAGAATTCTTGCATACATTTTCTTAATTTCAAAATTTCTAACTTAAGGTTTGAACCTCTCGAATTTAGCTTTAAAATTATGAATTTTGATATACATTTTTCAAATTTGAAATTAATTTAAAATAAATAGCAGCCATCGAATTAAATTAATTATTAAAGTTAGTTTAATTCATACTTGAATGAAACATTTAAAAATGTCTTATTTCGTAATCTAGTTTTATTAAATTAAATTTCCTAATTTCTGTTTTCAGAGTTTAAAAATTCTGAATTCTTTTAAGTGCTAGACTTATTAAATTTCAGAATTCCAAGATAAATATTCTCAATTTCTAATGAACTCCTAAGTCCTAACTTAAAAGGAGTTCTCGAGTTAAATTTAAATTCGCTTATATTTCCTAAATTTCCCAATTTTCTAGACCTTTAAGTTAGGATCTCTAAAATAAATTTCTATTCGATTCTCGTATAAGTCATTCAATTTTCTTAATATGTAATTTTCAAAAACTTTGAATTCTCGAATTTAAATTTTAAACTTTTCGAATAAATTTTCTAAATTTCAAAATTTCTAATTTTGGAAAGTTTCAAGTAAAAGCAGCTGGCAATTTTGAATTTAAATTTGAAAATTCTCGCACATTTTCTAAATTTCCTAATTTCGAGTTTCCTAAAGTTTTAAATTAGTAGCGCTCACAATTCCCTTATACATTTTAACTTTTTAATTTTCTAAACGTTTACGTTAAGGCCTCTTGAATTTAAGTTAAAATTTCAGAATTCATAATTATAATTAATAATAATATATGTAATTATAATTAATAATCCATTCCATTATTTATAATTTCCAAATTTCTAATTTGTTAAGCCTTTAAGTTAGGATCTCTCGAATTTTATTTTTCTTCCAGAATTATGGCACACAATTTTCAAATTTCCAATTTAAAATTTTTTAAACCTTCAACTTAGTAGAAATCGAATTATTTTTAATTATTTTAATTACAACTTTAATGATAGTACAAATTTTTTGTTTCATAATCTAGTATTAGTAAATAAAATTTCCAAATTTCTATTTTCACAGTTTAAAAACTCCATATTTTTCAATTGTTAGACTTTTTAAATTTCAGAATTCCAACATACATTTTTTCAATTTCTAAGAGTTCTCGAGTTTAATTTTGAATTCGTATAAATTATTCAAATTTCAAGTATCTAATTTTCTAAAATTTTGCTCTTCGACCAAACCATTGTTTTAGCTTTATTTTAGAGTATAGAAGCTCTTGTGATTTTCGTTTAACATTCAATGTCTATATTTAAACTAATCATCGAAGTTTAAAATGATCAAATTAACAGAATCCAAGTTTAACCAATTAGACTCGAATGAATTCGAAAAGCTCGAATAATCTCGAATCATCTTAAAATTCTAGAATAATTTCGATATTCTCAAAAAATTTCGAATATTCCCTCAAGAAATTCTCAAGAAATCTCGAATAGACGTTAAGCGACTCAAAAGCAAGAAAACGTATTTCTCCTAAAAATATCTGAAAATTGACAATTTTGATTAAAATCCACATTACTAATTCAAAAATCTCGGATTACGAGAATTTCACCTAACACAATGCTATGCTTAATTCAATCCAAGCAAACTTGAACATGTGTAAAGTATTACCCAGCCCCAAAACAATTCATCGGAATTGGATTAAAACGTCAGAAACCCCGATATACCTGCAATTCTTGAGAAACTCGAATAATCTGGAACAATCGCTATTAATACATTCTCGATGTATACAATTAAATTTTATTTTTAAAAAATGTATAAAACCAGCAAATTCTAAAATTGGAATGTCTGATGGCCGATTTTGTACCTAAGCATTATATGAATTTCTAAATTTTTTTTGAAAATGCGACATAATACTCACATAATCGCGCTTTCTCGCAATTGGGACTATATGTCAATTACGAGTTCTGGACACTCGAAATACGAGATATGCGTAACAGACACACCCCTAGAGGTAACCCCAGCAGATGAAATTGTAATGGTTGATGATAACGATAACTATATGTGTACACATAACTTGCTGTAAGATTGCAGTGCAGTAGGCTGAGAATTGGCTTCAAAAATAAATTTTCTCCAACCGAAAGCAGTTATGTCCAAAATACTTAAACAATGAATTAGATTTATCGCATGCGTGAAAATTTTAATTGGCAGCCGCTACTGGAGGTAATGTCCATATTTCCATATGAGAATTTTGGGAGGATAAAATAAAATTACATTTGGAGCAAAACGGGATGTGTTTTCGGGATTTTATTTTCGAACAATTGTTGATCCCTGGGTTGATAGAATTATTTAGTTTATGAGTATCTCTTTTCTAAGTGGACGATGATCCTCACAATTTTATTTCTGGCACGCTGTGCCACGGCTTCGATTGAAACACAATTGATTTTATAACTCGTTTTTCCACCATTGTCTTCCGATTCGCAGGAAAACGTCCAGAGCAGTTCTTTGGCTTATATTGTTATATCTGTAAAAAGGATACATTTTGTTTCAAAAACATTAATCGATACCGATGTTCTAACCCTTTATTTAGTAGTGTTTTAAATTTTCCCAGGAGCAAACATGTTTTTGATATATTTTGAATTGCCTGCAAAAGGTGACACTCCCTTAACAACTTTGCAATTTTCTTCCGAATATCCTAGAGAAAATTTCTTAGTATTTCGTTTGGTTTACCTATGACCTGCTTCGAAGAGTTTAAGCACTAACCGAAATTGTATCCTGTGAAATCAATCAACATAATTTATACACAACCAAACAATAATTTCCAAACCCCGTCAGCTAAAAATGTATTATTGTTATCTTGGAACTGGGTACGAAAAAGTAACAAAACATGAAAATATGAGGATTATTAATTAACTTCGCAAAAACATCCCACCTTAAGGCGATTTACGATTTTTTTTGAGAATTTTCCTTTTTGTCGGTTTTTCGGTAGAGAGAGTACAGAGTATCATGCACGTGTAATTTGGCCGTGAATTACAAGAATTTATGTTTTTTGTGGTATATATCTTTGTATTGCACTGTACAGCAGACATTTTGTGGTTTGGTGTATAGTAATACTTGCATTTCATATTGATCAAACAAAATAGTTTTAATTTCAAAAGTTTTATAAAAATAATCAATAGTTTAGCTAAAACATGTAGTGTATAAATATGTATGTATGTGTAAAAATAATATTACGATAATGATGTTAAAGTATAGTTTTAGCCAAATGCAACAGCTTTTGAACTTCATCGTCTGTATTTTTAATAAATAAATTGCACGCGCAAACAAATTGGTAATAAGGAGTGGTACGAAAATTTTTTGGGAATTTTTCATCTTTGTAATACACATACTTATATATACTTGTACATTCTACATTGCTTTGAAAAAATCAATATGATTTCACTGTAAACACTGAAAGTTTACTTTGTATATTTACTTTGTATACCACGTACGTAAGGAAGTTTCCTTTGTTTTATACTAGCATATTTTTTTGTGGTTGCCCTCTGGACACCAAAGAACTAGTTTTCTTTAATATATTTTATGCTCCTTTTGTCAGATTTGAATTTCTATTTTATTCTTATCTTTTGATTAGATAAATAACATTTCAGTATACGATTGGTTTTATGCGACAATGGATGGGATTCTATGAAAATTATTCGAGGGTTGAACAAAGTGTGCGATACAGAAAGCCGAAGGCTTTAGTTTCTCGATCGTTCATCTGAGTACTTATTTTGCATCCCAAATTTTATGGGTAATCGGCCGATTTTGTAGTTAAGGTGTGTTGCAAATTTTAATCACACAGTGCTTCATCAACCATGATTTATATATTTCTGTATACCAGACATTTATCGTTTGATGTTGAAAGGTCGAGTGCCGAAAGGCCGAATGTCGAAAGGCCAAAAGGCTGAATGGGTCGAAAGGCCGAATGTCGACAGGCCGAATGTTGAATGACCGAATGTCTCGATAGGTTAAATGTGCTGAAAAGCCGAGTGTCTAATGGTCGAAAGGCCGAATGCTTAATGGCCGAATGTCTCGAAAGGCTAAATGTGCTGGAAAGCCGAGTGTCTAATGGTCGAATGGGCCGAAAGACCGAATGTCTAAAGGCCAAATGGGTTGAATGGTCTAACGTGTGGAAGGCTCAATTAGGTTGAAAAGTCGAAACTTCCTTCATTTAAAAGCATTGAATTTATTTCTTAATGTAAAATGATTTATATAAATTGAAAATTCGTGCTGATAAATCATGCTACGTAAGTAGCAAATTAATGTGATCAAATTTTGCCAAAAAAAATGTGTGTCGTTTTTTTATTTATTGCTATTTAATGTATCGGTTATATTTCTTGTATGTTTTGTTATAATAACTGTTGTGGATCGGCGATGAGTTTATTTTTTTATGGTCAAGGGATTTTATTTGAGACCATATTTATATGTTATGTATTTCGCGGGATCACTACATTTACCTGAAAAAATACAGAAATTTTAAAATACAGAATAATTGAAAAGCTAAAATCAAGAAAAACAAATCCCGAAAAAACAAATCTAGCAAGATTTAGAGAAATTACCAGAAAAGCAATCCAGAAAAATAAATTTTGAGACACAATTCCTTTGATCTGTGTCTGTAAGGTTGGCGAAGCATTAAATCTGCAATTCGCTTCAATACATTCGAGCTGGGTACCTTATTTAGAACAAAATAATACAGAAATTTAAAATCCAGAAAACAAAAATCCAGAAACACAATTCTCAAAGTGCGGACCAAATTAAAGGGATCACTACATTTGCTTGAAAAAAAAATCCATAATAGTTGAAAATTAAAAATCCAGAAAAATAAAATCCCGAAAAAAATCTAAAAATTAGCAGAAAAGCAATCCAGAAAAATTATTTTGTTTAAAATAAATGAAAAAAAAATTCAATTTTAGCATTTTTAGACTTTTGATATGAGAGCGATACAATTCCTTTGATCTGTATCTGCAAGGTTGATGAAGCATTTACGAAGCATTAAATCCGCAATTCGCTCCAATAAAGACTGTGCACGTTAAAATCGTCATTTCATCACATCTTTCGCGTAATGACATGATGCAAGATCCGGCCAAAACATAGTGGATACACAGCATATTTCATGGTTTTTAAGGAAGGGCAAAAGTCGTTTCTGTAAGTGTAACACCAAATCGATTGTGCCATAATAAGAGATTGAACTCCAAACCATTATGCCCCTTCTCTACTAAGATGGCGATTCAAAAAGACTTCCTCTTTCCTAAGGTCGTGAAAATAATAATTATACCCATCTGGTCCATCCAAGTTAAATTTCTTTTCAAAAGAAAATACGACTGTTTGCCAGTCATTAACATTTTGACCTTGCATCACATTCCAAGTCATGTGTTCCTTTGCCAATTCCAATCGTTTCTGCTTCCGTTCATCATTCAGTGGTGGTTTTTTCTTTAAATTCAGCCGATTCAGATGTTTTGCACTTAAAATAGCACGGCGGACAGTCGATTTACTGGCATTAACACTAGCTTGAAGGGCAATTTTTGTTGTAGAAAGAGCCGAATTGGAGGCTAATCTAACAATTTTCCGTTTATCCTGAGATGTAAGTGCCTTTGAAACCCTTTGAGGTAATTATAACTCCATACAATTTTGTCCGATCCTACAACCTATATCACGGCCTAAAAGCCCTTCCTGATGATACATATCTATTTTGGGCATTTCTGATAAAGTTAAACACTTTTCTTTGCCATTGATTAAAAACTGAATAACAAAACTACTAATTTTTAACTTCACTTTAAAATTTTTGGAAAAATAAACTATTCTGATAAATGAGCAACGACAACATGTTTGGTGGCGGTAATCAAATGAACCGAAACAAAATCATGAATTTCTGACTCATTTTACAAAACAAAACAAAAAACACAGTTATCTTGATGTCTATGTTGCGTTTTGTTATTGTATTCAGTACTAAATACTCTTTCTTTCTCTATTTCACAATTTATTCTATCTCAAACGCACCGGCTGGAAATTCACTTTTGCTTCCCAGAATTGAGTGGCGGTAATCTATTGAACCGCACTGTGTGTTGATTAAAATAATTGCACGACCTTTTTATCCGTTTTTACGCACTTAACCGGGTGATTTTTATCGCTCCTTTTTTATTTCAGTTGATAATGTTGATTTCGGTATTTTCACCTCTCTTTGGTAATACATACTCAAACCCGACAATTCGGAATTTTCCAAGTATTTGGAAATAATTCGTTTGCGCACATCTTCTTCTGCAGACGACATTTTGAGAACTGAGCGAAATGCATTGTGTGTGAGGTCATTTCATTATAGAAGATGTAAACTAAACTGGTATTTCCAGATTTTAACGTGCACAGTCTTTATATTCGTCGATGCCATACTAACCCAACGAATTGAGCCAACCACAAAATAACTTGAAACGTTTGTGGTAGAATTATTAGTAGAAGCGAATGAGCGATACGATTTCTTTGATCTGTGTCTGTATCTGAACAGTTGACGAAGCAATTTCCATTATCGTAAATATTAAGAATTTTACGGAAAAAAAAATTCGACATTTTATAAATTTTAATTTTAATTTTGGCCGCAGTTTGATAATTGTGTTTCTGGATTTTGGTTTTCGGAATTTTTATTTTTCTGAAATCTTTTTTCGGGATTCAGGTTCTGTATTATTTTGATCTAGATAAGGTAGACAACCCCAAAAGATTTGTATCGCTCATCTCGCTTTTACTGATAGTTCTACCACAAATGTTTTAAGTTAGTTTGCTTTGTGGTTGGCTTAATTCGTTGATTTAGTATCGACGAATGTATTTGAGCGAATTGCTGATTCGTGATATATTGGTAATGCTTCGTCAACCTTGCAGACACAGATCAAAGGAATTGAGTCGCTCGTATCGCTTCTACTGATATAGATGTACCATGTACCACAAATGTTTTAAATTGTTAACAAGTCTAAAACTGCCTGTTAATTTGTTTTAAACCACATATTTTATCTGGATTTTTTTTGGATTGCTTTTCTGGTAATTTCTAGATTTTTTTTGTCTGTATTTTTACTTTTCAATTGTTCTGGATTTTAAAATTTCTGGATAATTTTTTTCAGTCAAATGTAGTGATCCCAGAACTATCAGCAGAAGCAATTGGATTGGTTCGTTATCCAAAATAAAAAAATCCCAAAAAATCAAGTTTTGTAAATATAACAAATTTTTGAAATATTGTTTTAATTCGTTGTATACCTTAGAGGATAAGGCTGCCGCCCCCAAACCCCCGCTTTTAAGATTTTTTGAAATTCGAACATTCATAGAGATTGGAGTACATATTTTTGAAAAATTTATGTTTTTTCCGCCGCTTAGCATTTTTGAACCCTTTGCGCAAGGATGACAGGAAACGTCAGAAAAATTTCAAAAATATTTACGTTTGTATTTCACATACTAAATAAAAAACTGACGAAAGCCGCTTAGCATATTGGTCCTTTCCGCGCAAGGATAATATGAAATTATGTAGATTCCTTTTGTTTTCATATTGTAGTTAATAAAAATTAGTTGGGGTCTTCCTTTTCGATGAGGCGATTTACTTTGTATTTTTCGGCTTTTTTAAGGAGATTTTTTCATTCGGGAAAATGATGGTCAATAACACCTGATACTTGCGAATTGTGATTTTTATTCGCTTACTAGAAGTAAACGCAAATGTTTTATTACCAAAATAAACAACAAAACAATTCCTGCTCTAAAATTTCATTGTACGATCAAAACTCGTGCGCTGGTCGTAAAATGAGACTTGAGAGCAGAAATTCGTGGTTTCTTTTGGCTTTGAACTACAAGTTTAAATATTTAGGCACATTTTAAGTAAACTTTCTTTTACTCTTAAAGTATTCCTTGAATCGAATGGTAGAAAATGATTTATTGGTAGTCTCATTTGAACAAACAAGAAAATAATTTAAAATAAATACAAATTGCTGTCGTACGGAGATTATCATCGCAGAAATTTATAAAGATTTATGATGGGAGAAGACATTCGTCAGTGACAAATAATTTTTTTCGTCATAACAAAAGGCAAATCTCAAGTTAAAGCCGGTTTATCTTTAGAATTATTATTTATGTATGTTTATACAATAAACATGCACATACATACAATCTAATTTATTTATGTAACATATACGTTCATGTATAACCATACAACATAATTTATTATGTACTACATATTTATGTTCTTATTTTCATTTCAGATAAAAGGGTATGCTTTACCATCTAGTTACTGCTAAGGATTCATTATGTTACATAACATTGTCTAAGGTTTTACACATAAGAATGTAATGATTATTTTGGATGGATCTGTAGGCGAATAAAATGGTATACATTTTTTTATTATACATGTAATGTGTACATAAATAAAATTATTGCGTTTTTATGCTTGTGCTAATATTTATGGTATTACTTACAAAAAGGTGAAATAATTTGTATTACGATTTTTATTACAATTATTTTTTTGATAATCAATGATTAACACTTAACCAAAAAGCCTGGCGTTATATGTAGGTACTAATTTAGATGTTTTATTTAGCGGAAGATTCTTAATTTTTGAAACTAACCTGTTACTCGTACAAAACCTCTGAAGAAAATTCAAGGACTGTTTCACATTAATAAATAATGACAATATCACATAACATGCTCTAGCAATTGTACCTAAGGTAGGACGTTAAAAATTATCTTTGAAAGAATATGGAAGGGTCCCGAGTCCCAAAACAAATCGTGGATAGTTATAGGTCGCGAAAATAATTCTTAATACTTTCGTGAATGGCGTCGCCTTTTCTGAAATACTTTTCCCGGTGTAAATTTGGGTGAAGTTGATTTTTAGAACAAGTGCTAAACATGATCTATAAACAAATAAAAAATTTGATTTTCGAAATTTTAATAATTTTGATTTCACAATTTTAGATTTAGACTGTGTCCGAAACCTATTACCGCCCAACTTTGTGTTTTTTTCCGAGCTTAGATACTTAAGTTTTCTTCAAATAAATGTCAAACATTTAAGTTTTATTGCGGAATATTTAAAATCTTGAACTTTTAATTTGAAAGAGTTTGTAAGGAATAGTAAAATTTATAATATTGAATTTTAAGATTATGAAAAAATTTTAATTTTTTAAAACTAAGAATTTTTAATTTACAATTTCCAAAATATTATATCTTAATTTTAAGGTTTTAAATTTTGTTTCTGAAAGTAATTTTAATTTGATTTAAATTTTTTCGATTTTATTTGCTAAGAACTAAATTGAAACATTATTAATTTTCAGTGAGACTGGGTATTTGTACTAGTATTCCAAAATTATAGGTGCGAAATTATGAAGTTTAGTTTTAAATTTCTAAACAATTATTTTATTTTATTTAAATTAAAATTGTTAACAGAAAGCTTTATAAATGAAAATATTCTTAACAAAATCGTGTAATAAGAATTTAGCAAAAATATGGAAACTTTCTGGACATTAAATAAATTTTGAGATGATATCTGATGTTGTTTTATAAAAACTTTCTTCAAAATTAGCTTTTTGCAAAAAATTTGATTCATTATCCTATATTTTAGCTTCCGCTATGAGTGTATAATAATGAGTGCCCACATCTACTTAAATGATTTGAAATTTTGCTAAGCAAATTCTTAAAATCAAATACATATTGAGAAACTGGATACATTCAAAAACTCAGTCAACTGCATAGATTTTTACGCTTTGCGTTCAAAAATTAAATCTACAGCAAAATACTCGCAGTACGACAATCGAAAATCAAATTTACTAATGAAGCCATAACGCAGTTATTGCCATCTTTTATTACATAAAATAAAAGCGGAAAATTATATTTTACACCGTTAAATTTACACCGTAATTCTGTTAATTCATTAAACTTTTTCATTATCCTTAAAGTTAATTTACAATTTTTAATTATTTTAATTTTTAAATAAGTTTCTTAAAATGATTTAAAATGGTTAAATTTTTAAATTATTAGGACTTTCAAATATTGAACATCTTTAAAAGCAAATTCTTATTACGGATAAAAAATATTCACAATTGAAAAGTACCATAACCATCAGACGTATCTTTTTTGAGCTCCTCTCCTACTCGTTCACTCGAAGAGGTTGTTACCGGCGTGGTAGATTGTTGTAGGATGTCAAATAAAAATTATTGGTCCTCTGTACATCTGCCGGAACTGAAATTAGAAATTTATTCGAGCAGAGCCTCCAAGGCGGTCGCTTAAGCGTGGCTAGTGCTCAGGGCTGGGGTGGGTGGTCTTGGAGGATGCACCAAATCTTGGTAGACCGCATTGAGATAATAAAAGAATTTTAATCAGGAACAAGGAAATGGATAAAGAAGGATTAGCAGACGAAGAATACTTACCTACCGAATTTGGCTGACTATACTAACCTCATCATTCAACGACACAACTTGCGAAATTACAACATTCTCGAATTTAGAATCAACTTAGCGAAAATAAATAAAGTCCACATTTGAGTATTTTAAATTTAACAAATATTTCATCAATTGAAATTTATATTTCGTGAAAATCAAAGAAAATTATAAACATAACAATAATAAAAGTTTCTAACCCCTAGCTAGCCTAACCTTATTCTAAAATTTAGATTTGAAAATAATTATGAAAATCGAAATTAAATTAAATGATCTATTTTTAAATTAATGATACAACACACCAAAAAAAATGTCTCAGAAAAATTATTATTATGAGCAAAATAAAATATTATGAAAAAAAAATTATATGTTACTTGTGTTTTACATGATGGCGATGATGATGCTGTATGTTGATAGTTGAGAAGATTCCATATTTAACGCGAAGTGGTGTGACTATACGGGTTTTTATTTTTATTTTTATTGTTTGTTGTTTGGTCAATCACTATTATCCCGTTACACCACGGAAAAACAAAATGGAAAATGTTTTTCTTCTTGTTCACTAGTAGCACGACATGTCACTACGAGCATAAAATAAAATATTTTTCTGGTGATACAATATACCAATTACACGCACAAATGTTCACTATAGCACTCGTATTACCATTTCTTGTTTTCCCTTTTAGCTTTGTGTCCATCTAGTTTGTGGTATTATTTCTGTGATCGTTCAAATAAATCACATTAGAAAACAAGAATGTTGCGCGCACTCAAACAATGTCACCAGCACAAAATTTCGTTTATTTTATTTTATTTTGTTAGTGCCTTTACCTTAGTCCATATTTAGCAGTTTAGCACACGAAATTTTTCCATACACGCACAGATCACTCATTATGTTCATGACCACTCTGTTAATATTGTCCGTTGATTATCACGGGTTTTATTATCACGTTAATTTTATTAATGGCACTAAATTAACAATACTTTCATGTACCACTGTCCATTCACTTTTATTATGAGCATTATTTTAATTTTATTGAATTTTATTTTATTTTTCGTTATTTATATTTTTAATTCATGTAGTTAATAAATTTACTGTATTTTCTAGACTTAAGCAATATATGATTTTATAATTAAATAGGGAATTAAATATTAATTTCATTGAATTTATTTGTGTTATTATTCGGACCAGAATAGCAAAAATGGATTTTCGTTTCTATTCATTCCGTTAGCTGATTCTACTTTTGGCCTTTATCGGTTAATTTTTTTTTCCGTTTGTTCCCGCCACAACCAAATGAAGAATTTGTATTGAATTTTGTTTTTCTTCTCTTTACTGAACAAAATCGCACAATAACTGAACACTAAACTGATGATTCTCACTTTATAATTTTATAATCACCAATCGACTGACTAATTTAATTTCAACAAAAAAACTCGTGCTAACCGATCACTCAAAATTTATATTTTAGATTTTTGGTTTTTTTTTTACAATAAATTGACGGAACTGACTTTATTAGTTAACTTAAAATTAATCATCATTGATCGCCAAAATTAAACTATTTTCTTATAACATTACCGACGAACTCACTTAAAATTATCGCTTCTCGATTTTAACATTACAACTGACTCCCGAGCAGCCGAAATTTTCCGCTTTTATACCCCCGACGTCTATCCCCACTCCACCAACCGGACACCGCTTAACACAAAAAAAAATAGTACTGCCATCTTACAAATTGCCAAAAACTGATGCGCTAAACGCACCAGCCGCATTGACATTCACCATTTGTGATGAACTAAAATGAGCGCGTTGGTGCATTTATCGCAACAAGGTGTTGTGCTTTAATATAGACTACTGAAACGATAGTTTTTATTTCTAGACCAAATTTAAAAATTAAACAGCATCCAGGACACTGTAAAATCTTGGGTTAAAAGCATAGAAGCATTTTGGAAGATAACTTTGGGATTTTCAACAAGATTCTGGATTGACAGAAAGCAAGAACTATTCAAGCGTGGTGCAAAAACAACTTCCTTTTTCTATTGACCAGATCTAAACCCGATAAACCTCCACAATATTTGGTCAATGCTGTCGTCAAGAGTGTAAAACACCCCAAAACAAAATTAAACTCACTGTAAGAGTCTTTACTGGCGGAACGGGCATCCGATAGAACTGACATAAATTAATTGTTTGCAACAGCAGTTAACTTATGTAAGAGTCTGAATTTATGATTTGGTGCAAAAGTAATCATTATTTATTAATGTACAGAAACAAAAATTAAAGATAATTATCAATAGATAAAAATTTAAACAACTCATTTCTAAACGAATTTCTTGTGTTGTTAAAATCGAAAATATCGTAAACCGAATTAAAAAGTCGCGACATTTTCATAACTGGTTCATAAAGTGCAAAATTTGTAGACACAAGATTATTATGTAGCAAAAGACGGCGTCGCAAACACAATATATTCGGGAAGTCAGAACATCGTGCACGAATATAACAAATACAACGTCTAGTCGGTGATCCAAACGTTGAAGTTTTAAGAAATTACAACGATCATTATAGTGTGGGAGAACATACTAATGCACTCGCTCAGTAGGTAATCCACGAAAGGCATACAAAACAAATTACTTCTGAACGCTCTCAATTTTATTTGAAATTTATAAAATGGTGTACTAGATCTGAAAAGCGTGTTCTAGAATGGAACGAACAAGTATAATAAACGCTCTTACATCAAGACAAATCGTCCACGGCGAAAACTCCAATTACATAATGTTAGTTGAAAAAACCAAATCGAGAAATTTGCTTCGACTTTCGCTTATTCGGTTCAACTGGATCAATGGTGTACTAGCAAAGTGATCAGTGACTGCTAATCAATTTTGGTCGGAAGAAGGGGCGGTGAAAATTCCATCTACATCAGTCCAAGTAATATCAGGAAGATTGTAGTAGCCACTAACCACTAGTTGTTCACTAACGCGAACCAATAATATATAAAAGATAATATTCCAATGTAGAACCGGAGGGAACATATGTATATGCAGCAACCACAACGATAGGGAAACTGGCTACATTAACACTTACAGTAATAACATTATGGATGGCAAGCAATGAGCTCATTTGAAATCGAAATTTTAACAGCAATCAACACACTCCCTTCCTTCAGGCTGGTACAAATATCATGTCGATCTTTTATGTGAACGACGTAGTTGGGTGGGAAATATTCTTCCGAATTGAAACTTTTAGTAAGCCACGTTTCAGAGATAATAATCACATCGTAATCCGTGTGAAGAGCGCTAAGCAAGAATAATTTAGCTTATCACGAATACTAGAGGCGTTGTGATAGTACATCGAGGTAAAAATAGTTTATCCGGATTTATGAACGAAAGCATCCTGATTGAAACTGCATCAATTATATTCCGGGAGAGTTAATACTGGTACAGCTGTGACACTATTCTGGTGTTCCCAGCGAATTACGAATTAGGAATTAATTTATTATCAGTTCTAAAGCATACTAAATTTTGGGGAAAATAGTTCCATTTCATAGTAATTTTGTTGTTTATTTTTCCCTAATTTGGCTGGGAATTATTTTGCTCCCAAAACATGAACAAAATACCAATCGCTCAGTAAGCTTTGGAAAAACCAGAATAGTGCCGCTGGTATCCGCAATTTCACATTTGAGACTTCTGCCCAAAAATTTCGGTTAGTCTAATAAATACACCAGTTGGGCATATAGAGCCTTATCACGAAGATCAAATGTTCGTAGAACATTTGATGCAAAAATTGCTTGTTCATTATATGACGGACTCCAGCTCCAGGAACCGGCCAATGCTTTATGGCCCCCCGGAGGCGCAGTTGTTAGCATGCTTCCTTTAAGCTCCGGAGGGCCCGGGTTCGATTCCCGGCGGGTGATGAAAAAATCACGGCTGGTTAATGTAAGGATCAATGAATTAATCATTCATTATCCGTTGAAAAAAATGATTACGAAACTTCACAATGAAGCGGCCAAATCCCTCTATGGGATGTAGCGCCAGCGAAAAAAAAATGCTTTATGAACATTCGAGCAAACTTATTTGACTTCGGGACTTTTGATTTATGTTGAATAAATTTCATCACCGGAACTTACACTGACCGGCACAAAAAACGGGCCACCCTAAATACATTTTTTTTTATGCAAATATTTTTTCAAACGCCCTAGCTATAAACATGAAACAAAAACCAAATTCAAGGCCATTCAAAATAATCTTAGAAAATATTACAATAACATACTTTGTCTAATCATTTTTATTTATCCCACAACATGATTTTTAACTAAATTTTCAAATGTGAATACCTCTTGAACTGCACTAGATGGAAACATGAAACAGAACCTCATATTCAATATCATTGAAAACAATCTTGAAAATGTGGGTAATGCCTACTCTTTCTAAACAAGTGGTTGATAAAATTTTGAAAATTTTATTTTAATTTTCAAACATAAGCCCAACAAAAATCATAATTAACAAATAAAACAAATAAAAAATGTTTAGTAGCGTGTATTGGCCTCCCCCCCCCCCCTCCCCCGCCCCGCGAGCTTGAATAACTCCTGGTATCCCTGGCCCTATACTTTTGATAATCTGTTGAATTTTCCCATTCCTGTAGAAGCGCGCTTCGGAGTTGATCCAGCATTTCTGGAGCTGGAATACGAGACCAAATTCTTCTACCAAGAATGTCCCACATGTGTTCTATAGGATTCAAATCGGGACTCCTTGCCAGCCATGTCATCGTCGAAATATTTACCTCTGCCAAGTATTCATTCACGACTCTGGCAATATGAGGTCTTGCATTTTCGTGCATTAGCATGAAATTATCGCCAATAAATGGTGCTTAGGGAGCAACATATTCTTCCAATATTTCGCTAATATAGAGAACGGCCGTTATAGATCCGGTGAGAACCAGGTAAAGCTCGGTGCGTGCTTCCATCGAAATTCCCGCCAATACCATAACTGATCCACCTCGAACCCTTTCGCTAAAGGTGCATGAAGCGCAAAGCTCCTCCGGTCGTCGCCATACTCGTTCTCGCCTATCGAGAGACCGCAAACAAAAATTCGATTCATCGGTGAATAAGAATTGGCTCCAATCAGATTCAGTTCAATTTTCATGTTCCCTGGCAAATTGTAGCCGAGCAAGCCTGTGTTGTGGCAGAAGTTCTGGTCCCGTGGCTGGCCCTCGTGCATGAACATCTACTTCTCCCAAACTTCGCCGTTTTGTTCTTTCGTCTTTAGTGACATAATAAAAATTTAACATACTGACACAGCAAAATGTAAACTCGACAATAAAACGATTAAATATCGAAAAAACAATTTCACAAATTTTCGATTTTCTAAGATTGTTTTCAATGAACTTGGATTTGTGGTTTTGTTTCTTGTTTCCAGCTAGTTCAACTATGTTCACAATTGAAAATTGAGTTATAAAACATGTTGTGGGATAAATAAAAAAATACGGCCACATGATTAGACAAAGTATGCTATGGTAATATTATCTAATATTGTTTTGAATGGCCTTTTGAATTTGGTTTTCGTTTCATGTTTCTAGCTAGTGCGGTCGAAAAGATATTTGCATAAAAAAAAATGTTTTTTAGGTTGGCCCGTTTTCTGTACAGTGGAGTACAACATTTGATGTAACAATTAATTGTTATTTATTTAACCGACCCCAGGAACCGTCTATTTGACAATTTCTACATCTAGCAATCGATAAAAACCGGTTTTGGGATTTTTGATTTTTGTTGAACAAATGAAAGACGGTTGATTCACGGCGCACAACTCACTTTTCACAATTTACGCCGAACAATTCACGCTGTCCACACAATTAACGATGCAGAATTCACAGAATGCATAATTAATAATTCACAATTCACATTTCACTTTTAATTTTTTTTATAAAAAATTCACGGTGTGCCGTGAATCAACCGTCTTACGTTCGTAATCGTACTGGTTTAAAGACGGAGGCACGTATGCGAATGGGTTACGGTTGTACTATGGCGAGCAATTCTCTTCCCGCAATTTAAGTAGAAGCGAAGTTCACAGGGTCAATCAAACTACACAACATAATTTTTTAAACACTTTTTTATCAGCCTGCTGTTGTAGTCAAACTAACTACGTTTGCGTGATGGCCATTGATCGCTTGCAAGCATTTGTGTCTGTATCATTTCATTTTTTGAATGCTCCATTGTTTGGCTTTCAATAAAACAATAAAATATTGGGATGGTCCATTCCTACCGCAGAGCTGAATTTGCGATTGCATACTTCCGATACATTACTTGATTTATCGCCTTGTGTTAGCATTGTATTGTTATGATTCCATTTTAAAATCACAAATCATGCAAATCTTGGAGCTTTATCGATTATAAATCGTCCCACAAAATTATCCTCAAAATAACTTAGCAACTCTTTCGGAATGAGGTTTTCAGCTACAACAACGTTAAAATATTCAACGACTTTATCGGGATAAACGAACACTAGTGCTGCCAGTAATTTACAATTCATGGCGAAAGTTGCGTCGGTGTCATATTTAGGCTTGAATCCATGAGAACATATATTTCTATAAAATGCCAGGCGAAAATGGAAACAACACAGCTTTACATAAGCATTTGCAAATTTTTATTCAAATTCATTGATAGCTGCCATTTCAAAATCCATTAGTATAATTTCTGGCGTTAATGAAGACTTCAATATTTTCAAATTGGTTATAAGTCTTGCATAAACTTTTTCGATTTTCCCGATAGCAAAGCATATACACAAGGAGTGCTCTTATTTTCGAAAATGCCATGAATGACATAGAGTTGTGCAAAATTAGCAAGGCAAACACTGAAGGTACCATCACAAAACCATGTGGTTGAATTAGAAAGTATCTGCAAATTGTTAGATGTTGCAAAAATTAACAATCGTTATTCATCATTTGATCCATTGTCAAATAACAAAAATAATGTTTCATCTGCTAACCAGCTAACTTATATCGGTCAAGTATCTTGAAACCTCGAGACGTTGGCATTAATTGTACTCCTTCATTATGTTGGTGCCTTTCTCGGTGTATCGTACGAGTAATTGATCTGTTTATCGGCGTTCTTGCAGCTGTAGCAGACGTAACACTAACGGCCTCGTTTGAAATAAGCAAAAGAATTCTGAGCAGAATTCCTGATGTTTTCCAAATGTTTTTGGGCTTCAGCTTTTGCTGCGTCTCCTGGGTGGTTGTGTTCCTCATTACTCCATATAATAGAATCACTACTAACATGTAAACGAGCTCGACATCTTGTTTTTTGATACAAGGAACAATGCCATTTTGATTTTTTCAATCCGTTTTCAACGTAAAAGAAATATCCTTTATATAGAGTGCGATTTCTTTTCTTTTCCGAAAGAACGTATTTTAAGTTCAATCTAGAGTTTATTTTTAAAATAAATATTTAATTCACGGTGCACAATTCATTTTTTGAATTCACATTACTGCTTTTATGATAAAACTAATAAGGTATTATTTGGAACAAATGCATTTCGAAAACAATTCATTCAAAGGCAATTATTAATGTATGCTCATGATAAACCAATTGAATAGGTATGATTGACAGCTGTTTCAAATTCGGCTTTTCTTGCGCATGTTGTCATTCGGTGCGATAAAATCACCAGGCTTCGTTGTTTTCACAAAATTTTCACAAGAACTATCATCGCAAAACAATTCGATTTGTTTTTGTTTGCTATGAACTAGTGTTTATAAAAAAAAAACGTATAGCAAAAATGACCGAATGACGAAATTTTTTAGTGAAAGAGATAGCAATACATGCGCTTGATCATACCTATTAAATTGGTTTATCATGATGTATGCTTACATAGTTTTAATTTTATTTTTCCAATTATTGGATACTTGTTTATTCACAGTATATCATTTCTGAATTGCCTTAGATGCTAGCATCTAAAGCAGAGGCGTCCAAGCCAAATGAGTATTTTTGGCAAATTTTCAAAATAACTAGAGCATGAAAACTGCGATTAGAATAAAAAGCCAACTGGACAACGCGGTAACTATTTATGTATCCATAGCCACAGAATTTTTTACTCTGGGGTGAGTGTGAAAACCACCGCAATTTTTATTCCATTTTGAGTCATGCGGCCCGCGGGCCGCATGCTGCAATGTGTAACAACTATTGCGGTGGTCTTCACATCTATTTCGGAGTGATAAATTCTTTGGCCCTGGATACCTAAATAATTACCGCGTTGTCCAGTTGACTTTTTATTCTAATCGCAGTTTTAATGCTCTAGTTATTTTGAAAATTTGTCAAAAATACTCATTTGGCTTGGACGCCCCTGATCTAAAGCAATTCAGAAATGATATACTCTGAATTGTGAATTATTAATTATACATGCTGTGAATTGTGCTTGACGTTAATTGTGAAATGTGAATTGCTCGACGTAAATTGTGAAAAGTGATTCGTGCACAGTGAATCAACCGTAACCCGAACAAATCAAGTCACTTCCATCGTTTGTTCGAGACAAAAATCGCCTTATTGTATACCATTTTGTTTAATATCAAATCTAAATTTTATCCTATTTGCTAAGATCTTCACTTCGGTTTAAATTTTTGTTTTGTTCTATGAATTAATAACAATACAAAATAGTGGCTTATCAAAGGTCTATCGAACAACTTAATCGTTACTGAAATATGTTTTAAAATCTTAAATGATTGTAGGAAAATTATAAGTGTTTAAGGTCCATAGAATTCCTTTCCCCGTGGTGCGACAAAGACCAAGCCACATGTTGCATTTACATTTGACCTATTTTAGATTTTTGCCTTTTTTGGTGATATTTTTAATTTCAAACACAGATTGGTAACGTTAAGCGTATAATATGATCGTCCTCAAACTTCTAGTTAGTATTATACTGTACCAACTTTCCTTGATTTTAAATAAATGAGAACGACAAAGTTATCAAATTGTTTTGTCACATCACCATCGTTATCATAAAAAATTAAGTTTCTAATTTTCCGCATCCTTCAAAAACTATGTAGTCTTTTTTATCAACTTTTCTCATCATTAAAAGAAAAAAGGATACAATATTATGTATCTTGTTTGTAAGTAATACGCTTGTTATTAATTAGTTGTGTTTACGTATACAAATACATAATTCGATTAACTACATAAATTAAAATGTTACTATTTTTCTTTATTTTAATTTTCCAAGCTTTCAAAATTATTCAAACGGATCTAATCAAAATTTTATCATACATACATATATACAAACACAAATCAATACATAGATCAACCGGGCGGGATAAGGAAAATGACGTACAGGTATGCAAATTTTGTTATATTTTCAATTTCAGTGTGTTGATAAAATTTGTGTTGTCATTTTTTTTTTTGGCACGACCTAAAAAATTTATTCAAACATAAATCTTACATGATTAGTTAGAATACGCAGGATCCGCATAAAAAAAATATTTTGTTTATCTAATATTCTGGATATTATTTAAATTTTAGCTTATGCATGTTTAAGCAAATAAGTGTGGGAAACCCAATGAAAAATTCATTGAACCTATCCCTAAGACAATTTTTATATATATATCCATATAACACACAAAAACAGTCAACATAATTCTTTTGGGGATTTCCAACAAAAAAAAAAAAAACTCAGCAGTTTTATTTTGCCATTCTTGACTTATCGACGTCAACAAGAAAACTAACTACGTGTAAACGAGCACAAAAAGAATCGATAAAATGGAAAATATTAATTCAAAATTTTCCATCTCGATTAGATGTATGTGTAATATAAACATATATGGGAAATGTATATATACTGCTCGAGAACTGTTTTTCCATTAATAATTCGCAGGTGTAGAGCATGTTAATTTTGCATAGGTCATGGTATAATGTTGACTTAAGTTTTGAAGAAAAATGTTGGTATTTTATGGTTTTTGGTACAACGATCTTATAGAAACGTGTAACGACTTAAATGTTTATAAAAAAAAAATTGTTGGTTATATTTTGACACGTTAAGTTGATTTGGGATTGGAATCGAAATTTTGTATGGTATTCAGTCATTTAGGTAATGGGTGTGATGTTGGTATAATGTATAATTTCAAATATTATGCTAAAATGTTTTACGTGTGGAAAATGATGTTATAATAAATTATTACAATTTTGGGGAGAATAACTTATAGGTTCTCCAAAATTATGCCGAGTAAATATTTTTTTTTTAGCCCATGCTCTAAATGTCAAAAGCAAAAAACTTTCTACTATACTATATCCTATATACATTGAAATCCTTTTCAAGGTCAATCAAAGGTATATAATTTTAAGTAGCCAGAGGATTATTCCATCTTTTTATCAGACTATTCACAACAATCTTTTGATATTTCATTTTCGCCATAAGGAGTATTTCTTGCTTGTACTGTCATGATCCATTCGTTTTCATGTTTGGTTTAAGGATCGATTTGCATATTTACAAAATTATCGGAGTAATAGCGTTAAAGTTCCACCTTCCCCCTTAGCCAAACCCGTCTGCTGTAAAACTCTTTACCAATTTTTATTACTAGCTTATGCCATAGTTGTAGTCATTCTCCAAACACCATAATATGAACCACTTTGTTATTTAGTTATTAACCTATTAAATAGTGGCATAATGGTTGTGACAAGGCGACACCACCAATTTAACACACATAAACATAAATACGGTACATTTAATTTGGATCTTTTGCACAAACATACAAATTACGAAACTTGTGTGTTATCTGTTGTTAATAATGGCTGAAAGATTTAGAACAAAATCATCAAAAACAGTAAAGGAAAAC
The DNA here is from genome assembly GCA_963556165.1 of Tipula helvola. NCBI lineage: Eukaryota > Metazoa > Arthropoda > Insecta > Diptera > Tipulidae > Tipula > Tipula helvola. Next base: position 20,464,935 of record OY744483.1, read on the forward strand.
GTGTGGTATGAATATGTATCATGTACACAAGCATATCCTTGCTACATGTATCTTTATTTTTATTTCAGCCGAATAAAAAATCTCACCTTGAAATTATGGAGGACGTAATGTAGATATGTACATGTGTACCAATAAAAAATATAGATATTATATGCTACCTGGAAAAAGATATACGGTTGTTGTGAAAATTTAATGAAAATGTAGATACATTTTTTCGGCAATAAACTAAAATGTTGTATGTATGCAGAGTAGAGATATCATACCCAGAATATATAGATACCTGTATATTACGTACATATCTGAGATAATTTTGGCTTTACACAACCGTATTAGGAAAATGAACAGAAAAATACGAAAATCTATTTGCCAGAAACCAGTTGGGAAATTGAATTAATGAACTATTTCTTTAAAGCATCAGAGCAAAAGACGCAATTCTGTGAATTGTGCGTGGATTTTGTTCTTTAATTTATTAATAACACATTTAGATATTACACCATTACATGTGTGTACCCATACCTTTTTTACTTCATTTAATATTTTACTTATTGTTTCTAATTTTAAATTTTGGTATAGATACAACCGAATACATTATGAAAATCTCATTCGGTTCCTTCAAGCAATTTGAATTTTTAATTTTGTGTTCAAAATGTGTTTTTTTGTTTTTTTTGTTTTCGTATTGTTTGCAGTTAGTTTGCTTATTATGAATGAGGTTGGCCGCAAGGAATCAACATTAAAATATTGTATAAAAAAATGTAATCTTTAAACAAAAAATCTTTAACGAGTTTAGTTTTAAGGAATACAAAATTTATAAGCTCGTTATTTATTTAACATTACATTTTGGTACATCTAGCAACATAAACTGTTGTTTTGCAAAAATGGTGGAATTATTAGGTAGTCATAATTTTGAATGGAATGTTACACAAGAAAATGCAGCAAATTATAATTTTTTGGCGGATTTTTCTAAACTACATATAACTAGTAAAAATTAACGAGAATATGAAATCTCGCTTTTGTTAGCAAAGCTGGTAATTTGCTTGCTACGTGGTTTCGAAAATCTTAGCCCTTAGTATTGGGTTGTATCACCAAAACTTACTTGAAAGTCATCGATTATTTTATTCATATCAATTGAATTCTGACCTTACTAAAGATAGCAGACAAAATTATCTGCATTACCGACATATTTTATATGTGATATTTCTTAGAAATAAAGTAATAATTATGCAATACATTATCTTTTAAAGATTTATTGATTGATACGGATGTACGACCAAGCCTCAGCAAGATTCCCGGATACGCCGGATCCACCGTACAACACCTTACATATAACAAGACCGAAGGTTAGGAAAGGAATGTTAGCATTATAGACTCGACCCGATTTCAGCCACCTATGCAGTCGATAGTTAGTAAATAATTTTGTTAGTATTTTTTTTTTTTTTTGACAAGTTGTTAGTCACAAGACAACACAGTCTCCTAATCAGCGTTCCTCATTAGTTCAGGTTTTTTCTGAAAAGCTATAAGAAATTTCTCCACATTTCCAGTGAGGGAGGGGGGCGAAATTTCGTTCCAACATCATGTTTCCATGCGGTCATCCAAATTTGTACTAACTGTAGCACGTGTTGCTTGACGTTACTGTTGAAGTTGTTGCGCCTCTGCTGACTCTCCTACTCGCCCTCCATTTGCAATACATTATGTTTTAAAGAAAAATGAAATTAAAAAAATAATTTTTATGATTTTTGATTGATTGAAGTGTTCGACCAAGCTTTAAGCAAGATTTCCCGGGGTTATTAATGGCCGGGCATCACCGAACACCTTGTTACATAAAACATAAAGAGGATTTGGATAGGTTTAGTTAGTGAGATAGAAATTGACCCGGTTACAGACACCTTTAGCCAATAGTTAATAACACAATGACAGCACATTTCTAGTCTACTTATATGATTATTAGAATTTAAATTAAAACTGTACTCTAAAATAACATTTATTAGTTTGCTGCATCAGATTCCTGGGCTCTTCTGAAAATCATAATCATAATTAGTAAAAAAAATCATAATCATAATAAATGTATAATATATAATAATCATAAATTATTTTTGACTTAGAGCACCTGTTGAAGTACACCTGTTGAAAAAGCACCTGTTGAAGTACACCAATTGAATTTTAGTCTGCTGAACTAAAACATCTCGCTTTTCTTAATTATATGAAAAAGTTCTTCTAAGTTATCGGTACCCATAATATGCCAATGTACGATGAGTTGCCGGTTAGTTGTGACTTTAAAATCACCACAAATTTTAAGCGCTCCATTTAGCTTGGTCGCTGTTATGATTGGTTCAGCAAACAGAGTGCCGTGAAGTTAGAGGGGGGTAAAATTTGTTCAAAATATCCGGATATTTTCTGTCAAAAAGCCATCAGTGAACATACGGAATAATCTCGGATAATTTCGCAAATGTTAAAAAACCTCGAAAATTTCGAATAAACTCAAATGATCGCGAAAATTCTGAGAAATATCGAATTTTAATTTAAGAGAAACCACGAAAATGCCGAAAAGTCGTTAAATTATCAATTTATTTGTGCTCGTAAGCCATGTAAAACTGCAGACTGTTGCGAACAATAAGATTTCTTGCTAAAATTATAGATTTAATCTAGAATTAAAGTTAGATTTAGATTCAGATCAAAAATATCAAGGCTTAAGCTAAAATTTCAATTCAACTTTAATAATAAAACATTACAATTGCTTTCAATCAGCGGACTTTAACAACAGTTTTTCGTCTGATGAAATACCTACTGACATTCAATTATATCAAAATAATTTCATAACATCATGAAAGTTCAAAAATTCTTCATGTACTAGTACAATCTGACTCATAAAGCTACGAGTATATACATAATACAAAATAAATCTTATTTCACTTAGAGAAATGGTGATAATATTCTTATCACAATTACTGACAAATTTAAAAAATAAATGAAAATGCAAAAATTAAGAAATTGTTATTTCCTCACTCTTGTTGCTGACACAAAAACTAACTTACTCAAATTATAGATAGCACGTGAGCTTATCATGTACATAAATAACTTGAACATATATGTCCTAACGGTTAACTCTTTAATCGGAAATGATTTGTATAGTATCTAATAAGCGAGATTTTATGTGTTAAATGAATATACAAAGTAAATGAAATTATAAACTTACCGCTTTACACGCAGTTCGCGTGTGGGTTTAACCTATTCAAGCTCATATAAATACAAATCTACATAGACACGTAATCTCAAATAGATGATGGTATGTCGGGTTGTATTAAAATTAGTTGCCCGAGATAACGGATACTTATGCATTCAATATAATATACACGCGCGAACGATATAATATTACGATATTTTGCAACATTGTTGCAATCGATTCACGCGGATTTTATATAACCATAAACATAGTAAGATTATAAATTGAATCATTGTTTTCGCGTTTTGATTAAGTGTACTCGTACATTAAATTACATAATTCGAGTAAATATATTTATTTTATATTTAAGTTTGTTTAAAGAAATCGACTTTGGGTCTAGAAGAAATATGTATTGTTTGTAAAATGGGGATTTCTTCTTTCGGTTGTAATGTAAACATATTTTTGTTGTTTACGAGGTTATAATAAAGCGATAGACAATGTAGTTTGAATATTCTTGAAATGGTCTAGCAAAAACTAGATTTAGCGCTATAATTTAATGTTAATACTTTGAACCCCTTTTTTTATACTTATTGTTGATATTTTGTCTTGTTTATTAATGATGATACATATGTCTATGTAGTACTTTTTCGGAATTAATATTAGGTCTATGCAGAAAATTTGGTGTTACCGGGCAATTTGCCGATTATTTCTCTTTAAGTTGTACGTAGTATTTTTTGACACATGATTTGTCGTTACAGTCAGTTTATTAAAGAATAACCCTGAGAAGAAGAATTATAAGAATATTAAATGTTTCAAGACGAACAAACTTTTGGCAATTTATTCTGAAACCTAAACCTGAAAATCAAACAAATTTAAAATATTTTTCATAAAGCCGTATAAAGCATTGATATTTACTGCATTGATATTTAAATCCATTTTTCTTAAAAATGTAATATCAACAACAAAATAATTTTGTATTAATTTTGACATTTTATATCACCAAAAAATAAAAAAACTCGAACGTAATAAGAAACTCTCGAAAAATATCGCAAATGGTCTAAAAGCCATCTATTGGAATTTTCGCAACTAAAACCTACCTAGCGCAAATGTTATGCGTAACTACTTCTGTTTTCTACACCATCGTATGAGCGTGGGTAGTTGTGAGTAGATACAAGTACTTGCGAGTAGTTTGCTTTCGCCAATGAAAAACTCTTACTGTCTTATAAGTTGTATTATTATTATTATTATTGTTGTAGGGCCATGTGGGCGTTTAGCCATCTCGCACTGCGACCTAAAAAATCTTTTGTGCTTGGACCCTGCTTAATTATCCGTCCAGCCATTATTCAGGTTCTTAACCTAGAAAACCACAAGTTATAATTTGTGCATAATTCGATTATGATGAAAAATACGTCAAATCACAAATTTGGTATATGGGACCGGAAGTCGTGTTTAAATTTTTTATTTTTTATGTTTTCAATTGGTAGTACTAGTTAAAAAAAACATTTTGTAGAAACTGATTTTTTGTTGTTGTTGTTGTTTAAAATACAGGGTGTCAAATTTTGAGAAAAATGATAAACATGATGTTGTGTTTATGGTTATAAAAGGAAAAATAAATATCCGATATTTATGATATAGGGCTCGTTTTAAAGGCAAGTTAATACGGATTAATAAAAATATATAAAAATGGTAAGTTCTTTAATTTCTTCATTTTCAAATTTCCCGCCAAAATTTTATTTTTGAATTTTAATGATCGTCCAATTTTTTTTTTTTTTTTTTTTTTAAATTTTACGTCCTTTAATTCTATTGAACATACTAAAAACTTGCGCTAGTAAAATTTTTCGTTTTCGTGCAAAATACGTTTAAGGCTGTGTTTCAAACGAAGAGAAAACCGCATAAAAAGTTAAAAAGTTAAATTTTTGGCATTTTATTCACCACAAAAATTTTAACTGGTCACGGACCAGTTAAAAATTCGTAGCTTGTATTTTGTTTTTCTCTACGCAAAACAAAAATAAAAAACGTAAACGTCACAATTTTAACCAGTTTCATTTGAAACACCAAAACGATTAAAAAGTGAGGAAAATTTAATTTTTTTACCACAGTTAAAAAATTTAACTTTTTACCCGATTGAAACACAGCCTAAGTATGACAATCTACAAATTTATTATATTTAAACGTATTTTACACGAAAACGAAACGAGATGCTGTCCTGATTTTTTAGTATGTCTAATAAAACTAAATGGGGAAAAAGATAATAAAAAAAAAAATAAAAATAAAAAAATAGTAATTTTGAGAAAATTGAAAAAAACTGTTTCGGCGGCCATTTTGAAAAATAACAAATAAAAGATAGTACCATTTTTATAATTATTTTATAATTCCTATTCATTTATCTTTAAATAAAATGAGCCCAATCTTATAATTTTCGAATAATTAGTTTTCTTTCTATAGCAATAAATACAATACCAAGTGCATTGACTTTTTAAATATTTGACACGCTGTATCTTAAAAAACAACAACAAAAAGAAAATTATTTTCCATAAATGTTTTGTTTAATTAGTGCTACACATTCGAAACATAAAAATCTAAAAATTAAAATATTACTTCAAAAAAAATTTGATTTGACGAATTTTTCACTATGGAGAAAAATACGTCAAATTGCATATCTTTATATGTGACCGGAAGTCAAGTTTGAATTTTATAATTTTTATGTTTTGGATGTGAAGCACTGAATAAAACGAACAATTTATGGAATACGATTTTTGTTGTTGTTGTTGTTTTTAAGGTACAGGGTGTCAAATATTTAAAAATTCAATGAACTTGGTATTGTATTTATTGCTATAGAAAGAAAACTAATTATTCGAAAATTATAAGATTGGGCTCATTTTAAAGATAAATGAATAGGGATTATAAAATAATTATAAAAATGGTACTATCTTTTATTTGTTATTTTTCAAAATGGCCACCGAAATAGTTTTTTTCAATTTTCTCAAAATTACTTTTTTTTTATTTTTATTTTTTTTTATTATCTTTTTCCCCATTTAGTTCTATTAGACATACTAAAAAATCAGGACAGCATCTCGTTTCGTTTTCGTGTAAAATACGTTTAAATATAATAAATTTGTAGATTGTCATACTTAAACGTATTTTGCACGAAAACGAAAAATTTTACTAGCGCAAGTTTTTAGTATGTTCAATAGAATTAAAGGACGTAAAATTTAAAAATAAAAAAAAAAATAAAAAATTGGATGATCATTGAGAAAATTCAAAAATAAAATTTTGGCGGGAAATTTGAAAATGAAGAAATTAAAGAACTTGCCATTTTTATATATTTTTATTAATCCGTATTAACTTGCCTTTAAAACGAGCCCTATATCATAAATATCGGATATTTATTTTTCCTTTTATAACCATAAACACAACATCATGTTTATCATTTTTCTCAAAATTTGACACCCTGTATTTTAAACAACAACAACAACAAAAAATCAGTCTCTACAAAATGTTTTTTTTTAACTAGTACTACCAATTGAAAACATAAAAAATTTAAACACGACTTCCAAAAATTTGTGATTTGACGTATTTTTCACCTTATATATAATTTTGTATGATTCGTTTATCTGACGTAGTCATATAAGCAACTCAGCAAATCATTAAACCGTCATAATTTACCAAATTGAGATGTTTGTATGACCATAATGAACCCGTTTATATGACTTAAATGGTATAATAAGAATTCTATTAACTTTAGTATGACTTGTGTCAGGCATATATGACAGCTGTAAGCAATCTCAATGACTATTTTATAATTTCATTGTGACTAATTTATGACCTATATCCGGTAGGTCATAAAAATAGCTTTTCAATGTAGGTTAATATGATCAGCCTTAATGCTTTACATTATGACCTACATAAGATTGATATATGGCTTTGAAAAAAAGGACAAAAATATGGTTTTAATTCTGTTCCATTTAGTCATATAAGTTAAAAGTATCATGTTTATAGTAGGTATGTACCATTTTACCTTCACGTTCAATTCAAACACCTAAAAATTTAATTTAGATTTTATTTTATTTTTATTTTAAATTTCTACTTACACTGAACAACCTTCGTTGCGATTCGAACTCTTGCTTATTTGCAAACCTCATGTATTGGCGGCGCTAATACCGTCTATGCCGCCCTTAATCCTGTTGAAAGTATGTTGTTTCTCGATATTATATTTAAAATTTATCTTCTTGAGCATTTTACTATCTATGTGCGAATTAATTGATTTATTTATTTTTTGCCACCATTACTTTTAATTAGAAATTAAATTCGGTAAATTTTTAATTAAAATATTTAAAATTAATTGCAAAATATTAGTGAGATATTCATTACGTAAAAGTAGAGTGAGCTATACAAATTAGAATATTATTCTAGCGCGACAAAGTGAGAAAAAACATTATTCTCATTATGATCGATATAATGCTATACCTACATACTATGATCAAAATATGACTTAAAAAAACAAAATAATTATTGAATATATGTATGTAGTGCAATAGAGTGAGAACTATATACGAGTATAAGTAATTATCTGATAATTTCTCTTTGTTTATACATATATTGTACATGATCAGTATTCGCCTTTTAACGCAAAGTGGCTGACATCTGGTGGACGATATTGAAACTAAAGTTAAAGGTGAACAGCAATAAAAAAAATACATAATTGGACAATTTTGTTATTGATTTCGGTTCAAAACAATCATTTATTGAACATAAAAGTTGTATTTATTTATTCAGCGACAAAATATTTAAAAAATAACACACATAAAAATAAGCGCTGAATTGCTATTCACCTTTAACTAGTGGCGATCGTAGCGCCTCTTGCGGCCCTTTAAAGGCGAATAAAGCAAAACCTTCTACAATTCTCTCATGAGAAAGTCCAACCAAAATAATGTATACTAATGCCATAGACATTCATAATAGATTTCTCATTTGACTAGAAACCATAGATTTAAAAGATATAGAGCAGAAATAACAAACGTCAAGCGTAAGCAAAGCGGTGGGAAAAAGGGATACAGATACATATATGGTTATGTATACAGTTTAGGAAACAACAACAATCACATGCTACAGAACTAAAAGAGAGTAAAATGTATCATAAAATTAAAAAACAATAAAAACGAAGCATGTGCAAAGCGAATAATAATTTTTTATTGTAGAAAAACAGAGTAAAAATGCTCAATTATCAATTTATATTAAGTAGTGTGTGATCTCCACTGGAAATAGTAGTGGTAAGAAACGTAAAAATTTGAATTTTTTTATATGATTTTTCGTAGCGACCAATACACTTGACAGAATATATTTTTAAATATGTGTAAGTTAGCTATACAACGCAGTCAGGCTTTCTCAAGAGAAAATTGTAGAAGGTTTTGGTATAAAGTCATAAAAAGTCATAACAACACGCAATTTGATTGTCAAATAGATATAAGTATGTATATACATATGTATAATCCACTCGTACTGAACTCCTTATAATTTATGGTATAAAACACGCTAAGGTTACAAGATTCCACTGTCTCTAAAAAAAATCATAGCGATATTTTATCTTGTGTCCATAAATAAAGGAGTTTCCTTATACATATATCCTTGTTTAAATTTAGGAACCATTTATTTTCATAATTGTTTTTTAAAAAAAAATTCTCTCAGTTGAATCAATGCCGTCTTGAATATACAGGCCTATGACTACAAACAGTGACGACACACTAAAGTGACATTTCATTTGACCAAGGAATTGGAATTGGAATTGGAATTCAAAGGACCCTATAGGATAAGCATAGTAAATTGGGCCCAAAACAACGTATTTTCTATTTTCCCCATAGATAAGCTTGGGCCCAGTTGCATGAAATGGAATACATCATTTCTCGATATTTCTAAATATTTTTTGCGACTTTTTAGGATTGGTGGTTCTTTAGTATGTTGTTTTATAATTGCAAAAATATTTCGCAACTCCCTCCCACTTGTTTACAGGGTGTTACAGCAGTTTTATGCATTTGTCATTTTTATAATTTTTATATTTTTCTAAATTCAATAAATTGCTTTGTTTTGAATAAAAAAATATTCCAAACAGTAATTATGGTGTATGTTAGCCTAATTATGCGAATTATAATTAATTTGCACACTACAGTGACGCACTTCCGGTTTTGAATGCAAATATTACATAATTGAATATACATCATTTTTCGATATTTCTAAATATTTTTTGCGACTTTTTAGGATTGGTGGTTCTTTAGTATATTGTTTTATAATTGCAAAAATATTTCGCAACTCCCTCCCAGTTGTTTACAGGGTGTTACAGCAGTTTTATGCATTTGTCATTTTTATAATTTTTATATTTTTCTAAATTCAATAAATTGCTTTGTTTTGAATAAAAAAATATTCCAAACAGTAATTATGGTGTATGTTAGCCTAATTATGCGAATTATAATTAATTTGCACACTACAGTGACGTACAGTCCTGTACTAAATGATAACCGCACCTCTAATTTAAGATTTATTTCATTTCAAATAAATTCATTTAAAATTGTTCCTATATATGCAAAAATAATACTCTTCAGTTTACCAATGCGTGCACAAATACAAATCATTATTTTCTGCGGGATCATGGACAATTGGAGAACCCCCATTTAGTATGGTTATAAAAGATAGCCGCTTAAGTATTATAGCCGTTAAATATTATTCCGATTTTTGTTATTTTTTAAATATGGGTGGAAAAGGTAGTTTGAACGAGTTTGATAAATTGACGTTATTAAGAAAAGTAATATGAGTATCCGTTAATAGCAGAAAATATTAGTTGGAGTGAGAAGGTAGTGCTAAATTATTTAAAAAATTCGCAATTATACGGTTCGCATAAAAGTGCAGGCCGCCGGCCAGTGGAACTTATTGATAGAGAAAAACGGTTAATTTTACGAAACGTCTCTAATTTTATTGGCACCGTGCAACAAATTGCGTTAAAAGCTTGAGATAATACAAAGATTTGTAATGTGAGGAAAGTATTAAGAGAGTCAGATAATATACAAATCAAAAAATTACAAAGAAAACCACAACTGTTATCAAATCATAAAGATGCCAAATTGCGTTTCGCGAAGGAACATATGTCGTGGAAGAAAAAGTGGCAGCGCGTTATTTTTAGTGACGAAAAAAATTGAATATGGATAGCCTTGATTAATGGCAATATTATTTTCACGACCTTTGAAAAGAACTTCTTGTGCTATCGAGGCGTCAACGAGGTGGAGGATCTCTGATTGTTTGGGGTGCAATTGGCTATGGAGGAAGAATGGATGTGAAGTTTATGTCCGGTCGTCTTAACAGCAACCGGTATAAATCCATGCTATCCCGAAACATTACCAGTTGTTGATGCACAAAATGGCGACCCAAACTTTATTTTCCAGCAGGATAATGCAGCCGTACACACCGCCGGGATAGTAAATTATTGGTTTACGGAGGCTCAGATACCAGTTTTGAAACAGCCAGCAAGGTCACTCGACATTAACAGCATCGAAAACATATGGGGTGTACTCAGCAGAGTTGTATATGCTGAAGGAACACAATACAGCAGCGTTCATGAACTAAAGTCATCAGTACAACGCGAATTGGCTAATATTTTAAATTAATATGCCAAAACTTGTACAAAAGTATGCCAAATCGAATTTTCGAAATAATTAAAAACAATGGCCGAAACACAAAATATTAATTGGAATAAAAAATCATTTTTATAACTGTGCTTTTTATATTTATTTCCTATTAAAAACAATAAAATATTGTGTGCGGCTATCTTTTATTACCATACTAAATGAGGGTTACCCATAAATTTTCCATGACGCCGCAGAGAATAAAGTTGGTAAAGTGAAAAGTATTATTTTTGCAAAAGAAGAATTTTAAAAGAATTTATTTGAAATTAAATAAATCTTAAATTAGGAGTGCGGCTATCATTTAGTACTTGACTGTATAATTAATTTGCACACTACCAAGCCAAACAGAAGTGCGATCATTATTAATAAAAAATCTAAAAATTGTATTCAATTGGTATTTCATTTATTATCGTTTTTATTTTACCGGAGAATTTTTGGATAAGCGCAGAAATAACCTTATTCCAAAATAAGCAGCATAAAAAATTCACATTATTTTGGAAGGAGCAAAACAAACTTATCCATAGAAACATTCCTTACTAAACTATTGTAACTTTAGAACAAGTTATGTAGAGACTCAATCTGAATCGGAGTCTGAGATTTGACAACCAGAATTCATAGCATTTATAATATTATCTGCTAGACCTTTGCGGTGCTTTGATAATACATGTGGGTTGTGTCTTGCGTAGCCCAAATACCATATCACTGAAGTTATATGACTGCATGTACCGACAACTCTGCTCCCAGTTTTGCACTTACAGTAATATCCTAAAATTGATTCGGCTCCACTACCATTAGGAAAGAATTCTAACCATAACTGATGAATCCGAGTTGACGAAAAACGAATTCAATTTTGCGTCTTATCAAATTCTTCATTTCGTTATGTATAAAGATCTTGTAACTAGAATCTGCCTTCATGTGTTCATAAGTATATCATTTTCCTTGGTCTAACTGATACATACCTAAAGTGATATTTTTAATTTCTTCTTCTGATAAACATGGAAAGTCATGGAAATTCGTTTGTTTTCAAGGCCTAGCTCTTCAATCTTCTTTTGAAGAGAATTGTCATCATTCATTTTGCTCATTGCCTTCTATGCATAACGTGCATGATTTTCGTTTTCTATAAACATAGGAGGACTGTATGCATTCAGTAAGGCACAAGGAATTTTAGTTAAAGATGACAGCTTGGGGAAATAAGTGACTTCAATAGTTGAAGCAAAGAACTTGTATTTTTTGATTCTGCTGTTCACACTTTCCACTATCCATCGATTCATAGTCACAGCTCTGGACTCATTAGCATCTTTTGTGCAAAACTGCTTTTGTCCCTTGGTTAGTAAATGAGGCATTATTGGATTAAGTTTTAGCAATTTCAACTTTTCTATGACATCTCTGAACCCACGATCGAGAAGTAAAACATCATTCTCTAAGAAATATTTTTTAAATCCATAAGGGGTAGAAATCAAGTATTCTAAAATTTTTGAATCGCTATTGTCGTTGTTTGCAAAAACAAACCTTCAACCTCAAGAATGTATCCGTCAGGGAAAACCAAAATCATGGGCTTCAATAAGTTTCTGTATGTATGATTGGAATACGTCAATAATTGTAACTCCTGATCACATGACTTTTGAACATATAGATAAGTACCATCAATGATAACTACAATAGAATTTTCATCTGCACCCAGAAGTTTATGAGCCATTTTAGTTTGATGTTTCATTGCATCTTCTCGTGATAGATGATTATAACCTAAATGAAGATGGACAAAATGCTCATCCAAAGCTTTTCGAACAGATTCAAAGATTGCAGACACTCTTGCTTGACCATCTACATACATTGAATAAATATGCCAAAAATTCCTGTGACAAGTTTACTAGGAATATTCCTAACGCATTTCTCGTAAATCTGTTGCAACTATTTCTGATGTGTGGCTTTACAAAAGCATGAAGGCAATCGAAATTTTTTTGTGAAATCCCAGTGAATTTCTGATAATTATATGGAGTTATTGGAGAGCCGTTGTCGAAATCGATTTTAGAGTATGAGTTGGCCTTACTAAAGTAAACGGCATTGAAAAATTCTTCAATATCTTCAGCGGACAATTATTATTATTATTATTATTAGTTGAGGGCCATGTGGGCGTTCAAGCCACCCCGCACTGCGACCTAAAAGATCTTTTGTGCATGGACCCTACTTAATGAGCCGTCCAGTCAATATTCAGGCTCTTAATGAACCTGACAATACTGCCGGCCGGTATATGGTGCATACCATCCGGGCTCATTACTCTCCCTCCTAGGTGTTGTAACCTTTTGCAGAAAATGGCTGGGCAATGGCACAGAACATGTTCCGCTGATTCCGCTTCCATGTCACAGAAGCGACATCTATCCGTCGAACTTAGGCCCATTTTCTTTAGGTGATACCTTAAGGGGATGTGACCTGTGAGGAAGCCGGTAAGCAGCCTCAACTCAGGTTTCCTAAGTACGAGACATTCCTTGGCCCTGGCCGACGAAGGTGAAATAAATTCCTTCGCCTGTCGCAAACCTGGAATTCCGCGCCAGTAAGAGAACTTTTGCACATCCTCCCAGCGTTTAACTGCTGCCCTATGGTGCCCCTTAGAGACGCCGCAGAAGGGCTCTGGTCCAATTAATGGAAAGGCAGATCCCTCGCGGGCGAGGACATCAGCTGCCTCGTTTCCCACAATTCCAGTGTGGCCTGGCACCCAAACAAGTGTTACCTTATTTGAGCTTGCCAGCAATTTAATAACCTTCAGACAATCCCATACCAGCCTTGACTCAATGGTAAAAGACCTAAGAGCCTTTAAGGCCGATTGGCTGTCTGATACTATATAAACCTTTGCGTCGTTTAGGCCTTTAGAAATGCCTATCCTAGCACAAAGTTCTATAGCATGCACTCCTGCTTGAAAGACGGTTGCATTGGTACCCAAGGACTTCGAGAGTGATACTCCACTCCCATGTATTCCTACCCCCGCCCCATCTTCCGTTTTTGATCCATCTGTAAACCACACCAATGACCCTCGCTCAAAGGATGGTCCCCCTGTACTTCACTCCTCCCGGTTAGGTAATCTAACACAAAATGGTTTGTGGAAATCCAGTTTGGCTGGCATACAGTCGGAAGGCATTCCTATAGTGGGGTCTGTCTGAAACTCCTTAAGGATCTCCAGATGGCCCACCATATTGCCTGGTTTGATGTTACCCTCCGCCTGCATCTTAAGGGCCATAGTAGCAGTATCCTTTTTTACATGCAGATGCAATGGAGTTAGTCCTAGGAGTGTCTCCATTGCTGCGGTCGGACATGTTTTCATTGAGCCCGTAACCCCAATGCAGGCCATACGCTGAACCTTATTCAATAAAGTTTGCGCTGTCCTTTGTTGAGTTTTAGGCCACCACACTAGCGATGCGTAAGTGATCATAGGCCTAATAATTGTTAGAAATGACCAGTAGATCATTTTTGGTTGTAGTCCCCAAATACGTCCATAGAGTCTCTGACAGGCCCAAAAAGCCTTTGTGGCTCTATTTTGAATTTTTTGTATATGTTGTTCCCAGTTCAGTTTATGATCCAGGATAACCCCTATATATTTAACCTCTTTGGAAAAGGCAACAATAGTACCGTTTAACGAGGGAGCTACAAGCGAGAGCTTTCTCCTCCTCGTAAAAGGGACAATGACAGTTTTGTTTGGATTGACACTAAGTCCTTCCTTGTCACACCACTGCCATATCAAGTTGAGTGCATTTTGCATGAGATCAGAGATGATCTCATCAAACCTGCCTCTAATCACGATAGCCACGTCATCCGCATAGCCCTGGACATCAAACCCATGGCTATTCAGGAGGATCAGCAGTCTATCATTAACCAATGACCATAAAAGAGGAGATAGTACACCTCCTTGGGGACAGCCCTTTACGGCCCTGATGGTTACTGACTCGCCACCTAATGTGGCTGTAATATGTTCAGCGGACAATACTATTGTTTCTTTAGTTGCAACTAATGATTCTAAAGTCTTCTTATTAAACAAGCCATTTTTGTCAAAATGTGAGCGACAGCATCTATTGCTCATTGGAATAACAATTTTCTTTCTTTTCCACATATCGATTCTCTGTGTACCAGAGCAGCTAGGAAGATTGACTATAATTCCATTTCTTGGAACAGAAGAAACTTTGCTTGACGTTACAGAAGCTTGACTACTGAGAAATTCAGATGTAAATTCAGATTGAGATTCAGTACTTGTGTTTTCTAATGTCGAAAATGAAGTTGTACTATTCATGGTTGAAGCCTGGAAATCAATCTCTGAAGATGTAGTGCAACAAGAACTATCAGGAGTTATATCCATTTCATAATTATGCAAATTATTGTCCACAGTATTACCCTCAGCTGTATTACCAGGCAGTTAGTGATATCTTTTGAACTTTAATCTTGAATGACACTTCAAACAGGCATAACTATTTGGATTATATGACTTTCCTACGCTTTTTGAGTATGTAGTAACATTTATCCATAAAGAAGGTGCTCCTAAAGTGCAAACTCCTCGCCATTTCAATATGCGTGACTTACATATGCGACAGAGAATATGAGATCGTTCAACTACAATAAACAATTTTATGAGATTACATGCAAAATAAATATAAAAAGTACATTTTACCTTCTGGACCCATTAGTGTTAAGTCAAACAGTTCTAATGATGATGAACACACAAGTTAACGAATTGTAAAAGTATTAAAGATTATGTTACACACAAGTTATATTACTCAAAACAAGACTTGAAATACGATTTATACAACAGTAGTTATACAACAAGAGGTTCGAAAATAATCTAATATACAGTTAAGAGGACGAGATGTGTTTCCTAGGTAACACATCGAGCCCGCAACTGTATATTCAGATGATTTTCGAAGCTAGAGTTGTATACGTTAAGACTATACAACGAATCAACCAAATATATTACACAACCAAATAAAAACTGCACCAAATAAACTCATTTTTGCGAAATGTCAAAAATATTAATTGTTTGTTTATATTCATGGATGATATGATTATAACATAATATGATTTACTTGTTTGTGGCCGAAACACCACTAGTTGTGTTAAATTGAACTATCTGATTGGTCTATTTTCCAATGAGTTGTATAGTCTGTTATATATGTGATTGTTATATAAACATAAAAGTTATGAACCAAATTGTACTGATTGAGATTGAGAGTAATGTGTAATGTGTATCTGACATCTCTTGCATAAAAATAATTTTTTTAGTCCAATTGTATGCGAACAAAGAAGGGGCTGCTAGAGAATTTTTAGTATGTTGTTCTACGATTCTTATATAACATATATGTGAAAAATCAAAATTGTATCTCAATGCGAACATATGTAAAATGCCATTGTTCTATGCTTTCCTATGCTTACACATGTAAAAATTGGTCTAGTAAAAATTCAGTTTCTGGAAAACGAAGAAAAGGCTGCCGCTCATATTTTGCAGACAGGTTTCGAAAGATGTGATTAAACATATATTTCAATTTCAAGGCTCTATCTTCATGCGAAAGTACAAAAACGAGGGGCCCAATTTTCACTACATATCACATAGGGGCCTTTGGTGAAAAGAAATAACCAACCAATTCTCGTGATTTATTTTGAAAAGTTGGTAGTATGATATTTACAATACTTTCATTGTTTTCTGAAAATCAAAAACTTAGACGGCCGTTGCGCATTAAATAATTATTTCATTATTAGTTTTTTTTATAAAATATTAACAAAAATACTATACAAGATAACAACATTTAAAACAGAAAAAATGAAATACGAAAACTCTGGTGACAAACACAGTAACTACAAAATGGAATTGGAATAGCAATACCATCAACTCAGCAGGAATTCGATGAATTCCAAATTGGAATTCATTATATAGCATTGTTGTTGTAAATTGGCAAATGAAATGTCACTTACGTCTCCGCCGCTATGTGGCACTGTAGTAAAGTAAAGATTTTTTTTTTGTTTTGTTTATTGTTTTGTTTCATCTTTCATGTTAAAATAGTTTTTTTTTATTTAGTGCATTATATTACGTCGAAGGGAGATGTTACGCGTTTGTTTTACGCTTTGATTTGTTTTCAAATCGAGTACATAAACTAATTTTTATTTGATTTAATTTATTTTCAGTAATATTTCCAATATTTTGTTATTAAAACATATAATACACTAGATTTATCTAAAAAAATTGAATTTACATGAATAAATCAAATTCACATTGTATTCCTCTTTGATCAAAAAGTGCGTGTCTTCCTTCTTTGAAGCATTATGCTGCCCAAAAAAATCTAAATGAATAATAAAATGTTTTTGGACAAAATAAAAACAAAAAAAATATATTTTCTTTATTATACTGCCGCGTAGCGGGGAGACTTAATGTGTTTCAATTTGTAAAAACTGCTTGTAGGCATAGGCTTGTATATCTAGTAGGCTTACAAGCAAAAGCAATTTTTACAAATTGAAACACATTAAGTCTCCCCGCTACGCGGCAGTATAATACAGAAAAGATATTTTTGTTTGTTTTTGTTTTGTCCAAAAACATTTTATTATTCATTTAGTTTTTTTAGTGCAGCATAATGCTTCAAAGAAAAAGAAGGAAATCATGCACTTTTTGATCAAAGAGGAATATCATGTGAATTTTATTTATTCATGTAAATTTAAATTTTTTAGATAAATCTAGTGTATTATGTATTTTAATAACAAAATATTGGAAATATTATTGAAAATAAATTAAATGAAATAAAAATTAATTTATGTACTCGATTTGAAAAACAAATCAAAGCGTAAAATAAACGCGTGACATCTCCCTTTGACGTAAAATAATGCACTAAATCAAAAAAAAAAAAACTCGGAGAACAAATTTAAAATTTATCATTTCGACTTTTTGTTTATTTTTCGCTTCTCTCCTTTGTTTAGTTGTTTCTTGTTTATAAATAAATTTTTGTTTCCTCTCTTTAGAAAAGAAATAAATCGATCGCTATCGCTATTTCATTCCCTAAATCCCTATCCATTCACTTTGTTTTTTATTTTGAATTTCGTTCTCCAAATAAAAAAATTTTTTTTTTGTTTCCTTCCGCAGAGAGAGATTCCATACCATATTAAAATTTTATTTTACGCATCCTTCCTACTTTTTTGTTTTATTACATATTTCGTTTGTTTTAGCAATGCCGTCTTGAATATACAGGCCTATGACTACAAACAGTGATGACTGTGTCGTCACTGTTTGTAGTCATAGGCCTGAATATTCAAGACGGCATTGGTTGAATCCACAAACGTCATGTTTGAATTTTATAATTTTTATGTTTTGAATGTGAACCACTGAGCAAAACGAACAATTTATGGAATATGATTTTTGTTGTTGTTGTTGTTTTTTAAGGTACATCAAATATTTAAAAATTCAATGCACTTGATATTGTATTTATTGCTATAGAAAGAAAATTAATTATTCGAAAATTATAAGATTGGGTTCATTTTAAAGATACATGAACAGGGATTATAAAATAATTATAAAAATGGTGCTTTTGGATTTTCTCCCATGTGCTTGTTTTTTTATTTTTTTTCACGATTTAATTCTATTAGACATCCTAACAAATCAGGACATCATCTCGTTTCGTTTTCGTTTAAAATACGTTTAAATATAATAAATTTGTAGATTGTCATACTGAAACGTAATTTGCAAGAATACAAATAATAACGGTTTTCCAGTTTTTTGATATGTTGTAAAATATTAATTATCGAATTCTTAAAAAAAAAAAATAGGTTTTTGAGAAAATTGAAAAATAACATTTTGGCGGGAAATTTAAAAAAGAAGAAATTAAACAATATATGTACTATATTTATATTTTTTTATTAATCACTATTAACTTACCTTTAAAGTGAGTTCAAAATCATAATTATTGGACACCCTGTATCTTTAACAGCAACAACAAAAAAACAAAGCATTTAAAAAAAAAATGTAATCAAGGCTACATGTAAAAAAATGTAATCATGACTTTCAAAAATTTGTGATTTCACGTATTTCTCACCATATACTCGCATTAATAAGTATGGGCCAAAATTTTGCTTAGAACTTCGGAAAATTGGCAATCCATCATATTTACGTTTAAAGAAATAGAAAATATTCTTTAAGACTTTCGAAGTATACATATGATCTTACAGAACAGACTTCATTAACAGACTTCAGTCCCTGATGCAGGTATTCTCCACCTTAAATTTTGATGAAAGTCTGAGCTGTGTTGCGTGGAGTTTGCATTACTATTCTTGGGTCATTTTGAAGTTTAGCTTCGAAATTTGTATTTAGATATCTTATTAAAGGTTTCAGAGCAGCTTGATTAATATTATATTGGTGTGTATGATTTCAGAAATTCGTTTAGTGGTATATCATTTTCGTTTCTGCCAAAGAAATTGGTAAACTCGTCATTGATTTCGGCATCGCTATTATCTTTTTCGGCGTCGGTTATATTTTCATTTGGACTAAAATAGAAATCATAATCATTTACATCGATTAGAATTTAGATCACTGTTTATACTTTCATTATCACACATACTATTAGTTTCACTGAAATTGTTTAATTCCGATGATGTTGGCACGACTATTGGCGAGACTACATTTGCCAAATTAGGTTGCTGCTGACTTGAAGGTCGAGTAAAATTTCAATCTTTTTGGTATATATAAGTAACTTTTCGGTAACTATTTTTCGATATCGCCTTTGATACTTTTCACTTTTTTTCAGCTTTTTCCAACTAAACAAATTGGTTTTTGAGCTATCCATTTTGTGTTATTAAATTATTAAAAATCGAGGTTGATTATGCCTTTATCGTCAAATGAAATGATATGTATTACATTAGTTATTTATTTCTATCAGTCATACTATATTACCTACTAGGACTTTTTTATGATTTTAAATGAATTAAAACTTTATTTCGATCATATTATAAACTTAATTTAATAAATAATGACTAATCAATAATATCATTGAAAAAAGAGGTCACATCATGTATCATAGATACAGTAAAATGATCGATATATGTTTCATTATAGCTGTGCACCACGAAAAAGCTAATATGTGACTTTTAATGACATCTGGGTCAGTTTAATGACCATTTTATGAAGTCAATATCGTCATTAAACTAATGAACGCCCAAATACAAGCATTTCATTTTTAAGAGTCATTCAAATCATCGACTAATGATTCGTTATATGACTGCGTGTCATACAAAAAACTAATTTATGACCTTCTATGGCTAATTAGCCACTACAATGACCGATTTGTGAGGTCCAAGCCGTGAGCTGACTGGCTTACGATCGTTATATGACTTTAAAAAAATATATATGATTTAAGGTTTACTGGAAATGAACTTGACAATACTGCCAGCCGGTATGCGATACACACTATCTGGGCTCATTGCTCCCCCTCCTAGATGTTTACTGTAGGAAGTACTTCTACTGGAAAGACGGTAGCATTGGTTCCCAAGAACTTCGGGAGGGTAGTCCCACAATCCCACTCCCGTATATTCCTAGCCCTGATCCGTCTTCCGTTTTGATTTTACTCTTAAGAGTTGCTGTGAATGGAAAGTCGCCTGTAGGTCACCCAGCTTTCCCACAGGAAGGCTAAATAAAACTGGATGGGGCCTGGTATCCAGAGTCCGAGTACTTTGTACTGATTAACTTATCAGCCATTCATCCTTCGCCATATGCTGTTCCACCTTAGATTAGGGTTTTTTGTTAAGGTTTTCTCCTTTAGCGCCGTACTTTATCCTGTGCCAAAAGGCCACATTCTGCCTAATGGTATTAGTTAGCAGTAGTTGCCACGAGGAGGCAGCACGTACACTTGCGGATTGTGATCAGGTTACCCCTAACACAATTGTACCCATCACGCTTCTGCCTGATACATGACCAGAATACCCCCTCCAATAGACGCCAAACCACCCTTATAAATTGTAAGTTACTCGTAAATTTAAATTAATTGCGATTACAATTTTCAGAGTACCCAGAAATCTATTTCAACAAACTAGTAAATATGTTATTTCAGAATTCAGAATGCAGTTTACATTTTTAGCAAATCATAAAAATAGTATTGGCTATATACTTAAGAGTCTGTACCGGACGCTTTACATAATTGCGCAATACTTTGCGACTGCACGATATAAAATACGGGCGCACAACATTGTGTATGGAAAATGACAAATTTCGCTCAGATTCGATTGTATTGGTGTAAGCAGAAAAAATCAATAATTTTCGATTGAAATGCAACAGAACGAAAGTAATAGCTATATATAACACACAGTCATCGTGTCAAAATTAATGATGGACAGTAATTAACCAAAAAAATATTAATTGCAATATTTAGTGTAAAATAAAAACTAAAATAAACGTAACTGTTTATAAAAAAATAAATTGTGAAAGTAAATTAAAAATAAATTAGTTAATAAACAACACTGTGACAAATAAACTTAAAATTATTGTGCAAGTAAAATTGTGCTGGACTTTTATTCAAGTGGTTAAACGTTTGAAATTATGTGAGTACAAAAGTAGGCATCGTCCTACAAGTCTGTAACTCTCCAAACCCTCTTTATATTGTGTGTAACAGGGACTGCGATAAGCCTGGCCATCTCCAAGAGGTCTTATAGTTTGGTCGAACACTCCAATCAATCAATCAACGGTATTAGAGGCTTGAGATAAATCTGAAAATTTACCTAGTATTAATTAAATTAGAAAATAATCGAACATTTACTAGCCTGACGTTAGTTGGTGCTTTCACTTTATATTAAATTATTATTCAAAATATTTTACAAATTCGAAACTCGTTACATAACTAATAGTATTCGGAAAAATTCACCGAAACCCAACGCAAAATTCATGTCGCAATACTTTGAATTTAAAATTTTCAGTGCAATAAATCACAACATAGACTATATAAGTATACCTACTATTTTCGCAATAAACCGCTTCTTTCTGCTACACTTATAAAAGAAATAAAAAATACACATACTAAGTGTGACTTTAAGCCGAGCAAAAAAAAAAAATGAAATCAAAAAAAAAAATTTTATTACATTACTAGATTAGTATGAGTTGTGTACTTGCTCATTACAGTCTAGTTTTTAAATGAAATCATGGTTACTAGTTGATTCTCCTCCAATATTTCAAGCATAAATTATTCAAAAAATTCTAGTCACAATAATTATTCATTTATAGTGAAGAAGTGTAAAGTGTTAGAGTTTTAATTAACGTCAAAAAAAAAAAAAATTAAATTATGCAAAGTGTTGTTTGTTTTTTTGTGAATATATTAATTAAATTATACATGTAAATTATTGTGTGTGAATATTAATTAAATTAGTGTGTATTAGAAAAAAAATCATTACATCAATACACTCCACACGGTTAAAGTCAAACACAAAATTTTGGATTATTTTTAAGATATTTTTGTTCCTCTGATATGGTAAGTTGATTTTATTGTATTATTTTGCCGGATTGGTTTATGCTCTTCTTGTCTGAATTCAGGCATGAAATTCTTCTGTGCATCATTTATATAGTAGGTCAAATAAATAATTTTGTATTAATTAATAAAATATATAAGTAAATATAATTAAAAGCGAATCGCTCTTTAACTAGGGGACTATGTACATACAAAACAACAAAAATTTGATAACCTATAATATGTTGTCGTAGTCGTAGGTTTGTTGACCATTTTATATTATTATTAAGTACATAGTATGTAGTACAGAAATTCTACATAAATTCTTTGTGATTCAGAATAATATTAATTCGATGTAAATATTATGCCGGATTTTATACGTTTGCAGTAATGGTAAATACATAACTAATATCTCGATGTCAATTATAAAATTTTTTGGTTCATTGTTAATCCAAATTTTGGGAGTACAATTTTAGAAAATTTCAAATTATTTTCATAAACAATAAACTGAATACATTTTATTGTTTTATTTACAAATTTGATTTGGGTGACAGCCAATTTTATATAAATACTTGTGTACTACAAATGACAGTTGTTTTGTGTTCACGTGATTTTTGAAGTACGATCTGTTGTGTTATGTCGTTCTTGGCAAAAGTACATCAAACAATAAACAATGAGGAGTAAAAACAGATTTTATTACTTTTTATTTATATATTGAGGAAGAGTTGCATATAAGTACATGTTTCGCGGTTGAAGGTTATCTTAAAATATTTCAAATAAAATTAGATTTAGATAATTGAAATATTATTAGTTAAAAAATGTCCAACCTAATTACAAATAAAATTTAAGAGAAGGCGAAGGAGCTATTTATCGATAAATTGAAAACCGAGTGAACTTTTTTGAAAGCAACGTCCGAACGTTTATTGCCTTACTTTTTGTTGAGTAGAAATGATACCCATGCTTTAGCTTTAGTTATTTCGGACTGAGTGAAACACAATTGTATAATGTTCTCATACAAGTTAACAATCCTTAAAATTCAAATAACTGGAAAATCTAAGCTTATTTCAAAAATAATTACACAAATTTCCTACCCTATAGTGGCACTAATACAATCCCAAACTAAATTAAAGAATCTCGGTATTTAATTTTCTTCTTACAAGAAACCTGATTATTAGTTCGTGCATAATATTCGGTCCCAAAATACTGACTTCGGTCTCAAAATACTATACTGCCAAAAAAATTGTATCCGAAAATATCCTGCACTTTTAACAACATTTCTATCAAAACTTGTAGGAGTACCTCCCCCAGATGTCGTTTCCAGTTCAGTCTGATTTTTTGGATCACTTGTTTTAGGATTTTGTTTTTCTAATTATAAATAGTATGATTTATATACCTCTTAGATACGTTTTACGTCTCTTTCAAATAATTTAATTTATTTAAAATGGGTGGTGACCTATTTTTACGAGAATTGAATCATCGACAATTTAAGTAAAAATAAAAATGGGAATTAAACATTGACTAACTATACTTTGTAATTAAAACTGGTTACTTAAATAATTTGATTAGCAAGGTGTTAGTTTTGAAGAACGACTTCTAATACCTTATTGTTCACGTCTGTCGTGGTCGTATAGTATAGGGTGTAGTGGTTTTGCAACGATCGTGACAAAGTAAAGTTTACAATTAAACACTGAGTTGACATTTAAAAATCATTGTCGTATAGAGACGTAATACCAAATTTCATTTTTTGTGAAACAACCAAATACTACACTACATTGCTTGACTAGAATGTGTTCACGTGAATCGTATTTTGATCCATGACACTGTATTCCACACATTGTAAGCATATTTAACATACACTACGGTACACTTTGTTCGGTGTTGACGTGGTGATTTTTGAAATCCACTACACTACACTACGCTCCACGCGAACATGTTAGAGCTAATAAGAAATTTGTGGGATTGAAACCAATAAAATGACCGAATAGTTTTTAGTTTATCTCTAACGTTATTTGGTAACACTTCATCGCAAAAACACTATTGGAGTTTTCTGTCAGTTTTCATTATTTTTACTATCGGATTTTGTTCATCCAACAGAGAAAGTGAACATTTTGGTAAGAAAACAATTTACCGACTGCAAAGAATTTTAACCTAAGCTTAACTCTAATTGTGGTTCACTAAATATAATTCTTCGTCAACGATATTATCTCATTAACCCTTTCAAACGCCGCCTTGTACAATAAATTTTCGAGGAAGATGGTTTTAGCTTTTGAACTACTTAGCGTTGAGATTTTAGAAATCTAAGTTTATCCGAGAATACCTATTGCGATTATTCTAGAACTTTATGATTATTCGAGTTTTTCGAAACTATTCGAGTCTATTCGAATTTCTTGCTTTACTGAATCAGTGAAGTATCGATATTTTCGATATTTTTTGGAGCTTTCCGAGGTTTTTAAATTTATTGTTTGAGAGTTTCTATATTATCGAGATTTTCGAAGCAGAGCACTAAATTAAATTATCTTACAGAAAAGAAATTCTTAAAGTTCAAGATTTTTGGATGAATTTAGTAGATTTTCAGATTTAAATAACCTTTGGTAACATCGAAATTATTTAAACTTATTGTCATTTTCATATTTTTTGAGATTAAGGTTTAGCGAAGATTACATGGTATTTTTTAAATTATTCAAGCTTCTTAGGGATTTTTTGATTTTCAAGATAATTTTATGATTTTAAGTTTTCCCAGTTTTCCTGGAATATTCGATTATGCGAATTTCGAGATTCTAAAATTCTAAGAGTAAACAAACTTTATCGTACTTTATAACGTATGTAGATGGCGTTTTTGTAGTATATTTCGAATTTACCGAGATTCTCGATATAGTTTTGAATTAGGTAATTTAGATTGCGAATTAGAACGATATTTGGATGCTTGCGGTTTCGAGATTTTGAAAATTATTCGTTGATGTTAGGTACTAGCGTGTCTTCCAAGTTACTACCTGTAACAAGCTCACTGTAGTCATGATTTTTATAGGCTATGTAGTCTACATTTTGTACACAAACATAGGTAGGTAACTGTGTCGTATTATTTTCTGCTAGCTAATATTATTTTAATAAATTGATGATAGGCACTTTCGTTTGGAGTGAATTAACAGAGTTAGCTGACTTAACTGAATCAAGTGAAGTGAATTGAATGTTCGATTCACAACTCTTCACTTCAGTTAAAAATTAAGCAACTGAGTTATCTGAATAATGTATTTTGTTCGTATAGTTAAGTTATGTGATTTTTGTTGTATTTTTTGATATTTATTTTATTTTGTTTAAAAATTGTTTGCGCACGAAATTTTTCGTTTTGAAAGGAATGAATCACAAGTAAAATTATTCTACGAATCTGCTAAACATCCTGCACCAGAAAGTGTGAAACTGATCAAAATGTCCAAATTTCCTAGTAAGGTTTTAGTATGGTTGGGCATCAGCGAAAAAGGAATAAGTGAACCCGTGTTTTTCAACAGCGGTTTGGAAGTTAACAAAGAGGTTTACATCACAAAATGTTTACCAGTGCTGGACACGTTTATAAAAGAACATGGTCAACATGATTAAGTTGTTTTTTGGCCAGATTTAGCGACCGCACATTACGCCAAAGACACTTTGGCCGATTTACAAAAAAGGCAAATCGAATACGTGCCAAAGGATTTCAACCCGCCAAATGTGCCACAACTGCGGCCGATCGAGAACTTTTGGGCTATGTTAAAGAGGAAAGTCTACGACAATAGCTACCAAGCAAAAACATCCAAAAACTTCATCCTAAAGATCAAAAAGGAACTGAAAATAATTGCGCTGGAGGGAATCCAGAGAGCCATGCAAGAAGTGCCCATGAAAGTCAGAATGGCGACAAAACTGGGGGTGGACTATTTTTTAAAGTAATGCACATGTAATAAAGTTCTTAAAAAATAAAAGTGAAATTATGAAAAGGATAACATGTTTTTGAAGGGTATACGTTTGTTAGCAAAAAACACGTTTGGCAAACATTTCTTTGGCAAAGAAGTATGAATGGCAAATTCACTTATGTCAAATATTTGTTTGACAAATTTCTTTTTGGCAAATTATTCTTCAGGAATTATGAGGCATTTTGATCGCGCGATCAAAATGCCTCATAATTCCTGAAGAATAATTTGCCAAAAAGTGATTACTCTAAAATTTGAACAAAATTTCCGCATGTCACGTCTGAATTAATAAAAATATTTTTGCTTCAAAATGAAAATTTAAATTCTGGAAAATGAAGATTTAATCTTCCGTTTCCAGAATTTCATTTTGAAATATTCTGGAAAATTAAGATTTCCATTCTAATTTTACAAATAAATCTCTATTTTCCAGATAATTCTAAATCTCCGTTTTCAAGCAAAAATATTTTTATTAATTCCAGCGCGCGTCTTACCTGCCAAATTTCACCACAATCAGTTCAGAAATAGCCAAGTTACAAGCTAATTGGGCATATTCAAAAATTTCATCTAAAAATCATTTAACAATCCCATTTCCACCGTACCTGTTAAATTTATAATATTTAGGTCTTTTGATCAAACATACATTTGCCATTCAATTTGTTTTGACAAATGATATTTGCCAAAAATGCAAATTTGCCAAAGGTAGTTTGATGAAACGTAACTTTGTCAAATGTCGTTTGCCATTTAAACGGCTCCCGTTTTTGAAATATATTTGGATGCTCCAGTACCATTTTTTTAAGCCATACCCATACGTTATTTAATTTTTATTTTTATTCAAACTACATATATGAAATTAACAAAGCCAAATTTTAAAGATTTTTTTTACATTTATCTGAAGTGAATGGAACCAATCGAACACCCAATTCATTTCAGTAGCTCAATTATCTAAATAGCAACTGAATTATCTAAATAGTAAATCAATTCTAATTCAGTTAATTCACGCCAATCGAAAATGCCTAATGAATCTTCAAAATATTGTTTAGTAATTAATGTCAAATTCTTTGGGAAAAAAAATCAATCCGAATCAAAAAATTGATCTGAAAAATTGATCTGGATTGATAATTTGACATTACATACATATTCTTTCGAAAGAAAGAAATTGATTTTTTTTTTGATCTGAATCATTTGTAACAAATCCGGATTGTTTGGTAGATTTCATCAAAATTTCACAAATACATAGATAGAGACACTCATGGACCAGCCACCTCTGACAATAATGCTCCCATTACTAAGAAAATAACCATAAATAAGAAGAGCAATTACTATGACATCCACAGAAAAAACCCGACCTTTATCATCAACGTTATTATTTTATTAATAAGAATAATAGCGGCGTCTATTGTCAAGTACGAAACGTTGTTGTTAGTCTCAAGTAAAAACCGTTTAATCGAAAATGGGAAAAATCCGAGCCGAGCTGGGGTTGAGTTGAAGTCGGGTCGGGTTGAATTGGTAATTGAGTTGGTGGCTGGGTTTGGATTGATTTGATGATAACGTTGGGATTGAATTTGAGGCTGAATTTAAGATTGAGTTACAGGTTGAATTGGAAACGGAGATTGATTTGACTTAAGATAAGTTCACGTATGCACATAATTTTCCAGATCGAAGTTCTAATTGGCTCGTCTTTTTTTTTTTAAATTGAGTTCAAATAAATATTGATTATTTGAAATGAAAGTTGAAAACTAGTTTAAGGATTTTTGAATGCATTTCCTTAATGAAAATTCTGAATTACTTAAAGCAAGTATTTTACAAGTATAACGGTTAACAATAAAATGGTTCAGGGACGAAGACCTAGGTGTCGCAAATATAAGACTTTTTGGAATCCTTAAATTTGAAAACGTATGAATGGCGTTTCAAAAAGTGTTTACGCCTAATTGAAAATAATCAATTTGAAAATTTCTAAGCTTAAAATTTAGAATTAAAAACTTAGTTCGATTTAAAACTTAATTTTTCAGAATAGCTAGTAACTATCTATGTAAAAATCATTATGGTTGAATCACTTGAATGAAATTCGATATTCCGTAATTTGAATTATGTACATTTACATTATATTTTAAGCAATTTAGCAAATAAAATAAATTATAAAAATAAATTTCACTGAAGATCCTGGCTTGGTGTTGTGCTGATATTTTCAGCATCCTTAATATTATCATCGTGGCCATCATCAATATCATCAGTCTCAATTTTTTTATTCCATTTCCTCAACCGAACTCGTTTCGCTCTTTCGTTGTGTAGCAAGCTTTTTAAATTTTGTCGCCAGCTCAGGGATTATAGCTACATATATTTATCATAGTCCGTTTTATTTAATCGATACAATTCACGGTATTTGAAGGCCAGTATCGGTATTTGAAGGCCATGATCACCATTCTCGATGTACTTAATTTCTTCTCCAGTCGTGGAGCGAATTGATATGGTGCCCGTTGCTATCAAAAACATACAATCACCTGGGCACTACAGGTGATTGTATGTTTTTCATAGCATCGGGCACCGTATCAATTCGCTCCACTTTCTGAAGCATAAATGAAGCATCTCGAGGCTCTTATTATTAAATAGTTTGACATATAAATTACTGGTATCAAACAAGACACAATTTTAATAAGATTTAAGCTTGAGAAATTATTAAAAATATGTAGGCATCGATTTGATGAATATAATTCGCGGCGTAGAGAATCAGATAGATTTTCGTTGATCTCTCGCGGTTTAAAAAATCGATGTTGGTATCGTTGCTCGTAAAATTTGATTAGAGATTTTTAAATTTCAAGCGACATGTATTTCGTATGCATATACTGTTCCAACTGATTTACGACCTCTTCATACTTAATTGGAACACTTCAATTACTTTGGCTATAAAATACAATAGGAAAAAATCAAAATTAGAAATGTTCAATTACATATGACAATATTTACTCAAAGCATACACTCGATAGATTGACAGAAAATGATTGCATTTCATTGATCCAACATTTTCACGCGAAATTTTCAGAATGTAAAATATTGATGTTTAATATTCAATTATTATTACTACATATGTATGGCTAGCTGCGTTATTATTAGTTATTGCCAAAAATTGGTATATGCAAAGTATGGTGGGTGTATACGAAATAAGAATTTACATTAAAGAAATTGCATTATTAGAAATTACATTAAAATTCTAATTCTAATTAAAATTGGGCAACACCAGATTAATAAATCGATAAATATCGTTAAAATAGATGTAACAAAATTGCACATAAAAACTACATCACATGTAGTTTTCTAAATGTGTCTTTGCACAATTCTAAATGCACAATTTCCATTTAGGACGCATCCACAGTATTAACAAACTGTTATTTAAATATTTTATAAATATTAGATATCACATTCACGTGGAGCATAGTGTAGTGTAGTGTGGATTTCAAAATTCGCCACGTGAACACCACTAAAATTACAACGGAACGGATTATCAACTCCGTTTAAAATTTCGAAATTCCCTACGCTCAACGTGAACACCATTGTAGCGTATTGTACCAAGGTTTGTCATTTAAACATCATTTGGTTATCGTTTTAAGCCGATTATTTTAATTTGTTTTGTGCTAATACCGTTAAATATTTTTTATTAATTCAAAGAAAATGGAAGAGAATAACTCTAATATTTCTTTGTTTTATTTTTAACAAAATATCTCAATAATAAGCGTCACGACAGGATAAATGTCAAATCAGTGAGTTGTCATTTTTCGCCAACAGGGGCCTTATTCTCGAATTCCACATTTATTTTTCACATGTGGACATCTATCAAAATTCCCTTCCGCCGATTTTTCATTCACAAAATACGTAATTATTAAGAATTTTGTGTATGGGGAATTTTTTTCACCTGCCTATTCGAAAATATGCCCGTAGTGCTGTAAAAATTTCATTAGTAGCGAATTCAAAAATACAGGAATTACAATTACCGAACGTTTTTATGAATTTTTACAGATGTCCACATGTGGAAAATATATGTTTAGATCTGCTGTATTCGATATACGACAATAATTCATAGTAGGATCGTTCTTGCACAACCCGTACACTAAACTAAACCTATGTGAACAAGATATTAGTCCAATAGAACATAAACAATTAATCTGATACTAATGTTACTATACATTTATGCACAGAGTCGAGTCATCTTAGAGTTATCCCCTTATTAATTTATTATAGATGATTTTGAATACTTTTTAATGAAACATAATCGAATTCTACATTATTTAATTCAATTGAACCTAAAAAACACAATAATAAATTAGTATGAGGATAACTCTAAGATGACTCGACTATATGTGTATAAACGTACTATTTGCAATGCAATGCAATGTAGGTGTAAGATATAAGGCTCGTATTTTTAGACAAGGATAAATCGACGGATTAATCCACAGTTTTCGAAAATCCACTGATTTAACCGAGGTTACTTTAGTTAATTTTATACGTGGACAGATCTGTGGATTTTTGTGTCGTAATTTTGAACGAAGTTAAAACCGGCGATTTTCGAAATAAATTTTCGAATTATAGTAACTGCTTACTGGGGAGTGTCAAACTCTATTACGTTAATCATGTTAACTACACTACATAATTTAGAATTCGCGACTATAAGTAGTTTGACTCTGTTTTGGGTATTTTGGTGCCTTTACACTACGCGATTTGCGTGCAATATTTGTTTTACAATATTTTGCTGCTTGAAAATCGTGTAGTGTAAACGTCAGAAAATCAAATTGCGTGAAATTGTAGCCAACCGCATTTTCATAAAATGTGTGTACAATATTTTTGACAGCTACCTTAAAATTGTGTCTTATTGATGTTGTATTTGTGGTTTTACGCTTTTTAATAATATTTCAGGGAGTTATTCTTGCAAATTAAACATTTTAGGATCATCTAATCTTAATTCATTAAAAACGAGACTTGAGGCCCGATTGTATGAACGAGGATAGAAAAAATAAAATCCGAGAGTACAGATATATCTCTTTATCCGAGAATGTTATTTTTTCCTATACGCTTTATGGCGATAAGCAAAAGTATCAGGGGTACAAATTGAAAATGCGGGATTGATAACAGATGGCGTTACTAACGCTATACGCATCAGGCAGTACTGTGACTATGTTCATGTCAAAGCTACGTCTTATAGCTTTAATTTTCAGTATGTGTCAATTTGTCGCAGTGTCAAATTCATAGTTTTTTTGAGCTCTCAATATGTCGAGTTTCGTGCCAACAAAACAGCATTTGCGGGAAGTTTTAATTTACTTCTTTAATTTGAAGAAAAGTGCTGCTGAAGCACATCGATTGGTCTCCGAGACTTATCCGAGTCATGTTCCATCGGTTTCAACGTGCGAGAGATGGTTTGTGCGGTTTAGAAGTGGTGATTTTGACGTTGAGGACAAAGAGCGGCCGGGCCAAGTGAAAAAGTTTGAGAATGCTGAATTGGAGGCAATACTCAATGAAGACTCGTGTCAAACTCAACAAGAGCTCGCAGATTCATTGGGAGTGACACAACAAGCCATTTCCCATCGTATAAAAGCCCTCGGAATGATCCAAAAGCAAGGACATTGGGTGCCGTATGAGCTGAAGCCGAGAGACGTCGAGCGCCGTTTTTTTGCATGCGAACTGCTGCTCGAACGGCAAAAACGGAAGGGTTTTTTGCATCGCATTGTCACTGGTGATGAAAAGTGGATCCGTTACGATAGCCCGAAGCGCAAAAAATCATATGGTTACCCCGGCCATGCATCATCATCGACCGCCAAACCAAATATTCACGGCGCCAAGCTCATGCTCTGTATTTGGTGGGACCAGCTGGGTGTGGTGTATTATGAGCTATTGAAATCGAACGAAACCATCACAGGAGCACTATACCGAACTCAATTGATGCGTTTGAGCCGCGCACTCAAAGAAAAACGGCCACAATACGAGCAAAGACACGACAAAGTAATTTTGCAACATGACAACGCTCGGCCACATGTTGCAGCGCCGGTCAAAACATACCTACAAACGCTGAAATGGGAAGTCTTACCCCACCCGCCGTATAGCCCAGACATTGCTCCTTCCGATTACCACCTTTTCCGATCGATGACACATGGCCTAGCTGACCAGCGCTTCCATTCTTACGAAGAAGCCCAAAAATGGGTCGATGACTGGATAGCAGCCAAGCCGGCCGAATTTTTTCGCGACGGTATCCGTAAATTGCCAGAAAGATGGGAAAAAGTTGTGGCTAGCGATGGACAATACTTTGAATAATTCATTTGTTACCATTTTTTCAGAATAAACGTTCAAAAATAGAAAAAAATCCCGCATTTTCAATTTGTACTCCTGATAGATGTCACTACCGCTGTGAATGTGGATTAAGCTCTCAAATTATTAAAAATTATACGCCGAAAAAGCTTGTGAATTAAACTTTTGATAAATAAAATTATAATAAAACCATTAATTAATTTGGCCATAAAATGTTACACGCCTAGCTATTTCTTAGAAAAAAGTTTTGTTTTGACATTTAACCCACATTCACATTGCTAGTGTCACCATTTTAGTTACATAAATTAATAAAGCGTATTGTATGAACAATTTAAAATATTTTTCTATCCTCTGTTTTATTGCAGTTTTAGAGCAGTTTTTATTTGAGTGGTAACACTTTTTTCTTTGACGTTTATGTAATTGAAAATAAATTTTCATATTATTGCTTTTTCATACGTTTAATCGTTGTATTATTATTTGACTCCATCTTATCTCTTAAGTATAATTAATAATTAATCAATTTTATCGTCACTATAACACGATAACAAACTGTGAAAATTTTGAAATGTCAAAAAAAATCAACAACAACATTTTGTATCCTCTGTTCTATCCACCGAAAAGAGAAGATAGAAACAGAGGATATAACAAAATCCATTGATTTATTTTCTTATTCATACAATGCAAACGACGATAAATCCGAGGTTATATCGTCTATCCGCGTTCATACAATCGGGCCTGAGTTTGAATATCCTTTTCGCCAAAGTCTCGTCTTTTTAGCCAGTTCTTTCCCTACGTCATCATATTTTTAACATTGAATTTGTTTCGTTTTACAATTTCAATCTGAATAAATAGAAAATTAAACCAATATTTTAATTTTTTTTAAAAGGTGTAGAAAATGAAAAATTCAAATTTCATCAAAATTGCAGGGAAAATTGTATACGATTTATTTCCCCTATTGTACAATAATTATTGCAAGCAAATCGCATAGTGTAAAGGCACCTTTAGTCAATATTGGTATTTTTTGCATTCCTGTACAAGAAATAAATAAAATGGAAAGTGAGTGCTGCATAATAGGCGCCCAAAGGTTCCATATCTTCTTGGAGGGTGTGTTGGTCAAATAATGAACCCTTCTTTAGAAAATTGAAATTGGCACCGAAATTCTTCCTTATTGTAAAGCTCCACGTCTATTCTATTGTGAAATACTTTAGAACGTATAGATCGTATCGACAAGATTGTCCCGTAATCTGATTAACCAGACTCTGATGACGAAGATTCATTAAATATATTTTCCTTTTTCAACTTTAATTTATAATGTAATTCATTCAAAAACTAATTTTGCAGATCGTAAATGACGTTTTATATTTTCGAATTTTTGAAAATAGCCATATGCACTGTTTTAGCCATCGATATCGAGGCATAAATTCGACGATACAATTTTGATCCAAGTTTGATTCAGTGGATTTATCGTCGTTTAAAAATACGGAAGAGGGGATAAATTCGCCGATTTATCACTATCCTCGTTTAAAATTACGGGCCTAAATGTATTAGTTAGAGTAGTTTGCTATTCCGTCAATTTAGACGGATTTCAAGATGACGGATTGGAGCGGCTTTCGAGTAGAGTAGTATGTAAGTGGAACACGACAGTAGTATGAGGATAACTCTAAGATGACTCGACTCTGTGCATAAACGTAATATATTTAATTTTATTGTTGAAACAACACGCATGGGATTGTTTTGTTTACAACTTGTTGATAACTTCTATTGGCTGGCATTTTGAAATTTGTAAATCTAGGGAGAATCTGTAGAAAGTAGATCTTTAAAAAATGGAAATTTGTAAAATTTGATAAAGATCAAAAATTCTAAAGCAATAGAACACAAAAAATTTGATCTAGAGCAATTTTTTTTTAGGATTAAGTAGACCTGCTAAGTAGCAACATTTTATTTATTCGGAACGTGGAATTACCGTGGCTATCACTTACAGAGGCCGCATACCTTACATATTGGTTTGTGAGAAAATAGTTACTACAATCTATGACCGGGGATGCCATAAAGCATAAACTAATAGTAATTTGAAATTTTTTTTTATCGCGACGAGGTATTTTTCGGAATTTTATATACGAGAAATACGCTTCTCAGGTTTAGGTTTTCTGGAAATTAGGATTTCGGTTTCGTTGAAAATTTCTTCCCATAGCGAAGCAAATTTTAAATTAACAGAAACAATTTAGGAGGATTAGTTTGCCCTTTTGCCATAAAGAGAAAGTATTTTTTAGCATGCCAATCATGGTGATGCCGGCAATAAGCGGAAAAAAATCTTCGCATTAACGTACATTTTCACCATTCGCTAACCAAATTTATGTTTACTGTTTGGTATAGTGGCGGAGTATTATCGCTGTGATAAAAAGCCTTCGGGCGTGTTTTCCATCGTAAGGTTTCCCAATTCGGGCGTTTAAACAATTCATCCGCGACCATGTTTAAACATTTTATGCATAAATAATAGTTTTCAAACCTATTCTGCCGTGCTAAACATATGTTTTACTGATCTGCAAAAATCGCATTTGGAGAAAATTGATGTTAAAGTTTTTCGAGATATTTTGGGAATAATTTACTTAAATGTGGGTTTAATTTACTTTCAAAGACTTCAAATTATGCATTAGATCATAAATAATATGTTTCTTGAGAAAATAAAAATAAATTACACATAATTTATGAATTATTTGCAGAAATAGTCTTTTACTTTAAATACGCTTTATAAATAATCGATTGGTACTAAACAAAAATAACTTAAGTGCCATTAAGTCATTTATATCACATAATAGAAGCTGAAATCCTGTGTTAATAAGAAGAATATATACCTTATCTGCGATTTAAGGTATTTATGTTTAGTTTATCGTTAAATTTATTTTCAAATAAACTATAGAATCCAACCTTAAATGACCAATTTGCTTAGGCCACATGGTTTAAACGCTATATGTATAGTTACCCAAATTTGGTTAGGCAAGTAAAATGTGTGGCCTGACCTAAAATAGGTCAACTAGAAATATGGTGTAAACGGTTCGACCTAAGGATTTTCGAGTTTTTCAATAGATGCAATTTGTTAATTATCATTTTTACAGCACAAATAACGAATAAAAATAAAAATATTAGAATTAAAATCAATAAATGCCAAAATGATATAATATTAAATACAAACACATTTATTGGAATATTTTAATTTTTAACATATGGCCCAAATGCGACCTATATTTCTTGTGATGTAAACGGTCGGTAGGTGGACTAGAATAGGTCGCCATTTAGTCTAGTCCACTAAATATTTCGTGGAGTAAACTACCTCATTATGTATAGGTAAGTGGTTCATTTGTAGTACTAAATAACATTACATTAAGATAAGTTAAAAGTCCTTGTATATAAGTTGTTATTGTTTCAATTCGCGAATAGAAAATTTCAAATAAGTCAATTTTGCTATTGAAAATGAAAATTCTTAAATTGCCATAAATGCAATTTCAATTATGGAAATAAGCAAAAGTAACTTAACTTACATATTTGAAAGAAAAGTACCTTATTTGTGCCACAGATAAGGCGTTCATGTTTAATATCAAGTAGTTAAGTCGGTGTTACTTCAAATTTGCTGTTTTTTCGATTAGAACGAAATTTATTTTGGTTAATAACGCATTTATTAAAGTCGATTTAATTATATTTACTTATGTAAAATATAAAGGATATTAATACCTTTCAATTGGCATCAATAACTCAATTTGGCCAAAAATGTAGATCAGTAAAACATGTTTAGTACGGCAGTATTAAAGAGTGACTGCTTTCCTATATACCGAAATATACCGATCCTAATATGAATCTTGGTCAAATTCTGTCGGACATCTGAATGTTAAAATAAAATGAGGCATCGTTGTCCTAATTTAACAAAAATAGCCTTATACGCAATGAATATATATAAGCAATGTACAGATGATTAAAGCAGGTAGCAAGGAACTAGCATTTTAGTATTAGTTTAGATCAGAAAAGTTAGAAATGTTCATCAGGTAATATTATTTTCATCCCATCCCAATTATTTTTTAAATCAATCACAAAAACTACTATGATCGATTAAAATATGTTTCAATTAGGGTAACTAATTAGTTTGCTGTTTTATTACATGGTAAAATTTTAAAGAGTAATCGTCGCATTAATAGTACTGCCCGATGAACATTTTTGTTTTTTTCTGGGACGAAATATTGAGATAATTTCACACACTCCCTTTTCGAGACGGCAAGAGTCTTTACCATTAAACGGCGAGGTGCCGTAAAAACTGCTAATCGTTTTTGTTAAGTTGTTGAAATATTACATTGGTATGATCAAAACGCTGTAATTAAGATGAAATTCAATTATTTAAATTACCCAGTGTTGTCAGATTTTAATTATATAATGAGGAATTTACAGGAATTACAGGAATTGCGTCTGCAGCAATAATGTGATTATAAACTGCATTTTTAATAGAACGTCATAGAGATTGAAAATGTCTCTGAAAGTAATTCCAAAACCATTGATTTCCTTTGTCTGGAATCGAACACTTCTTGTTAGAATGACTCTCAAAATAATGCTACTAATGAAAATGGAACAGTGATTGGCAGTTTGCTATTTTTTGCGGCCCATGCCTGTCAAAGTTGGATTCAACGACTAAGGCGTACCAATATTTTTCCACATCGGATGCACTGTCGGATACACTGTTAACTAATTTTATTTTTTTATATGCAACGTAACTTTTTCCTATTGAAGGAAAAGCTATCAGGTGTGGGCCAATATTTTCTCTGAGTAGGTGAGTAGGCTTTCTGATACAATTTTTGTTGTTAAGAAGGAGTAAGGCATGTTTCGAAATTTATCTTAAATGACTAAAACTACTCGCTAAAACAAGAAATTATATAAATACACCTTGATCAAACGACACACTGATAAAACGACACCAAACACAAAGAGCAAAGTACCAAAATAAAAACGGAAACGGAAAATTTAATTTTAAAATATTCTGGAAAAGCGAGGTATCATTTTAAAACCAGAATGGAATTTATGTAAATCAGACAGGCATTTCTCGAAAAGGTTCAGTTTTAAATTTCCGGGATAGCGAAATTTAATTTTAAAATTTGAATGGAATTTATGGAAATAAGAGAGGAATTTCGAAAAATTAAATTTTTAAAATTCAATGGAATTTCTAGAAAATGAAGGTTTAATTTTAAAATATTCTAGAAAAGCTAAAATCTGGACTAGAATTTCTGGAAAAAGGTGATTTAATTGAAAAATTCCGGAAAAATAAGATTTAATATTAAAAGTAGAATGAAATTTCTAGGAAAAGAAGATTTAATTAAAAAAAATCTTTTAAAATGAGATTTAATTTTAAACTTACGATTGGAATTCCTTCGAATTAGAAAAGAATTTCTGGGGAAGGTAGGTTTAATTTTAAAATATTCTGAAAAAGTCAGATCTAATTTTAAAATTGGGATTGGAATTTATGGAAATTAGAGAGGAATTTATCCCTTCGAGGGAGATTTCAGTTTCAAATTAGAATAAAATTTCTGGTAAAGAAAGGAGTAATTTTATAATATTCTGTAAAATCGAGAATTAATTTTAAAATTTGAGTGAAATTCATGAAAATTAGACAAGAATTTATAGAAAAGAAGGTTTAGTTTTAAAATATTCTAAAAAGGGAGATGGGAAAGATTTTTAGTTTTCAAATATTTAGCCAAAGCGAGATTTAATTTTTAAAATTAAAGTGGAATTTATTGGAACGAAATGTTTAATTTTAAAATATTCTTGAAAAAAGGGAGATTTAATTGTTAAATCTCTCGGGTCAAATATCGTACCTACGCTGATTTTGAGGTTGTGTTCTCGATGCTCTTTTTATGTTTATCCTTCTCCTTCGGCGACATGGCAATAATTTGTTTTTAATTTGTCAATATCATTAATCAAATGATTAACGTTTAAGTTTTTTTTTAAAGCTGTGCTTTAATTTTTGTAAAATTCTAAATATTTATTTGGAATTTATGGAATTAGAAAATTTTTGAAGAATTTCAAATTATTATCATTTTCTTTTGAGGTTTCACTTAAATGATAACAAATAAAAAATAAAATGTAACGTTTTCTACAGTGTAACGTAATGTGCAGCAAGCAGCAACAAAGAAAGTGATTGTAAACATAAAATGCAAGATAACGAATTCACCGATAAAATACTATCTCTGCGATGACCCGAGTAAAAAAAAATGTCATCGTATACTAATCTTGTTGTCATATCTGTGTGTTGGTGAATTGAATATTCTATACACCAATCTCGTAACTTAACTAAATAGTTGAGGACAAGGTCCATAATACTAATTGATGGTATAAAAAAAAATCCATTCTTATTAAATTTAACGATGATGAAATCTTTACGTAATAATACAATAATGAACTTATACTTATTAACTCTGATTCAATGAAGAAGTATTGCTTCGTTTTGATTGGCTCACGTAGCATTAGATTAAATTAAAAAAACTTTTTAGTGGATTACCAGTTTAAACCGGAATTATTTTGCTAGCGGATGACAGTTAATCTTTATATACATTTTTTGCAATATTGTTGTAAGATAATTTATGCTGCTTGTTTAACATGAATTTGTGATAAGTATTATCTTATTTGATACGAGGAGGAATTTACTTCTGTCGGAAAATGTTGGTATCTTTAGGAGATTAAAATAGACGCAAAATGATAACCTCATCAACCTTGGAAGTCTGGGATAATATAGTATATTATACACCGAAGCTACATGATTTAGTGTACTAATGATTACACAGACACAACAAACGAGAATTTCGGAATTAAATAAAATAAGCAAGATATCTTTCTATGAGGTAGGAAGAAAGGTTCGACTCTCGGCCTATTTAGAGTCTATCATCGAAACGAGAAGTTAATATTTCTCCTCGCTGAATTAAATGATAACCAGTGAACTGTGAAAAAGTGTTGCTATGTACTAACCGTAATTATATTTGAACAGAGAATACATCGTAACAAAAAAATTAATATCAACGCATTTAATACTACTGATAAATAATTTAAATAAATAGGCCTTGATCTTCAGACGTAAATATATGTGCTCGGTAAAGTCAACCTTGTACTTGAAGAAATACGAGATTATTAATTTACAAAGTTTAAATCATGATAGACTCTAATTTCTCCATAAAATCAAAAACTTTACTTTTTATGAAATCATTATTTGAGCCCACAACTCGACGGTCTCGGGTTTTTTACTCTTGAAATCCTTGAAATCCGTCGTTATTTAAAAGGTGTACTCCTAGAAACTTTAACCTGTTTTGGACCAGAGGACGACAGGAACAAAGAACATGTGATAATAACCCAAGTCTACTCGCTTACCTGCCTATAAGATAGTTTCCTCTATTCACTCCGATAACCACCTGACCTGCAACCGCTGAAGTCAGATGAGCTGTTTAGATCTCGTCAATTATAACTTTGTGCAGACTTGCTGGGTTATTATACACATGTGGTAATATTTGACCATCTGTCATTCAGAATCACTTCAATATTCCTTCTGTTTTTGATGTGAAAACATCTTTAGCGGCAGGAGTAAGTAAAAAATTGTATAGAAATTGTGTTACGTATATTGCTGGTATGTGTGAATATCGATTAAAACAAAAAATAACTAAAACGTAAAATCAATGCAAAATCTACGCATACTCAGGCAATATACAACATCATCCGGCATTTCAAAAACATCGTGAGCCGAATACAAAAAAAAAAAATTTAAAAAACCCGCCTACTTTAATTTATTTTGTTATGAAAATATCTGCTATATATGGCCGCAAATTATGCTTGTGAAGTGTAATAGTTATTTACGTTACAAGGGCGGTAAATGAGTTGTTACAGTACGAGTTCGATGTTTATTTGAGAATTTTGAACTAGTACTGTAACGATCATTTAACGGACGTGTAACCTGATTATGCTTTGTTCAGTGAGTTTGCCGTGACCATTTACTACTATGGAGGTTTAGGTGATTAACTTAACAGAACTGTACTTTGCTTAATTATGCTTAATTAATGTCAGTAAGGTTCGTCCTCCAAATTCAAAATAGAATTATAACTTACTGACTTTTTGAACCAAAAATGTAACTTTTAAATACTGAACGAACAACATCCGTCTTT
This sequence comes from Tipula helvola, assembly GCA_963556165.1. Lineage (NCBI taxonomy): Eukaryota > Metazoa > Arthropoda > Insecta > Diptera > Tipulidae > Tipula > Tipula helvola. The sequence continues at coordinate 20,505,588 of OY744483.1, forward strand.
ATGGAGGGGTTTCTGAGCCTTAACGAAATGGCTTGAAATGATTCAATAGATATTTATACAAAAAAGGTTTCACATATATCTTTTGCGAGTTGAGGGTGAACTCGCTCGTTGTTTTTTTCTGATGCGGGCATGCTCATGAGATTTTATATTCCCTGTACAATAGAAATGCTGTGGAACTCATATTATATGGATATTGGAAAGATCCGGCATCTCGTTAAGAGATGAGGTACAGTTCTGGACTACTTTCGACGTGAGGAGGTGTGATTGAAGCGCTTTAATGGCAGCAACAACGAAACAACTTCCTGTATGGCAATTACTTAGGCTGCCATTGCTTAGTTCCTATGCTCGAAATATTTGTCGATAGAGAATGAAGTTCTGAATGAAATTTCGCCACAATCGCGCCTCTAATATGAGCTATCATTTGTCTGTCCAGTGATTAGGAATGTGGCATAGGCTACTTTTGAAATTACTTCTAACCAAGAAATGGTTAAGTCAATAGTATGTTGATATCCGCAGGGATAACACCATCAGGTCCTGGTAACTTATTTGGTTTAAAACTATGAGGCTATTTGCTCTGTTGCCCTATGACGTAGCAGGAACAAATTCGGAATTTTTCCCCGGAAAGAGATTCTCTAGTAGTGGTTCATATACCATCTGGTCGTTGAATACAGCTTAGTACTTTGCAATGCCTTGACATCTCTAAAGACTCCTGTGTTTTACCTAATACAGTCTCCTAAAATCTGTTCTTCTTAATTCGTATTGTTTTGAACGCTTTCTAAAGGGAGTTGCAGTCTACAGCAGCTCTAGTTTTCTTTGCTGTTTTAAAGAGCCATTTACATTTTTGATGAGTTTGTTGAATCTGCTTAGGCCACCAATGTGGCCAAGATTGATTCCAAGGCCTACTCTTTCCCTAGTTTTCAACGTCCAAAGACGTCTAAATTTGTGCACCACCGTACCTGGAAGCCATTTTTGAAGACCTATATAGTTATGAGAATTTACTCTGTCTCCCACGTGTAATTCCCGCTTGACTTTTATGTTTTCGTTGGGTATGTTGTTCGAATGTTCTAATGGTCGAATTGCATCGAGTTTCATTCTGTTTCCTCTGGAACAAATTCTTTGCTGGACTTCTGGATCTCGAAAATCTTATCGAACTGAAGCCACTTTCACCTTTCATTGCTTTTACGTAACATAACGTACCGCTTGTCCGTTAATTGCTGCGGATTTCGGGGTGCAATAAATTTTTGATTCCGCGTCCCGTACAGAAATAGCATAGTAGCATTTTCCGAAATAATTACTTTAGGGAATCTGTACCTATAGTAGGCAAAAATAGATTTTAATTTTTCAATTGTTACTTCGGTTGTTGGACCGGAGTTTGTGACGGATTCTCTGCTATTTATCTGTGAAGCATCCGATAGAAGTGCCAAATCTATATTATTCTTATTCAAAAAAAAATCAAATGTCACTAATCCATCAAATGTATCTGCAATTGATGCGGAGCAATTATTCTGCAATAATTTCACCAATTTGTAGAAATCCTCTTCCATGGGTGACTTTGGTGCCAGTAAGTTCGACATAACACTATAATTCTCTGGACCAATACAATTTTGCAATATTTTTTTTGCATTTTTCTTTGTCACTTTTAATTTACTTGAGGTCGAAATAAAGTTCAAGTCGGTGGACGTTTTGTTGAAAAGATTCTTTCTTCTTATCAACATTTTCGAAAGAATAATTCGAATCGCCATTTTCATTCCTTTTTGAAAAAAGTAATTCAATTAATTCTCGCTGTTGATTGGCTTGTGATGCAAGAAACTCATTAAATTAACTTGCATTCATATTGATCATCCGTCTTCTTCGATTTTTAATTATCGTTGCCAATTATCTGTTGTATATTTAATTATAATGCACACTTGAACAAAACACGCGGTTCGAAAAACTATAACTACTTTATTCGAGCAGATCTAAAATTTTCTACACCTATAGGCTGAGGTCCAATTCGCGACTTATTTCTATTAGTCGACTTATTTGAGTTATTCAATATGGCGGCATGGAATAACCCAGCAAATTTTTTGTCTTTGGTAACAAGTCTTGTGCTTGTCTGGGATAGAGAAAATAATTTGAAATTACACTGGTTAAAAAGAGACAAATTTCTTAGGCAACATGTCTTGCGGTTGTCTTCAGTATGTTACTATAGAGACACAAACGTAATGTAATTTAAAGCGCTCCTATCGGTGGGAAACAGAAGGAATGGTAACATGTCTTTTGGTTGTCTTGAAAATGTCTTCAAAAACCGCTTCGTTATCGACACCAATGCACAAAAAGCATTATACTTCGCCATTTTTTATAGTTTTTATTATTATTTTTGTGCAGATGGTGATGTGTTCAATTTTTTTTGTGGGTATAAAAGAAATAAATATTATTGAATTTAAATATAAAAAATATTTTTCTTTAAATATTTTAAATTCAATACAATATTTATTTGTGATTAAAATAAAACAAAAAGTGTTAACAAACCAGGAAATGTATCTTACACGGTAGACAGGCACAAAATTATTCGCGATTTTCGTTTATCCCGATTGTCAAAAATCGCGTTGTGAAAACGAAATAATCCAGTTTTTTGTGAAGATTGTGTAACGAAAGTCAACTGTCATTACACGATTTTCACCTAAACCGGATTATTTTGTTTCCACAACACGATTTTTGACAAAAATAACAACTGAAAATCGCGATTAACTCTGTGTCTGTCTACGGTATTAAGTAACATATGGAAGACAAACTCAAGACATGTTACCAATAACGACCACCAGACATGTTACCAATAACGACCACCAGACATGTTACCAATAACGACCACCAGACATGTTACCAATAACAACCACCAGACATGTTACCAATAACGACCACCAGACATGTTACCCAAGACATCTTGTATACATGTTACCAATAACGACCACAAGACATGTCTTTGAAGACTCTTCGTCCCAAAAACATGGAGTTGTCGTTTGAATGACTTGGGTTTGTTGCCATAACAAGTCTTGAGTTTGTCTTGCATGTGTTACTTAAGACACGTTTGCTGGGATATTATGTAGTTGCTTTCCAATCGACCAACCGCAAGCACCCGCTAGTAGAATGGTTTTTGTCTTCGCTAAATTATCTACTCGTATCTGCTCTTGCTATTTTATTACGAGCAGTTACGCACAATTTCGACGCCAGTGGCCCTATTCTGGCTATTCCCTGGGAATTGGGAATTGGAAAAATATTGCTATATTTTCAAACTTCAAAAATCCCCAATTTTTATTCCCCAATTCCCAAAAGTGTATTCTGGCATAATTGGGAATAATTTCCAATGGGAAAAACACTATATCAAATTTTACAGCCGCCAAAATTTAGGGAAAAATAAACGTCAAAACTTACATAAAATGGAATTATTTTTCCCTACAATCAAAAATTCCCAATCGCCAGAATACACTTTTGGAAAAAATAATTCCCAACTGCTAGAATACTGTCAAAATAGTTCAATTCCCAATTCCCAGGGAATAGCCAGAATAGAGCCATAGTGGCACTATTCTGGTTTTCCCGGGGAATTGCGAATTGGGAATTGATTTATTGTCAGTTTTTAGTATATTTTGGTTTTCTTTTTTCCAAAGCATACTAAATTTTGGGGAAAAATAGTTTCATTTCATAGCAATTTTGCTGTTTATTTTTCCCTAAAAATTTGGCTGGGAATTATTTTTTCCCAAAACATCAACAAAATACCAAACGCTCAGTATGCTTTGGAAAAAAGAAAACCAAAATATACTAAGAACTGTCAATAAATCAATTCCCAATTCGCAATTCTCCGGGAAAACCAGAATAGTGCCACTGGTGGTTAAATGTAGAACCGCTTAATATTTATGGTAATATTAGAAATTTTAAATGATTTTGTTTAGCGCTTTATACATTAATTATTTTTTTAGTGATTTTATATAAAAAAAATAACAACTTTGCCGTAATAGCGCACAATTACGATTTTGAGGTTATGTTTCACACATAACATCCAAATCTGAGCTTTCCAATCAACCATAGCAAAGACAAAAACCATTCTACTAGCGGTTCACTAGCGGGTGCTTGCGGTTTGTCGATTGGAAAGCAACTATTATTTGTTCACCGCACCAATTATATGTCGCCTTTAAGGCCGGTCTCCACTCGCCACGGCGAAGAAAAATTGGCACGAGCTTGTGCCAATTATTGTTTATTGGGTAAAATTGGTATGAATACATAAACAAAACTGATTGTGATCATGCGCATTACTCGTGACGAAGAGAACCAAAACATCACAATATCCATTATCCATCTTTTTTGAAATTTTGTCGTGACGAAGTGAGCGTAATTTGTGTTTTACTCTCAATTATTTGTGCCAACCAATTCCCAAAAAATTAGTTTGTTCAAAATTATTAGAGAATTAATAATAATTGTAACAATAACAATAAACATAAATGAATAATTAAATTTTGAAAATGAAATGTTAGGTACTTTTGAATTATTTTAATTTAAAATTGTTTTTGTAACAAGACTTGGCTCATACATAAGTTTAATTTGTAATTTCAGTTAGAGAATTTTACTTGATGGCTATTGGTGGCAAAACGCGCGACGTTCATGTTATTAAAGGTTTATTATACATTTCTTTCAGCTTGTCAGCAGCTTGAATTTAATTTACTTAAATAAAATAAAAAATCCTAAAAACTGCAAATCTAAATGGGAGACAAGTCTAGATTTGGTATATTTTATTATCTCACTATCCAAAATGACATTATTGTAAGTAGATTTGCATTTTATAAACAAAAACAGAGAAAATATAATTATTTGTTATGTTAGTAGTTGTAAGTATTGTTTACCAATTTTTTCATGACATCCTGACAATTTTAGTTCGTCGCGACACAATTTCAGTTCGTCGTGGCGAGTTGTTTATTCTACAAAAAAAAAAGTTCATTTGTTAACCCTATGTTAGCGAAGACTATCACATCGTTACAAGTTTTCTAATGTTTTTTTTTAATTTTTTTAATAAAGAAAAGCACTTTTTTTAAAAACGGCTAAGCGGATTATTTTAATTTTGATCTTAAATGATTCTTGAAAGGTCCGCAAACAATACCCAATTTAAAATTTTCGAGTATGTTAAAATTGAATTTAATGTTCATCCAGGAACACCGTGTGCCCATCTCTTGAATATATGTACGTATTAGTTAAATCGGTTATATTTATAGTGTAAAACCTACACATCTACAATATTGTTATTTACTTGGTTTATGGTAAATATGTGAATTTTTATTTATATTTCGTTTACATGTTTTGTAAGTACACCACATGTATGTAGCTATGCACGGTCAAAACTTGATTTAAAAACTTTATGCCTTTAAACAACCATAATTCAAGCCACCGTTATTGTGGGCAATTGTTAAATTTGTGACTTAAGATTTGATTTTAATGAAACGTTCAAACGACGTATTCATGCAACTGATTTGATATGAACTTGGTTTGATTTAATTTGATTTAAATAAATAACGACTTGACTACAATTGAACGAGATTAAACTGCTTCTGATTAAACAAGATCTCGTCTCTCCTAAAAAATATTTCGGGCCAAACAACTGAAAATTTTAACAAATAATTTTATACAGCCCCAAAAACTAATATAAATAAATCGTGAATAGAGTGATGAATAAAATTGCCTTATGTAAATTACACGTTTTTCACGTGTAAAAAACTGTGTAAATTACACAGTGTAAGTTGCTCGCCCAACTGTGGTGTTGAATGACTTGGGCAAGAAAGGTCAACGGAGGGTAGCGTTATATGTATATCTTACTCCCTCCCCCATACACACTTGATTTACCGAAAATACTTACACATATACTAACCCTTTAAACTCGGAGCTATTTTAATACTTTTAGGCAAAACCAACATTAATGTATTACAAGCCTGACTACGTTAACTGATTTTTCGCTTATACATGAAAGTATTGGTGATCGGATACACTATATAAATTGTAGACAAAACAAAACATACGAAGTTTCCCACCAATACTTCCAAGTATAAGCGATTTAATGGAAGAAGGTATCTGTGTACCTCATTACGGAATCAGGCTTGTAGTACATTAGTGTTGGTTTTGCTTTTAGGTTTAGATTACGGCATATGGTTAGCAATTTATATGAGTTACTGTTCCGTTGAGGAAAATTGTTTATTCTGCGCAATTAATAAATCCAAACTTTGTATACAAACTCTGTAAGTAGACATTTTAGAATCATGATGACCGTGATGTCCACATGGACTTATGATATCTGAATCTGCAAAAACATCATCGTTTTAAGTACCTAGTAATTCAGTCGCTTTTTGAAGTACTACCCGTCAAAATGTATATCGTGATTATCAGGTAATTTAAAAAATTGTATGCCTTTGGAGGATTAGTCCTTGATTGACGTATCTCAGTATACTATAAAAACAACCCTTTGATTTCATCTTTATTTATATTAGTGCCGGGTAACGAAACAAATCTCAATTCCGACTGTTATTTATGGTGATATCGGATTTTACTATTTCGTACTTTACGATATCGGATAAATTTCATAATATACCCCCCATTTGTGTATACTAATTTTTGCCAATAACCAACAATAACGCAGCTAGCCAACTATGCATAGCAATAATAATTGAATATTTTATAGTCAATCGAACATTCTGAAAAAAATCGCATATATTTCAGTCGTTTGCTTGAAAATGTCGAGACCGCGTAAGACAATCATTGATTTCCTAATCAGAAATTCACATCGTGAACCAAAACGGCCTGTTGTAATTACCGCGGGAGACTACGATTATGCACATGTGTGTACCATCAAATCATCCATTGATGAATCATTGCGCTTGAAACCAAAATGGATACGAAAAATTATCGCTTCGGAATCACAGCCACGAATAAAACAATATTTTACGAGCATAAGTATGCTCGAGAAAGAAATCGAACGTCATATAAATGGCCCATATTGGTATATAATACATCCGCTTTCGAAATTCATCATATTATTTGATCACATTATGTTTGTCGTCCTTCTCATTAATTGGTATATAGTTTTATTCCAAATTGCTAATCAGAAAGGTTTAACAGAGCTATCGACAAAAATCAATTTTGCGATTCAATGTCCTTGCTATATAAATATTGCATTAAATTTTTTCATTGGATATTGTACCAAATACAATGTTGTAATGGACAAAAGAATGATCGCGTCCCATTATATGAAGACATGGTTTTTTACAGATATAATAACATCGATACCATTTCAAGTTGTACAACACATATTGGCCAATCGAGTTAGTGAAATGACTCTTAATATTGTGATATTGTACCAAAGTCTTAAAATACTTACGTTTGGCCGATTGAGAAGACATTTTAAAAATATTGTGCAATTTTGGAAACTAAATTATGCGTGCTACATGATTTTATCATTGATACTCGTCTCTTTATTAACTTTTCATGCCGCAGCAACCCTGTATCAAATTGGTGGGAACCTATTTGTGATAAATGATCCGAATGCTGATATTCCATTAAATAAGATTGCCTTAAATCAACCAACTCCGAACATTGGGATATTTTGGTATCGATATCTATTGTGTATGTACATCATGTCGCTTAAATTTTATTGCTTCACGTTAGCATTTAAAAATACTAATTCGAAACCGACATGGTTTTATTTATCAGTTGAAATGCCAGTGATATTTATATCGTACATCTATCAATTGTATGCATTGGGTAAATATTGTCAATATTATATTGTGTAACTGAATATTTCAAAAATATTTATTTATTTTCTTTTTATTTTTTAGTCAAAGTAATTCAATTATTTCAATTTCAACACTCTTCGAAAATAAAATATCAGGAGATTATAAACCAGCTGGAACAGTACATGCGTGCAAAACACATGCCGCTTAAAATTAAAAAGTCTCTAATCGAATTTTACGAGCAACGATACCAATATCGATTTTTTAAAGAGCGTGCCATTAATGAAAATCTATCCGATTCTCTACGCCACGAATTGCAATTTCACAGCGGCCAATTATTTATCAAATCGATGCCTATTTTTAATAATGTCTCAAGCGCAAATCTTAATAAAATTGTGTCTTGTTTGATACCGGAAATTTATATGCCAAATGATTTAATAATACGAGCGGGCACGATAGGAGATTGCATGTTTTTCATAGCATCGGGCACCATATCTATACGGTCCACAACTGGAGAAGAAATAATACATCTCGAGGATGGTGATCATTTTGGTGAAATATCATTATTCTCGAAACAAGGCCAACGGGTTTCGAATATAGTGGCCATCGAATATTGTGAAGTATATCGATTAAATAAAAAAGATTATGAGACAAATATAGCTATGATTCCTGAGTTGGCTACCAAATTTGAAGATCTTGGGAAGAGACGAGCAAGTGAAACGAGTACGGTCGAGGAAAAATATAAAGATGAGCGGGATAAAAAATACAAGAGCGATGATACTGATGAAGATGATATTACCGACGGATCACTAAGCCAAGATTTTTTCTGAATTTTATTTTTAAATTTTTTTTTTTTTTTTTATTTACTAAATTATTTTAGATAAATTTACATATTATTTATATCGAATAAAATCAAAAGACAAAACTCAAAATTAGAAGTCATAATAAAATTTTATTTCTTTAAAATTCAATTGAAAGTGTTGTTTTCAACTGTCTCTTCATCTTCACTATCTACGATTTCTAATTGATTATCCTGTTGATTCTTAACAGCTTGCTCATATGAAATCGTTAAATTCAGTCGTTGCATCGCAAGAGTTTCAAATTTATCCGCTAGCCCTGGTACTATCGCTATAGTCGCCTCATAATCCGTGTTATCCAATCGATATAATTCACAATATTCAACCGCAACAGCATTCGTCATACGTTTTCGACTTTTTGTGAATAGTGTTACTTCACCAAAACTATCACCGTCCTCGAGATGTAGGAACTCTTGTCCAGTTGTGCCCCGTATCGATACGGTGCCAGATGCTATGAAATACATGCAATCGCCGACTGTTCCCGATTTTGTTATTAAATCGTTTGGCATATAGATTTCTGGTTTTAAGCATGATACTATATTGCTAAGCGCCTCTATTGGAATATCATCGAAAATTCCAATGCGACTAATAAATAATTGGCCGCAGTGAAATATAAGTTCGCGGCGCAACGATTCCGATAGATTGTCTTGAATCTTTTTCTCCTTAAAGAAACGATATTGGTACCGTTGCTGATAAAATTCGATTAAAGATTTTTTAATTGTCAATGGTAAGCGTTTGGTACGCATGTACTGTTCAAGCTGATTCATAATCTCCTGATATTTTATTTTGGAAGAGTGCCAATATTGAAAGATTGTAATTACTTTGACTGTGAATTGATTAAAAATAATAAAAATGAAAATGCATTTTTATGCAATACACATTACTACTACTTACCCAACATATATAAATGATAGGCGTACGCTACGAGGATAATTATTGTGAGCACCGTAATCTCAAATAACGTGTTCTCACCGTCGAAATTGCCAAATACGAATGTAAAACAATAAAATTTAAGCGACACCATATAAATACAACACAGATTTCGATACCAAAATTTGCCGAGTATTAGGTACTGATGATTTTCTTCGATATTATTTAACGGATGAGTATTATCGGGCGTCATTATCTCAATCAAATTCGCGCTATTTTGATAGAAACACGAGGCTAGGTAGAAACATAATACCGAATACAGGGTCAATATTGAGACCATGTAGACCACATAGTGACGATCCCAACAGGGAAACGAATCAGTATAATATCTGCTAATCCGTGTGAATGTAAATATTTTCAATGCTTGGTATGTGATAACAATGTTGAGCGTTAGTGGACTTACTTGATTTTCTAGCAGTTGTGCAACCACTTGAAACGGTATCGAACTTATTAAATCGGTAAAAAACAAAAATTTCATATAATTCCTAACAATTTGGCGTTGATCCAAAAAAAATTCGTGCTCATTTCTAATGCCCATAAAGAATCGCAACACAATATCCATATAGCATGGACATTGAATAATGAAATTTATTGTTGTCGCAACCGGTGTTAGATCACCAAAATTGGCAATTTGAAATAAAACAACATACCAATTTATGATATAGACAATCAGCATAATCCGTTCCCAAATGATGGCGTAATCCGATAGAGGATGAATTATATACCAATATGGGCCATTTATATGGCGCTTAATTTCTTGTTCAATCATGCTCGTGCTGGTAAAATACTTTTTTGTTCGTGGATGCTTTTCAGAGATTGATATTTTTCGTAGCCATTTCGGGCGATCACGAAATAAATCATCGAATGATGAGTTTAGGGTGCACTTGTGGATTAAATTGCCATTGGTCAGCCATTTTACTGCCTTTTTATTGGAATCTTCATCCGAAACCCCTTCTTGGAACATTGCACGTTTGTTTAATGCACGTTTTGTTTATACTTTTCGAGAACCGAGAAGAGACTGAACCATATGTGTGATTTTGTTTTGCAATGATAAGTTGATTTCATATCACATACGCGCGCACATCACGTTAAAAAATTGAAACCAAAGTGTTTTTTCGTCAATATCCTAAAAACGAGATTAATACTACTAAATTTAAGAAAATAGAAAATTTAAATAATAAGGTAGATTAAATTTAACTTAAATTTTCTTTTTGTATTGAATAAATACTATTGTGACATGTAATCTGACTATCACGATACTTTTACGTCATAATATACTATTACGAGTCAACATTTAGGGGATTCGTCGTTGTACAAATTTTTTATAATTTTCACGCATATCTTTTTATGGAATCAACTTTTAGGCGTATTGAGTCATATAGAATCAAAAACGATATATTCCACTTTTCGTGTTTAGAAGAAAAACGAAGAAAACTTTTTATTTTTAAATTATTTTAAAAAACTGTGTTTTCTTGAAAACATTATCCTCTTAAGACATTTCCAAATTAGTTTTACAATGTAAAAAAACTGTCAGTTATCAGAGTTAGCAAACATTTTATAAATAATTTTGGAATAAGTTAAGTTTGAAAGTTACAGAATGGAATAGAGTCATTTTGAAATTTGTTGTAATGGAATAAACCTGTTATGAAATTTATTTAGTAATTTAATTAGAATTTATGTACTTACTATAAAATACAAACACTTCTAACAAACGAACCACTTTGTAAGGATTTTCACAAGCAACTGATTTTTTTCCTATGATTATTTTGACATAACGAAGTAATTCGCGCCAAATTTTGGAATAGACGTTTTTTGATTTTTAATAACAACATATAGAGCACTGGAATAGATCTTTTTTGAACATTTTATTGGAATAGTATTATTTTGTCGATGAAGTTGTAGTGGAATAGATCGAGTTTGAAACATTATTCATATTTCTTACTTAATTTTCTCAGGAATACAGTCATTTTATAACATTTTGGTTTGAAGGGTTAATAGAGTTGAACAAAATATAAGGAAATGTAGTATTAACCAAAAAAATGTTAAAAGTGGAATTGATCGTTTTTGATTCTATATGACTCAATATATTGTATGTACATTTAAATCAGAGTTTCGATTGTTCGATCATTTACTGTAACATACATACGTACGTTTATTCGTACTATGTATATATAACTCGGAAGTGAGAAAATCCTAAGAATTATTAATAGCTAACAACATTTACATGTTCCGAATATTAAAAAATGCCGCTTACTACCTCTCTTCGCATACTTAATGCCAACTATATAGAGGTGGAAGCGTGATTCAAATGACAAAACAAAATTTATTAAATCAATTAATTAAATATCGTGACATAGCGATGACCATATAGAGTTGTTAATTGGCGTTTTTATTCTTAACTTACACAAAATGTTTTGTTGTATAGTTCAAAAGATTAAAGGTTCGCCATTAATAATATGTACACATGCGGAAGATCCAAACATTTACGTTTTATTTTGCATACTCGACAATATTATGCTATCTGCATGTTAATTGTAACAGCTGATTGTCTTAATATTTTTGTAGATTCATTCTGAGTATTGTTTAGTATTCAAAATGTGTAAGGTGTCGATTATATTTACATTGTTTTGCGGCATACTATCATTAAATCATGTGTAATGATACCGGTAAAAATATTTAGTTGACATTGAAACACATCATAACATCTTATAATTGCCATTTGGATTGTATCCAAAATAATTTAGTTTTTTGTAAAAGAAAAGAAAAATTACAAAGCTGTATACTATATATGTAGTAGTGTTGGAAAACTATCGATAATTGCAACTATCGATAGTTTCGTTAGTGAAATAAAAAACACTCATGTACTCAACATGTAGGTTGACTAGAACCTGAAAATGGAAACTAAAAAGAGGTATATTAAAAAAAACGTAGCAATTAAATATGTAGTTATAATCAGCAAGTTCCACGGTTCTCGAATTAATATTTTTGGGTTTTAGACGAGATTGTTGATCACTAATAATTTACTCTGTTGGGCTACAGACCCGTTCGGATTCCACATATACTGGACCAAATTGTGTGCTGTTCTAAAACAAAAGTAAATTGAAAATAATTAAATTTAATGCATAATCGTCTCGTGAATATAAGAATTATATCAAAATATTCAACTGACTTTCCAAAACTTTATCGGATGGAATTTCCTGTTAACTATAGGCATTTCTACGTAGTGCTTCACTATTGCCACATGGAAGTAATTACTCTGCCGCCTTTCACTAATTTTTGTTTCATGCAACGATAACACGTGCCCCGAAACCTCAGAAGGTGTACCAGCTGATTGGCCACTTGGTGCATTTTCTATTTGGTTATCACAGGACTTGCGCATTTCCTTTGCGAAGAAATCCATTACATTTAAAGCGAGGATCTAAGGCAGTTGCGTTCATGACAACATTCATTTGCTCATTTGAATACAATCGCTTAATTAAATTTTGAGTTATTAGAGCACAGATTCGTTCCATCTAGGGTTGTCATATGTTTCTTTATTTGTAGCAAGTTTAAATATAAACCGTGGGTCATTGAAATAATAAACATAACTTTCCCGCATATTTATTTTGTTACTCTTTGAGTCATGCTAAGATTTTCTCAGTCTCTTTCAATCCTGCTAGGATTATCTGAAATTTTGTTGGACCTTTTTTAACAGACTCCTTCAAATTGATCAATGACTGTTAGAATCCGTTGGATCATGCCAAATATACTGTTCCACCTTGTTGGCACTTCTTGTATCAGTTTATAAGCGATGGTGGTACCTCGTTCCTTCTTTAACAAATCTGAGGCTATTGTACTACCTTTAAAAAATCTTACTATGTCCTTACATTTTGTGATAATGGAACGCACTTCATCGACATTTAACACGTCTTGTACCGCCAAGTTTAAAGAATGTGCGAAACATCCTAACTTCAAACCATTTGTCGGTTACAACATACACAATTTTCTCTTTTATGTCCCACTCAATCTAAAAAACGCCGTTGAGGGAACTTCTATGTTTTCTGCATTATGATTGGACTGTTCTAATAGTGGTTTTCTGGAAAGAACTACCGATTTTAACTCATAATTCTGTACGAAAAATGACATATCTTAGTCAAGTACGATTCTTTCACTCTAGAGCTCCACAAATCTCAAGTGATAGCTACTTCATCCAACAAATGTTTTTCATCATACTATTCTGTATTGTAGTTTTTCTAGGAACGAATTATTTGGGATTTAGCTTATTTATAAAATTTTGAAAACCTTCGTCCAATTCATTTTTACGGCGAGTCTTGTGATTATATTCAACTGATCTGTTAAAAAAATTTACAATTGACATTTCAGATGTTGCGTTTTTGAAATCTTTTGATATCAGATTTATTATTGAGGTACATCTCTTTATGTGGTCAGCCATGTTGCTCGTATTGAAACTTGTCTTGTAGTCTTTTCCACAAGAAATACATTTTGGCAACTTTTTATCGGCCAATCATTTAAAAAACTTCCAAACTTTTGAGGAGTGTGACGCATTTAAACATCCTGCTTGTTCATCTTTATGTACTTGCACTTTACATTCTGGTTGAGGCTAAGATATTTCTGTTATACACAAATTACATAATTGTTATTGGCTTTAGTTTTTCGGGACAACATTTTTTTTTATTATTAATGTATTTGAACGACGAAAACATTATTGGTTTTCATTCAGTGTTGTCGAATAAAGTTTGCTTCTTTGTGCGCAGAAATGCTTGATAAAAGCTATTTAGCTAATATTTTTGGAAACAACCGTAACAATATTTTAATTTTCTAACGAAATCGAAATACACATTTACATTTTACACTGCTTCTTGCACCCTGCCTCCGTGATTTACCCATGATTCAATAAAAACCGTTAGCTCGTAATATGTAAACAAATGGCCATCTTTTGCTTTTTTTTGACGTCACCCAATTCTGTTACGTATAAATTACAACAACAAATAAAAAAACGAAATGTAAAAAAACAATAACTTACATATTTATCGGAATTGCATGACGTCACGAACACGTGGTTTGAAAAATCGAGCTAACTTGGGATTTATTGAATCATGTGATTTACATTTATTTATGATTAAATGACATTTCTCGTTTGAATTTTATTTAGTGTTACCACACAAACGTTTCGCAAAAATTACACGATAAACAATCGAAATTCCCACCGAGCAAATAAAGGTAATGACAAGAAAAACGTAACTAAAGTAATATCGAGTAATAGCAAAACTCTCATGTTTGGATAACAAAATCAATATGGCATCGATAGTATATAAAAAGTATCGATTGTTTTCGATAGTATGATACTATCGATGATTTCCACCACTACTATATAGGTCAATTTTAAGAAAGTTAATATTAAATTAATAGTTTATATGACGTAGATGCATATAAAGGTAGAGCTCGAAAATTAGTTTTACGTGGAGAAATGTTTAAATCATAAATGAAACATTCGGTAAAACTCAGATAAGGAGGATGTCATATAAATGTATGGAAAATGGAATGGCTAGTCTATGATTATGAATTCGTAAAGATATTCAGATTTTTCAGTTCAAAACAGCCATAACAAATTGACAATGACATCATCTTTGCACTAACGTGTCACGACATTATATCTTCTAGGCAACAAACCAAAAACTTATATTCGTCATTTAAATGGAGGTAAAAAGCAATTTCAATTGTGCATGCAACTAAGAATATATTATAAGAGGAAGTGATGTTGTTGAATTATTATTTAGGATTAAAAAGCTCTATTTTATGTTTATAGCAACTTTATTTAAATTTTGGTTCCAACAACAATTCTGATTTTTTTGTTTATTTTTGGGTGGATTAAGAGGTGAATCTAGAATCGATCAGCTTATTTACTTAGCACAGCACAACATAAAGCAGCAATTCATCATTTATAAACTATCAAGTAACTTCAAACAACTTTCAATAAAATCAAACAATCCCGGATAGTCTGGAAATAAAGAATAAATCTCGAAAGTGTCGAAAAATGTCATTACTCAACATATCCAACATTTAGCTAAAGAAAGATTTTTGATTTCCTTCCAGATTTTGAAAAATATTTTGAAATATGGATAAAGACTAGAAAAATGTTGACAAGTTCGAATAGTCACAGAATGTGCGAAAATGCTCAATCCTAGAAAAAAAATTTGAAATATGTATTCCTGAAATTTTGAATAATCTCGAATAAAATTTGAAAAATATCATGGGCAACACAAAACCATGAATAATCTCGAATTTTAATAACGTCATCTTTGCCTGATTAAGAGCTATTTTAAATTTTGCTCCAACCTCCAAACTAAACTCCGAAAATATTGACTCGACTAGATAATTTCGAAAAATTTGATTAAATATTCTCGAAAAAATAACTAAAAAATCTCGAATAATCTCGAAAAATATTTAATGTTGATAATTTTGATGCCAAGCAAAGCATGAATATCATTCAAGATTTACCTTTGGGACCTTGCGGCAACATATGTTGCCAATGCCTATTCTCGTTTGTTTGCTACATTTTATAGCTAATCGATAAAATTTAAATATTTTTCACATGCTTTTCAATAAATGTTGCCATGTTCATTTTTCAAATAGTTGAACTAACTCTAACTTCGATGGAATCCAGAACGTCTTTACAAATATTTGAAAAATATATACCACAGCAAATGTATGAAGAAATTGCACTTTATACAAACATGTACGCTTTACAAATGGGTCGCTCGGGTTTTGAAAACCCAACACCCAATGAAATAATGAAACTGTTTGGAATACTGATTGGAATAATAAAATTATCTCGATGTAGGATGTTCTGAAGCCGTGAATTAAAAATAAAAGATAGAGATATATTTATTAAAACTCGACCACTTATCTATTGAGTATGACGACTTGCTTCGAATGATGTTGATGAACAGATAATACCGTTTAAAGGTCGTTTCAATATTAAGCGATATGTTCAGGGTAAACCATTTGCTTGAGGTCTCAAATTATTCGTTTTGTGTGGATAATCAGGATATCCCTATAATTTGGTTATTAGCGAACACAAATAGAAATTTCATGTTTTGATCGTGCGTGTAGCAAAGTAAGCAGCTGGCACAATTTTTCATTTAATTGTTTGTGTTTTTTCTTAATAAACCTGGATAATGAGTTAGAAAGTGATGTTTTGGTTTCAACGGAAGTTAAAAATAATGCTGAAGATATAGTGAATGGTGCAGGATTATTTACTCTTCTAAATGTAAAAATTACATCTTCATTAATATTTTCTAGTTCAATGATTTCTCTTAAAGTTAAAAATATTTTCGATACTTCATCTCCTTCTGGGATTAAATCACCAATAATTAATGCCAAATATTTTATTAACCCAATTAATTCGGAAGCAGAGCATCTTAATTTATGATTCTTTAAATTTTTATGGAAATTTCTTGAGGCATATTCATATTCTCAAATTCTTCAAAGTACAAGGCTGTGATTCAAAATTGTAAAATCCTTGATCATGAAGCGTTCTGGATAAATGTAAGTGTTTTAATTCATTAAAAACATAAGGAGATAATATTCCCGTTTTTGTGACGTTGATGATATGTCAAATTTTTTATTCATTTCGATCAAAAAAGTTTCATTTCAAATAGGGTGGTGTCTAGCTATATATTTTTTAAAGTTATTTAAATAATTGTGGCTTCTTTCAACAGGATATTCCTTACACGAGACACATTTCGAAAATGTTTCTTTAAATCATAAATGTATAATTTAGCAGTTAAAGAAACGATTTATTGGTTAGAAAACAATTCATTGTAAATCTAATAACAGCGAATTTACTGTGGTGAAGTTTTTATCCCAAACGGTTGATGCGATGCTCTTAAAACAGCTATCGACTTATCGACAGCATCGATTTTACAATTTCTTCGATTGCCAAGTTCAAAAATTACAGCCGGTTGAAGCGTTTTTTATCCACATGAAGGTTCCTTCTCATTTCCGATAATTCCTCGTGAACAACAACAGTTTCCTAAAAATATTAATAAATTAAAATGTGCTTTCAGCTAGTTACTTCAAGTAACAACCCGAAACTAAATTTAGGAAAGAATAAAAGCTTTCCTGCTTTTACGTCGTATTCTGTTACGTTTCTTTTTTCGGACTGGTATAGCGAGAAGATTAGGAATCAGGAAGAAACCAACATAATCCGTTTTGTTTACCAGAAAATTGTGTAATTCCTTTTTCTGTTTTCTCTCAGCAAGTAAAATTATTTTTCCAATAATTTCTGGCCGATTCTTAAATAAATAATCTGCTGATTTGCTGTTAAGGTACTCGAAATCTTTATTGAAATATTCATAACCGTCATCGGTAGAGTGCAATATTGGATCGGGATTATCAGGATTATTTTTAAAAATCGCATATCGTGATCCGGTAGTTTGCCACCAATATTCCTTAACTTTATGAATTATGCTTCAAGAAATATGAATTTTTGAAGAATTTCCTTTATAGACTTTGTAGGTTGTAAACTTTTTCCCGATTTAAATTTTTTATAAAGATCTGAAATTTTTTCTAAAGTTTACCAGAAGCTTTTGTTTAGTTTCTTTTGAATACGGTATCTAAAATATTCGTTTGGATTCTTAGGAAAAGAGAGCAATTTTCCGGATTATTAGAATTATAAATGTAGTGTTTTTGTAAACCTTATACTTTTTAAGATATTTGCAAAATAAATTTTCTGGACCAATGGTGTGGCCATTTCCGATTGGCCGATTGGGAGTAAAATTCACTGGGACCTCCCATTTACAAAAAAAAAAAAAAATCTGAAGTTTCTGGTTAAACCATCTGGACTTACGTAAAAGAAAGTAATAACAACAACAAAAATCATTTCCCACATATTTTTTTAGTTAGTGCTACACATTCAATTAATAAAATCATATTTTTGGAAAATCATGTTTTAATTTTATGATTTTTATGTATTGAAATAAAAATCATAAAATTAAAACATGACTTCCAAAAAATGTGATTTCACGTATTTTTCACCATTCCAAGGAATCATGGATATTTTTAGCTGTGTTTTGAGATTTGAAACTTTTTCGTAGGGAACAGCGTAAATTTAACATTTTTTAATATACCGTGTGTTCATTTGAAAAGTTTCCACCCGAATTATCTAACAAGCCAAGTGTTTCTGAAAGATATGTTTCAAAAAAAAGCTTTATAGTTTTCAGGAGGAAGGAGGATAATAATCTTAAAGGTTATTTCAAGGTTAAACTATTAAGCAGCAGTGTATTGTACGTAAACTTGTTTGACCTTGAAATAACCTTTAAGAAAACCTCATAATATAAAACCATCAAACTTTTGCATGGAACACATTTTTCAGAAACGCTTGGTTTTCGACATAATTCGAGTAGAAACTTTTCAAATCAACTCACGGTATTTATGTTTTGTTGTTGTTTCTATAAACCATTTACTATTAAAATTAATATTTCGAATTTTTTTATTTAAGTAACATAAATTTTAAAAAATGTTAAAATTTTATTCTGATATTTTTATAAATTTTAGTCAAGTGTAACGGTGATTTTGATTTATAATGTACTGCTTTAAGTTACAAATTAGACGGTAACTAGTAGACCAGTGATTCTTAGGCCCGAATTTATAGTCGTTATTACAACTATACCTCATGTTATAATAATAATGTTTTCGTAATTGTAAACCTCACTATAAGATTTGTTATATAATGTAACCACGTTTATAGAGATCAAAATCTATCACCAAAAACATTGCTACAAAATATCGAAAAAAAAGTAAAATAAATTCAAAATTCATATCGAATTTTTGACATAATTTTGAAAAGATTTTCAAGAAATAGCTACAATTAAATTTAATCTGTCACTAAATGCCACTCCAATTTGTGATATCTATCAACATTTTACATATACATTTTTGAAATACTAAACGTTTAAAATTAGGATTAGATAATTTTAAAAATAATCCCTGCAAAGCTTGAGGTGTTGAAAGTTATTGCGTGTAAGATAATTTTTCCTAAGGAACTAAAACATGAATCACGACTTTAGCAAATAAATTATTTCCCCGATATTAATTTTTACAAACCAGTTAATCGCATTTACACAATCTTTTTAAGTTAGAAAACAATAATATCATATCATACGTATAATCTAGAACGTTACTATATTGACTAACCAATTAAACTAGTAGTGTATTATGTAATTAATAATTGATTCATTCATAAACTGCATCTACTTCATTAACGTAAACGAAGTGACCAAAGGTCACGGTGCCACACGACAGTGGACTTAGACGCTAATTAGAATAAAAGTGCACGCAGTTTTTTATGTAAATTAACGAAATGATATAACAATAACAAATCAAATTAAGGAACAGGTATTACTCGGTGATGTATTTGTATTCTATAAGAAGCTGTTTAAATCGACTTTTACATGAACTTGAAGGTGATATTTAATAAGGAAATAAATATTAGTATATGCATATTTAATTTAATTAAGTGTTTTTTTTAAATACAGTCACATAATACATACGTACTTTTTCTTTATCTTCTTATAACTCGATTAAGTATAAGACGTCAACTTGTTGACAACTTGGTTCTTGAAAATAAATTCAGTACATATCAAGCGAATTATTTTGAGCATCATGTTCAAGTGTATTATGATTTGATACTTTCAAATCAATCAATACAAAAAATTTGTAATAAACCAGTATAGCTATGATCTTTGGAATGATATTAAATTCTATAAATATTTATCTTCCAATATATTAAACCGCCCAACAAAATTGTCTGACATTGTAAGTCTGTTGTTATAATACAATTTCGTACTCAGGGTATAAAATCTTTATTCGTTCAATTTAATAAAGTTAACTGCTCTGGTCCTGCAAAACAATTAGTCCACAATGACAAAATCGGTTCATTTCTGTCAAAAAATGGGTGAACCTAATCAAGTGAAAAGGAGCGTTTGTACTAAACCTATCGTTTTTCATTCAAATGCCATAATAAAATGAAATTATAAGGTAATCTGTTTGAAGTGGACACTCTCACCAACAAACAGAAATGCCGATCCCTTGCGTGGCCGTTGCAGAGAGGTTGTAATTTGGAAATCATGTAGCAGAGTATATCAGGGGTAAACCCCTGCCCAACTGATATAATTTTACAAAATGCAGAATTTTGAATAATTAAATAACAAAAAAGTTTAAAAATATGTAAAGTCCAAATTAGATTTAAAATATTCGAAGAATGTTAAGTATAACTATTCACTTGGCTGCGTACCAATAGCCGGGTAAATGATTTAGTACAGTAAATTTCAATTTTAGTACATATTTACCTCAATTGGCATACCAATTCTCAAGAAGTAAAACTGGTTTGATGGACACAAATTATGGTTCAAAGGGTTAAAATCGCTGGCTGCTAGGTGCAAAAGGAAACGTCAAATATTTTTTAATATTCTTATTTCGTAAAATAAAAGTAAAATTTATTTTATTAGCTATGAGTACGTATATTATTTATAATGAAAAACACGGGAATTTTAACAAAAATCACTAAAACGTCAAAAAGTTAACAAAAACGTCATTTATTTGTTTCTCCTACTTTAACCAACTTTTTAGTACAATATTTCAATTTACCCTGTACACTGTTAAAAAGTAGGTAAAAGAGTAATTCACCCGACTATTGGTACGCAGCCTAAGGCTGCGTACCAATAGTCGGGTAAATCATTTAGTACAGTAAATTTCAACTTTAGTACATATTTACCTCAATTGGCGTACCAATTATCTAGAAGTAAAAATGGTTTGATGGACACAAATTATGGTTCGGAGGGTTAAAATCGCTGGCTGCTAGGTGCAAAAGGAAACGTCTAATATTTTTTTTTTCGTAAAATAAAAATAAAATTGATTTTATTACCTTTGAGCACGTATAATGAAAAACACGGGAATTTTAACAAAAATCACTAAAACGTCAAAAAGTTAACAACAACGTCATTTATTTGTTTCTCCTATTTTACCCAAATTTTTAGTACAATATTTCAATTTACCCTGTACACTGTTAAAAAGTAGGTAAAAGAGCAATTTACCCGACTATTGGTACGCAGCCTAAGTCTCAAAATTTAATATTTTATTTGTAATTTCCATTTATGGAATTATAAATAATTGGTGCAAAATTTCCATTTATTTAGAAAATAAAAAATACCGCAGGTACATATTTCCATTTTGACGTCTACAAAATCAATCAATTAAAATGTTTATTTAAATTGCTCACAATTCAAAGAATTGTTAAACTCGTTTTAATTATCAATACAAATTGGCCATGAAACTTTAAATTATAGCATTTTCACTTTGTTTTGCCGATTTTAAAGTAAAAATCTGTCAACACATCTATCCATCAATAATAGTACATACTGTAATTAACAATCCTCATTTATTTACTTTCATTTCAATCATCGTGTGCGCGCGCGCCTTTATTAAGTTTTATTTAATTTATGCAATAACATTTAAAATAAAATTTTTGTTTTTTTGGAGCCGAACTGTCTAACAGACCACATATAAATATTTTGTATGCTTGACCACAAAATATAAAATGTTATTTTATTAACACGAAATTTTGCATAGAAGAAATTCTTGTTTCTAAAAAGCTAAATATTTTATTTTATTAAAGAAATTAACGCAAAAACGATAAAATAGTTCTCCTCTTATGCAAATTCATTTAGAGTAATGAATCACAGCTTCAAACCTTCAAAAACAAAATAATAAATTGAATTTGCATATCTCGTATTAATACATACAATACCGTTTCGATAGTTTTAGAAAATGCGCGGCAGAATACTTTTAATTTTAATGGTAATGAATTCTGTTTAACTTCGTGATTTTGCATCTTTTCAATAAATTTTTGCAGTCTAAAGATTTGTAAAATACTGTGACGATTTTGGCCATCATACAATTAGTTCAGCGATAGCTCTCACGGTTGGCGCGTAGAGTAAACAAAAAGGTCGGTGGTTCGATACTCGTCATAGCAAATGGTTTTATACACCGACGTACAAATTCATAATGATCTAGTAAAAATAAGAACGTCCGAGATGTGAGTGACAGAGAAAGGCGTGGTTTAGTTAGTAGAAGAATAAAATGAGCAACGACAGAAGCCCGTCAGACAATGATGAACGATGATGTTTATGACAAACCATAAACGATATTTCCAGATGATTATGGGTCATAAACAGAATACCCAAGAATGCCCAAATTCAGGTTTTGGTTTACTTTAAAATTTAAATCGTTAAACAAGGAAATAAATCTGTTGTCATAATAACCCAGAGTGGCAAGCGGACAGATTTAAATAGTGAAATCAAAGCAAATATCAAAGTGTATTAAAGTACAGTGAAATAAAGTTAAGTCAAGTGACATAAAATTACACAATGTTTTTAATTGCAAAATCCAGACGAACTCAGAAGCCCAGTTCGTAACAATACTAATAATTACTATACGAACACGACTCCTGCAAACGGGAGTTGTTCCATTTTTATAATTTTTCAATTGAAAAACCTGATGAGAATTTTTGAAGAGAAACTTTTGTAGCCGCCTTAAAGCCTTTTAGAATGGTTAGTAAAACCGATGTAACAAAAATGTGTCCGTCGCTACGAAAAAATAACAAAATTTTAGATACACACGTGTACGAATTAATACATATATGTATGGTGAAAAATATGTCAAATCAATTAATTTTAATTTTTATGTTTCAAACGTGTAGCACTAATTAAACAAAACCTTTGTGGAAAATAATTTTGTTATTTTTAAGATACAGGGTGTCAAATATTTAAAAATTTCTTGTGTTTATTTATTGCTACCAAAGTTGAGTAGATTAATCTACCAGGAATTTGTCAGTACAAAACCAAACTACTACATAGATAACTCAAGGAATTCTTGGGTGAAAGTACGGGGAGGATTTTAGATATATTATTGGCCTCTTCTTTTTTTTTTCTAATTAACAAGTCGAAAAATCTTGTGAATACCATTATTGTTAATATATTTTGTCTATAAAAAGCCGAAAGAATCTTATTGATCAAATTTTTTTAATATTAAATAGCTAATACAAATTTTTACAATAAAGAATCTTCTGCAACCGTGAACGTCATTATCACTTATACTACATTTGTTCTTTATTTCAGAAACAAATTTTAATGAATTTACTTTAAGGGGTAATGGTCTGCTCATGCTCACCGTATCAAAGTCCAAATAAAAGACTATTGGCAATTAATTTTATTTATAAACTTGTATAATTATTTTTTGTTCAAACTATAAGATTTATTTAATTTACATTTATCTTATTAATATATAAATACATTATTAATATTTTATTATTATGGTTTATTGTGATGCAGTATTTTCGTAGTATATTTGTCTGGTTGACGGACTGAGATGAACTGAGCTGTCATTGAAAGCGATGTAACGAACTCAACAATGTTGTACTAAAATTAGATGTTTTAGTCCTAATTTGACCAAATAACCGCAAAATTAGTGTATTGCAAAACAATCACTACTAAGAAACCCGTTATATCCTTGCGCTCTATGTATTCAATTCAAATGTTCTTTCCTGCCAGTGGGCGTAGAAAATACTTTGATGTTGGTTGGTAAGAGATTTACAAATATTGGAAAAATTATTCATATTTGTTGCCATTTGTTTAAAAAACTTGTGTTTGCTTTCGAATCGCTTTGTAGAATGAATGTTAGGAGGGCCCATTTTACTGGTTATAAGAGGATAATGAATAGGAATGTGATGCTTTAGTATTAATGGTGCCGTGTTATAATTTATAAACAAATTTGAAATTAGTGAGATGTGACATTTCTAGTTTTTCAACATAGTAATGTAGTAGTTGAGGTGAAAATATATAACAAACTATTACCCATTTTATCTAACTAGAACTATAGGTCTATTTGTATTATTCAAAAAACCAAAATTAAAATTTGATATTCTGTCATTAAGTTCACTAGATCAATAAAATCCATGGCTCCTAAAAATTTTATTCAATAATAAAGAATTTACACCTAAGCATTTTGGGCATTCCTGTTCAAGGATCTCAGATGTCCCGCGCTGCTAATCAATAATAATCCATATCCGTGTTCCGCAATTTAAAAAAATGTCCTACCAACCCAAAATATTCCTTCAACTTCATCCGATTTGAAGGATTAAAAATGTATAAAACGCAAAAATTCTACAGTTCATTAAACATTTTGAAAAACATAAAATGCTTCGGCATAAAGAACTATTAAAAATTGGATGTAACCGTAAAAACTTCGGAACTAAATATTTCAACTAGACATATGAGTGGAGCAGAACAGATAACAAAATGAGGAACTATCTAAGGTTAAAGCTAAACATTTTTGAGCTCACTATTCTGGATCTGTCAAAATTTAATTGTTGAAATAATATAATCGGAAAGATCGTCTTCGGAAATATCATTTACATCTGTTAAATCTTCAGTTTCACTATTTTTTGCTCTGGTTTTCCGTGGACTATTACTATTAATTCGGTTTACAGTGTGAAGCCGATGTCCAATATAATCACCTCTATTGTTGATTGAGTCGTAAAAGATTTGGTGTTATATAACGGTGAGAACTGTAGTTTTAATCATAATAAAAATAATTAATGAAACAAAATGCTTACAAAAATTTTCAGGATTGTTGTTAACCCATAACTTTGAAAATATAAATGAAACTACTTTCGCCCATTAAATTGTATCAGTTTTACTATGTTAAAATTCGTTTTGCTAGGATAGGCCTTAGGCCAACAATTTCAAATTCCCAACTAGATATATGCATTTGATTAGACACTTAAAGTTTCACTTCTGTCGGAGTGCCCTAGACTCTTTCCATTTTTTAAACAGTTGGGGCCTTAAAATGAAGCCACCAATTTTACCATAGATGGCGGCACAATCCATAGATGGCGGCATTTTGTTCAATACTATTTTAACCTTGGTACGGTGCGATACAGGATTTTAGAATATTTAGCAATGACACTGTATACGCTACATATACTGTAAATAAAGGTTTCACATTCGACTAACGCAATACTCAGAAGGTAAAAGCATTACAAAATAAGAAGAAAAACGTTTTCCCACGGAAAACCAAATCTTTTTGTTTTCAAAACAAAATATTTCAAATACTTTTAAACTTCCTTCCTTTAAGATTCCAATAATCGAAGGAAACGATTTATATACATATACATACATACAAACTTTGCTTTGTTGTTGTTATAAAAGCTTGCTCATCCAAAGCAAATACCCTAACAAAGATTGATTAATCAAAACTTTATTAACAATTATATTAAACTTGTATTCTTATTTTTGTTTAATTTTGTGAGTTTACTTTATCGACAATATACAAAGAATTTTTTCTTCTGCTTGTGTGTTGAGCTCACCACAGTGAAACTTGTTTCATTTTTTTGTTGAATTGATGCGTGGAAATAAAATTTTACTGAAGCTTGAGTTATAATTTTAAATTAATAAAGTTAAGGAATATGAAATAAACTATCCACTTGACGATGACTTTTGTACACCCTTACAATTAAAAAAAAAAATTAATTTTAAGAATAAACAAAAACTTTGAATAATACTTGTTTAACTAATTACAAGTAATTATAACGTACATGGTTTTATGCACGCATTAATTATTTCACCTTGTCTGTGAAAATGATTGTAGTGATTAGAAGAAAAAAAAAGAAAGAAGGTTATTACTGTGGCGCTCTAATCGATTGATCTGTATGAAACATGATAAAATTTAAATAACATGCTTGCATTATGTAAATTGGAAAATAAACAGATTTTAGAATATTCCAAAATTCTAAGTATTTGTTATGTAACACATAAACAAAAACAATACAGAGTTTGATAGTAATCAATCGTGAAAAATTGCACGATTCAATTGATTTTATGTAACATGGTTCGTATGCCAAGGTTTAATTTTAAATTCTCCCCGATATGTTACTTACTTATACATGAAATGCATTTCCTGAGAAACATTCTGATGTAGAAAAACTACTTAAACACCTTTAAGTATACACGTATATGGTTAAAAATAAACTACAAAAATCAAATGGCTAACGGCTACGGTCGCAGCAACAAAAATTTAATTTGATTTTTTTTTTTTTTTTTTGTGAATAGTAAGTTCTTTGTGATTGTTTATAGTATACAGGAAAATTCCATTTACTTTCTATACTGGATACATCCAATTATCTTATCGAAACGAAAAGTGAAAATCTTAACTTAGATATTATTGCGTAAAGCATGCTGTTCCTATCACAACAAATTTAATTTAAATTCCATAGTATGCGTGGGTTCTCAGAATGTTAACTCATTCAAATCGAATGCTTTATGTTTGTTTACTCAAGAGGTTAACAAATGTGTAGTAAATGATGTGTAAAAAAATTATTTTGTTATGATTAACGCGATTTTATCGCAGAATATGTAAAATGTAATTTGGCCGTGAAATTTGTGTTGTTTAAGAATTTCGGTGTGCAAAAGATGAGTATCAAAAAAGATTACATTTATAAACTGATAAAAATGTATGGATATGATAAAAATAATGTCAAATAATGTTGTGCACTTATTTTTTAACCAGCCATGACACAATATGTCGGAAATGCTTGACTCTTAATCAGCAAGGCTTGATTTTATGTTCCATTTGAAATAATTAGTGTAACTTAGGTATCTGTGTTATTCAATTATAATATTAAGATAAGAGTAAAAAAAAAATTGGTGACACGTGCAAATAATGGAAACCTGCGCAAATGTTATAACATTCGACTTTATGCAACATTTATTGATTGGAGTGCACAACAATGCATTAAATAAGTCTTCCGGAGGAAGGCTGGCCCTCCGCACATCCAGATTACAAACATAATATAAAATTGGGAGTGGGCTGTGTCGTCTACACAGCCGTAGATGTTATAAGATGTTTAGATTAATTATTTTAATTTAAAATAAATTATCTGCCATAGCTTCACTTAGGAAAAAATTGCGTCCAGTCCAGCATACAAGCCACCATGTCGCAAAACGTTGGCTTCATCCTTGAAGGATTATGTTGACAGAATGATTTCAATGACCGGCACCCAAAATTTAGGTAAAGAATCAAACTTCTCGTTGACACACTAGTGATAATAAGCGCGCATTTTTAGAGGCCTTTGATTTTACCAGCTTGCATCTCATAAAGGGATTTGGCCGCTTCATGATGAAGTTTCGTAATCATTTTTTCAACGGATAATGAGTGATTAATTCATTGATCCTACATTAGGAGCTTAAAGCCAAACAAATATGACAAACTTCTAAAAACAAAGTAAAAGATGTCATTACCAACTTTGGCTTTGGCCGCCAATATAATTCATCCCTTATATCGTGGAAATCGCTTATCTAGTTATCAGCTAGAAGAATTTGAAATATTTTTCCGCAATAATTTAGCTGTAATTTATTTTCGATGTGCTGAACAAAAATATAAGATTGTTAGGAATCACTTTGCAGGGAATTTGCAGCGCGCCATAGTATTATTGAATTAAAAACGGATCTTTCATTTGCCGACCCTCCAAATAATTGCTTCCTGTAAAACAAATTAAGCCTACATATAATATTGAATTAAATGCGAGTTTACCTGTAATTCTGACAATCAAGCAGATAATATAAACGCCATTACTTGTGTTGACATGAATTCCAATATTATATGGTGTAAACAAATCTCTCCTTGATCCTCCGAATATAAGTGCACGAAACCATCCGGTACGTCTTGCTTGGATGCTGTTTCGGCTATAAAAAGTGCATACTTTATATTAATAAAAATCTTTAAATTTTTTTGTATTAAATAAGAACAAAAAAATCACGAAATTGCAAAAATGTGCAAATAGCACAATATTCGTTCGTTTTAATTTAATATTCAGGACGCTTTTGGATTTATTTGATTCGGTATCATGAAACATAAAACCAAAGCAATCAAAACACAAAATGTTAAATTCTGACTAAATGATAATTTCGGCCACTAATTTAGTCTAGAATAGTTTAATTCATACTAATTTCATCTCTGATTGGTTTGTTTCCATGCTTCATGATACCAAAACAAATAAATGCAAAGCCTACTAAATAAACTAAAACACGTGTATTTAATGATAAAATAAAAAATCTACATACAGACATAATTGACTTTGGATTTTATATGTACATATTTCTAAATATTTTAATATGCAACTAAATGATGCAATAAATGATATTTTTTTAAATAATACTGTGGCCACAAGGAAAAACGGCATAACTCATAAATTCGCATTTTTCATGAAAACGTTTTTAAAATTAAGGGTTACTAAAATTCGTATGAGTTTTTTGAATTCTTGCTTTTTTAAATGATTATTACGGTTGTTTGTACATAGTTACTGGATTATTACAATAAATTGATATGATATGAATTCGAATATGAAGATTTCACATTTGAAATAAAACGTAATATGAAATAAAGCGAGTTATGCCGTTACTCCTTGTGGCCACAAAATTTTTTATCTTGTAAAATAGTATTTTGTGAAATAATAATTTATTAGAAATTATTCGAAACTAGTCAAGTGACTTTGAGATTGAATTGTGATTAGTGTTGCCATTTGAAAAATTCCGAATAATCCTCCTAAAAAAGATAAATCCGGTCAAATATCCGGTCAAACAAAACAATTTTGAAAATTCAGTTAGAAAATCAGTCAAAATTATTTTAGGGCAAATGTATTCGTAAATTTAGGTCTAATTTCTAAGTCTAGCCTAACTATCTCTCTAACTAGACTTTTACCAAGGTTTTTTTTTCGAAATGGCAACTTAACCTTAAAAGATCTGTCGCGCAACTCTCACGATGAGGTGTAAATATCCAACAAATTCAGAATATCAGCACAATCAATTTTCGAATCTAGAACGTCGATAACAAAACTAGCCGACATATCAATTCTTCGAATATACATATAAGGGCTCAACGTTCAATAATTCGCATGGCTGTATAAATATGGAAATATCGTTGCTTCTAGAAAGTCTGCGGATTGCATACATTAAAAACATTTTTAAATACTTTCTGTACGTTTAGAATAATTCACAAAAAAATGGATCCCATAGGATGGAACCGTCTACCAGTTTTGATCTTAAAATGAATTACACAGAGTTTTAATGACATATGGGTCGCAGGAATCTATTAAAAATCTACAACTCCTCATATGTCTATGAAATATAGGTCCGAAGTAAATGTAACACCTAAATCTTTCAAAGTATCGACTTTCTCTATAACGTTGTCATTCAAAAAGAAATCCTGAATTGTAATCGTGGATTAAGGCCGGTACGCTGCTGAAGTGAAATGAAATTTCTCATATAAAAATGACACAACCGAAAATGAAAATGAAAATTTCACCGTTGAATTTCACTTTGCGGTACGCAGTTTAGCTAGCGAAATCGGGGTGAGGTTTTCTTATTAGAATACAGATGTTTCTATTTTATCGCTACACATTTTTCACTTCATTTCTATATTCTCGGGCGATAAATGTGAAGCTAAATTTTGACAATTTAATTTGTATTTGCTTTTTGAGGATAATCAACTATCGAAGTCAATTTTATATGAGAAATTTCATTTCACTTCAGCAGCGTACCGGCCTTATAAAATAAAATTCAACGGTGAAATTTTTATTTTTGATTTCGCTTGTGTCATTTTTACATGAAAAATTTCATTTCACGTCAAGTGCGTATGAGACTTTAACCTTTAAGGGCCATATTTATAGTCCGAACTACAACCACTGTTGTTACTAAAGCAACTCTTTTGGTATTTATAAACCTCACTATAACAACTGTTTCAAACAGTTGCTACAACTATAGTCGTGGATATCGGCGACTAAAACAGTTGTTACAAATTTTCGAAAATATTTTTTTTTTGTTGAAAATTGTGTTCGAATTTCGAAATTAGTGTCAATACAAATCTTTATAAATATAATTGTCATAAAATCAGTGTAAATATATTTATTTTATTGTTTAACAAATAAATAAAATATTTTACTCTGAAATGGATTCTTCATTTTCTTCAATATCGTCATCCGCGTCAGATGGTTCTGATTATTTATTAGAAAATAACTGTGTCCGAAAAGAAAAATGCTACAAAGAACGGATCACAGAAGATTTTTATACAGATGACGAATTTAAAAAAAGATTCCGATTTACGAAAATAGCCTTAAGGTATTTGGAAACGTTAGTGGAAAATGATCTGAAGCATATTGATAATAGAGGTTTACCTTTGACGAAAGCAAAAAATCATGATTGCTCTGCGTTATTACGCGACTGGTTGTTTTCAGATAGTTTCTGGAGACTTGATTGGTATAAGCCAATCAACTGTATGCTACACAGTGCACGTAGTTTCAAAAGCTTTCGTCAGATTAGGAAAACAGTTTATTCGAATGCCCACTACAATTGAAGAGCGTCAGGAAGCAGTACAAAATTTTTATGCTTTAAAAAAAATTCCACGTTGTATTGGTTGTCTAGATGGATGCCATATTCCAATTAAATCGCCAGGAGGAGACAACGCCGAAATATATAGAAATCGGAAAGGATTCTTTTCAATTAATATGCAGGGAATATGTGATGCTGATTGCAAATTTATTGATTTGGTTGCAAGGTAAACTTGAGATAAACTTGATAAATCTTTTTTATGATATACAATTTTGTACAGGTGGCATGGATCCGCACACGACCAGACTATTTTTAATTTTTCGTCAATTAAACACCGATTTGAGATTGGGGAATTCGGCGATAATTTATTGATTGGTGATGGTGGCTATGGTTGTAAAGAATATTTGATTACTCCTTACAGAAACCCAATAACTAATCAAGAAGTAGCATTTAACAAAGCATTATCTTCAACGCGAGTCTGCATAGAAAGAGCGTTTGGAATATTGAAACGCAGATTTTCAGTTCTTGCCAAAGGTATTGAATATTATACATACTTTACAAATATTTATAATTATTTATTATTAGTTATAAAACTCTGAAATGACATTTTAGTTTATAAATTGTTGATGGAATGGCAAAATTATAGACCCTCTTATATTATATTTATATAAATTAAAAAGATACCAAATTTTCGCAATTTTATGTCATCACAAAAGCGCCCTATAGCGATGGGTATAAAATATATTAATATTAATCTATTTAATTGTTATAAATAATACAATAGGGTATAGACCCGATTCGTCATTCAATCAAATTTATAAAATAAAATCTTAATAATAATCTAAATAAATTTTAATTTCATTTCTAGCTTCACAAATTGATTTGGATAATTTTTTAGTTGTGATTGTTGCTGTTGTAGTATTACATAATATTGCAATTGATTTTGGAATTTATGTTGAAAGTGATGAGGAGTTCCAAGAAAGCGAACAGCAAGTTACGGAGGTATCACCCAATCGATTTGAATTTACAACAAATACAAATATTCGTGATTTAATTTGCGCTCAATTTTAATATAAAAATAAATTCAAAATAAACTGTTGACTTCAATTTTTTTATTTTATATTAATACACATACATTGATTATTTTAATCGGTTATTTGGTCCAAACGAGCTATCTTTTTTTCAAAATACATTCTTTGATCATTATATGCTTTTTCTTTTGCTTCATTGGACTTTATTTTAGAAAGCAGTGCTTCCTTTTGAAGTGATAAAAGTTCTGTTTTTCCATTTGAACTAGTTCTTTTCCTTGCTCGAGGCACGGTAGCCACCACTGTCGTTTGTCTCACAAATGAGGTTGATGGCAGATTTGGAACCGTTGATGCTGCTGTTACGGTTTCGGCTGTTGTAACTTCGGTCCCTGTTTCATTAATTGTGTCTTCCTCTAAGTATTCCGACTCAAAATCGTTTTCATCTGTATCACAATTCTGTGTCGAGTTCTCTTCTTGTTCCTAAAAATGTATGTTTTCAATTAATTATCATAACATTAATGTTAAATTATGAATATAGAATCTTTAATTACCTTTTGATTAAAATAATCACCATCAGAATCAAAATTATTACGGCGAGGATTAATTGTTGGCAAAATAAGATCATATAATTCTCCATCGACTTCTGACAATTTCACATTTGACGGCCCTCCACCTGTACCCAGAACATCTCTTCGTTTCAATGCAATGCTTTTCTTAATTTCCCTTTCCAATTAGCGTACGCAGCCTTTAACTGTTTTACGGTTTTTGATGGGCCAATTATTTGTGAATTATATTCGCCCTTCACTTTTAGCCAACAATCATCTTTTTCTTTATTTGTAACTGAATCAGTTTTTTTATTTTCTAAAATATGTTTATATTTTTTAATTATTTCAATAATAACTTTCCTGTGGTTATCTTCTAAGCGACTCATTTTGAAATATTTTATGAGCTTTTAATTTTCACTTTCTTGGTGGCACTAGTTCGAAAACAATTGTTTTAATAATGTCTATAAATACTGAAAAAAAATCCATGCTAAAACAATTGTTTTAGTGATGACTATAAATTCCAAAAATAAAACATCCAAAAACAGTTGTTCTTCAAAAACAGTGACTACTGCTATAGTTGTAGTTTGGTCTATAAATATGGCCCTAAGTTTTATTATATTCTTAGTATTCGGTCGGATGAAAAAAAAAATCCACGATTTATATGTCAAAATTCTAGTATTATAGACTCATTTATCACAGAAAAATAGGTTTTAGAAAGTTTTAAAAAGTTTTAGAACCATGGAATGACATTATTAAAAAATACAAACTTTTGAAAATCGTTCTAATTTCTATTAATGTTTAAATTTTAAGTAATTGTCAAAGCGGTAGTCCCAGCATCCTCACTGAGGTATAAAACGAATTAAAATCGAATTTTTTTTTGCATACAATTTATAATGTCAATATGGATTTTCTTGAAAACATCAACGGCGTCAAGTTCGGGTTCACCTCTATAAACATTGACATCTTCATCATCTTTGGCCGCAACAAATCTAGATTCGCCCAGGCCTAAGGGTTTTGGATCAATATAACACTATTAGCACCTAATATCAAGAAGGTAGATATTTGTTGCCTGGATTGACAATTTAGTCACAGATGAATAATTTAAGGAATTTGTTAGCCGAAAATTTTAACTGAAAGATATGAATGATATTATAGAAGCATGTCTCAATGGGAAAATAATTAATTTAATAAAACTCAGTCAGTTTGGAAATTTCCTTAGAATTTGAAAATCCAAATCGGCAAATTCTGAAACTTTTGCATATTTATTTAATCTAAAATTTATAGGAAAGAGGTAGACTCTAGCAATGGGCGCTTTCAGGTCCGCCAACTGTAAGTTGGCAACATGTTGAGTAAAATAAACAAGTTGTTTCCTGAATGCAAGCGATTTATGCAAAATTTCATGGCAATGTGATAGATCGAATGTCATTTTTTCCATCAGTTAATTTTCAAAGCCAACATGTTGGGAGACCTGAAAGCGCCCAATGTTAGTTTTTTTAAATATTTTACTACGAATTTATAGATACAATATTTATGTTCAGGTTTTACCTGAACATCCGTTCGCATTTTTTCGGAATTTTAAAAAGTCATCCCGCACCCCAATTTGATGTTCAGATTTCCCTGACCATTCGATTACTTGCATTATTATCATTTGTTTCAATTATTCGTTGAGATATTACAAATTAGAAAGTTTATATGAAACTTTAACTTCAGAATTTAGATTATTCTACATTGGTTTTACAGAAAATATTTATACACATAAGTATCTTATGAGCAAATAATAGGTTGACCTATTTCATTTCTCTCACTCAAACCTTCAAAAGAAATACCCAGATTATGATTTAATCGGTTTTCCTCAAGTAATGTGACGGTTTTACGATCTAATAACGTTTCAGCCAATTTTGGAAACGATCATTAGTTGTTTACGTCACAAGGGTGGTAAATGAGAAATGAGTTGTAACAGTACGAGTTCGACGTTTAATTTTGAATGAGTACTGTAACGATCTGATCATTTAACGTGGTGTAACGTACAACGTTTTATTTCATACTACATGGGACATTAATTCGATTTTTTCATTTAAAATTAATTTTTAAAATAAAAACATGAGTTTGAAATTCAAAGAAAATCAATCCAAATGATTTTCAAATTATCAATTACCCTAGTTACTTGTTTTTTAACGTTGAAAACGTTTATACTGGGGTTTCTAAAGAAAAAGCGAACGACCAAAAAAACCGACCCAAAACATGTAACAAAACACAAAACTGCCAACTCTGTTTAGGTACTACAGAGAAATTTGAAAAATGTAGGAATTGACATTTTTTATGTTATGTATTGCAATAAAATTGTAATACATTCAAACAATTTTATTTAGAGTGTTTTCTTTTATTCATTCTGGATATTCCGGATATTCCGAAAATGACGTAAATCGTTCTTTTATTCATTTCATTCCTTCTATTCCTTTTTTACTCCATTCTTTTATTTATTCGGAATATTCAGAATGCATTCTTTCTGTACTACATCGAAAGGTGGAATAAAAAGAATATTCCGTTTGACGTTTTGTAATTATGTGCGATGCCTACAATTTAAATGATTAAATTGAATTAAATCGTAGATATAATGGAAAATGAAATTATTAATTATGATAAAATTAATTATTTAAAGTGTTAAATATTAAAATTTTTGAAAATATTTTTAGTTTTATTACATGATAATAGTTTTAAATAGAGCTTGGCGGATACAAAAAATCCCAGTTTTTTTTTTTAAGATATATAAATTAAAATTAATATTGCATTGTGTGTTTTCACGTACAAATAATTTGCAACTTCAATTAATTATAATAAAATTATTTATTTAATAAATTTAACTTGTTTCCTAATTTTCAAAATAAAAAAAATTCGTGCTATGGAAAATGTATTCCATTTATTCCAATCCGTTCTTTTATTACATTACGTACGGAATATTCCGAGGTCACGTGATCAATATTCTATTCCTTCTGTTCTTTCTATGGAATGAATAAAAGAAAACACTCTTAATAAACCTACATAAGGAAATGAATATACACGAAGAAAATTTTTTGTTTTCAAAATACATACAAGGAAAAAATCATAGCCTTCTAAGCGCAATATTGTTTTTTACGGTAATTGTGTGTTGTTGCGGTTTGTAATTTTGAAATAAAATCAGTTAGACATAGTTATTCGATAAGCGAGGATGCGCAATAAAAAAATATTTTTTTCACATGGTAATAGAACATATTTACTGACATTTGGTAGAAGAAAAAAACATTTTTTCAATAAAACAACAAAATTATTTAGTATCAGGCGGATGTATAAAATAATATGAATTCTAAACTATAATTGGAATATTGGATATTATCTTGATTGCAACTGAAATTAAAAATTTAGTTTGAATTAGAATTTGATTGAGTAAAAATACGAGCGTAATTTAGCTTTTCTTAGTTTAAAACTTGCTTTAATAGCGTGAATCTTTTAGTCTCAACCATCACGGTGTCCTTTTGAAATAAGTATTGCTTACCAGTCGTAATTTTTAAGTGTATAGATGTGGGACCATATTTCACATATTTTGCAATTTTAGTTACATATTTAAGGAATATATTTTTGATTTTTTAGAACCTAAAAATTCTAAGCCTAATGCTAATGATAAGGCATCAACACTAAGGAGTGCAATTAGTAATGTCTCTCAAGGTGCAGTGTTGTCTCCAACACTTTACAACATTTTCACTTCTGACATCCAATCTATTTTTAGAACAGATTCGGAATATGCATTATAAGCCTATGATACTGAAATATATACATTCTCTAGTTGCCCTGATACTGTTATCAACACGATTCAACTTAATATCGATGCACTTGCCGCTTACTGCAAAAAATGGCACATTAAACTAAACGGTGATAAAACGCAATCTATATTCTTTACTAGAAGGGCAGCGAGATATCAGCCTAACAGTAACATAAAAATCAATGATTCAACTGTACAATGGAAAATGAAAGCATAAAATATTTACAAATCGCAACAAAAGCCGATAAATAGTAAAATTCTTATATTTTGTATAAAACTTGATTTATATAAATTTCTACATAATGAAAATCAAACCGTCATTTTTTTACCGCCGAGTAAATATGTATTTGACTGTCATTGAGATAGGTGATTTCTTCAAGTTACTAACTCCGTTTTCAACAGGTCCATCGGCAGAACTTCTTCTGCCACCATTGCTTTTTTGTTTGGTTTTATATTTTTCTGTGCTGTAATAGCTCGTTTTCCGGACACTTTTTTCTGTACCGTAATGAGTCATGAGAAATTAATCACGTAAATAGTGATTTTCGGTATAGTATGAAATAAACTATTTTTGAAAGTTGCTGATGTAATATAAAAAATGAGATTGTTTGTTTTTATTTAGTTGTAATAAGAATAAATTTCAAATTTCTCGAGAATTCTCCACATACAAAAAGGGGAATTTATTTACCGAAAACAACATGTCGGTGTATTTCTACCAAAGGAAGTCTAGATTTGTTTCAGTAAAGTATAATCATTTGATCTTGTCGATTGTGAATATTCTCTTTTAAACAACAAAAAGTTCTTCGTTTGGCGGTACCAATCCAGCCAAAATAAATTCCAAAATAGATTTCAAAGAGAATTTTTTTGCAAATTTCTCTTTTACCGATAATATACTAAACATAAACCTTTGTTTAAGGTTCCAAGCTTCCCGTATACATAAACTTTTGTAGTACATATTTCGATTATGCGTCATGTGTGGCGCCCTTAATACATAGCTTTGATTCTAGATTATTCCATTGTCAAATCAACACAATAACAAATTTTTCATTCCAATGATACACATAAATTTTTTCACACGTGAGATTGACGAGTTGTTGACACACCAAAACCACTTTAATTTGATAAAATTTGTGTTTACAATGTTTACAAAATGGGGAGCAAAAAAAAAAAACAAAACAAAAAATTTAATTTAGTCGATAAAATTATTTTATTAACATGTCAATTAAGTGTAAGTAAGAACATTAATCTAAATTTCTTGTAACCGTAATTTGATTACATTCAGTCATGGTTGATTTCCTATGTTTCATGTATTTTTTTGATCATTTACTTTGTGCAGTGTGCAAACGACTGGACGACTTTTGTGCTTATTGACGATTGTAAAAGTAGAGAAAGCGCCTCTCGTGGACAATAGTTAAAATGATGCACCTGATAAAATGACATTTGTCACAAATGCGACGGAAGAAAATTTAGCAATGCGGTAATTAAAAATTGTTTTTATAGTCCGATATTAGAATAATTTACAATTATTAGCAATCCGGTAAGTAAAAATTGTGTTTACAGTTCAAAATTGAAATCGTTTACAATAATTTCGAACGTCAAATTATCAGGTACCTCAGTTTAAAAATTTTCCACTAGGTGGAATCCGTGATGCTCCAATCGTCAATAACGTCTATTTCAATTTTTATTTTTGTTGTTATGTTTAAATATGGAAGAGAAACTATGTATTACGCTGATAAATGCACGCACACGGTGATTCAATGTATGTATCATACAAACGGATTAACAATCTAAAGCAAAATATTTCATGAATCTCAGAATCAATAATGGGAATTTACTTTTGGTTTCTTTACTGACATCACTATTTAATGTGAATTCATTGGAATTTTCATTAATTAAATCTCTTATTATTTCTGGCATTAAAGGTTCACATTTGATCTTTACGAAAACGTACAAATTGGCAAATTGTAATTGTCCACCCAAGTTAGTCTTCATAGAGCAAAACTGAAAATAAAAATTGCATCAATGTTATTAACCATGTGGTCTATACAATTACACATTAACGATTGTTGAAGTACTGCAACATTCATGTTTCATATACCATCATCACATTACTTAAAAATAAATATAGCTGCAGCAGATCATGCGGCTATGTAACCATTAAAGCGTGATATATTTTTACATTTAACGTCAAATTGTGGTCATCTTGAAAATTGATTATGACCAAAATAGATTTCACATGGGAAAGAATTTCTGTATGTATTATAGAAATATTAAAACTGAAAACAAATATATTTTGGCGGTTTGGTGATGAAGATGCTTTTGCACTATTGTTAGAGCTACTACTGGATGCAGCAGAAAAAGTTCTTGTTGATGGAAGATGCCATTTGAACGTGGTATTCAGTAACAAGGAGTTGATTAGATCATTGCAGGTGTCCTTCGTAGTCTTCTATTTCCTCTCAAAATTTCTTTATTCTTATGTATGCGTGACCAAAAGCAGAGCCGAATGTGTCGAGTTTACAGGACAGTCTTGAAACTATATCCTGACTCAATATAGTATCGTTGAGTTGGCTGTTGGAATTCCAATCTTTAATTCTGCTCGATGCAAGTTAATTGCTGCACTGACGTATATTTGCATTAAGCTCCGATATAATAACCGCTTCGTTTACAATTGTATCGAAACTGTCAATAAAATTAAATATTTTGGTGAGATATTTTTCTTGACCAAAGTTATTGAGTGTAATTAAATTTGTATTGTT
This sequence comes from Tipula helvola, assembly GCA_963556165.1. NCBI lineage: Eukaryota > Metazoa > Arthropoda > Insecta > Diptera > Tipulidae > Tipula > Tipula helvola. The sequence continues at coordinate 20,544,673 of OY744483.1, forward strand.
GGCAATATTATCTTCGATTCTGTTAAAAGCTAAACAATTCTTCTTGTTTGGAGCACATCAAACCCAATTTACTTATCAGCTTTACAATTTTCGGAGAAAGCAAGAGAAAGCTGTACACACACATTATTGATAGAACCTAATTGCATTATTGGAAGATATTTCGATGAAACTTGTGAAAATATCAATGCAGGACAGTTTTAAATTCAGCACAAGTAATTTTCTCAAAGTATGGAAGAGTAATTTTTTAACATCGGTAACCGCTTTATAAAGAGTTTGAGGAACACTGAGCATTATATTTTTATAAAATTGTACTAGGTGCTTATAGCTCCTAAAGGCCGGAAGTACTGACGGTCAAGAAAGCGTGATATAAAAAATAATGAGAAACAGTTTTCGTCAGCTCCATTATTCTGGTAAAAAATCTATGTAACAAAAAAAGGCGAACATTATCAATATTTGGTTTATTATTTAAAAGTTTATTTAAGTTGATGATAAAAACTGATTTTGGAAGATCGAATTTCATAAAAAGTCTTAATAGTAGTTATTGCTTAAGGCTGTTTGATACTTATAGAAAAATATTTAGTTTTGGTATTGTTAAATGCTCAAAACTATGGCTAAACTAAATTGTATCGATAGAGGCTGGTTTATATTCAATAACGAAATTTAAATAAAAAAAAATATAAATGGCTGAAACCTCCTGAGGTGATCAGAACTTCGGCCCTAAAAATTAACTCAACTCCCAAATAAACTCCTAACCTCCAACTTAATTTATAGCTCATCCTCCATCTCAAACTCAATCACCAAATACACTCCAAATCAACATTCAAATCAACCCTTAACCTAACCCCAAACCAACTCTTAAATACATAATTCCCCAACCGAACAACTCACTTAACCCCAACGCAAGCTAACTAAACTCTAACTCAACTTGGCTCGAATCAAATTTGAACCCTCTACTCCATACAAAAAACCTAACCCCAAAATCAATTCGATTGGAAAACTACTCGCGAGTATAAGGTCAACTCAATCTAATCTCCCACTAAACACACTAATCTCCCCCTAAAGTATCTGGTATATCCATTATTACCCGATAGAAAATATGATTGACATTCTTCCAAAGGCGGCTTTCACGAATGCTCCGTACCATTATACCATCACTATCATTCCATAATAGCATCATACCATCATATCATGATACGATCCTACCATCATTTCATCGTATCAACATAACATCAGACCATCATCCCAACATACCGTCATAACATCACACCATCTTACCATCATACTGTCATACCTCCATAACATCATACTATCGTACCAACATATCATCATCACCATTATCATTAATATCAAAGTCACTATTGCCATTATCATCAGTGTTTGTCACTATCACCATCACCACCAACATCACCGTTAACCCTCTAATGCTTGAATTTTTTTTCGAGCTGATAAATTCAGACTATGTGGAAATTGTGTTGAAATGGGCGAATTTAAAGTTAACAATTAATTTTCAGGCCAACCCCTCCACACACATATGTCAAAAATGAAAGTCCGCCTTTAGGCGGCCTTATGCAGTAAGGTAAAATAAAACAAAATATGTCATTTATTCACGAGACAAAGTAAAACAATAAAATTCACTAAAAAAATAAATTTAGGATAGTTAGCAATTTGAATTGGGATCTGCCATAGTTTTTTTTTATTTATTGTGGAATTCATATACACAAATATTTTATTCGGTGAGTTACAAAAACTAAGATTGCATTTCATACAAAATGCTTGTGTTTCAGACATGCATTTTGGAAATTTACATTGGCGATTACCTGATCGGTCACGAAAAATGCATCAATGACCTACTTGATCGGGAAGATATGCTCTCTTGGTTGGTTTTGGGAAAGCTGTTTGAGATGCATTAGATGGTCACCCAACATTTTTCTTCTCTGCCATTATTTCTTTCAAACAGTGATTGAGCCATTTGCCCTCTTTAGTCCGTAATGTTGGAAGCTTAATTTTTTCTTGGTTTAGGTTTAGTCTATGGCACAGAATGTAGGCGTTTACAATTGCTACCTCGATGTGGTGAAAGAAAAATACGGTTCGGACATTTACGGGTTTTCATTCGTATATATGGTAGCGGCCTAACAATCCATCCATCAAATCAACACCCCCGCCCATATGCCAGTTGTACTCTTTAATTATGTACGGTCAATCAAACTGTTGTTTTTAATTTTGGGTTTTATTTCAGGTTGTGGTTTTGCTAGAATTAAATGGTTTCATGCCAACGGGTTTTGTGTTTTGCCACAAAACTGACGAAATGTCGACTCCATAAGCATTTCCCACATACTCCTCAGAGTATCCTCGTCCAACTTTTTGCCTACGTAAGGTGGCATCACTAGACAGCTTACAATCCGGCACACAATTTGAACGGACAGTTCCCAGACTACATATTCTTCTAGTGAGTAGGTATGTTAACAGGCCCATGGACGTGTAAAAATTATCTAAATAAAGAATATGGCTACCAAAATTAGGTATATTCTTTGAAAGGTAAACAACAACATTCGACGATGCTCCAAGATCAAGGGCGCCTATGAGAGTTTTATTATCCCCAGCATCACAATAAATTTCGAATGCGTAAGAAACCGCTGGTATCACAAAGGGAGAAGAGCTTAAAACCCCAAACGCGTGTCTTCCCCAGTATGATGGACATAAAGACTAACACGCCTACAAATTTCCGCATGTCATTAGAATCGACTGTACATTTCGTTCCGATATTCTCTTGTTGCGCGTACAAATTGGATTGTTCTATAGATTTGAATTCACGGCTGTCATGTTTTATATTTGTAACAGCTGCAGAAAATATAGATGCTGTGGAAATACTAGGTCTGTTTGTTTCTTCTACCAATTCTGATGACCGGATTAGCTTTTTTCGATCATATCTTTTATTGAGGGCATCCGCAGACATATATTCATTATGAATAGGCGTTGATGACTCAGTCTGAGAAGGTTCGTATGCCTCTCTCAATGCCTCTCTCCTGGTATATCAGTCAGTTCTGTAGTTGCAAAATTGCTTAATGGATTTTCATCAATTAGCATGTCGTCTTCAGCATAAACCATAGTATTTGTCGATGGAATTTGATCATCGATCAAATCACAATCACCTTCATCGTCAGTGGTTTATATATCGCATGGTAAAGAAGTCATAAGTTGTTCGATTTTCTTATTAGTCATTTCTGAAAGTACAAACAGACAATAAAATGTTTACCCGAAATGCACACGTCCGCCTATAGGCGGATACAAAATACATCGCCAAGTACCACAAAATAATTTTTTACTAAGCCAACACCAAAAACTAAGATAATAAGTGTTCGAGGTACCATGGGTACAGACATCCATACAGACGGACGGACATTTTTGTTTTTTGCTCTTACCGACTCAAAGACTTTTGAAACGTCGAAAAAAGTGATTTTGGACCAACCAAGTTTTTGGTCATTTTTGTCAGGATTTCAATACTTATGGTAAATATGTTAGCTTATGCTGCTCCTCTAAAGCTTTAAAAATGATCCTCGTTCTAGACGTCCAAAAACTAATACTACCACTGAAATGATTAATTCTGTACTTGACATGGTTATGGTCGACAGACCACTGAATAATTCTGAATAATTGGTAATCGTTTGATTGATTAATTGACAGTAAAACAATAACCGGCGATTATTATTCAAACCTTTTGGTTAAACTGGATGAAAAAATTCGTGGAATAAAGCCCGGTTTAAAACATAAAAAATTCATCTTTCATCAAGACAGTGCACCGGCTCACAAAGGTGTTTCCAGATGTGGCTTACTCTGTTTTCAATTTGTCCCAAACATAAAGGAGTATTTTGAAAATCACTTTAGAGATGGGATAAATCTATTATTACTGTTTACACTTTCTGCCGTAGGTGCTTGGCGAAACACACTTAATACATACATTTATAAATTTTTTAAAAACACTTGTTAAATATTTCGCAAAATTACAAAAGGTTTAAAAAATCACTCGATCGATTTCGGCTTATTAGGCCATCATCAGGAGTATCTAACAGTTTAGTAGATTCTCCTGATGATGGCCTAACAAGCCGAAATCGATCGAGTGATTTTTTAAACCTTTTGTAATTTTGCGAAATATTTAACAAGTGTTATTAAAAAAATTTAAAAACGTGTGTAAATCTATTATTACTATTGGGCTTATATATGAGAATATACTGAAGATTACAGTTATTTTCAGCAGTAATATCCCAAGGGCATTGATAATTTTCCGAAATAATTTTATTATAACATATTTTCGAAAGCACGTTGCTTGATAACAGCCCGACGCCGTAGGCTGCTAAAATATATAAAATTATGAGGTATTTATCAATGCTCGAGGGGTATTCGAAGGTATTACGTATTTCCATTTTGTGCCCGAATCGTGAAAGTGACATTTTGAACTAAAAGTGGATGTAATAAACATATATTTCTTAACACAGAATTAGTTAAGGGTGCTAGATTGTAAATTTTACTATGAAGTGCCATTTTGAAACAGTATTTATTGTAAAATACAATTATGAATTCTTTTCATCTAATATAGCCAGAGTACGTTTTTCTAAAATAGCAAGCCTATTAAATCGGTCAATTTCGAGTCACGTGTACGAAATATTCCAATTAAAACCATAATAACTGATAATTTCCCTAGGGAAGTTATCAGTCTAATGTTATTTTGATTAGTTTATTTCGTACACGTGACTCGACTGATTTAACAGGCTTGCTCTTTTAGCAAAAAAAATTCAGACTAAAAGCTTATTTTTTCCTAGTATTATGTTGAATTTTATAGTTTGGAATTTTGTTTTTTGATAATTGGATTTTTACAGCACAGTATTTTGTTATGGAATTGTGACATCAACCCAAATTTCGCACCAAAATTTAAGTTTTCAATTTTTGAAATTTCTAAAAATTTTATTATTTTTAATTTTGTGTCTGAAATTTTCAATTTGCAAAGCCTAGAATCAGAAATGCTTATATTACTATGCCCAAAAAGTAAAACCAATTTTTATTTAGCGATTCACGTTTTATCTCTTATATTCTCTCAAAACGATTTCCCCGCAGTGGTCTTTTGGTATATACGGTGGTTGTGGAACGATATGGATCGAATTTTTGGCGAAAACTTACGAAGAACGAGGGCAGTGTGAGAAGGTGCATTATCGTGGTACACGCAAACGACGCATAACACCACTTAAATAATACTGTTTGTTGACGGTTTGGTCGGGTGGAAGGAATTCTGAATGGACAACACCACGATAATCGATAAAACTGTCAAAATTTCACGACCTTCTTTGAACTGTTTATACCACTCGTAAACATTTTAACATTTTTCTCCGACAAAACATGGTCCCGAAGGCTTCTACAACATCCTTAACGTTCCTGCACCTGAAATTTCATTCCGCAAATAAAATTTAATGCAACTTCTTTGTTCAATATAATTAGACATTGTAAAATTCGCCAAATGCACTTTTAGAATCGTACAAAACCAAGCGTAAAGCAAAAATTAATGAATATTTTGACATAAAATTTGTCACAGATGTCTATCACAATGCTGCCAACTTATAAAAAAAAAAATATTTTTGATGTGCGGTTTACCCGCGCGTTTTAAATTGAAACTGGTTCGTAACCGAATTCAAATGTCAACTACAATAATATTTAACGTTCTAAATTTATATAGACTTTTGAATTGTTTACAAATTCAAAAATGTAAGTAAACATACGTATGCGTAAATTCATCGTCGATTTCAACAGTAAAATCCAAACTCGTTGTCTGTTGTGACAAAACGTTTAATAATTATAAAAATTTAAATTTTTTATTATTTTATTGATTTCATAAAAATGCCCAAACCAATTTTGTGATCGTATTGCATATACTACGTAATACAATAGAAGGACATTCGAAAAGTTGTAAACTTTTTATCAACGAACAGACACACAACATATACACACAGAGAGTGGAATGAACGCGGTTAATTTTTTAATTGGTTTTTTCGCTTAAAACTGATGGAATAACTTTTTTTTTTTTTTATGTGCATATGTAGATTGGTTTTGAGTGTAAAATGTATTTAATTAAATTAAAACGACCTTTCCGGTCAGCTGGCAAAAAATCCAGAAATAACTTTTTGTGGCATACGAAATAATCAGAAAACTCCGAAAAATTGACAAGAGTAAGGTTAAAAAAGGTTGGGATGCGTAGACGTACGAATTCTAACAAAGATAAGTTATTTGCTGATAAGCTAAAAACTTTCCATGAGAGATTGTAAACTATTTTGTCGGAAATAGTATAGTAAATAAAAAATATTTTGAGAAGCACATACACTTAACATTGAAACCAGTTTATTCACGTACCGTTTTCAATATGGAGCCCCACCGGTTGTAACATTTCGCTCACCATCAAACAATAACCACAGTCGGGCAAAAATAAACACATAAACATTTCAAAAATCTTCAAACAATAAACCACCTTGGAATTTTTAAAACGCGGATAAATTTTCTGAGTGTGGAAATATGAAGTTCACTTTGTTATTTTAATCTGGGATGTAATGGCCAAATCTATAGAAGAAAGATCGCGATTTATAATAATATTGTATCATATTACACACCGCGCACATTTGAATTACTGCAAAAACACAAACACATACACACACACACCTTCCGCAATTACTTCAATTTATCTTGAATCTACTAATGTACCCCATATGACATGTTAATCTTATCCAATCGATCACCAAACAATAAATACACAGTAACAAACTTAACATAAAATTTACGATCCGCCGATATTGATTTTTATTACAATAAACAAACAAGCGGAGGAATTTTATATCGATCTCTCATTTAGCGCGAGCGATCTTGTTATATCGATCTATACGAGTTTGTATATTGAATTGTTTATTGTTTATGTGGTCGAGAGTACATAAATTTTGTAATTGTTCGTATTTTTTTTTTTTTTTTTTTTCGCGCGCGCGGTATCTGTTATTATTTTTAAGATCGGTTCGGAACGTTGTTTATTAATTTTTTTGTTTTTGTTTGTTGATATAATTTTGTTGTTCCGTTTCTTTCTATTTTTCTTTTCATTTTTTTTTTTTTTTTAATATAAAGATCTTATAAAGTTTTATGTTTTTATTAGTAATGAATAATATTTTGATCAGTTAACTTGAAAACGTAGTGAAGAGAAGAAGTGTTTTATATGATTTTTAATTTATTTTGAATAATTAAGTATTAAGTGACAACAAGTGTTTTAGTGTTCAATATAGACGTGATTCGTTGTGTATTAATGTGACATAATTAAATAAACATTTTTTTGTTTTAATTATCAATAAACAGGTTGTGACTAAAATGACATCACAAATTCAAAATAAAAATTTTATGTATGGACATCGCCGACGTCCATCTATTGGTAAAGAATTACCAATATCGGCAATTATAATTGACTATAATAATCGTAAAAGCTATGATAAAATTGCAAGTGATGGCCTTTCATCGGAAATTGTAATTGAACATCATGGTGAAAATCAATATTTCGGTAGTAATAATAATAATAATAACAATAATGAAGATAATCTAGATGGTAACAGTAGTGATAATAGTAGTGGAGATGATAAAACCATTTCCGAGCTCGATGAAGATGAAACATACGAGTTAAAACAAAATTTTAATATTCATGAATTTCGGCAAAAATTGGCGGTCGCCGAAGCGCTCGCCAAAGCCTCAATGCTTACATCGCCAGCCGTAAAACGGCGCTTGGCTGCACGAAAAGTAGAAATGGAATTGGATCAGTCACCACAATTTATAGATGATGACGGAAATGATTATGTGCCGCCTCGAGAATTACTGATTTATTTAGTAAGGTAAATATTGTAAAAAAATTTGAATCAGTGCCAAAGAATTTTGACTAAGAAATTTTATTATACATACATACACGAATAATACTTAATAAGAATGTGTGTTATATTTTTTGTTAGTGTGGAGGTGTGTCAAAATAATCAATGACGTATTTTTCATTGATAATCAGGTTTTTTTTGTTGTTTTTTGGATTGTAACAAAAATTGATAACTTACATACATATAATTGTTGTTTGGTCACAAGGTCACCCAATTTTCCATACTAATTTTCACTTATAATGTATAATTCAATTAAAAAATTGCATCAGTTCAAATTCTCACATAAATAGCGACATGTTCGTACATGTTACATTGATAATACAAATAATTTGTTGATTAAAGAATTTCCACAAAACGCACAAAAACAGCCATTACATATTAATCTAAAATGTAAACAAATTATTTTTATAAACAACAAATTATTTAATATCGCATAAATAATTATTTAAATAAAACGATTGACAATCAACAAAACAGAAAAACGAATCAACGCACATTAAACGTTTTGTTTTTTTACGCACAATGCACGCATGAGTGCTGAATTATTGTAGGTTGTACAGGGGGAATTAGTTCAAGCGAAATTAGATCAAACATTTGTTGTTGTAATACAAAATGAGATCATCCCAATTTACTTATTTCAATTTGATAATTTAGTACACATACAGGAATCAGGAACCACAATTCTACATGCATTTCGTATATTGTGACGATTTTTTTTTTCTGAAATTTAGAAATTATGTTGCATCATTTATAATTTTGAAATTCTTATGAAGTGATAAGGATTGTATTTATTGTATAAACAATTATAGTGTTAACGTTTTAGATTAGGAATGTAAAGTTGAAAGACGTGTTTTATTCTATAAATTGTTTTTAGTAGCAAAAACCATATGTAAAGCAAGGTTAGTTTGTAACATTACCATCAACATAAATAATACAAAAATTTACATTAATTACGTGACAATTTTTTTATTAAATAATAACACGCGGTTTTATATAACAAAACAAAAATAAAAAACGTTGCAATCTGTGATTTACCAAATAAGAAAAACCATTTCTTTGAATAATCACAATGAGGAGATCCGGGGTACATGTGTCACGGTATAGTCTACTAATTTAATGGGTTTATTTACAACCGCAAATCAAATTTCTCTTTTGTTTTTGGCAATATCTATTATAATACAGTGAAGTCTTTGTTTTTTGGTATTTTTTGGTTAGGTAAGATTTGAGTGCAATGTCTATTTAATTTGTTGCTCGATCGTTCCAGAATTGTTCATTCAAGTCGGAACCAAAATTACATTGGCTGCGATCATTTTTCAAACCTTCCGTGTGTATACAGTCAATGAAATTTCCGCAAACTGCACAAAATACATACAAGAGTGAGGGTGATTATTATTTATTGTACTACATATATAGTATATCTCCTTACACACATCATGATCTAGTTCAAGTGTAATAATAAAGAACGCGTTCGCAAGCAAATCAAAAGAAAAGACAAAATACTATTAAGTATGTACATAGTTTATGTATGTGCAGTAAGGTAATACAATTTTGATTGAAGGTCAATTATAATAAATGAATGAATCATACATTCGATCGAATTCTTTGTATTGTAAGATTATTATATGTTCATCTTTTTATATAGTTACCGTAATTGCGCTAGTTTCTTATTAATTATTTGTATAAATAAAGAAAGTGTTGTGTGCCGGTCGTCATCTATTTTAGATTAATTGCACTCTAATCGGTTATTACTACTTTTAAAAAGATTTATCATGTAAATACACACACATAGTGCAACAGCTTTTTGTATAAAATGTTGTTCGTACAACTTTTACTTTTTAGGATTATTTTATCTATCGTTTAGTAGAAACTGTGCGCATAGTTTTTTTTTCATGTAACATGTAACAAGTTGCATATTGTGTGTATATCATACATAAAATCTGCATTGACCTCAACTTTTTCCTCATCCTTGGACATAATAAAATAAAATAAATATTATGTGTGTATGGGCGCACAGACGTAATTTGTCATGTTCAGATCGCATATAATACCGGAAATTTTTGACTCAAGTTTTGAACTGATTTCATTCATCATATCAATATATCATTCACCTTGATCATGTGTAAAAAATTATTGAAGGTTGGATAAATATATAAAAAGCTATAATATTGGTGCACACCAGACAGTCAGACGATAGTTAAGCCAGTTCATTAGTGTTGTCGATTATTAGTGAAACTTATGTAAAAAATAAACCTTGTTATAATTTCCAAATGTTTGAAAACGATTTGGCAATTTAAGAGATAAGAGCATAAACCAATCAACGTATAAACGTATTTAAATAAATAAATAAAATTAACATTTCTATTTATAATTGTGTATTTCTAGGACAACGATCCAGACGAATTAATAATAAATAATATTTTGTTTTTTTTCTAACCTAATAGACGAGTACAATATTGAAATTAAACAAAATATTAACATTTTTTATAATCGCACAAAATACATAATTTTATACCTACAATTTAAATTGCGCGCCAAAATGGGTTTACTCGTTAAACAAACGACATTATATTTTCTAACGACGGCAACAAGAAATTTTAGTCGTCTACCTTTACTTACAAGGTAATGTCTATGTTTATTATTTATGTAAATTAAGCAAATTAATTGTGATTAAATGATTCATTTTAGTTGTTTTGTTGTTATTTAACGTAAGGGAAATGTTTTGAGTAATTTACGTCATTAATTGAAATGTGTTTTTTTTTAATTTATTGGATTTGTGTCAATATAATTTATTAACATTAAATTAATTGCTGGTGAATAATTAAACAAAAACATAAAATTGTAACATGCCCAACAATTTTATCGGTCGGCCGAAAATATTTCCCATTAATTCTCAAAAACATAACTTGCTTAATTTTTTTTACTTGTCCAAGTGCACTAGATAAATATTGGTTTTAAATTGATTACATCTGTGGTCCCATTAAAAGTATACAATGTATATAATCGTCAGCTACATAATTCTAGCCTTATTGAAATTTTTATTTCATGATTTCTTGTTTAGTCTTTGTAGTAAAATAGTCTCAGAGTGCTATTTTTGGCTGAGAATGTTTACGTCTCAATTTTCCAACGAAATCAGGATTTTTTTTTAGAATTTTGCTGTTCTTTAAGCTTCATAAAATTCTCTGAAGCTTTCGAACTCTCTACAAATTCTGTTTGCATTAAAATTCTTAATAATTTTAAAATTTTTAGAGGAGCTAAAATGTGCTACCTACATTTTGTTTAATTTTATTAAATTTTGAAAATTATTAATTTTTAAAACTGTTATATTCTTTGTACTCTCAAAATTTACTAAAATTCATTGGGTTGAACATTCGGTAACCAAAATCATCACCAAGTCATATACCATGCTAGAATTCTAGAAATTATATTAAGAAATCACTAAAAATCTGAAAATCATCTTAAAATTTAACTTTAAATATTTTAATGAATAATTCAGAATACAATTTTTCGTTAGAGTCGCTATATTGATTTCCCTCACCACAACTCTACGAATCCACCAAATGGGTCATTCCATATGAAATCGTACATGAGATGAGCGCGATGTCACAAAAATTGTTCAAACTATATCTATTCGATTTATAAGTAAAACCTTTTATCCTCTCTTTCACCCTCGAGTTACACTCTCTCAAATTGTTCTCATTTTCAAGGAGTTTTAGGTGTATAGTATATAACATTTTTGACCATATTTTCAGAACGGGTTGACCGATTTTGGTTTCCTCAATGGTTTTTCACAGCTAGAAGAATATGTAAAATTATGAAATTATTAGTTTTTAATAATTGGTGATTTTTCGAATCTGTATTTCTTAGTATCTCGATAACAAAAAAAAAAGGCATTTTTATTAATTTTTTAAATTAACGTTAAATCACTTGCTGGCCGAGATGAAAAATTTTGAGATACAGTCTTTTAAACTCAAAATTGTATATCCTTCCATACTAAATTTCATGTCCTTCAAAATACAAAACCTGTGAGACTTGTGAATATAATATATTATTGATATTTTAATGTTTAACCCTTTCGAACGCCATTTAAAATTAACTTACTTCAAAAAATAAAATACGTAGCACAATAATGCACTGCTATGATACGGCATTAGTCATATAACTGTAATATGAACATAAATACATAAGGAAACGAACGCACAAGAAAAATGTACAATATATTGTACAAGGCGTTCAGGAGGGTTAAGAATATTATGATTAGATTAGTAATATTTTACCCAAAATTAAAACTTGGTGAATTCGACACCGTAATCAAGGTGTAGGGCGATGTTGTTTTATGGAAAATAATTAGAGTATTAATTATTTTATTGTCATCTATTTTCGTAAATTATGTCTGACCTGTGAGCTATATACTCGTAAGAATCAAACACAGCATGCCTCATTAAAACATCTGGCCATTTTCCTTTATTTCATTTTCATCATAAAAATATTAACCATTTAAAAAAAGCAGGTAAAAACAGATGGCGCTATTAAAATTATTCCGTTATCTAACATTCATTATAACAATACCGTATACCGCCCATTTTAAGAACTTGCAGGTATACAAAAATTCTAAATTGTACCTGTAAGTTCTTAAAATGAGAGTTATTGTTATAATGAATATTAGACAACGGAATAATTTTAATAGCGCCATCTATGTCTACCAGAATTTTTTTAAATGGTCTCTAATTTTATGACAAAAATGAAATAACGGAAAATGACCTCCAGGAGTGCGTTCACGAACTCTACATTGTAACAAATTGTTACAACTGTCATTGTACAAATGACATAGCAGTTAACAACGATATTGTTACAAACGTCAAATTTGCTACCAAAACAAACTTTGTTTAGCAAAATTTTGTTTCTTCGTTATCATAAATACATAATAAAAAATATTAAATAATTATTTAATTAACAAGAACTAATATTCATTTCACGTATTCATTTGTATCGAATAAATTATTTTCATGTTCATCATAATTGTTTCTTTTAATGACAGCTGGAAAGGCAATATTGAGTAGAGTTGTAAATGACGTTTGTAACAATAAGGGGAAATTTTGGTTTAGGTTTATGAACAATACAAAGCACAGAGGGAGCACAGAACAATACAACCGAGGTTTATGAACGCTTTAGAACTGTCATTGTTAACAATATTGTTACAATGTAGAGTTTATGAACACAGTCCAGACTTGATTCTTATATAGCTCACAAATTAGACATAATTTACGAAAATAGCTGACAATAAAATAATTAATCCTCTAATTATCTTCCATAAAACTTAAAACCTTTCATTAAACCAAGTTTTAATTTTGGGTAAAATATTACTATTCATAATATTCTTAAACATTAAAATATCAATAATATTATTTTGATATGACTCACAGGTTTTATAGTTTGAATGATATAAAATTTAGTATGGAAGGATATAAAATTTTGTATCTCAAAATTGTTCTTCTAGTGCCAAGCTGAATTTTTCATAGATTAAAGTGTCATTATAGCAAATGATTTAACGTTAATTTAAAAAATTAAAAAAAAAAACTTTTTTTGGTATCGAGATACTAAGAAATACAGATTCGAAAAATCACCAAAATTCCAAAATTGAAAATTATTAAAAACTAATAATTTCATAATTTTACATATTCTTCTAGCTGTGAAAAATCGTTGAGAAAACCAAAATCGGTCAACCCGTTCCGAAAATATGATCAAAAACGTCCAAAACTCCTTGAAAATGAGAAAACTTTGAGAGAGTGTAAACTCGAGAGTGAAAGAGAGATAAAAAAAATGTTTTCCTACAAAAATTTTGTTTTTTACTTATAAATCGAATAAAATTTATTTATATTTAATATAGTTTGAACAAGTTTTGAGACATCGCGTCCAACTCATGTACGATTTCAATATTTCATATGGAATGACCCATATAGAAAAGGAGAAATTCTGCTACGACGAAACAATAAATCCTATCTATGAGCTACATCTTGATGTGTTCATTAGGAGATTTAATGTAGGACTCCTCAGGTCGCTGTATTTCTCGTTCTTTATCACAAGAGTTTGATGATCTATTTTGATGGAATATTTAGAATTTATTGAACGTTTTAAATTCTAAAATTAATTTTTTTTAAATTTATAAAATAATTCGAATATTTTGAGATTGTTGCTTTAGATTTGAAATTTGATCATAAGTTTTCTAAAATTTTTATAATTCCGGTTTAAAGAATTAATTTTATTTAAAGCGTACGGATGTGAAATATTTAGAATATTCTGAAGTCGAAATTTACTTGAAAGCTAAGACAAACCAAACGGAAATTTCTGAATATTAGAGTCTAAATAAGCAATTTTGAGTTATGTTTACCAAAATTCCATGATAAAACATATAAAATTTTCAAAATTTTCAAAATTTTTAAAATTTTTATAATTTTGAAGAAATTTTAAAATTTTTATAATTTTGAAGAAATTTTATTATTTTTAGATTTCAAAAATATTAAAATTTTAAAATGTCCACGGTCCTAATTTCATAAACTTCTAGAACTTTACCAAAATTGCAAAATTTTCTTGAATTCTGAAAATTTCTAAAATGTTTGATCTTCAGAAGAACCTATTTATAGATTTTGAAAAATTATACAATTTTTGTAATTTCTAAGACGAACTATTGGAAGCTTAAATATTTCTATAATATTTAGAATTTTAAAATTTCTAAAACTTTACGAATACTCTAGTCCAGAACTTTTAAAATATTAATTTTAATTAAATCGAAAATTTATATAATTTCCATAACAGCAAATTTTTTTTTGTTTTTTAAATGCTACAAAAATTCGAAATTTTTGAACTTATAATTTTTAGAATTTTGAAATTTTCACCTGATTTTTCAAAATTTTCCTTTAATTATTTCAGATTCCTTTAACTCCAGAATAAAAAAATCTTTAAAATTTCTATGTGTCCAGTGGGTGATTTTATTATGCCACAGGTCATTTTAAGTTTTAGAAATACATAATACGTTAGTGATATAACAGAAAAGAAACTTCAAATTCTTTCAAGATACCAGCCAGTAAGGGCCTCATTCTTTTCCACAACGTTAATCACTTTTCCATTTTAGTTTCAAAGGTATATGAATTTCGAAGGACTAAATTTTTCAATTAATTGTAATTTAAATTTTCTTAATTTATAGAAAAATTAGAATTTATTTAGTTTGCTTACCTTTTAGGTACAATTTTCTAATTCCTACTTATGTAGTTTAAAGAATTAATTTTATTTGGTGCGTTCGGATATGTGAAATATTTTAGAATTTTATCAATAAACCATACAACAAACAAACTCTAATAAACAATTTTGAGTTGTTTTTTCCTAGATTCCGTAATAAAAAAAAAATCCAAAATTTTGATGAAATTTTAGAATTTTCAGATTTCAAAAAATATTAAAATTTTGAAATGTCTACACCTCAAAATTTAGCATCCTAATTTCATAAACTTCCAAAACTTTAGCCAAATTTAAAAATTTTCTCGAATTTTAACAGTTTCTATCAGAAAATTTTGATGTTCGGAAGAACCTATTTATGGATTTTCGAAAAGTTTAGAATTTTGAGATGTAACAGAATAGGAACTTCAAATTCTTTAAGAATACATTTTTAGTAAGCACCACGTGCTAAGAAAAAAAGTCACATTTGCCTTTTTGTAGTTTTGAGTAATTTCAATTTATCTATTTCAATTTGACATGTCTTAATATGAAATTTGACTACTAAATAACGTGATTTTATGGCATTTAATGATGGATATTTGGCACTTTGGCAATAGGTATTTATTTGCAAAATCCAAATATGCCCCTAACACATTTTTCGACTTTTAGCATTTGTGACTTTTGTCTTAACATGGCAGAGTAGAGGCTTCGTTCTCTTCCACAATATTCCACTATTTTGAGTTATTTGTACCAAAATTCCGTAATAAAAAATATAAAATTTCCAAAAGTTTTGGAATTTTTATAATTTTGAAACAAATTTAGAATTTTTAGATTTCAAAATTTTTTATTTAGCCTCCTATGATTTCATAAGTTTCTGTATGCGACTTTAGCATTTACAAATTTAAATTTTTTTTATAAATTTTGATAATTTTTAAAAATAATTTGCACAAAAAGGACTCATTTTTTCGATTTTGGAAAGTTTTATAATTTTTGTTATTTCTAAGATTAAAAACTTTTATTAAATCCCTTTCGATTTGTAAATGTTGCAAAGTTTCGAAATTTTTGAACTTAAATTTTAAAATTTTAACTAATTCCTATTTTACCAGATTTTTCAAAATTTCTCAAACTTTCTAATTACCTATTTTAAAGTCGTTGAATTTCTCAAAATTTAGAATTTCCCTACAGTTTAGTAATTTCAGGTTCCTTTAACTCTAGAATTTTCCTACAGAATTTTCAAGCATGTCATATGTAAAGTGTAAACGTTATATAAAAAAAATTTTAAATTATTTTTACCAAAATTCTATAAAATTTGTAAAATTTGTAGAATTTTGACCCATTTATAAAAAGTTTGATCTTCAGAAGAACTTTCTTGTGAACTTTGGAAATTTTACAATTTTTATATTTAAGTATTGAAAATTTGGTGATTTGGATTTATTTATGTAGTTTAATTGTTTTAGTTCAAATGGATCATCATTAAATTTTATTAGCTAACCAGAGTTAGCCACAGTATGGCCCTTTAGTCGCTTGTTTTATCTTTTATGATTTTTAACGATAAATTTAAAAGGCGAGGACCAATAGACAGCGAGATGTAATATTGCTCAGCCTTTCGGAACCCATCTCAATATTAAGATAGACAAATGATTTAAAAAAAATGATCTGATTAAGTTACAAGCCGATATCGATACGGGGAACGTTAAAATTTGGAAATTCAAGAAGTTAAAGTTTTTAAGATTTTCAATAATTTCAAGATTGCACAAGTTTGAGTATTTCAAGCATTTTTCTAAATTGAAAAAAAAAAAAATAAGAAATCAAATAACCAGATCAGAATCTAGGAAATTTAGGGATTTACATACCAATAGATTTAAGAAATATATCGTTGCCAGTAAGGATCAATAAACGTGATTTCGCAGGCTCAAAAACGTTTGGTATATTATGTCGAATGCATATATTGAGTCCCGCGGTACTCCTAAAATGTTTTGAAATATTTGCAAAGCATTTTCACTGACTGATCAGTGAATTCGGTCAATGAAGATTTTAAAATCAGTCCAACATCTCACGAACCATTTCAGGGCCCCGAAAAGCGCACTAAACGTTCCTATAAATTTTCAAATTTAGGTAGTTCTAAGAATTGTAAGAAATTTCAAGAGATTGCAGATATTCCAACGGTACCTACTCAAATAATTAGTATTCCCAGAATTAAAATGTTTAGAGAAATTTAGACCTTTAGGATTCTAATATTTGAAAAATTTCCAATTTTGAAAAAAATCAATTATTTTGAGATTTAATGAATTTTGAAAATTAAAATTTAAAAAAATTTACAAGTTATTTAAACTTCAAAAAATTCAAGAGCTTTAAGAGTTTTTGGAAATTTTACATTTTGCTTAAGAAATTAATGGTTTTAAAGATTAATAAAGAAAAACATTAAAGAATTTCAATAATTCCAATAAAACGAATTCTAGATTTTCACAAAGTATTTTTTTTTTAGATTTAAATAATTACAAAAGTGAGATGATCATATTCGTACAGGATCGTATTCAATAAAGGTGTGATCTGCTTGTAGCATAAATCTAAACTCAAAGGCCAACCAAACTGAGTAGATACGCTTATTAGCTATAATAGACTTCTGGCAAAACCAAATTCAATATGACTTTGAAACCGATCAAGAGAGTTATATGAAACCAAAGAATGTTTCAATATTGGTTGGATCGAGCAAAGATTTTTCAGCACAGAATTTGATTAAATTCAAAATATAAACGATTAACGATCGGGACGACCTAGGGTGTGAAACATAGAAAATTTTTAATTGGGCCAACCCCAAGAAACAACTTTGTACAACTTGAACTTTTATTAGAAAATTGAAATAATCCTAAGATTAACTAAAATATTTTTAATTTGATTGAATTAGTATTTTGAAAATTTTGTAAAATCCTAAAAAAAATATTTGCAGAATATGTATATCATTGGGTTAGGTCAATTAAATTTACGTTAAAAATGATCGTCTTCTAAACTAAGGTCATATTCTCAAAGTATGTTTCGGCCTCTGTCGAAATTGCTCAAGATCATGATCATTTCCATAATTAGTGTGTATGTTCTCAAGCCAGCTAATGATCGAGCGTTATATAAATTATACACAATACCTAACGATGTATAATTTAGGACAAGGATTAATCTAAATCGAATCGATTACAACCGCTACCGATGATTTCGTTTTAGTATATAACCTCACCCAGGGTTAGATGACATTCTAAACTCAAAGTAAATTTCAAGTTTATAATGTGTAATTTGTGTACATAAGTATATACATAAGTGTTACATAACTAACATTTCAATTTAATTATTTAATAGGCTTTTAATTTATTAGACACACATACAATTGTTGTAACGGTTTATTATTGTACGCTTAATTTAAGGTCTGTGACCTTTCCGTATATTTATAATATGTAAGAGATTTTTTTTTTTCTTCTATAAATAATTTCATGGACACACGCTACAGGTTAAATATAATTAAATTTCTTAAGCTGATCGATGTATACGCAAACATAAATAATATAAAAAAAAAAAGTGAAATGTGCAAATTGCATACTATTAAAAATAAAGGAAGTTGAAAATATATTGTTTAAATTAACAAGTAGTTAGACATTTATTATTGTTAAGGTTATGCGGTATATTAACAATTTTTTTGCCGCTATATTGACAGCTATTTGATTTAGTGTGGTACACATTTATGTGTTTTTGTTGTTGGCAACAAATATTACCACCCAAAATATTATTTAGTTGTCAACACTCAATTTTACCTGTACATAGGCTATATAATGAAATAAAATCTTGGCGCCATCGATTTTATCTCAATATAGCACCAAATAACAATACCAAATACCAAATTGAGATTCTCGATAGAAATCGCAATGTATAAACGGAATCGTGTTATGATAATTTTTTTTCGAAATATGAAGGCTACAAACTATATTATTTATGTATGTATACAGAAAGTACGCGGCATAGTTTATCATTAGTTTATGATCAATTTTCAATTAAAATAAAATAAATTATTAAATCAAATGGTGGCGCCTCAATAAATCTAATCTAAATTCAGTAATCAGTTTCTTTTTATTCTCTAGTTTCTTAATTTAGAATATTTTATTTTCTATATCTTTATCTAATCTCGATATGTACGTACGTTAAAGTACAAGTTAATGAACGCGACTAAAAACATGCTAAGCCAACGGCGTCTCATGGTATTCAAAGAATTTCTACGTACATGTACACAATCTGCACGATGTACATACATACAAACTTCCGCAATCTAAATATGATTAAAGCGAAAAACCATTTTTTATCCAAATCGATCAATCCGGTATTATACATTCCTATAATAAACGAACATTGATCACAATCTAATCCCAGACTGGGTTAAAATTTCTTAAAGTGAAAATTATATCGTGGTACGATCGTATTTTTTACACATTAATAAAATAAAAAATAAAAACTGGTAGCTTTATTTTATAAGATTTCGATCCGCGAATAATAATCAAAACAAACTTTCAATTTATAAATAATAAAAACAACAAAAAAATAAAAAATTGTCGATCAATCATAATATTTATCTTTCAATCACCAGATACCAGAGATAAAATCAATTATGTGGCGTTTGTATTTGAGA
Organism: Tipula helvola; assembly: GCA_963556165.1. Taxonomy (NCBI): domain Eukaryota; kingdom Metazoa; phylum Arthropoda; class Insecta; order Diptera; family Tipulidae; genus Tipula; species Tipula helvola. The sequence continues at coordinate 20,564,461 of OY744483.1, forward strand.
TCAATCTCAATCCGCTGGCGACGACGCTTGTCTTATGAAAAGACATACTTACCAAATACATACTATGACTGTTCCATATTTACGGTTTTTATTTTTTATAAATATACATGTACGTACATAATATATAATATAGTAAAAAACAACGGTTATCTAATGACCTTGAACTCGCACTCGCACTATACACAATTATTGTTATTAAGTTTTGCGAATTAAAATTTTTGTAGGTACATAAAGTGAATGGAATTATTGGCTTTAAGTTGGTGTTGTTGTTTTTACACAGGTATAATTTTGGGGTTCAGAAAGATCCTATAATTGAAATGATCGATGAGTTGTTTACAAGTTTGTTTTTGTTTTTTTTGGGTGACTATCTCGCGCACAGTGATCCCATTTGTTGGGTTTCTAATTAGAACGTTACACTTTATAGATTGAAATCAACAAGGTTTGTTTTTGTTTTGATTTTGGGGAATTAATAAACAATCAATAGGATGTAGAATCTTGTTAATTATGTAATTCGATATATTTGACAATTTTTAAGTAATTATGGCGCGTCAAGTAATTAGGATAGAACCCAAAGTATCGACGAAATGTAAACGAAACAATTCAGACCTATAAATCCTTTTAAATCACTGCGCGGATGGTTTTACTCTACATTTTTTTTAATCACTTACATTTGAGAATTTTATAAAAAATTTAATTGTGCGCTGAGAGAAACTACAAAAATTTATAAAATTGATCGAATGAGGTCATCGAATAGCAGTGGAAAGATAATTTCTTACCACGCTGTATTGCCTGATGCTATTCTCGCCGCTGACCAAAAATTTAATTACAAAATGCGTCGACAAATATAAAAACGATTGTGTGTAAAATCGTATTCGTTGGGCTAACCATCGACACGTTCACCAACACATTATAACTACGGTTCGAATCAGGTCTCTCATAGAGACGCGGTTAGGATCGATTTCGAGTTCTAACAATAAGTCGAAGATAGTAATTTAAAAAATTTATAGAATTTATTGAGTTTATGGACTTATTAGAATTTATAGAAGTTTTAATATTTATTGAATTTTTATATAATTTGTCGAATTTAAGGGTTTGCAGAATTTATAGAACTGAGTTGAAATAATTTCTAAAACTCATAGAATCTACCAAATTTTAGAATTAGTCGAATAGAAGTGGTTAAGATAGTTACTTACTACGCTGCTGTAGTCCCGGATTCGGTTATTGCCGCTAAACAAAAATATGTCAAAAAACTTACAAACGATTGTGTGTAAGATGACGTCATTGGCTTTGAATTTTTAGAATTTGCAGAATTTATAGGATTTACAGAATTTATAGATTTTATGGAACTTTAGAATATTTGAGTTTGTATTGTACAATTTACAAAATTGAAAGAATCTATAAAAATTTAAAGAAATTATAAAATTCATCGAATGAAGTAGTCGAATTGTGTTTAAAGATATTTGCTAACTATGATCCGATCCTGGGATGGGTTCGGTTCTCACCACTTCCAAAATATTTTATTACAAAATGCTTCGACAGACATAGAAACGGTTTTATGTAAAATCGCATTCTTAGGTCTAGCCACCTACAACGTCACCAACACATTTACAGTTGGAAAGGTCTGTAGAGACGCGGTTTTTTATAGAAGTTTTAGAATTTAGATAATTTAAAGAATTTACAGAAATTATGAATTTTTTAGAACAAGTGAAATTTGTAGAACTTCGGGAATTTATAGAATTTAAAAATTTATAAAATTTATAGATCTTTCAGAATTGATCAAATGTAACGAATTTATAGCATTACTGTAGTTATCGTCGATTGTAAAGGGGTGGCTAAGAGAGTTTCTTACCGAGCCGCAGACTCGAGTTCAATTCTGAAGGCTAGGGCCACAAATGATAAATGAATTACAACTTGCATCGATAAGACATAAAAAACTACTGTGCATTCATCGACCAAAATTGTTCGTAGGGCAACGTTCCCAGTATATGTATATAAATCTGCTTCGAAAGGACTCGCTAAGCTTGCTCAATTTATTGAATTAATAGAATTTATCGAATTTATTGATATCAGAATTTACAGATTTTAAAGAATTTATGAATTTTTAGAATTTGAGGGGAATTAAATTTAAATAAATTTGACAGAATTGACAAAACTTATAAAATTTATCAAATTTATAGCATTCAAAGAATTTATCGGAATTATGAAATTTTATGGAAAAGTAAAATTTTATAGAATTTCTGTAATTTTTAGTTTTTGTTATAAATATATCACCGTTTTTAATGAAGGTTCTTCTAAGGTTTCTTAATGCATATTTGCATACTTCTTCAAGTCTAAGCCGAAATTTTAATGTAATTTTAAAAATGCCAGGTAACATGTTTAATAGAAAAAATATTATGTTACCTTATTTTCGACTTTTCGCTCAAAATTACATTTTGAGATCAAAATCAGACATATCATCCTAACAGTAGAAACTTGAAAGAAGTCTTCGAGAAGTTTCTGAAGTCCTAAGAATTTAATAAAAATAAAAATTACTAAACATTTATAAAAATTATTATTTATAAGCAAACTTAATGATTTACTCTGAATTTTGAATTAATTCTCTAACACATGTAACTACCAGATATGCAACCAGATCATAACGATCATTTTTAATGTGATTAACACGTAGAAGTATATTAATATTGTTTACACGCATAATTAAATTATTTAACAACCCATGAATAGAGACAGGCCCATATAGTATTAGTTAATATTTCTGAAAAATTGTAAGAGAATTTAATCCAGTTTCTAACTGATGAGCTTATGATTATGGAAAAATCAAACTTCTCATCAGGCCGCGACGACTGGACTGATTGTACCACAATTTACATTTTATATAATATGTATACAGAATGTATTGTGTAGGTTATATTACCGAATTTTACTAATAGAGCCAAATTTTTCTTACAATTTTTCTTCTTCACGATATTCACACGGCTCTATTTCTGTGTAAGCTAATTTTACTTTAATTGTGAATGTTAATTAATTAATTCATGTAATTTCTAATATGCAACCGGTTCTTAGACCATTTTACGTAGAAGGCTAGTGGGTCCTGTTCCCGGATGTTTTTCAAATCCCGGGAGTCGGGATTAAATTTTAGGCAATCCCGGAGTTCATAGTTCAAATTCATAAACTTTTCACAAACAATTTTTATTTCAACAAATTATAATAAATAATAATCGATATATTTAAAATATGTTTTTAAAAAACAAAACACGTAAATAGAATACCAACACGTTTTTTCGTGAAGAATGCACTCGAAATAGAAAACACACGCTCAGATTCAGTTGAAGTCGGCTGTAAGGTCATCAATGAATTGTAAATATGTTTTAGTGTATTTGATATTGTTCGGGTAGCTTCATAGTTTCATCTCCTTTATTATATGTAGTTGATTTTGATTCACCAGATTTTTACTTCCATGTGTATTTGGGAAGCTGTGATTGCCTTTGCCAGAGACAAGTTAAGCAGAATTATAAGTTGCGCTTGATATGACGGTTGATGTTGGTGACTCTGTTCTTCATGATGATTAAAATATTTTCAACCGAAAATAAACTCAGGATCACGATTTATCGAAGATTTCGCAATTTATCGAAAACTGTATTCGATATTATTACAGTACAGTTTGATAAGTTCAGTTTCACCAAGTTAAGTTCAAAAATTGTACACGGAAATTTTCATTTTCTCGTCTCACATACCAATATTCAATAACGTTTGCTATACATACTCGTATATGTCTAGAACCATTCACTTCCGGTAACACAAAACTATAATATATAATTTATTCTAATTTAAACAAACAAAATATTTACATATTTAATAAATTAATATCCTTTCGAAGTTTTCTACAATAGACAAACACGTTTTAGCAATGAGATCATATTTCGGAAATAAAAATCCGTAACTATAAAACATAAACATAATCTAGTTTTTTGTTGTTAATAATAAATTTCACAAGGTCATCAAGGATAAATAAAAATATTGCAAAAAAAAAATGATTGTTGACATTGAAAACTTGGTATCCACCGGCATAAAATACAAAAAAGAAAATGTAAAGATAAATTTTAAATCACGTCATATCGTGTGTCACACGAGTAACACGTGAAATGGCAAAACTTTTATATTGGCTTAATTTTAATTTTAAATGATAGAATTGCATGTTTAAGAAAATTTAGAATAGCATATCATGTATTTATAACCTTTCTGGTTGTTGTTTGGGACCAATGAAGAACTATGTGTAGATTTTGTACATAAGTATGTAGAGCGGTCTGTTCGTTAAAATAAATTGTACACTTTGTAATTAAACATACAGCTCGACTTTTTAAAATTTAATAATTATAATTGGCTTTAATCCAAGTGTAATAAAAATATTTAATGGTTTACAAAAAAAAAAAGATTGGAAAAGGTTAAATTACGAAATGATGTGGCAAGAATTTTTTGAGTTTTTTTTTTTTGTGTATGAAAATCAACATCCCTTGATTTTTATGTTTTTCTATATATCGATAATGGCTTCAAATAAATACCACTTCTGCTACTGTACACATATAACCACTCTTAATGCTTAATTATTGTTGTAAAATAATGTGCCTAACGATGATAAATATTAATGGATATTGCTGCTGTTGTTATAATTTTTTTTTTTTGTTAAGAAACTGAAAAGTTTCCGTATACATTAATGTTGTGTGCTGTTCTTGTTAAGGCAAACAATAATAATATTCTTGTGGCATGTGTACATGCTTTCAATGGTATAAGAATATTGTATTTAGTTCATGGATTTTTCTTTTTTCACCTTGAATTTTATGCTATAAACTGTTCTGTGATGACGATTGGAAAATGATACACAAAAAAAGACGAAAATGAAGAATAAAGTAAGCTTTCTTGTTCGTTGATGTTGTCTGTGCTGGTGCTTAAAAATTAAGTTCAAATAACTCACCCTAAAATGTGTATCTATGCATGTTCAAACCCAACCCATAATAATACTTATCGCTTTTGTATTTGATATATAAGCACGATTTGCTATCTAGGTTCTATTGTCTTGTTATAAATATGTGCTTGCATTGCATATACAATCTCGCTAAGTATTTATTAATAATATTGTCTCGGTCTAATAATTAAAAGACATGTGCGAGCAGTAGTAAAATGATTAATATTTTTCTTTATTATTAAATACTTCCTTTCAAATATTTAACCTTGCCCCCCTAGAGATCGTTGTAATAAAATCGAGTAATTTTCCTTGAAATGTAACAGGCATACTTCCAAATTTTTGCATTTTTTTCTTAACGAATGAGCAACGAGAAGCAAAGTACTTTTTAGTTTTAGATAATTAAAAATTGAAATATCGACAGGTCCACTGATAAAACTCTGTCATAAATACTATCGTTTAAAAGCCTGCCAAGCTTCAAGGTTCTCGCAGATATAGTAAAGTTTCAAACACTGCCGTGAATCTTCAAATTAACCCAAATCATGCCTCTTGTTCTCGTATTATATTTAAATATCATAACTAAACAAAAGTAAACTCGTAAGAAGCTTGATGCATTTCTCCCCGAGATATTGTTGATATCATAAGTTTCAATGGGCTTTCAATATACTGCACCGTAAAATTTTCGAAATGTCTCTGTATATTCTCTGGCTTCTAGGGCAAAAAAATTACGACGAAGAAAAGATTTAACCCCATCGGAACTCTTATAATACAGCCCTAAAACACGTGTAGTAATAATTATACAGAATCTTAGGTTTAGAGAGGTGAAAGCCGATTCGAAACATCTAGTAACTCGTTCCATTTGAAGTTTCCAGTTTAAGAGGAATGAAGCATAGGAGCAAACTCAACCTCTTCTGAATTTTTAAATGAGTAAGATTCTCGACAAAACTATGCAATCTATGGCAGAGATCTTGGTGGTTTCAAATGAATAGTGATTTATCCGAAGCTAGTCGTTCCTAAGCTCTATTTTTAATCATAAAAATATGTCACTGAGAGCAGCAAGAGGGAATAAGGTTACAATTCCGAAACAAAGTTGAATTTACATTTTACACAAATCGCATTTTGATGTCAGTTTGTTAAATATAGAAAGCTGAAGGAATAAGTCAATATACTGATCCTGGATATTTGGTGTTTTGCAAGTCAATCTAGCTGAAGATTATCGAAAATGAAAAAAAAACTGGCTGAACAATCAACCATCATAATTTCCGTTGGAATCATAAAATATTTTCGAAAATTAATATTTTATGGCTTCTAGGGTACGAGAAGTACGATGAAGCAAAAATTGCACAGCACCATAACTCATAAATGTGATTTTATGAAACGTTTAGGTAACAACAATAATACTAGTATATGCTTCTTCGGTTTCGATCCACTGCCACCTCTCCTTATTACTCTAGAAATTTTGAAAAACAAAGTCGATTTCTATGCAGAGGAGCCACCGTCGATTTATAGCGTGGCGTACTTCTCTTACCTCTTAGTGAACTACACGTATTGAACATCTGATTACGATCCGGTGATGACGTTAAACATAACTACGACCTCCTGAAAGTGCCAAATTCATGGGGTAAACCACCCGTCCGGTCAGTGTCCTAGGCTGGCTTGTGTTAATGCACTGTGCGAACTGCGATGGGAGTGCCTTGAGCCCCAGAAAAGATTGCAAAGATAGAAATAAACAAGCAAACTTCATTTATTCAATATACCAAGAATTTTAATAATTTCAAAAAATTTAACAATTTCGACAGATTAAAAAAATTACCTGAATTTTCAAAATTTTTAAATTTATCGATCAGAGTTTTAATAATTTTAATCAAGAAATTATTTGAAAATGTACAGAACGCTTTGGTTAGAGGAGTTTCAGTAATTATACGAATAAAAAGCTTCAAGGTACTGAAAATTCTTAGAATTTCAAAATCCTAAAAAATTTAAGAATTTGAAAAAATTCAGGGGACCTACAAAGAAATGGCCTACAAAGAATTTTAATGATTTTAGAAATTCAAATTTTTCAAAAAATCAACAAATTTAAAGAATTTCGACAAATTTTCAAAACAATTGAGTTTACAGAACTTCTTGAGATTTTAAAAATACCATGAATATCAGAATTTAAAGTATCTATGAGTTGAATTGCTTCAATTTTTAAAATTTTACAAATTTAAATAATTGTTTAACCAGAATTTCAATTAATTTAAGAATATAAACGTCAAGAAATTTTAGAATTTAATTAATTTTTAGATTCTACTAATTTAAAGACGAGAGGTTTAATTTTTTGCATAATTTTTGCTCGAAAGTGATAAGTAAACAACAAATTAAAGAAATTGAAGAACTTAAGTTTGTTTTAAATAAGTTCTAGGGAATTTTAGAATTTGAATATAAATTTCAAGGTTTTTAAGGTTTTTAAAGTAATTTATTAATTCGGAATTTGTGTTAAAAACTTTCAATAATCAAAAAAATTTAAAATTTCGACAGATTTAAGAATTGAAAAAAATTCATTTTAACAAGAAATTTTATGTATGTATCAAATATTGTCTGCACAGATCAGAGAGAAGAAGAATATTATAAGAATAAAAGCTTCCGATCCTAAAAATTTTAAAAAGTAAGATTCTTAGAATTTCAAGAAATTTATAAATATCTAATTTAAATTCCAATAATATTAACATTATAAATTTCTAAAATCATTTCAAAAACTACCTTATAATCTATTTTTAACAGTTCGAGGTCTAAAAATTTTAAGAATTTAAAAAATTCAGGGAATTTTAGAATTTTATGACTTTAGTATACCAAGAATTTTGGTAATTTTAGAAATTCAAAATTTTCAAAAAATTAACAAATTTAAAGAATTTCGACCAATTTTGAAAGCAATTTTTTATTTCAGTTACAGAATTTCTTAAAATTTTAAGAATTGAATTTTGAGTTTTTAATTTTAAAATTCTACAAAATTTAAGACGAAAAGATTGATTTTTTATATAATCTTATGATTTTCAGTTCGAAACTGGTACGAATAAAGTAACTGAAAACTTAAAATTTTAGGAATTCATAAACTTTTAATGTGGTGAGAATATTAGAGAAACAAATTTTTATCTCAGGGTGTCTTACTCAAAATTTTAATTAACTTTAGTATTCTTAGAATTTTAAGACGATTTTTAGAATTTCAAATAATTTATTATTCGGAATTTGTGTTACGAACTTCATGAATTCAATATACCAAATTTTTAATAATTTCAAAATTTTTAAGTAATTAAAAAATTTCGACAGATTTTAAGAATTGGAAAATAACCTAAATTTTAAAAATGTATGGAATACCCTCTGTTCCAGTAATTTTATGAATAAAAGTCTTACAATATTAAGAATATTAGAAATAATTAAGATTCTCGAAATTTCAAGAAATTTATAATTTTTTAATTTGTATTCTTTAAAATTAACAAATTTATAGAGTCAGAATTTCAAAAATATTAAGAATATTAATTTCATAGAATTTTTGAAGCCCAAGGTCCTAAAAAATTTAAAATTTTGAAAAAATTCAGAGGATTTTAATAATTGTAAAAATTCAAATTTAATTATTAGTAGATATGCATTAGTATATTTTATGAGGAAATAAAACCAAACAACTATAAAAATTACAATTGCATACATATATGTACTAAATCTAGTAATAGAAAATCATAACTCCTCCAGTCTTATTTAATGACCAAAATCCGTGCAGTGGAGTCTTAATTTTCAAACTCTATTAGTTTAAATCCTACCCTGTGTAATCGCAGGTGAACACCATCCAGCTTACAACTCCCCGTTCAGATTCCATTAAAAAGTCAATAGTTCATAAAAATAAGCCCCTATTGAAAATATAGTTTTCATCTTTACAAATCTCAAATGCTTAATCACAGTATTTAGATCACACACTATAAAATATGAGCACAGACTAATCTGTATACAAGATAATTGTCTTATTTCCCATTCATTTCGAGTTATACAGTCGTTTCGAGATAACACTTTTGATCTTATATTCTACAGTCTTACATTCATTATTATTATTTTAATTTATTTTGTATTTAACTCTTTCAAAAAAAAAAATAAATAAAAGGCATAAAATAAAATTGGAATTAATTTTTTGTGTATTGTAAAATAGTTTCTTTGTGAATTTTTTTAATAATACAATAAGATAAAAAAAAGTCTTATTGTTATGGATTTTTATGTAGCCAAGAAAACAATATGTCTAGAACTAGGTGTGTGTGTGTGTATGGATATACGTATATATACAGTTTTTTTAAATGAAATAGTTTTAATTTGTATTTATTTAACTTGGCGTTTAGTAATCGTTTAAAAGTGCGACAAGTCGTGCAAATATATCTAAAATTTAACGAATATGGCATTTGAGAGTTACAAGCCGCATGGTAAAAAAAATCCATGTAAAAATGATCGTAAATCATTTTTACAAAAAGTTATATTGACAAGGTTGGTACAAAGGTGATCTTCAAATTTTCGGTAAAATGACACACGATCAAATGACGTCGTATTTAAAATATAAATTCAAGGAAAATGCAAGACACGACGAAAAAAAAACAACAACAACAAAACATTAAATTTTTCCGGATACATTTTCTAATTAATTAAGATACCGACAGACACTAATATGTACATTGAAAATTATTAGCTGCTTAATTAAAATTTATAGACCGTTTTTTTTTTTTTTGTTTACAAGGTTTTCTTCTACCTATATATCGTGCCGATTAGTGTTTGCACGAATTAATTTATTCAAATTGATTTGTTTACTAAAATCTTTGTTTCATTTCCTTTTTTGCTTACAGAATGGGATCATTTAATTCAGCGCCCAAGATCAACAATAGTGACACCCAGGATGATGATATCGATGTACCAAATGGATTAAACCCGGTTGATTTGTTGCGCCATTGTCAATTAATGCGCGGTGATAATCGTCCTCAACTATTGATTCGAAAATTTTTGAAACCTTCAAATGGACTTATATCGAACGACATTACCGATGGTATGCGAGTTTTAAAATTGGATGCTGTATCAAAGGTGTGCAGCCCGATTACATCACCAAAACATATACGTTTTCTGCAATGGAATATCCTATCACAAAGTATGTATCAGTCATATCACAAACCGTATATTTTAGGTCTGTTATCTATAAATTTCGATTTTATTTTTTAATTACAGCACTCGGCCAAAATAATGACGGATTTGTATGCTGTCCGGATGAGGCGCTCACCTGGGAATGTCGTAAATATCAAATCGTACAAGAAATTATACAAAATGATCCGGACATTGTTTGTTTGCAAGAGGTGGACCATTTTAAATTTTTACAAAATATATTGGGTACCCAAAACTATGAAGGTGTATTCTTTCCCAAACCTGATTCACCATGTTTATACATCAAAGAAAATAATGGTCCAGATGGTTGTGCCATATTTTATAAAAAATCAAAATTCGAGATGATCAATTATGCGACCCGGGTGCTTGAAGTGTGGCGCGTACAAAGTAATCAAGTTGCAATTGCGGCTAATCTACGCGTTATTGCTACAGGAAAAGAGCTAACCATTGGTACGACACATTTAAAAGCTCGCAGTGGTGCGCTACTCTCGAAGTTACGTAACGAACAAGGCAAAGATTTACTTTTGTTTATTAATTCGATGGCGGAAAATCGACCAATAATATTGAGCGGTGATTTTAATGCTGAACCCATTGAACCTGTTTACAGTACAATTATAAATAATAAAACATTGAAATTATCGAGTGCCTATTCTGATTTGAGTCTCTCAGATAAAATGAAAGAAATGAAAATATTTCAAACGACCACCGAAACGAATTCTGACAGCACCAATAGTATTAACAGTAAACTGACGGTGGACCAGGATGGTGGTAGTAACAATAAAAAATTGGTTAAAACTATTGCGGACACTTCGGCAGCAAAGGAACCACTGTATACAACATGGAAAATTCGGGAGGATGGTGAAGTGTGTCATACGCTCGACTATATATTTTACTCGAGAGAGAGTATTAAGGTGAATAATTGTCTTATGTTTCCGGACGCTACCGAATTGGGTAAAAATCGGGCACCAAGCTTTTCGTATCCATCAGACCATTTTTCACTTTTATGTGATTTTGAATTGAATGATGATTAAATCGGGTGTCTCGAATATTTTACTATTAGGTACGTTGAGTAGGATAAGCTTAAGGAAATTTTTGGATAAAAAAAAACTCAGATCGAAAGTAAATATGTAGCTAGGTCATAAGGATAAAAATTAAATATTTAGCTAGAAATTATAATTGTGATATAAATAAATCTAATATATTAAATAATAAAAATAATACTTAAATTAATATATTTTTAATAATAAAATGGTTGTGCCATAAAATGGATTTTATTTATTTTTTTTTTAATTAGAGGAAACTTTGACTTTCCGAAGCTCATTTGTATGAATGTTTAAAAAAAAAATTATGGCTTTGATGTTTTCGTTTATTATGTAGGACTAGGATCTAGGACTAACTCATATTTATTGTTGTATGTATCATATAATTTTAAATATTTTAAATTAAAATGTTTAAAACACAAGTTTTAAAATACAATAGAATTTAATTAATGTAAATAACTATTAAAAATATGAAGTAAAAAATGTATAATTACTACTATTTTATGATTATATAAAAGGTGATATTTATTAAACATTAAATTATCAATAAAAATTTTAAAAATAAAATCAAACCGAATATTAAGATATTTTATTTTAATTCATATTGTGTCAACAAGGAAACGACAAACTGCAAATCTGTTTTACCGCAAACTAATTTTAGTTTCGAATATGTTAAGTTAACCCAAGTCAGTTGATTAAAAGCAAAGTCACAGTGTTGAAATACTGTTGTAAAGTTTACTATACAGAGCACGTATCAAATAATGCATGGCTATGTTTGTACTTGAACATAATGTAAGACAAAGGAAACTTGCATGGTTCTTTGTTAAAAGCAAGAATACAAAAGTGTTTCCTACATAACAATACCAATTCAACTTCCAACACCCCCACTGGAATTTAAAATTTCAGCCGTAAAGCTTTCGAAAACTTCATATGTTTCATCGGGCTCAAGGGCTTCGTCAACACATCTAAAAAGAAATTATATTTTCATGGTTGCTGATTCACGAATTTAAAATCAATATCGTTAACACTCCCACTTTGATTGAAATTGATTTATCTCTTTGTTTTTGGTGATCTTTGAATGTCCGTCACTTGAAACATTTCGCGTTATCGTTGAAAAGTTGCTATCGACAATGGTTTTGTCATCAGGTCTGCCTGCTGTTTTTCGGATGAAATGTACTCCAAAATGAAATCTCCCAACTCGTATTTTTCACGTATGAAATGGAACTTTTCGTCGATGTGCTTAGTTCGTTTGTGGAACTCTGGATTCTCAATAAGGCGAATAGCACTATTGTTATCCATAAATAAGGTGATGGCGATTTGATTAATGTTCAAGAGTGGCATCAATAACCCTTTCTGCCAGATGATTTCCTTGACAGTGTGAGGAGCCGCAATATACTAAGATTCTGTTGTGAATAACGCTTTTGAAAAATCCGTAATATGATCGAAGATCCCAACTTCACTACAAATCTGCTAGTAGACTTTCTAGTGTCTACATCGCCTGTGTAATCAGCATCGCTATATGCTGTCAGCTGCAAATCTTCTTCACGTTTGAAGAGTAGTCAATATCGTAGCGTTCCCTTTAAATATTTTAAAATCCGTTTCACTGCATTCCAGTGAATTTTTTTCGGTTTTTCTAAATATTGACCGGAACTATTGACCGCAAAAGTGATATTAGGTCTGGTATGCATTGCGCTTATTTGATCCTCTCCATTGGGATGCATTGATGCACACATTTGATGGTGGCGATCTGCAGGAATATCTACAGGATTTGCATCCATCTTTCCTTGCATAGGCTTCTTGACGGAGAAAAATTGACCCATCTGAGAGTTGCTCAATTTCCAAACCAAGGAAATACTTAGCCTCACTGGAAGGAAGTGATATTGAATTCTCTGTTTAATTCTTTCAACAGTGACTCTGCCAATTTTGAGTCTGTCGAAGTTATAAGTACATCATCTATGTAAATGGCCAGAATTATTAGGGAGTCTTCCTGGTAGTTAAAGAATACACATGGATCTGCTTCTGTTACCGTCAAGTTAAACTTTTGTAATATATCTTTAAACAACTTGTTCCACCACCTCGATGCTTGTTTTAGTCCATAGATGCTTCGGTTTACAAACTTGATCTGTGCCATCTTCATAGCCAATGGGCTGCTGCATGTAGATATTTTCTTCAAGGTCTCCATATAGAAAAGCGATCTTGACGTCAAACTGGTGAAGTTTCATTCGTTTCGAAACAGAAACCGAAAGAATCAGTCGTATTGAATCAAACCAGACTACAGGACTGAATGTTTCGTAGTAATTCAGACCATGATGTTGTTTGAATTTTCGAGCCACCCCATCACAAGTCGACCCTTGTAGCGATCAATTCTTCCATCAGGGTGACGTTTAATTTTAAGCGTCCATTTGTTGTCAATAATTGAATCACCCTTTGACAGATCGGTTAAATGCCATGTTTGATTTTGTTTGAGCGATTCAATTTCTTCATCCATTGCCTTTCTCTATTCTGTCGAATTCTCGCAATTGAAGGCTTCTTCGTATGTGATAGGGTAAAAATAGCCAGTTATGAATACTTCAATCTGGCTCGATCTATCGTATTCTCACTTATTTCAGTATCGTTGTGGATGTGTCGCTCTTCAGATTGACCCTGAAGCGTCAATTCTTCAACATCATTATTTGCGATCGCATCACTCTCCGCATGATTATTCTCCTGCACCATTGAGTCTGGCTATAGTACAGCATTCTCGAAGTCCTGTTTGTTTCGACGCTGTTATCAGAATTATAAAATCGGTTGGTAAATCTCACATCTCGACCAATTCTGTTTCGGTTTTCGCTTGGCAACCATATTCGGTAACCTTTTGTGTGGTGATCATGTCCCACAAAATGATCCTCTTCCGCTGTTGGATCCCATTTATGCCTTTCCTACTTCGAAATACGGTTGAACACTTCTTGACCGAATATTCTTAGTTCGGTTATGTTAGCATCCCATAGCTTGTACGGTGTCATACCTTTCTCTTTACTGGTTCAGGTTCTGTTTAGTATATATACTACGGTATGCACAGCCTCAGCCCATAACTTTATTGGAATTCCCTGCGCATGTATTAAAGGCCTCGCGGCCTCAATTATTGTTCTATTCTTGCGTTCAGCTGCTCCGTTTTGATGAGGATTTTAGGCGACTGTCTTTTGGGGAATAATTCCATACTGCCATGCTAATTGTTCAATTCGCTAATCGATGAATTCGAGCCCGTTGTCTGTTTGTAAAATCTTCACGCCTTTCTCCAAATGATTGTTCGCCTTCGTAAAAGAATCTTCAAGGTATCCTGCAACCTCTGACTTTCGTGAAAAATCGTCTTTCAGTAACAGAAAATATCGCGATCCACCTATTTGAGATCTATTTGATCTTTAAAGTTGATGTCCTTTTTCTTTAAAAAATCTCGAACATGTGGGAAGTTTTGATGAGCTAATTTCTGGTGCCAAATTTGGATTGGTTCCTTCGTGACTATGTGAGCTTCTTTTTCCTTTCCTGGTATTGTCACTTCAAATTTCATCCTATATAATTTCTTCCGTCGTTCTCCCACTGCAACTACATTTCTATTCCGTAACAATTTACAGTTCGTATCGTTTGACTCGAGTTTTAGACCTTTATCTAAAGCTGCTCCCACTGAGAAGAGGTTATATTTTATCTCCGGTATATACTATACATCTGACAGATGTCTTTCAACCCATTTGTTTCCGTTAAACGCTGTAATATTTATATCGCCCTTGCCGTATGCGGGAATGTGTTTACCATTGCCCAAGCTCACTGGTAAGTGTTGTTCAAACTTGATATAATTTATAAACCACTTGTGGTGTCAACTAGCAATTCAAACTTTCGGGAACAAATAAAAAATCAGAATCATAGCTAAATTAATCGGTCAAAATTATCTAAATATAAAATGCACTTTAAGGATAGTCGAGTACAAATTTAAATACAAAATTATGTAGTCATGAAAACTGAGAAAGCTCAGAAAAACGTTTTGTTTTGCAAGAAAAAATCTGACATCAGTTTAATTTAGTTTTGCACTACGAGCAAATTGTAAATAGAAACATTAATTACATAACTAAAGGTTTATTTATAACTGGAACCAAAATAAAAATATAAAAGTTATTAGAAAAAGTCAAGATAAATCGCAGGTTTTATTAAGAAAGTGTGACCGCATATTACTTGCCAGAAAGTCTGCATAGTATGTACTAAAAAAGTGGTGAACCCGACGTGATTGGATCGTATATACCACGTACATACTACGTATATGCAGCATATATACATCATACGTGGTTGGGGTACATAATCCACCACGAATCCAGCGATTTTTTATAAAACCTTGTGGTGCTGACGCACACACCTAAACGCAAGTGGGATCACGATTGCCATACATCCGGGCAATTGGAGGATCGTTTTTCAAGCCGCACATACAACAGCAGTATCATCACAGCAACAAAGGTAGAAAATTCCAACCAATAGTCGTGGCATAGAGAATCAGTTATACAGCAACAGAGACCGAGGTGACTCCATTCATAACGAGTCTCTGCACCGGCGGCTAATTTAAAACTGTAAGTACTCGATTATTTTTATAGTGCAAAAAATATATATTTTCGGTTTCAATAAAAAATTAAAACAAATTTACTAGCGTGATACTGATTTTTGTTATTCGGCCTCCTCCTTAAAATTGTCATTTTTCTTTCGCGGTTGTATTATTTCGGTTTCGCTATGTCTATCACCACAGGTACTTTTCTCCCAGCGAGCGGAGACGAAGGGGCATCGACATCGGTCAATGAAGCTGTAGCTTCTGCCGTCGTCTCCTTAACTCCCGCACAGTTGGCGGCTATTATCAAAGATGCTGTCGACAGAGCAGTTGGTAATGGCTGCACTACGGAATTAGCACAAGAATCTCCACAAGCAAACACAAATCCTCCTGTTTCGGGGGGATTAATTGCTCGTGTCGCTTTCAAACCTCCTCAACCGCTTCATACTCAAAACCCAAACGTGTGGTTTGAGATTCTTGAGCAACAATTTTTAGTGGCGGGAATTAACACCGAAACAACGAAGTACGCACATGCGGTGGGTGCTCTGGACGCACGACTCCATGACACTCTCGCGTATTTGATCACCAGCGCGAAAGGTACACATCCGTACACCAGCTTCAAGACAGAAGTGATCCGTGTGCTTGGCGAATCGGAGAAGACGAAGCTGAACAACCTGTTACATGGCTTGACCCTTGGAGACAGGAAGCCGTCGCAGTTGTTGAGCAGCATGAGATTAAATGCGGGTAACAATCTGAACGAGGCAACACTGCGGCAATTTTGGTTGAAGCGGTTGCCGCAGCAGGTGCAAATGGTGCTCACCCCCTTCGAAAACGACGTCTCCCTGCCGGTCTTGGCGGAACGGGCTGACAACGTGCATGAGACGATGACGCATTCACAGATCAATGTTCTTGAAGCGCCTGCATCTGTATCAAATCCAAATTCACATCTTTCGATCACCCAACAATTTTCTGAATTCCGGAAGTCTCTTTTAACCGAAATATCTGAAATCGTACAACACAATTCTCGGTCCCGCTCAAAATCAAATTCTAGTCGGAATTATAACTCTAGGCAAAACTCACCAAACTTTCGAAGAGGCCATTATCAAAATTCTGGAGATCCGTCCGCTGAAAACGACTTTTCATGCTACTATCATCAACGTTTCGGACACAAGGCTAAAAAATGCAAACCCGGTTGTCAATTTTTGACTAGAGCTAACCCTCCCGATAGTAGTGTGTCAAAAAACCATTAAGTCATTCGCAACTGGCGGAGTGCAATGACGTTTCTAAATCCAGCCGCCTTTTGATTTTCGAAATCTTTTTACAAACACATTTTTTAATAGATACAGGCGCGGATGTCTCGGTCTTGCCAGCGCGTTTCGTCCGGAATCCAAGGGTTGATCCATCGTTCAGGTTGTTCGCGGCGAATGGCTCTACAGTAAACGCTTTCGGAACCAAAATTTTAAAGCTTGACATCGGACTACGCCGCGAATTCTCCTGGGAGTTCATCGTTGCTGACGTGTCGATGCCTATCATCGGCGCAGATTTCCTAAGGAACACCGGGTTGCTCGTGGACATACAAAGACAGAGGCTTATAGACCCGTTAACCTCTCTGTATTCCCACGGTGCGCTTACCTCTAACGCGGGTTCCACGTTATCTAGGATCGACAGGTCGGTAACGGACCCAGGAGTCTTCAACGTTATTTCAAAATTTCCAACAGTTATTTACGGCGACATCAACCTCAACGCTACAAAACATAACGTTACGCACAAAGTAGAGACGAACGGACCACCGATTGCATGCAAACCACGACGACTGGCACCGGACAAATTCATCATCGCGAAGACAGAATTCGAAAACATGATGAAACTCGGGATTTGCAGACCTAGCAGCAGTCCTTGGTCCAGCCCTTTACATTTAGTGTTAAAAAAGAATGGAGAGTGGAGACCGTGTGGGGATTTCCGAGCTCTTAATCGGATCACGATCCCAGACCGGTACCCAATTCCACATCTCCAGGATTTTACACAACAACTCGAGGGCTGCTCTATATTCTCAACGATAGACCTTGTCCAGGCTTACCATCAAATTCCCATTGAACCGACGGACATTCCAAAAACAGCAATTTCGACACCTTTTGGACTCTTTGAATTTTGTAGAATGACTTTCGGCCTTCGCAATGCAGCACAGTCGTTCCAACGTCTTATGCACTCAGTCCTACGAGGACTTGACTTCTGTTTTGTATATTTGGACGACGTGCTCATTGCCTCAAAAACTTATGACGAACATCTGGAACACATCAAAATTACCTTCTCGAAATTAGAAGAACACGGACTCGTAGTCAACGCGGACAAATGCAACTTCGCAAAAAACGAAATTCTCTTTTTAGGCCACAGGGTAACTGGACAAGGTATATTACCATCGCATGAACGGGTTCAAGTCATCAAAAATTTCGAACGACCACAGACTATTAAACAACTGAAACGCTTTTTAGGGATGGTTAACTTTTATCGTCGCTTCATTCCAGGTGCTGCTGCCGACCAGGAATTACTGAACGACTACTTAAAAGGTTATACCAAGAACAGTCGCGTTCCGGTGCAGTGGTCGACAGCAGCTATCGAAGCGTTCGATAACTGTAAAGCCAAACTGACGGACGCTACTTTACTGATTCATCCTTCATCATCAGCTCCTCTGGCCATCATGGTTGACGCTTCCGACACGGCGATCGGAGCAGTGGTTCAGCAGTTCATTTCGGATACTTGGCAACCACTCGGGTTCTTTTCAGTACGTCTTAATGATACGCAAAAAAGATACAGTGCTTATGATCGTGAACTCCTCGCGGCTTATTCGGGAGTGAAACACTTTCGACATCTCCTCGAAGGTCGTACTTTCACTTTGTACACCGATCATAAGCCACTGATCTACGCTTTTAATCAGAATCCGGAAAAAGCATCTCCTCGTCAGTTTAGACACTTAGATTTCATTGGTCAATTCACAACCGATATCCAGCACATCTCCGGCATCGATAATGTCGTAGCAGATACTCTCTCGCGCATTAATCAAATCTCTATTCCCAGAAGTATTGATTATGCGATCATCGCAGATGCTCAGACCAACGACGAAGAACTTCAAGAAATCTTAAGGAGTAATACTGTTCTCAAATTCGAGAAATTCCCAGTTGCTTTCAATTCAAAAATTTTAATTCAGTGCGATATTTCAACTACTACACCTAGGCCATTCATTCCGCTTAAATTTCGAAAACAAGTTTTCGAGGCGTTTCATAATCTGTCTCATCCTGGCGTCAAAGCATCCATTAAACTTTTGACGCAGAATGTCATTTGGCCCTCTATTAACAAAGACGTCCAGAAGATGGCACAAAACTGTGTAGCTTGCCAAAAGGCTAAAGTCTCTCGACACACTAAAACTCCGCTTAGTACATACAAATTAACTTCTCAGCGCTTTTCGATTATTCACCTCGATATCATTGGTCCGTTACCGGTTTCTGATAATCAGCGGTATTGCGTCACATTGATTGATAGATACACACGCTGGCCCGAGGCAGTTCCAGTTTCCGATATAACTGCTGCTACCGTCGCTTTCGCAGTCTACTCCCATTGGATAGCTCGCTTTGGTGTGCCAGAGTCCATTGTCACGGACCAAGGCATGCAATTCGAATCACAACTTTTCCACGAACTGGCTAACTTACTGGGGTTCGAGCGAAGGAGAACAACTAGTTACAATCCAAAATGTAATGGCATGATCGAACGATGGCACCGCGTCATTAAGTCTGCCATTATGTGCTACGATCGGACGGATTGGACTAGTGTTCTCCCTTCAATCTTACTAGGACTACGGACAACGTACAGCGATGAACTGAAAGCCACGCCTGCTGAACTCGTTTACGGACAAACGACGCGAGTTCCAGGAGCCTTTTTGGACACAACGAACGAACAAATTCCACAGTCAGACTTTGTAACGGACATCAAACGACACTTTAACGAAATTAAACCTGTACCGGCTTCGCGACACGCAACGGACAAAATTTTCATTAGCAAAGATCTGCATACTTGCTCGCACGTTTTTTTACGGACTGACGCAGTACGCAGATCACTGCAACCACCATATACAGGACCGTTTTTAGTGATCGAACGTACACCAAAATTTTACACATTGGAAATGAACGGAAGACACGTAAAAATTTGCATCGACCGACTTAAACCGTGTTACACAGACAATCACGATACACAGACTACACAAACTGGACCATCAGTACTGACTCACGATACAGAACTTTCTATTCCAACTGAAGTACAGAAATTACCCACTGTAGAGCCGAAAAAGCGCAAACAAGTTCGCTTCGAACTTTCGCCAGAACCGGCCACCAAAACTACGAGATTGGGTCGTGTGTCCAGACAGCCCAGCCGTTTCGCTGATTGAGGTTCGATAGATCTTCGATCTCTCTGGGAGGGGAGTATTGTGGTGTCAACTAGCAATTCAAACTTTCGGGAACAAATAAAAAATCAGAATCATAGCTAAATTAATCGGTCAAAATTATCTAAATATAAAATGCACTTTAAGGATAGTCGAGTACAAATTTAAATACAAAATTATGTAGTCATGAAAACTGAGAAAGCTCAGAAAAACGTTTTGTTTTGCAAGAAAAAATCTGACATCAGTTTAATTTAGTTTTGCACTACGAGCAAATTGTAAATAGAAACATTAATTACATAACTAAAGGTTTATTTATAACTGGAACCAAAATAAAAATATAAAAGTTATTAGAAAAAGTCAAGATAAATCGCAGGTTTTATTAAGAAAGTGTGACCGCATATTACTTGCCAGAAAGTCTGCATAGTATGTACTAAACACTCATGTTAGTTTGACATATGATTGCTAGCACCGGAATCTTAATACCATGCTCCAATATCAGTCTCAATTAATGTTGTTGACGTTAGTGTTTCAATCATCAACGCGTCACCTTGTTTCCTATCTTGATGTTTTTCTTGTTTCTGCAATTTCTTGCCCAATTGCAATTAAAGCACCTTCCTTTGTTGTCCTGGCGTTGACTTCCTTTATTCCCAAAGTCCTTGGAATTGTTTTTCTGAACGGTAAAAGCGTTCCCTTTTGATTTACTTTGGAAATTGATTCAAGTTTCTTCAATCGAAACTCTCGAAATTAGGTTTGGTAAGGTTCTTTCATCAACTGAGTCGATTCCCAGGCATTAATAAAATGATTGTACTGAGTAGGCAAAGTCATCAAAATTTTTGTGATGATTTAATGAATTCGAAATTTCTTTCCCTAGATTTCTTAGTCGATGAGCTAGATCTTCCAGTTTTGATACAATAAAATTAATAATATTTAATTTAAATAAATGAACATTTATGTCTTTTTGTTTAGATGTTCTTGCCTCGTGATTTTTAGCGTAACCTTTTCTCCCGAATGTTATATTTTTAACGTAACAGGCGGACCCAATATACCGCGTAATTGTCGGTTCGTTATTGATGTTTACCAATGCACCGTAAATTGTAACTACAACGTTTTGGAATGTTATGGGGTAGCCACAGATCTTGATTCGTGAATTTGTATCTACTTTTTCATCCGTTTCTGACTTACTTTGTCTCTCAAAATGATAATCGCGAATGAATCATATGTTGTTGTGCGTCTAGTCGAGCATGCTCATATCACTTTTTAACTGTAACTTTTTAAATTAAATAATGGGCAATGCCAATGTAATATTATTAACATAATTTTCTTCTGTGACGGCCAATTGTTTCTCTTCACAATTATGATTTATTGGACTTCTGGACAACGCATATACAACTAATAAAGTTTTTTCAGGCACATAAACCACTTTGCAATATAAAGCATCAAACGCATTCGGAATCGTTCAAGTCTTGGTGTGAGTGTAACCAAATTTTTGGTTTGAAGTATTTGAACAAGCGGCTTATGATTCGTCTCGAGAAGTGCTCCAGCTCTATTTAGGCGTAACGCCTTTCGGTTTGAGTCATCAATTATGAGGAATTAAAACCGAACAGGTATGTATTGGACATACAAGATACAACTTCACATCATCTTTCAATTGTATTAGAACTTCCCCTTTAAATTCGCCCATTTCATTGAAAATTACTGGATATTGCTTTGCAATATCTACAGAGCTCTGATAAGCCGAACAGTTCGTATTATTAACTTGTGATATGCTTAGTGGTTGAGTAATTTGGTTAAATTCCGCTAGACAATTTCCTGCAAAACAATTGTAGTTGCTGTGATAAATTTAAATCCTGAAAAACGGAACTGATTTCTCTGAAATCCGAATACATTATCACAGAATCTTTCTGCTTACTTAATATGGTGCTTACAAAACCAAATTATCGGGAAAATATTTAAGCTTTCATAGTATAATCTACATAAGTACATAAATTAACATCATACATAATAATATGTATATACACCCAATTAATAATTTTCCGTAAAAACTCCATACAACCAGAATATTCCGTATAAAACGGAATTTTCCGGTTTCCGTGGGCTTCATTATTTGCGGATTATGAATGCATTTAGAGTAAAACCTGTCAGAGCCGGAATACCAATTAAATTTTTTTTTCTTCAAAATCTTGAAAAATTGAAAATGCGCTGATTCGAGAATTAATTCAATTATAGAAATAAGAAATTTGTAATTCTAATAAAATCGAAATAATTCTCGGTTTAGCTCATTTTCAATGTTTCCAGATTAAGTTTCTTTGTAACGTGCGGATAACTAAAACTAGATAGTAGTTCGGAATCCATGGGCCGACCCATCTTTCAAGTCAGTACTAAAGGCTGACATGAAGCAATGCAATGTGCAGGTGGTCTACACAAAAACGGGTCTATAGCCGTACGTCCTCGATTTGGCTAAATAATGCGTAAGGTAGGACGTTATAAGCGAACTGCGAAAGAGTTTAAAGAGCCAACACAAAGAACAAAACTAGATAGTAACTGAAAAACAGATAGTCATGTCAGTACTAAAGGCTTGCAATGCAATATGCAAAACAGATGGCTGTTCTCATCAGTGCTAATAATGTAGAATATTTAACAGGTTACCTGCCGGTGTACCACCGGTATGCCATGATGAAAACACCAGTCAGATTACCACCGGTATACTGGTGGCTCACTGGCCGGTGACTGCATTTTTCTGCGTCGAACACTACTTAGTTGCCACTAGCCGCTTGTTGTATTATTTAGTGTTGTCTACCGGTAGTACACCGGGAGGGAACCTGTTAAAATTATGTTAAACAACCAAATTGGACAAAGCTGTGGAATACAACAAATACCTCAACATTTTGTTTTTGAAAAAAAAAAATTAACTTTATTTGTATTTGTTTTAATGTTACAAAAACTTAACTAAAATCTTGAGCTGCCTGGCACAGCCTAGCCAACAATCCAGACATTTGCAACAATGAATTCAATCCATCAACAATTAGCATATGAGTTTCACCAATCTCCCGAATGAAGAGCAACTTTAATTTTTCATCCATTTTCATTTTCTTGCTTACTCGAAATATATTCCCGATTATATCTTCTGCCGCGTATCCCAACTTCCATAGTTTGGCCATAATTTTATACGCCTTATTAATATCCGACGAGATGCAATGCTGCAACATATCCTGTACGAGCATTGGATGCGGTTCATCGCAAACCTTAAAAACATTTTGCTCATTTACGACAGTGAACCCGTTAGCCGTCGATTGAAGATTATTTAGAGCTTGCCTCATATCACCCTGAGCCGTAAACACGATAGCCTCGAGACCACTTTCGTCATAATTTAAATCCTCAATCCTGCAAATTTCAATTAATTTCGCTAGAACTTGACTATCCGACAGTTTCGAGAATCGCAGCATAGCGCAACGAGATTGTATCGGTTCGATAATTTTTTCACTTGTATTACACGCTAAGGCAAATCGGGTAGTATTACTGTATATTTCCATTGTACGGCGAAGTGCTTGTTGAGCACCTTCTGTCATACTGTCCGCTTCATCCAAAATAATAATTTTGTGCCGACCCTTTGGCAGCGTAACCTTTTGCTGTGCAAACATTTTGATTTTATTTCGTACCACATCGATACCACGTTCATTGGAGGCGTTTAATTCGAGTACAGCCTCTTTGAAATTTTCGCCCAAAAGAATACGGGCCAGGCATAAGATTGTAGTTGTTTTGCCCACGCCTGGCGGCCCGGCAATGATTATATTTGGAGAATTACCTTGTGTCGCGAATACTGATAAACGACTTACGGTATCCTCATTGCCGACAATTTCCTCAAATTTTTGTGGGCGATATTTTTCGATCCTAGATATAGATTTATGAGATTTTTATACATAAATTAAAATTAAAATCTGTAAATATTTTCTTACCAAGGCAAATTGTTTCGTTTTGAGACATCTTTCGAGGTGCTTGTAGACGGTTGATTATTACTATCGGATGTCATTTTAATTGCGATTTTAATTTTATTCACTTAAATCTCGTTTAATATAATATTTATTAATTAATTAGACATAAATTTAAATGAAACATAAGATTCGGTCTGAGTTTAATGGGTAGGAATTTCAAATTGCGCTCAAATTTGACATTTAAAAAATAACTTTTTTTTGTGTTGGCAGCACAACTTTCATTTCTGTAATAATTATTTATATAAGTGGCAATCCTGGCGGCGAATATTGGCGAACTTATATTGTAAAGGTAAGTTACACGCCTTATATAATTTGAAGTAAGTATAAACATACGTACCTATCCATACATCATACTACGTATAGATCGATTATTTGACAGCCAAAATATGTCAAATTTTTTTGAGTGTTAAGGAAAACAAACAGCAGTTTATATGAAGCTAACTTAAAATGTTTGAAAATAACTTAATTTTAATAAAAATAACCACACAAAAAACTCAAACGGCACAAGATTAAACCTAAAGAATACGAATTTGCCTTCTTTTTATGTTTTAATTTTTCACACGCTTTTCACAAAAAAATTTACTTGCTTATCTTAAAATGACATAAAATGAATACGTTTCAGTTAAATTTTTATTAAAAAATATTTAATATATGTCTGTAATTATAGAAATAAAATTGCATCTGTGCCACTTCATACAAAAAGATATGAACAATATTTTGACGTTTATTTGTTTTCCTTAACACAAAAAATCACAATGAAGTTGTCTAGCATTCAATCTATTATCACAGAATACCCAGAAGCGACATCATATTCATAACGCGGTTTTTATATGGAGAAAATTGAACTCATTTTTTTGACCTTTGTTTATCGAAGTTAAGATTTTCGGTGTTAAATTATCGTTCAGTGGCTGAAAATTCAAAATTTACATGTAAAATATAAGGTAAGAGCAAAAATTTCTTGGTTCACGTAATGTCGGTTCTGGGTGTTTATTATTCTGTGGTATTACATAGTATATTTAGAAATTAGGAAGTGTCCGAAGTCTGTGCTAATTATTTCAGCTGTAATATTATAACAGAATTTTGTATGCAACCAATTTATACATGTTATAATTTTGACGTTTCCGAAATATTTTTTGTGGATTTTAGTAAAAAAAGATTTTTGCCCTGATGATGTTGGATTTGAATTAAAGCAAATTAAATGCCTTTAAGGCAAAAATAGAAAATTGAACATGGTTCAATTTTGTATACGGCAAATTTTTTTGCCTTTCAGGCAAAATTACATAACTTTAAAAAAAGTGACAGCTATTTGCAACCAATCAGCGCGCTGTATTTTTACCTTAAAGCTGAATTCACCAGATTTGTCCATTGAGCTTGTCAAGAAAATGACAACTTGACGGAGTAAAAAACCGAGTTAAAAATAGGTTATCTCGCTGGACACAAAATTTCAGGCATACCAACATTGTTTTTTCTTTTGCCATTCATATTTTAGGTTTTGCTAATTCTGAAATTTCTAAAAAAAAGCTAGATAACATATTTTTAACTAGGTTTTTAACTCCGTCAAGTTGTCATTTTCTTGACGGGCTCAATGGACAAATCTGGTGAATTCAGCTTAAAGGACAAATTTTTGCTTGTATCACTGCCTTTATGCGAATTCCTATGTTTCATTCTCTTTTATTCTTGTAGCGCCGCTTTGCCTTTTTTTTTGTCGTTGCACTTTCTTTTTTTTGTTTTAAGTTAGTCGGGAGCATACCATTGATAGTGTAACATCATTTTTATTAAACATATCAAATTGTATTTTTGTTGTTTTTTACTTGAACCACTGATAATTTTCAAAATGTTATGGGCCCAGTGGTTTTTTTGAGTAAAAATTGAAAAGTGAATTTAAAGGACTTCTCTATATCGAAGTGGTGTGTTTATGTGTGTAGTGTGTGTGCATCGTGCAACCAATATCATAGCTGCATTGAATATCGACACACGTCTCGAACATTCTAGAAGGTTCAGTTCATCAGTCTTGGCGTATGTGTCAAAAGTGAGTCGAATGGCACATGAAATCGAAGACCAAGATGAAAAATTATCAGAGAACATCAAAATGGTGCGCATTATCAGCAGTTTAACGCCAAAATATCACAATTTCAAGACGGTCTGGTACAAAAGTTTACTTGCACGACTGCAACTGGAGGGAGACCAAATGAATAAAGTGGATGACGTGCCATCGGATGCTGCTTTCAATGCAAAATTCAAGTCAAAACAGCTGCGAACCAGCAAGAAGCAGTCAACGTCGATTGGTGAGCTAAAAAAAAAACAAAATGCAACAAATGTCATGAAGTTGGACATAGGACATTGGAAGAGAGAATGTACGAAGCGTAGAAACAAATCGTCCGAACCGAAAGTAAGAAGGACGATAGCGATGCTACATTTTATGCGGATCACGAGAGTGGAACAGCAAAAGGCTACATGAACGTTTGGATTGCTGATTCGGGTGCCACAGAACATATGTCTTCTCGCATCAAATGGTTCGTTGATTAGAAGAAGTCGAGCGGTTTGTCCAAATCGCAAACGGCCTTCGTCTACCGATTCGTAGCACGGGCATAATTCTAATCGAAGCCAAGGTTAACGGTGTGTGATGCCTGCAAACTGATGGATGCTGTTGGAATCGTGTATGCTGTTGGCGTGAAAAATGACAGCAAGCAATTGAGAATGGTGTTTCGACAGAGAATCGATGAGCGTGCAAATTCTGCAACTATGCCACGCTTGAGCAATTGCATTTGCATCGTCAATTGGGACTTCTGAATATGGAGACGATAAAGCGTATGTGCAACCAGAATTTGATTGAAGGCATAACATTGTCGGACGAAACGAAATTTTTCTGTGAGGACTTTCATGTCGGAAAAATGCAACGTGCTTCGCACAAACTAGCGCAAGAACGAGTGGCTGCAAAGGGCGAATATTTGCATGGCGGTATCTGTGGACCAATGGAAGAATTGGGCATAAGAGAAATGCGATATTTTCTTCTGATCAAGGACGAGGCAACGAGTTTTAAGTATGTTTATCTATTGGCCAACAAATCTACGCTAGAGTGACAGTTGAGCGAATTGCATCGTATACGCCTGAGCAAAATGGGCGTGTGGAGTGTGAGATGCGTACCATTGTGGAATGCGCCCGCACGATCTTTGCAGAAGCGTTTATGGCCAGAAGCGGTACGAACAGCAGTGTACATCTTGAACAGAATTGGTTTGGTGTGAAACCAGAAATAAGTTATGTGCAATGGTAACGAGTGCTTTGTGCAATATGGACGCAAGAAATGGGATGCCAAGGCAAAGAAGGTGTTTCTAGTTGGATACGAACCCACGTCGAAGAACTTTCGGCTGTTTGATCTAGACACACAGAAAATTAATTGTGAGCTGAAACGTAAAACTGAATGAGAAAGATGTGAATCATGATGTCAAGAAACAAGAAGCAAGTTTCGATCCAGAAATCGTCGGCCGAAAGACCGTGAGCGGATATTCAGCTGTCGTGTTGAAGCCAAACACGTGTGAAGAAGCGTTAAATTCCGCGGAAGCTGCTTAATGGCGAGATGCGATGAAGGATGAGCTGCAATCACCGAAGAAGGATTCGTCAATTCGACATGTGAGCTGGTGAAACGTTTAAAGAACCGCAACGTTGATTATGGTGAAACGTTTTCACCAGTGGTACGATACGATTCCATTCGGAACATCCTATCGATCGCCGCAACAGAAGATCTGGAGATGATCCAGTTCGACGTTAAGACTGCGTTTTTGAACGGTGACTTGAACGAAGAGATTTTCATGGAGACACCGAAAGGACTGGACATGGAGAAAGAGAACAAGGTCTGCCGGCTTAAGATTAGTTTGTATGGGTTGAAGCAAGCATCCAGAGTATGGAACAAGAAATTCACGAAGTTCCTCAGTGATTTCAACATAGTGCACTCGAAGGCAAATCCATGTGTGTTCAGCGGCCATATATCAACGGTGTGAGAGTTGTGTTATTATTGTACGTGGACGATGGATTGATTCTGCCGAAATGCAGAAACACGATTGAGACAGTAATGAATTATCTGTCAGATAATTTCGAGATGACTCGTACACGACGCAGCGTTGGTCATTACGTCGGCTTGGAGATACATCGAAACAGAGAGAAGAAGACGATTTTCATGAATCAGAACGCATACATCAAGAAAATTGTCGGAAAGTTCAACATGCAGGATTCAAAGCACATGTCGATACCAGCCGACAGCAATGTCATTTTGAAATTATGCGAATAGAGCAGCGTCTGTAGTAATAGGATATAACTAAAGATGTCATGGATGTAACAGAAAAGACATACATGTACAAAAATAAGAAAATGGAGTGAGAGCAAGAGAGCCGTCATCACGGAAAGTAATGTAAAATAATATTGAATAAAACAAAGCTTAATGTAAAATATCACAAGAGTTTATTATTTAATAATTCAAGTTTAATATATAAAGAATATAAGAATTACTAATATTACATGGCGCAGCCGATTATTTATTTAAGTAATAAATATTAAATAGATAATAAATAATGGAAAATATTGTAACACCACGTGCCTTGTCATTCGAAGGGAATGTACAGGTTAATTGGAGTAAATGGAAAAGAAATTGGACCCTGTACGTAATTGCCTCGGGATGTGATCAGAAAACAAAGGAAATTCAAGTTGCTGTATTATTACATTCATTAGGCGAGAAAGCGCTGGAAATTTTTGATACATTGGAAGTGTCTGCAGATGATAAAAAAAACCCGGATAAAATTATTGAGGCATTTGATAAATATTGTATTCCAAAGAGTAGTGAGATTATTGACCGACATTTGTTTTTTGAACGGAAACAAATGGATAGTGAGAAATTTTGTGATTTTGTTACTGAGCTGAAGAAGCTGGCAGCAAACTGTAATTTTGGAAATCTAAAAGATAGTTTAATTCATAGTAGAATTATTAGTGGATTGCAGGACAAAAAGTTGATGGAATTTCTACTTAAACAGGATGATTTAAATTTAACAAAAACGATTTCGTTATGTAAAACTGCGGAATTAGCTTCGGTACAGTTAAAATTAATAAATGCAAATGTTGAGAATGTCGGTGTGATTTCACAGAGAAAGAGAAGTGAGATTAAATCAGAGTATCAGGAAAGAGTTTGTGGATATTGCGGGAAAATACACGCGAAAGGAAAATGTCCAGCATATGGAAGATCATGTAACAAGTGTTACGGAAGAAACCATTTTTCGAATGTCTGTAAAAACACAAACTATACAAAAAATAATAATGTTCGTAAAGTTAGTGCGGTTGAGGATGCGGAAAACCCGGAACAATATTCTTTAGAGAATATTAATGCTGCGGAACCAAATAACTGGTATGAGAATGTTAAAATTGGAAATAAATTTGAAAAAATCTTAAAATTAAAAATTGATACAGGTGCACAATGTAACGTTATTTCAATCTATACATATAGAAATCTTGGACTTAATGAAAATTTAATTCAGGACTCAAGAGCTATATTGACAAATTATAGTGGCTCTAGGATTGAGATAACGGGACAGTGTGTTTTAGAATGTTTGTTTAAAAATAGAATTTATTTGCTCAAATTTCAGGTTGTGAACTGCAATTCACCTCCTATTTTGGAAAATGAATTTTTAGAAATTTTGGATAATTTTTCGGATATGTTTAGTGGCATGGGCTTAATTAAAGATTATGAGTATCACATAAGATTAAAAAAAAATTGTGTTGGAGTAATCCAACCTTGTAGGAAAGTAGCAATACAATTATTGGAGCCTCTGGAGATGGAATTGAATAAGATGGTTAATGAGGGTATAATAGAGAGGGTGGATGAGCCGACGGAGTTTGTTAGTTCGTTGGTTATTGTAAAGAAAAAAGATAGAAGTTTGAGAATTTGTCTTGATCCACAACACTTGAATGAGAGTATTATGAGAGAGCATTTTCAGCTTCCGACATTTCAGGAAATTGCGGCAAAGATGGGTAAGGCAAAATATTTTTCGGTGTTGGATGCAAATAGAGCTTTTTGGCAAGTGAGATTGTCTGAGAAATCTAAAAAATACACAACTTTCAACACACCCTTTGGAAGATTTTGTTTTAATAGACTTCCATATGGATTGTGTTCTGCACCGGAGGTGTTTCAAAAAGTAATGAGAAAAATATTTGAAGGAGTAGAGGGAGTTGAAATTTACATTGATGATATTATCATTTGGAGTTCCAATTTAGAAGAGCACAAACGTAAACTTAATAAAGTGTTTGAAATTGCAAGGAAATGTAATATAAGGTTTAATAAAGCTAAAAGTGTAATTGGTGTGCAAGAGATAAAATATTTGGGACATAAATTAACTAAAGATGGTCTAAAAGTTGATGATGAAAAAGTTAAAATAATTAAGGATATGGAAACACCAAAAAATAAGCAAGAGCTGGAACGATTTTTGGGAATGATCACCTATGTCAGCAAATTTATTCCAAATATTGCACACTAGCTAGTCCGTTAAGACAATTAATAAAGAAGAACGTTTTGTTTGATTGGCAACAAGAACAAGGTAAAGCTTTTAATGATTTAAAAGCTAGTCTGACTTGTGAACCTGTACTTCAATATTATGATATTAGTAAACCAGTACTATTATCAGTGGATGCCTCAAGAGACGGATTGGGTGCCGTTCTGTTACAAGAGAATTTGCCAGTAGCATATGCTTCTAAAACTCTTAATTCGACCCAACAAGCATATGCTCAAATTGAAAAGGAAATGCTTGCCATTGTGTTTGGTTGCGAGAAATTTTTTCAATATATTTATGGCAAAAGGGTTACGGTAGAGAGTGATCACAAGCCATTAGAAACAATTTTTAAAAAACCTTTGAATGCAATTCCACTACGTTTACAAAGAATGAGGCTTAGACTTCAACAGTTTGAGTTAGTTATAAAGTATGTTCCTGGAAAAAAAATGTACTTGTCGGATGCGTTGTCTAGAACGTCTACGCAGGATGAAACGGTATTGGATATGGATATTGAGGCTCATGTTAGCATGGTAATTGAAAATTTGCCAACTACTAATGATCGATTAAATAAATTTAGGGAAGAAACCAAAAAAGATGTGGAACTAATGCTGGTATTAGATCTAATTAAAAATGGATGGCCTGATGATAAATCACAGGTCCCAGATTTTGCGAAAGTTTATTTCACTTTTAAGGAGGAGTTGTTTGAAAAGGATGGACTGATTTTTAAAAATAATTGTTTGGTGGTTCCCATCTCTATGAGAAAAGAAGTATTGGATAGGATACATTTTAATCATTTAGGCATAAATAAATGTAAACTTAGAGCGAGAGAATCGGTATTCTGGCCGTGTATGAATAATGAATTAACAAACTTCATATCTAACTGTGGATTATGCTCTAAGTATCAGAATTCAAACAAGCCACAACCATTAATAAATAGAGAGGTCCCAGAAGGTCCTTGGGAAACCGTCGGTTCTGATATTTATGAAATTGATAGAGTACATTATTTGATTGCAGTGGATTATTTTAGTAAATATCCAGAGATACATATGTTAAATTCATTAGAATCATCGGAAGTTGTGAATGTTTTAAAATCAATTTTTGCACGTCATGGGATTCCAAAAATACTATATACGGATGGAGGACCTCAATTTATGTCACATATGTTTAACGATTTTGTTCAAAAGTGGGCATTCACACATAAAACGTCCAGTCCATTTTATCCTCAGTCAAATGGAATGGTGGAGAGACATATTCAAACTGTAAAAAAAATGTTGTGCAAAGTCAGGGATTCTGGTCGTGATGTTTACTTGTCTCTGCTTGAGTTAAGAAATACCCCACTTGATGAAACAATTCCATCTCCAGCGGAGCTCTTGTTTAACAGAAAAATTTCAGGTTTGCTTCCAAATTTTAATATAAAGAAAAATGATGTGGAAAAAATCAGAAATAGATTTGTAGATAAGCAAGAAAATCAAAAATACTATTATGATCGTAAATCATGCAAATTACCACCTCTTAAAATTAATGATAGTGTGTACGTAAATAATAAATATAAACATAGGAAAAAAGGAATTATAATTGATGAAGCTGATAGACCTAGATCGTATAAAATATTAAATGAGAATGGCAATATTATTGAAAGGAATAGAAGAGATTTGATAAAAACAAATGAAAAATTCAATGTTAATAATTTTGATTATGATAGGTTTAATTATTTTAATATATTAAATGATAATAATGATTTCAACAGAGAAAGCTCTAGTGAAAATTCTTGTAAAAATGATAGTGAGAATGTGGAAATTAATGAAGCAGATAATAATATTAATAATCATAGTTTTTCTAGTATACCGCCCATTGCCACACCAGTAACATCCAGCTGGGGAAGACAAATTAAAAAGCCTTCTTATTTAAATGATTATGAATAAGGTTAATTGTTAAATTCTTAATGTATTCATATGTACAATGTAGATTTTAAGGTTATTGATATGTAAAATATGCTTAAGGAGAAAGATGTAGTAATAGGATATAACTAAAGATGTCATGGATGTAACAGAAAAGACATACATGTACAAAAATAAGAAAATGGAGTGAGAGCAAGAGAGCCGTCATCACGGAAAGTAATGTAAAATAATATTGAATAAAACAAAGCTTAATGTAAAATATCACAAGAGTTTATTATTTAATAATTCAAGTTTAATATATAAAGAATATAAGAATTACTAATATTACAGCGTCGACTTCCCGTTTCGGCAGGCAGTTGGATCGCTTATGTTTGCCGCCATTGTGACCAGACCAGACATTTCATATGCAGTGGGAGAAGTAAGCAAATATTTGGGCAATCCAAAACAACCCCATGTTTCGGCTGGCAAGCGCATTCTGGAGTATTCTGGATCGTCGACAATATTGAGAAAATATTCCGATGCTGATTATGCATGTGATGTTAACATGCGAGGGTCAACCACCGGCTATGCATTTGTTGTGGGCTGCTCGTCAAATTCTTTCATTTCATACTCATGTCAAGAGAGTGATAACAGAAATTTAGTCTACCATCTTGGCGCGTCCGCCATCTTGAGGCATCCGCCATATTAGGTATGTAATCCCGAAAAAAATCCTGGGATTTGTTAAAGGGTTTTCCCAGGAAATAAGTGTATTGCTGTGGTAAATTTACAAAAAAAATACAACAACAATTGCATTAAATAAATCCAAAAAAGATTCAGCTAAATCCAATTATTTTTTGAATTTACTTAAATCAAATCCGATTTTTAGTTTCAATACCTACCACTAGAATTTGCTTCATATGAAACACATAAAACAAAAATTAAATTCAAAAAATAAATATTTGCGGGTTGCCTTCTGAAATTTTAAATCTAAACCTAAATCTTAGCAAAGCAATACATTTGATTGTAAATTTCTCAAGAAAATTCGCTTAATAATGCCACTATCAAGACCAAAGGAACCGATTTCTACACTTCATACAATTGTGAAAATTTCATCGTAAATATTTCTGTTTATTATTTAATAAATTAAAAGTGTTTTTAAAAGATGGAAGCTGGTCACGTTTTGGCAGAAGATTCAAGTAAAAGCCTAACGTTAGATTGACAGATTAGTTGTTTTATTATTTGATACATTAATATGTAATGTTTTGTTTTCTAGTAATATTCAAGCATTTATTCTAATATTCAAAAGTAGATTTGCAATGGGGTTGGTATTTGTACCATACCAATATTCCTTAATTGGAATAGTGCCAGCCGCCATATTTTCAATCTTGATCTCATTATATATCTTTTATTCATTGCAAAACTTTGTCGGGGTAAAACAAGTAATATGCGATGAGCTTGGGCTTAAATTTGTTTCATATACATACATCATCTTGCATAGAGCAACGTTTCCTAAATTACTTATTAACATTATATGGTAGGTAGGTTTAACTTTATAGAAATAGTTTTAATGGATAAGTTGCTTAATCGATTTAGTATTTCTGTGTTTTAGGATCAGCCACGAGATATGTCAGGGAGCACAAAATGCAATTCTATGTTGCTGCTATACATACGTTATTTCTTTTGTCGCCGCATTATTTGTGGATACTACTGCAATATACTACAGGCTATCATTATTTATTTTATTAGTGCCGGCGATGATTTTTTATCAAATTACAAGTTACCGGGTTTTGTCATTTTATGTCGCTTTCGCCCTTTTACTTGCGGTCATTTCATACATGATTTTACTGTTCGATTTAATTTTCGTGGGTTTGCCCAAAACAAATCTGAAGGAGATTCAAGCAGAATTATTTCAAGATTACAAAACAATTCCATTATTTGTGGCTAGCCATGTTTTTGCATTGAGCCCCATTTCAATATTGGAAGCCATCGAATCGAATATGAGAAGTCCAAAAAAATTACGAGGGTGCGGTGGCATTTTATTGATTGCAATCGGGCTTGTGTTGATTTCGGTGATGTCGGTTGGTTTAGTGGGTGTGATTGCATTTCGTAATAAGGTTAAGATTAATTTACTCCAGAATTTCCTGGTCAACAATATGGGTTATAAAATTATCTTGATTTTAATGGTAATTTCTATGTTTATAACGACAGCTGTACATTTTAATGTCTTATTCGAAATAATTTGGGAGCGTTTGTTTGAAGGTAAATTTTCGGTAAACCGGGAGCTCGAATCAGAAGCTGCTTTAAGGGCAGTTTTGGTTTTAGTTCTGTGTAAGTAAATGTAATTCAATATTTTATCCATAACTACTAATTTATTAAAAACTAATTTATTATTTAGATACAATTGCACTTGGTTGGGATCATCTGAATGCCTTAATTCCATTGGTAGGAGCTTTTTGCGCCATTCCATTAACATTCATGTACCCTTTTGTGCTGGAATTTATGATCGTTTGGCCAGAGCGAGGCAACCATTCTAAATGGCGGATAGCGAAAGTTATCGTTTTCAATTTATTTGGTCTCGGCATATACGTAATAACCATTTTCTTTGCTGTAACACATTGTTATGAGGTATTTAAGTATGATAAATAAATAAAAATTACAGCACATCGCCTAAATTTTGTATGGATCAATCTAAATTTTAGCACCGCCTAAATACCTAGGAACCACTAAATATGGGCTCAGCTTTTAAAAATGGTAATATTCATGGTGACATATATGACAAAGACTGGATTTTGGTTGGAGGCAATGGTATTTGAGTGAAAAATTAACCGACAACGTTCCTGACATCGACATTTGCAAGTATTCACAACTTGAAATTATTTATCTGAGATATTAAACTGATTCTGAAAATAGATCCTAATCTAAAATAGATTAAATCACATCCTGAAGAATTTCTTGGTGTAAAAGATATATTTGGGGTGCCGGTGGAGTTTGGTTTCTTAAATAAAATATTTACGATGTATATACTTACTCACTACTTGGAGGCAATTAGAAAATATTACGCAAATATTGTCCAAAAAGGCAAAATTTTATTGTCACATTTTTAAAGTTCAGAACAAAGTTCAATTGTTTGCGGCTTTCTGAAATATTTCGACCGATTTTTCACGACTTTCTGAAAGTATTGAAATTATTTTCGGAATGAATATTATCTAAAAACTAGGGGCCCTATTCTCGAATTCCACATCCATTTTCCATATGTGGACATCTGTCAAAATTCATAAAAATAAATGGAATAACGGAATTTTTTCGGTACTAAGGAAAAATTGCCGAACGGGTATAAGCAGGTGAAAATAATCCCCATATAGGGTATTTGGTTGCATGTGTAATTTACATACATTTATGAATTTTGACAGATGTCCAGATGTGGAAAATGGATGTGGAATTCGAGAATAGGGCCCCAGCAGGACAATGTAAAACATTTTCCCGGACGCTCGCAGAAGTTTGAGTCCAGGAGGTCTGGTCACACTAGAGATAGAACAAATCTACGAATAGTATCAATGATCGCCGAAGTTTTTAGAATTAGGGCTCATCAGAACTGCAATCACTTATGATACCGGGATCATTTATGATACACTCGGATTATGATCAAACAATTCGAGTGCTAAGAACGAGACGATATTTGACTCAATTTTCAAATGATCTAAATAGAATTCATTTCCTAATTTTTTGTGTATCGGTTTTCTAGAAGTTTCGGCGTTTAAAATATTTCATCTTTCAGCGACCTTGTTAAAGTTAGCCGCAAGTTTCCAGCCGAAAGTAAAAAGTCGATAATGCAGATTACATCATTAACATTCCAGCCAAAAATAAAAAGTTGTGTGGTTATCAGCCGAAAGTAAATAGGATACATGGCTTGTAATAAACAATTGTAAATACTGTTGAGTTATTAAGTGTGAGAGAGTATTTATTTTAAATGTGTTTTTAATGCTAGCCGCTTGTGGCGCTCTCTTTATTTTTTAGTTTAGTGTCTTTAAGTCTTTATTAATACCTCGTGAATGGACGCTTAACATTTTTTATTTGCGTTATACTTCTTTTTATTTAAGTGTATAATCACATCAGGTTATGGGCCCAGACCCACTTTAATAATCAAAGGAAAAAGTTCAATTTGTTAAAATTCGTGGTTAACGAGTTTATTGTAATTCTTTTTTCCTGTGTACAAGTGAAAAAAAAAAAATTGTAAAATGGCGGCAACGTTTGCGTCCATAGAGAAATTGCGTAGAAGAGATAACTACGAGACATGGAAATTTGCTGCTCAAGCATATCTTCAAATGAATGACCTTTGGAGTCATGTTGAGGGCACATGCAAGGAAATTGATCCAGTAAAGAAAAAACTGACGATTCAAAAGCCAAGGCATCGATTATTTTATTAGTGGACAGTGTGAATTTTTCACACATTCAAAAAGCAAATACGGCGAAGGATGTTTGGAACAGTTTAAAAGTAGCGTTTGAAGATTTTGGTTTACTTCGTCGTGTAGCACTCTTGCGTGAACTTGTTTCAACTAGACTGGTGAATTGCGGTTCGATGGAATTTTTCGTCAACAAAATTATTATGACCGCTCACAAGTTGAAAGGTACCGGCATGGAAATAGACGATGAGTGGTTGCGTTGTTGTTGGCCGGATTAAGCGACGAATACAAACTCATGATTATGGCGATAGAGAGTTCTGGCACAACAATTTCGGCTGACTTAATAAAACCCAAGCTACTTCAAGAAGTTCGTTTGGATGATATAGTTGAGGGCTCTGTCTCTGCAACAGCCATGTACGTAAAGCCAGTGAAGTCAAACAATTATCAGAAGAAGAAGAAGAAACAAGTAAAGGACGGGAAATGTTTCGAATGTGGTGAAGTTGGTCACTACAAAAACAAATGTCCGAAAGCGAAGATGGCTAGTCATTCGTCAGTTTTTTTGTGTTTGACGGCATGCAATCTCAAATCGACTGAGTGGTATGCAGACTCTGGTGCCTCTGCACACATGACATGTGAACGAGGTTGGATGGAAAATCTCAAACCAGTGTCAGAATCAGGAGAGGTCACGATTGCAAATCAATCAAAATTGAAGGCAGAATTGATTGGCAATGTTTTACTTCAGCTACAAGTGAATAATCGTATAGTGGATACTACAGTTCATGACGTTCTATTCGTGCCAGGTCTTTGCACAAACTTATTGTCGGTCAGTCAGTTAGTTGGAAAAGGACTAATTGTCAAGTTTAGTGCAAATGATTTCAAAGTTTTCGACAAAAACAACAAATTACTGGTTGAGGCAAAAGTAAATGCAGGGATGTTCAAAGTGACACGGACTAGTGAAACATGTTTGAGGGAGAAAGTTGAGGATTCATGGGAATTGTGGCATCGTCGTCTAGGGCATGTAGGTCACGCTAGCTTGATGAGATTACGAAATGGTTTTGTGGACGGGATGAGTTTTGTCGGTGGTCAACAGGACAAATGTGAAACTTGTGAGAAACAGACTCGTGTTCTGTTCGAGAACAGCAAATCTCGAGCAACCGGAGTACTAGAACTGGTGCACACTGACCTGTGTGGTTCAATGCCAGTTGATTCATTTGGCGGCTCGCGATATTTTGTGACTTTCTTGGATGATTTTAGCCGCAAGATTTCCGTGTATTTCATCAAGAATTGAAGAACAAATCAAACACCTTGAATGTTTTCAGAGAGTTCAAAGCATTTGCGGAGAATCAAACGGGTCACAAAATCAGAACGTTGGGTTCAGATAATAGAACAGAGTACTGCAACAAGGAGTTTTCTAATTTCCTCCGAGATTCGGGGATACAGCATCAAACAACTGCACCGTATACGCCAGAGCAAAACGGCAAGGTGGAAAGGATGAATCGAACATTGATCGAGCGTGCGAGATGTATGCTTTTTGACGCAAAGCTTGACAACATAGATTTTGGAATGGAGCTGTTAACACAGCGGCTTATCTTGTGAATTGTTCACCATATCGTGGGGCTATCGATAAAATGCCCGAAAAAATTTGGTCCAACAAAAAGCCTGATTTGTCCAACTTGAAAGTGTTTGGATTTTAGATACAAGGCAATGGTACATGTTCCGAAACAAAAGCGCCAGAAATTTGATTCAAAATCAAGGGAATACATCATGGTCGGCTACAGCATTCCTTCATGGCGATTTAAGCGAGGAAATCTATATGATTCAACCTGAAAAGTTTAGTGATGGAAGTCAACGTGTTTGTTGTATGAAAAAGCCGTTATACGGACTCAAGCAGTTCAGTCGTGTATGGAATCAGCGTTTGAACAATGCTTTGAAGAATTTTGGCATGAAATGCTCAAATTACGATGCATGCATTTACTATCTTATAGAATAGATGGTAGTAAGATGTTGATTGTAGCAGTATATGATGAAGACTTGCTAATTTTTTCCAACGACAAAGTTTTGAAAGCTGATTTTAAGTTGTGTCTACAGAAGCAATTTAAAATGAAGGACATTGGCGAGGCCAAATGTGTGTTAGGCATGCAGATTACGCGAGACCGCAAGTCGCGAACGATTTAGATAAATCAAAGCCAGTATATTCAAACAATTCTAGAACGTTTCCAAATAGTCGATTGTAATAGTGTAAATGTTCCAGCTGATCCAAATCAGAAACTTACTTCAGAAATGTCGCCGAAGAATGAGTCAGATCGCGAATCCCTGAAGGATGTACCATATCAAGAAGCAGTTGGGAGCTTGTTGTTTACTGGTAGGAGCTGTCAGCAGATTCAATAACAATCCAGGCGTTGCTCATTGGTTGGCAGTAAAGTGGATCATGCGATATTTGAAAGGTACAATCGAGATGAAATTGACTTATTCAGAAAATGGAAATGAAGCAGTGCAAGGTTATTGCGATTCAGGTTGGGAAAGTGACTCAGTAGATCGACGTTCGTCAACAGGATATGTATTCAAACTGCAAGGTGGAGCAATTTCATGGGCATCAAAGAAGCAAACAACAGTTGCTTTGTCTACAACAGAGTCCGAATACATGGCTATGTTTTTGGCAACGCAAGAGGCTATCTGGTGGCGGGGTATATGTCAGGAGTTGCTAGGGGAGAATAAATGTTCAACCATCATACACTGCGACAACAAAGGAGCGATCCAACTAACGGAGAAGACCGCTTTTTCACCCGGAACAAAGCATATAGATGTTCGTCATCATTTTCTGCGCGAGAAGGTTAATGACAAGGTAGTTAAATTTGTTTACGTCAACACAAACGAAATGTTAGCAGGTAGCCTTACCAAACCGGTGACAGCAGAAAAACACAGGTTCTGTTCGATGGGAGTCAATCTTGTGAAGCGTTGAGTGCTGGGAAATAACGCTCGCGAGTGTATATCTGAAGTTGAATCGTTTTTATTAAATTTGTCAATAGCCATCGCAGGAAAAAAATTCAGTTCAATTTTCCCGTGGAAAATTTCGGAAAATTCGATTTTCCAAAAATCATTAGAATATAAAATCAGTCTCTAGAGTGTTATGTCTAGAGATGCATTTTATTGATGTGACTGGTCAATAGCTATTGCTGGAAAAAAATTCTCACGGGAAACTTGAACTGAATTTGTTTCCTGTGGTAGCTATTGATAAGTCACATTAATGTAATCCATTTCCAGATATAACACTCTAGAGGCTGACATTTATTTTTGATGTGAAAACATCTTTAGCGGTAGGAGTAAGTAAAAAATTGTATAGAAATAGGGTTACGGAAATAAAAGTGC
This sequence comes from Tipula helvola, assembly GCA_963556165.1. Classification (NCBI taxonomy): domain Eukaryota; kingdom Metazoa; phylum Arthropoda; class Insecta; order Diptera; family Tipulidae; genus Tipula; species Tipula helvola. The sequence continues at coordinate 20,604,758 of OY744483.1, forward strand.
CGAACAAAAAATATTGCAAGTATGTGTGAATATCGACGAGAACAAAAAATAAATAAAACGTAAAATCAATGCAAAATCTACGCATACACATGCAATATGCAACATCATCCGTCATTTCAAAAACATCGTGAGCCGAATACAAAAAAAATTCTAAAAAAAACCACCTACTTTAATTAATTTCGTATAGTGAAAATATCTGCTATATATGGCCGCAGCAGCAAGTGTTTTTGAAAATAAAAATTTCATACGATTAAAAGGACCACAAATTATGCTTGTGTAGTGTAAACAAATTAAATGGAAATAGCGAGCTGTGAAAATTGCACATACCTAATAAATAAATAAGATTCTTTCGGCTTTTTATAGACACAATATATTAATAATAATGGCATTCACAACATTTTCGACTTGTCAATCTCAGAAAAATGAAGAGGCCAGTCATTTATAATATATCTACCAAAAAAAGTAGAAATATCAAAATCCCCCCCCCCCCCCCCCGTACTTTAACCCCAGAGTTAATACAAAATGTATTTTGACTCTAAAAAAGAAAACCTTTCCTTGCGTGGGTAGTTTGATTTCGTACTGATAATCTCAAAACAAAAAGTTCGATCTACTCATCAGGTAGCTACGACCAAATTACAAAAATACAATTCCAACTCCATACTTTAAGTATGAAGCAAGAGTGTAGTTGACTTAGCGAATTATAAATAAATTCACCAAATCAAAAAACACAAGGAAAAGACAACTAAACTTCTCTTTCTATTATTCGTGTTGGCATAAAAACACACAGAAATGAAAAGTTTTCCAAGGGTTTTTTGTTTTGGTGAATTTATTTATAATTCGCTAAGTCAACTACACTCTTGCTTCATACTTAAAGTATGGAGTTGGAATTGTATTTTTGTAGTTTGGTCGTAGCTACCTGATGAGTAGATCGAACTTTTTGTTTTGAGATTATCAGTACGAAACCAAACTACCCACGAAAACGCAAGGAAAGGTTTTCTTTTTTAGAGTCAAAATACATTTTGTATTAACTCTGGGGTTAAAGTACGGGGGGGGGGGGGGGGATTTTGATATTTCTACTTTTTTTGGTAGATATATTATAAATGACTGGCCTCTTCATTTTTCTGATTGACAAGTCGAAAATGTTGTGATTGTGAATGCCATTATTATTAATATATTGTGTCTATAAAAAGCCGAAAGAATCTTATTGATTTAATACAGACAACTAAACTTCTCTTTCTATACCTAATAAAATAAAATTTTCAAATGTTTAATCGGTATGCTTGTTGGTGAGTTTGGTTATGGGGGGTTTCGCGCTACTGTCTTTGAAATTGCAATGATTTTACGGTCAACATTGCGTCCAAATAGAACCGCTCTATTTAATTTATTTTAAACTGATCAATAATGATAAAGCGATGCGATTTTGCTTTGTTCAGCGAGTTTGACGTTAACCATTTACTACTATGGAATCTTGAACAAGATTGCTGTGTATGAGTAATGGTATATTTTAAAGCGTACATGGCAGGTTTAGGTGATTAATTTAACAGAACTGTACTTTGCTCATGCTCAATTAATGTCAGTAAGGTTCGTCCTCCAAATTCAAAATTATAAATTCTGACTTTTTGAACCAAAAATGTAACTTAGTTTAAATACTGAGCGAACAACATCCGTCTTTATGGAGGGGTTTCTAAGCCTTATCGAAATGGCTTGAAATAATTCAATAGATATTTATACAAAAAGTTTTCACATAAATCTTTTGCGAGTTGAGGGTGAACTCGCTCGTTGTTTTTTTACTTTCGGCTGGAACGTTTTTCAAATTTTCCGAAATTTTTCACTGGAAACTTGAACTGAATTTTTTTCCTGTGATAGCTATTGACAAAAAATCGGGATTGAATCGGTTCACCGCGAAAATAAGCTCACCGCCTTACGTTATACCGCCTGTTTAATTCACCGTTTTTACGATTCACCGTCATAATAGTTCACCGCTTACGATTTACCGTTTTCACTATAATTTTTTTTTTTAATATGTTTTTATCTTAATAGTCGTAAATATAATATAATATAATTTGACATAATAAAAACATTAAAAAGAACACAAAAAGTGCCCAATAAACGGAGGTAATAGAAGTCGTAAAATCGAAACGCGGTAAAGATAAGCTTGTAGCCGATGGTTATGTGTATAACTTGACAAAAAAAGTGGAGCCAAATTACTTTCGCTGGATGTGTGATAAAAAGTGTTCGCTATTATGCAAGGGACGACTGTCAACGAAATTGACTTGCGACGGCCACAACATTTCTATAAGGCCATCACCACACGTACATGATCCTGACGCTAGTGGAAAACATCTGCACATGGTAAATACATAAGTTCGAACATTCCCAGCGACACTTGCGATGATTCCGCCTAAAATTATTTTGTCGACCAAGCTAAATTGCAATGCTGATACCCGTAAACAGACCCCAAGCAAGGCTGCTTGCCCCATTTTACCGTTTTATTGAAAACACTGAAAACTATCAATAAACATTGATTCAGTAAATTTCACCGCCAACATTTACATTAATTTCATCTCATACACCGCGGCGGTGAGTGAGATGAAATTAATGTAAATTTTGGCGGTGAAATTTGCTGTCGGTAAATCGTGCGCGGTGAAATTTGCTGTCGGTAAACCGTGTGCGGTGAACTGTTAAACGGCGAACAATGGGCGGTAAACCATGAGGCGGTGAACCGTACCCAACCCATAAAATACATCTCCAGAGTCTAGGTTTTTAACACTCTAGAGTCTAGGTTTTTATTCAAATCAAAATATTTTTTTGGGTTTGTCAAGTTTTCCACAATTTTCCACGAGGAACTGCAGCTAGGTTTTGCCTTATGAATATTAACAAAGGTATTCAATGATAATCATGCATCTTTACATTCCTTAGTTGTTTTTAGGATAAACACCTCCGATCGATATTGACTTCATTTTTTATTTTCGGCTGGGATAACGCAATCTGCATTACCGTGTTTCTAATTTTGACTGGATTAATACAATCTGCATTATCTACTTTTCACCTTCGGCTGGAAACTTTCGGCTAACTTTAACAGTATCTTTCAGCGTTTGTTACAATATTTCTATGTTGCGACAGTGAACAGTATGTAAATATGAGAATAATAGTTTGATTACAAATGATAATGATGTACAAGTTTACAATTTTTCGCATAAATGTTGCTTAAGATAAACGAACTGAACTACCACGTATATAGAAATGTGTAAGCCCTTCTTACCACGTATGTAGAAATGTGTAAGCAATATTATCTGCAATGAGGAAATGTTATTCGTATATTGTTGCGATAACAATATTTCTGATTAAACTATTCTTGAATAACAAATTTTGTTATCAGAACAATATATTACTTTTCATAGCAGATAATAAGCGTTATGCCAAAAAAAATTCATATTTGCAAACGTTTTTAGTTAAATTCGTGAATATTTCAGTCACATTTTGCATAAAGATCTTGGACAGTTTAGTTCGTTTTTGTTAAACAAGCGGAAAATGAATTCTAAACTTACAGTCTTAAATGAAAATGAAGTGAATTTTAATAAGATTATAAACGAGCACATAACAAAGCCAGATTTTAAAGACGATGCATTTTACGTATGTGATTTGGGTGATGTTTATCAAAAATATAAACATTACATAGACAAATTACCAAGAGTGAAGCTTTTTTATGGTAAATTATATGAATAGCTTATCGATAAGCGGACAATTCTGTGTGGTGGTTATCTTAGTAATTTTAAAACTTTTTTTTTTGTTTCTGTTTTAGCTGTGAAATCAAATAATAGTGAACCTGTGCTAAAATTATTCGTCTCACTAGGCATGGGATTCGATTGTGCATCAAAACATGAAATGGAATTGCTCCTCAATTTTGGAATATCACCGGATCGAATAATTTACTCACAACCAGTTAAACTATTATCTCATCTATTGGCGGCCAAAAAAAATGACGTGAAATTAATGACTTTCGATGGTTACGATGAAATTTTAAAAATTAAGCAACATTATCCGGACGCTCGTTTAATGTTGAGAATAAAAATGGACGCGGTAAAATGTAAACACTCAATGGGGCGAAAATCAGGATGTGAACCGGATACGGAGGCCCGGAAATTAATCGAAGCTGTAGCTAGGGAAGGATTAAATTTGGTTGGGATAATGTTTCATGTGGGTACAGGTTGTTTCGAATCAGAAGTTTATGATCGGTCAATACAAAAATCACGTGAACTATTCGATTATGCGAAACAGTTTGGGATAACGTGTACTACGGTCAATATTGGCGGTGGTTTCATTGGTGATAATAAAAATATCCACTTATTTAATGACTCGGCTAACGCTGTAAATTGCGCAATCGATAAATATTTCGCTGATCTGCCTGATGTTGAATTTATGTCGGAACCAGGACGATATTTTTGTAATGAATCGACCGTATTCGCAACTCATATTCATTCAAGACGTGTCATACAAGATGAATCGGATAATATTAAGGAAATCATGTACTATCTGTCCGATGGTATTTATGGGCCATTCAATCCCCAAGTTCAGTCTCATGATCCAAATTCTATGAAATTTCTGAAAATACCGAAAAATTCAAAAACGTTTACTAGTTCGTTATGGGGTCCAACGTGTAATAATCTTGATTTTATCTATGAAAATGTTCAACTTCCAGAGCTTTCTCTAAACGATTGGTTAATTTTTGAATGCGTTGGATCATACACGTTTGTGATGGCTTGTGAATTCAATGGATTTGATAAATCACCAGTTTATTTTTACATTACCAATGCACAGTGGGCTGAAATTAAAGATAAATACAATTCAGTTGTGAACCTAAATTTAAAAAAATGTATTTGAAATGTTATCATATTAAATAATGTATAATAATGAATAAATGAGTTGATGACCTTAAAATAGTATTCTGATAAGTTTGTACTACTGTTTTAACCTGGCTGTAATATAGCCAAATTTATTTGTTTTCCGTTGGTCGAAGCTGTATGAGGCTAATTGCCGACGCCATTATGGATGCATTACGAATGTGCAAGTGGTGCCGCTTTTGGTACCGAAATCTCAGTTTAAAAAACTGCAAACGGCTCGTCAATACCAAAACCTATGGCACAATTCGACTTCATGTAGTCTTAGTACGATCGTGTGATCGTATGATTGTAAATTTCTGGTGATAGATAGATCACAAATCACTTACTACAGATTACGCCAAGTGCATATCGGCAATGAAATTTATTCTCGTTTTGAAAATTACCGAACCAAATTAGTTAACACTTCATGTTGACAGGCTAATTATGTGAAGCATTGCAACATCATGCATAGGTAACCACTATTGCTTAAAATAATCGACAAATTTACACCGGTATGACTATGGGATTGGTCTCGAAATTATTGATGAAGCCATTCAGTTTACAGGCACGTTATGTTTGGGATATTGACTACCATTGTTATCATGCTCGGGCTGCCGCACGACGCTCAGAATATCGGGTTACGTGATTTTAAATTTTACTTCGTTTCACCAATATTCTGGCAGCTAATCCTGTTTGGATCGGATTCTTTGATTAATTGAATGGTTTCGGAGTATATGAAGAATCTATACTGTTATGAAACAACCTTGTCCCTCATCCACCATAACACATTCCTAAACAAGAACACATAAACATATAATAATCAAAAGAATCTCCAACAACAAAAACAGAAACACACGACATATAATATAAGCATAGATAAGAAAATAAAAATAAAATTCACAACAACAAAGATTATCATTAATAGTAAAAAAATTATACGCGTATACATATAGTACAACATAAAATACTCTCATTGAACTTGAATATTATATAATGTACACTACATGAATGTGAAAGATAAGCAGAAATGATCAAGAGCAGTAAATAAAAATTGAAACCATAGAATTAGCACATAAGAAAATTGCAATGTGACTATTTAAAAGTAAAGAAAAACAAAGGAAGGAAATGTAACGAAATATTTATGTATGTATGTATGTCTGGATAGAAAAACGCAAAATAACAAAATACAGGAAATCAGTTGTTATTAGTGTAACAAACTGGGTAAATTAGTATATAAGCACAAAATTTAATGTTACAATTATCAGTCCATCGATCAATATACGAAAGTCAACTACACTTAAACTAATAAATCAAATTGTATTCTAAACTTAGTTGAGTTAAAGTCCAATTATAATTTAATTCGAGTCATATTCAATCGTATATAAAACTCACGGTGTGTAAAAGAAAATCAGAGAAATTCAAATAAATATTCATAATAAAACTCAAACTACAAAGTGTTGTAAATTAAATAAAAAAAGAAAAGGAGAAAAGCAGTAAATTCCAGATATATCGACAAAGCAGATAAGGTAAATATAATTAACCACTTACTAACATAAATGGTCCGGGACTGTTAAGATCCCACAGTCAAATAAGTAGAGCAATACGCCCAGTAACTTGATTGTGCTTCTTATTAGTCGCCTTACGCACAATTAACCAAATAAAACTCTTTTATCATAAACCTAAATAAACTCGAAAAATAACCAAACAGAGTTTATTTACACTTGCTTCGAAATTACAAGTTCAAGACATCCTAAATATTATATCAAAACATTTCTCTATTGAAGAGACCAAAATCTAAAAAATCAAACATACATAAAACACAACATTAATACCATAACAAATCTAAATCATAAATCCATAAAACAAAAACGCCATTTTACAACATTATACATACATATATCATCAAACTTCCATTTCATAACACACATCAACCATTGAAATATACATTTATAAATAAAAAACACATTTATTTATAACAATACAGATACCCAAAAATGAGACAGATGTTTCAGTTGCCATAAGTATAGATTGTTAAAGTATAATTGTTCCAACTGTAACCCCAAGTCTACATACATGGCAAGCCTATTAAAAGAACGTCATAGTGCATCTCAGCGTGGATATGAATTGTATCAAGTGTTATGAAACTATAATGCCCTCTTTGAAGAATCTATTATAAGCATTATTCTAGCTGATAGGATGTTCAAATCCGAAAATATACTTTCGGATAAAATATAGATATAGAAGAAAATCTAAAGAGCATAGGGTCATAAAAACTACATTCATTGTGTTCCCTCATAACAGTCGAACACTTTCGAACGAGGTTGGCGTTGATAGAGCTTACGCGTTACGCCAAAATCAAAAAAATGATATACCCAAGCGCATCAACTCCGACCTTTAGTTCACATTTGCGTCACAAATAGACGGTTTATGATCGAAAATTTATCTTGATCATGGACAATAAGCCTTTAATTCAAAAATTTTAATTAAAAATATTAGCTACATTTCTTGGCGTTTATATTGAATTCTATTGGCGCAAACAAACGAATCTAGATAAAAAAAACTGAATTGAAATCAATTTCTACTATGAAGAGTTCAGCATTATTTGATCTAGGTTCCGTTTTTGTGAGTCAATAGAATACGACAATAGTGATCCGGGACAGATCAAAATTTATATGTGCAGCAACAACAACATTTGATCCAACATTTATTTTGGATCACAAATGGTGATCTAAAAATTAGTTCAGCTATTAAAATGTAGGTGAACACTAATTTTGTATTAAGCAAGGACTTTGATAACAGTAATGTTAATCTCTTTATATTAGTGGTATGTGACATTTGAGTTAAATCACATAAATCATGTAAGAATCTAACTAATATTAAAACAACTAAGTTTTTAGTTTCAATTGATTTAAGACATCTCCTCCTTTCCCTAATTTCAGCTTAGTTTCCCTTTCTTTATCATCATCAGTCTTACGCGTCGTCTCCGATGAAGTTGAGGCATCGCCCTCTCCTAATTCTCGGCTAGCTCTTTCTCTTTCATCAGCAGTTTTACGTAACCTTTCTGCCATACTTCTAGCATTAGCAGCATTTTTAATTGCATATTCAGCAGTCTACTGTTGACTATGTTTTATAGCACTGAGAGAATCTTGATTCTTGAAGCATCTTGCCGTTATATATAATTCATTACCCCTCCCGATTCCCGTCTAGATTTTTCTCTGTCATCGGCAGGTTTACGTGCACTTTCTGCTGCATTTTTAGCATCAGTAGCATCATTAGTTGCACGTTCAGCAGTCTGCTGTTGAGTAATAGCAACTCGCTCCGCAGTATCCGCTCTATATTTTATAGCACTAAGAGAATCTGCCAGAATTTTGTTATAGTCTATAGTAGAATGTGAACAGCAATTCAGCGTTTAGTTTTATGTGTATTATTTTTAAATTATTTTACCGCTGAATAAATAAATATATCTTTCATGTGCAATAAAGATTGTTTTGAACCGAAATCAACAACAAAATTGTCCAAATATATATTTTTTTGATTGCTATTCACCTTTAACTCTAGTTTCAATATCGTCCACCAGATGTCAGCCACTTTGCGTTAAAATCGAATAAGAAAAGTCCGCTAAATTTATAAAGGGTGGTCCATATCTAGCGTTTGCAATTTCAACTACAGGTTATTTCGAGTGTGGCAACACTTACGTCATTCGCGTTATGATAGAAAATTAGTTTAATGTTTGACATTTTTACGAAATAGGCCGCTTTACGCTTGAACAAAATTGGGAAATATTGAAAACTTACTTTTAAACTGGTGAGTCTTCTACCCGCATTTTTACCGAAAAATCATCTTTACCGACGAAGCTCATTTTCATCTCGGTGGCTATGTCAACAAGCAAAATTGTGACATTTGGGGCTCAGAAAATCCACACGTAACGATGGAGAAGCCGATGCATCCACAATGAGTGACTGTTTAGTGTGGATTTCGGACCGAGGGCATCATTGGTCCATTTTTTGTTTTCGAAAATAAGCAAGGAGCCGTCTTTACAATTAATGGGGAGCGTTACCGAGCCATAATAAACGAGATTTTGTTACCCAGAATTCCAGAGGAGGACATACTCGATATTTGGTTTCAACAGAACAGCGCAACTTGCCACACAACAAAGAAAGCAATCGGTCTTTTGCACACTGTCTTCGGGGATCGAATAATTAGCCGTAACGGAGTTATCGGGCCACCACGCAGCTGCGATTTGACTCCGTTGTACTTTTTTTTGTGGGGAGCCGTTAAGGATAAGTGTTACCATACAGAGACTATCCAAGACTTGAAAGATCAAATCGAAGTATGAGATAGGAGCCCATGCAATCGAAAATGTTCTGAAAAATTGGATTGATAGAATGGGGGTACTGTAAAGCCAGCCGTGGAAGTCATTTGAATAAAATTGTATTCGATACTTAATGGCAATGTATACTCTTTCTAATAAAACAAACTGCCTTGAAAAATATTCATTCGTCTTTGAATTTAGAGCCAAATTAAATTGCAAACGTTAGATGGGCCACCCTTTATATATACACAAGTCCTGTTTTTGTTGTTGTTTACAACATAACGAACAACAATTTTTGTTCGTTATGTTAGAAATTCATACAAACTTGTAAGTCAAAAGTAAAAAGTTTTTTCATTGTGAATGCTCTGTTATACAGTATGAACAAAAACAATACATAAACAAATATAGAGCACAGTTTTTTGATAGGATCTGTGTAAAGAGCGAACTAGACGGCTTGTATAAACATTTTTGTTGGTTTTAACCGAACTCATTTCGCCTGTTCACAAGAATATTGTAATCATCATATTCTTTTCTCTTTTGTGGAGGAAAGGAGTAACAAAGAATATGATTAATACAATACGCTTATGAACATCCAGATTGAATACGAAACGAAATAGAAAATTGAATTTGGTGTTGGTTTGTTTTACGCATTTTGGTGTCGTTTCATACTTCAAGAAATGCGACTACTTTTACACTCTTACACTCTACTAACATTAAAAGATAGTTCGTTTTTTAATAAGTTGGTTACAAAATGGACGAAGTATCCATAGTAAAGATCATTTTGGTATTAATCAGAATGAATTTGCCTTGCAAGAAAATTGCTTTTTACGAGAAATTCGGATATGTAAGGGTTGAATAAATTACATTCAACTCATTTCGGAATTCCACGGATGAATTCTTGTGCCAGAGGCTACTGCTTGTGGGCGGGCTTAAATAAAGATATGGAAGGTACTATGAATAAATGTACAGATTGAAATCCATTGAACCAAATCCATCAAAGGTACCTAATCATTATTGGGATAAAACAACTTACTCATTTCAACGTAAAGACGTAGACTTTGCAGGACCGTATTTATGTATTTACTTTTTAATTGTAGTAGATGTGTTTACCAAATCGCCTGAGGTCAGAATACAGATCAATATCACAACCGAAACTACAATTTCAATCTTAAGGGAAATGTTTAGAGCTTTCGGGATTCCTACTATTTCAGGAGGATCACAATATACGTCACAAGAAGTTGGCAACTTTTTAAAATTAAACGGTATCATTCAAAGTTGGGAGCATCATATCATCCCTCTACGAAAGGCCAATCAGAGCGTTATATTCAAACAATTAAAAACAAATTAAAATCCTTTAAAGGTGATGGATCACTTTAAATAAGGAAAACATATCGGAAAATGATCCATCCAGTTACTGGTCATAAACGATGCCAGCTAGCAATTGGATGAAGCTACATATATGGCTCTTTCAGTCGCTTTCCGGGAAACCAAAGCTTTTGGGCTCCGGGGAAAGTATGGTTGCAAAGTTGGAACTTAAAGGAATTGATGGAAGGGCTTTCCATGAGAATGTTCAATAGACAAATCAAATCATGAATGGATTTGATGTTTCCGAATAAGGATACGTTGTTGACGGAAGACGGTAGTCATAAAAGTCAGACATTTTAATTTAAATGATAGTCACAGTGCGAGAGTATATATTTTACAAATTCGCGATTATCAAGAGGAGGCGTTCCAAATTTGCAGTCAGCCAATATAGAAGGTTAACTAATAATATTGTATCTAAATCTACTTTGAAAATGGATACAGAACGAGAACTGGTAGGATATAAGAACAACCTATTAGATTGATGTTATTTATAAAAAGAAGGATGTATAGGGTGACCAGGGGTATTCCGATCTGAAAGTTAAATGGTTGAATCTGATCTGAATATGAATCGGTACTATGTAAACTTTTCAGATCGAATCAAAATATTGCCATATTTCAATCTGAATTGTAATGTCAAATTGCTTTTAATTTAATTAATTTAAAAAATAAAGAGTTTATGAAATGGATTCTATTGCAATTTATTTATGTAGTAGTGATGATGATAGTGAAAATAAGGTATCGATGGCTATTCAAAGAAAGAGATTAAGAGATAAATCTAATATTCTTGAAATTACATCAAACACGTATGTATTTTTATAGATATACAGTATTGTTTATAATTATAATTAATAAATCAATTTACGTTTTCAGGTTCTTAAAACTATTTCGTCTTTCAAAAGAATCTTTTTCTTATGTACTAGAAGAAATAAAAGATGAGTTAAGACCAATGCGTAGGTCAACTGCCATTCCACCAATGATAAAGCTGGCCGCAGCGCTTCGCTCCTATACGCTCAGGGTGGATACAATTGAGTGTGGGGGAAGACGATTTTATTGGTCTTTCCCAACAGAATCTATCGGAGGTATTGAACGAAGTTTCAGAAGCTATTGAAAATAAAATTTGTCCCCAATGGATAAAATTAGAGATGACTCCAAACGAAAAAATGGAAACGAAAAGATATTTCTATCCAAAGTATGGAATTCCCAATGTAGTTAGTTCTATTGATGGGAGCCATTTACAAAATTCGACCACACGAAAATGAAAACCTATTCTTTAATCGAAAACTTAAACATAGTATCAATGCATAAATCACTTATAATAGATTACGCCTTCGTGGATTTCGTTTTCGTAGTATACTGCGCATTACGTCAACTGAGAGTTGCTAGTAAGATATTGCAAAGGAAATGTATGAAAAATAAGGAATTTGTCTAATAAATGTACATGGATGTATTATGGTTTAATATGGATGTATTATGGTTGAATATTTCTTTCCTCTTAGAAAATAGGATTCATGCTTTTAACAATCTCTTATTTGTTGGAAAATAATGAACACTATATGGAAAATTATTTGTATTGTTATTACAACAATTAAATACGGCGCACCACATTATTTATTTAATTTAATTTAATTTTTGAATTCAATTACATACAACAATATTGTGAAACAAAACTGTTCACTCTCATTTGACGTCATTATTTTATGCCGTTTATTTTATGATCCAAATAGCCAATAAGTGCGCAAGGCGTAATCTATTATAAGTGATTTGTGGTATCAATACAATGGTGATAATATTTTTCAACAAAAGTAAAAGTACATTTTAACAATTTATACTTTGTTTTTAGATATGTGATCATAAAATGACCATTAAATCGGTAAATGGTCGTTTTGGAGGATCGTCTCACGATTCTTTTGTGTGGTTGTTAAGTCAAGAAAGGATCTATTTCCAAGATTCCCACTCAAAAGGAGAACAAAACTAGCTATTCGGCAATAAAAAGATAATTATGTTTAGTGTACAAATCTTAATTTTATTTTAATTTATTAGGGGATTCGGGATACCCACTTGAGCCGTGGCTATTAACACCATATCGTGTAACGCCAGATGAAAGTGCAGAAGCGAAATATAACAATATCCACTCCAAAGCACGATCAATAATTGAAAGAGTGTTTGGACTATTAAAATGTCGGTTTCGGTGCCTATTAGCAGATAGAGAGCTTCACTATTCGCCAGTAAAGCAATTAAAATTCTCAATGTTTGTTGTGCATTGCACAATATTTGTGTAGCATACAACGTTATATTTGAAGACTTTGTCAATTGTGATGATACAATGCATGGAGAAATTGAACAAATTAATCTTGATCATTCAAATAACTCTCTATCTAACGATGCAAAGCAAATTTGTAATCAAATAAGAGACATTTTGTAATTTTCAAATATTTTGTATTTCACTTTTGTATCTGTGTTTTATATCACTTCATAAATTCCATTTTATATCTCTACATAATACTTAAAACTAAAAAATAATAAATTCAATAAAAAATTAGTCTTACAAAATTTCAATAAACGTTGCATTTTATATCACATATTCACATATATGTTAAGTGTACGTTTCGACAGCAAAGTTCGTTGTTATTTTTGCAACGCTTCTCACACGGATAGTATCCATATGCAAAAAAAATGTGTATCGACACAAAATTTGTAACCCACACAAATAAAAAAAACATTCAAAATAACAACCAAAAAGTACTAATGCCTAGATGTTTTTTGGTTGTTATTTTTACATTAGTACTAAAATACAAAATTTCCCCTACGAAATTATTGAACCACCCTATATTGTAAACACATTTTTATTTTGACGTTTGTTGAATGTTTTAATTATACGACATGTAGAATATTATTTGTCCATTTTGAACAGGTTTAAGGAATTCTAGGATTGAGCATGACCATCTGTAACAGATAAAATGTGATTCGTGATAATTAAATCGCATTTTGGCGAGCTGTGCACCAAAATTTGTGGTGATACGCCTAGATCGAAAATATTACAAAATGCCAACATGGCGGCTGATGATGCCAAATGCATATATGCCAAAATGGCGGCTCAAAGTTATAAATAAAATATTAATTATAGATATTTTTAAAGTACATATTCTAATGAATTTTAAATTAATAAATTCAGAATATAGTCGGAAATCACGTCCTTGATACAACTCTCTTTCTTCGTGCGATTCTCAAGCATTTTTCAAGCAGCAATTCTACTCAACCTTAAACTTGTCGTTGATTTACATTTTTACAACCAGTTTCAAAATTGTATCAAACGTCAAAAAGTAGAAATACATATCCAAATGAAATACCCACACAACCATACAAAAAATTTTTTCCCGTTGTTAAAATAACAACGAGATATGCGGTCGAAACATACACTTATGCGACGAAAGAAAATTTAGCAATGCGGTAATTAAAAATTGTTTTTATAGTTCAAAATTGGAATTATTTACAATTATTAGCAATCCGGTAAGTAAAAATTGTATCTCCAGTTCAAAATTGGAATTGTTTACAATCATTTCGAACGTCAAATTATCAGGTAGCTCAATTTAAAAATTTTCCACTAGGTGGAATCCGTGATGCTCCAATCGTCAATTGACGATTGTAAATGTTCGAACACGCCGACCTACCAGAATATTTAAAAATTAAGCAAGCTATCCTTAAATGACATTTCATAATAACAAAAAATCACGCGCGTATTATGTATATCAGCAGTTACGTGTTTATATTTTTTTAAATTAAAGGAATCTATCCTTAAATGACATTTCATAATAACAAAATATCAACATAAATGACATTTCATAATATTTTAAACGTCAAAATGGGATAGCTCGTTCAGTTCCAAATTTATCCGCTACGTATTTTTTGTTTAACAGTGTAATTAACTAACACATATTAGATATTTAAAATTCTTATTGGATGGCTAAGTATGTGTTATTTTTTGTTATAAGCTTCACATCCGTTGTTTAGTATCATAATAATATAATAATGATAATGAATTATTCGTTTTTTTTTTAAATGAATTTATAATAATATTGACTTACATCTTTTTTTATAAATATAATCGCACTATTGGACACACTTTTGATATAATTTGCTTTCAGATAAATTTATTTGATTTTTGACAGATTTTTCCCCGAAAATCAGAATACATATAGTGCGAACTAATCCGAAAGTTTCAAATAACGTTTATTATCAGAAATGTATTTCCGAAAGTCGGAGTACGCGGTAAGATATCCAACTTTCAGATCGGAATACACCGGAATATACCAACAGGTAAAATGACTATAGGTACTTGGACGAAGCTCGAAAAAGTTTGAAAAACCAGAACGTTTCGACACAGAATACCCAGAAGCGACATAACGCGGTTTTATATGGAGAAAATTGGACTCATTTTTTTGACCTTGGTTTGTAGAAGGTAAGATTTTCGGTGTTAAATTATCGTTCAGTGGCTGAAAATTCAAAATTAACATGTAAAATATAAGGTAAGAGCAAAAATTTCTTGGTCCACGTAATGTCGGTTCTGGTTGTTTATTATTCTATGGTTTCGACTTAAAAAACGAGGACAGTTATTAATTATGCTATATAAAATTTGTTTGGGTGTGGCGACCATATCCGCTGGTTAAAAACAGATTTGGGGTGAAATCTCCTCTAAAAAGTTCCAAACCCGCTTCCTTGATTCACTATTTGAACGTGGTGCTGAATATCTTAAATAAAACATGGCCAGAATTCAAAAATATTTCGGGACACTACTAATTATGCTTTGGTCCATAAATAGAAACCATAAATCAAAAAATTAGATTTGCCAAAGACAAATTTGATTTTTACACATGTAGCCAATCCAGGCTTTTACTAGGTTTTCAGCCCCAAATGAAACACGTGCGCTTACTAATAAATTTTAGTGAAATTTTATATCTGAGTTATTAAGCCGATTCTGCAAGTAGTTTCTAATATAAAATCGAGTTACTCGAGTCATATTTCTTAAATAAAATAAGGCCTGATTTCAAGAAATATTGCGGAACCCCACTAATGATATTATGGTCGGTAACATTAATCAAAAATCAAATTGTTCACAATTCTTTTTAGCATGAAGAACCAAAATAGGCATTTACTAAGTTTTCAGCTTCAAATGGAATTAGTTCATTTGTGGATCGATTTTAATGTTTTATATCTGAGATTTGAGATATGAAGTCGATTCTTTAATTAGTTCCTAACATAAAATTGATAATATACGACTCTGCAGAATTCCTTCAGCCATATTATCTGGGGTCGGATTTCTTTATTAAACCATGGCTTAAATTCAAGAAATATTGCGGATAATGCTATTTAGGCCGATACCTTAAATCAAAAATTATATTCGACAAATTTATTTTTACATATTTAGCTAATTGAAGAAAATAGTCTACTCGGAATGGAATAATTTGGTAACAAAATTTTGCTGGATAATTCAATAAGTTTCTGGCTGCCTCAAGAAAATATTTAAATATTTTTTCTTTGCAAGCCCATAATGCTACATTAAACTATGATTCCAACAATTTACAATTGCTTTAGAACTTTTGAATTTATCTCATGAACCTATTGTAAGTGACGATCTTAACCAGAATATTGCTAAAATTCTAAAATCTCGATTAAATGTTCCAAACCCCCTGAAACTCGTTGCTCAAGTGTTCAATATTTCTCAACTCAAAGCTCCGTATCTAAATCTTGAGTACACAACGTTGGATAACGGAGAGAATAATCGAAAATTACAGTTCCCCAGATTAAACTTAGATTACTTGTCACTTAAGTCTAGGTCGCTATCAAATAAATAATGCGGCTTTTGTAGTTGAAGGAATCTTCTTAGTACAATAGTTTTCAATTTGAGGTCACCGATAATGTCGATAATTATAGCGTGGCTAGGTCAAGTGACAGGTTTGACTCGTCATATTTCCGAAACAAAACATATGCTCAACTTGAAACTTTGTAAGAATTAGTGTCTCATTTTAAACTATCATTTAGACCATTTTTCAATAAAATTCATGAGGTCGACGAAATGGACGAAAAATCACGGTTTTTGGGGTTACTCTTTGAAATATTTTAGAAACCCGATAAATAGTCCCTAATAAAAAAAACCTAAACAAAATATTTTGGAACACTACTCGAATAATGGAATTATGGTGGATACCATATGTTAAATCAAAAATTAAAGATTTACGGATTTTAGTTTTCCAACCCCAGACAATTTTCTCCGTCACCAGCACCAACATTTGTCGATGTTTTTTAGTAAAATTGTTTACCTGAGATATTAAACTGATTCTATAAATTTTTCCTAATCTAAAATAGGTAGGTAGTTTAAATCACTTCCTGAAGAATTTCTTGGATATTTATCATTTGGGGTGGAGTTCGGTTTCTTAAATAAAATATTTACGCTAGATATACTTACTACTTGGAGGCAATTAGAAATTCACCCCCTATTATGATTGACGGGTCGATCGGCAAACGAGACGACTCTATGTTGCGTTTTTTCTTTTAATATTAACATTCGATCGACTTGACAATCATAATAGGGGTGAATGTTACGCAGTACATAATTGAAATTGATTCCTTTCCTTGCGCCACTGGATGAATTTTAAGGAAAATGTACGGTCACTTTCTCCCAAAAGGGTAAAAACGTATTGGCACATTTTTAAAGCCCAGAACAAAATTAAATTGTTGACTGTCTGAAATATTTCGACCAATTTTCATGAATTTCTATAAATTATCCCATTCCATCATCAAAACATTTTCCCGGATGCTTGAAAACCGGGAACAAGTCTGGGGAGCCCACGTCTGGTCACACTAGAGATGTAACATAAAATCAAAATCTACGAACAGTATCAAGGTCTTCTCCAATGATCTTTGCCGAAGTTTCTAGAATTAGAGCTCATCAGAACTGCAATCACTTATGATATCGGACACACTCGGATTATGATCAAACCTTCGAGTGCTAAGAAACATGAATATATTTGATTTACTTTTTAAATGATCTAAATTTAGTAACTCATTTCCTAATTTTTTGAATATCGGTTTTCTGAATTGATTACGATTTTCAGAAGCGCCCAGAAATATGATTCAGCAAATTAATTTCAGAATGCAGTTTTATTGTTTTTAATGTCTTACTAACTATTGACTCTACTTAGGTGTCTCTAACCGCTCAATGTAGATAAACGAAAGAAATATTCAGTATACATAACTTTCAAAACCACCTAAAATTTTATGTTTTTTTTATAACAATTTTATATTTTTTATTAATTTTTTTTTTCGATTTTGGTTTAAATTTTTTTAATAATTAGCTAGTAGTAATATTTAACAAAACCATTGTTTTTTTGGGGGGTTGCATTTTCTCCATTTTCTTCATTTTTTTTTTTTTTTGGTTTAAATGTTTTTTATTTCTTGTGTTACAGTAAGTATTATTATTATTTATTTATTTATTATAAATTAACTAAAATAAAATTTTAATTTTTTTTTGTTTATTATTATTATAAATATATTTATGTATTTTATATATAACAATTTGGTCTTTATTTTTTTTTTAGATTTATTTAAATTTTATATATTAAAACAATTAATTAAAAATTATAATATTATATTGTATTTTATATCAACTCCCGAAAACGATAAATAAAAAATAAAATCTCTATTTAAATTAAAAAAAATAATAATAATAAATTAAAATATTTTGTTGGTGTATAGTAAATCGAAACCAATAGAATATAATTTAAGTATTTTTAGAAGATGCCTGTGTCGTGTGTCGATGGATTACAATATTACATAAAAAATAATAAATAAATAATCTTATTTAAGAGAAAGTATATTATATAAAATAATATTGAAGAATAGAATATAATACTTCTTCCTTAAATAAAAATAAAATAATAATATAATAAATAGTTATATTTCTTTTTTGGTTTATTTTATTTTAAAATTCTTCGATGAACGTTGTCTTTAAAAATTAAAGATGTTAAATATACATATATTTTTGTTTAAAATATATTATTTTATAATTTTTCTTTATTAAATTAAATTAATTTATTTACATATTTATTTCCATTTGTCAATAACAACTTCGCTCACTATAAATAAAAAATAAATAGAAGAATAATTTTTATTTAAAATTAAGAAATTATTTCATTTGAATAATTTTTTTTTTTTAATAGGTAGTATTTAATTCTATTGGATTTCCAAAACAGTAAAAAGATACAAAGGATAAATTTTAATTAAATTAAAAAAACATACAGGATAACAAATTTATGTATGATGATTGAATTTATATATCAAAATCACAATAAAATTCAATCATTTTTAATTAATAGGAAAAAAAAATAAAAAAGGAAGGAAACAAAATTTAAATTTTAAATAAAAAAACAGGATTTCGTGCTTATGAACTTATTAAATTTTTTTTCATTTTAAATTAAATTAAAAAAAAAAAAAAAGGAAAAAAGAAATCCAATCCAGTTGGACCTTTTTTTATTTTTGTGTTTTTCGTACAGGTATCCTTTTTGCGATTTTTTATTAGATTTTTATGCTAGGTTTCCTCTTTTGATGTTGATGATTATATTTGATGCTTCAATAGGATGTTACTTAGGCAGGCTTAATGTTAAGGTTTATAATATAGGTGGTGGTTTGTCTTGTGTGTTTTAAACAATAAAAAGGATATAAAAATTTATAAAAAAAACACTTGTACGTGAATTTTAATTTTGTGTTTTTTTTTTGTATTTTATAGAGGAAAGGAAGGCATACACACTCTAGTGGAATTCTGGTCGAACTGTTGATTGTAGGAGAAAAAAGAATTATTAATTAAAATGTGTGCTCAAGTTTTTATAGGTAAGGGTTAAATTTCGTATTTGAAACGACATTCAAGATTGGTACATTCAGTACTGTAATTTCAACCTCAAGTTTGTTTCAAACACAAAAAAAACTTTCTAAATACTAATCTCTCGTAATACTTACTTAATAAAATTATGGATTAAACAAAAAACACTTTTGTCATGCTATTACTTAAATATAGAACACTTTATAAAAACACACATTAGTAAAAAATCATGTTAATAATTTTTAAAATCATCATTTGCTTCTTCTCATTTGCTCATTTTTTAATGTATATTTTATTTATTTATTAAAATTATTTTTTATTTTGTATAGATATTTTTAATAAACAATCAAAACAAATTATTAAATTAATTAAAAAAAATATATAATTAAATCAGTTTCTGAATTTTTATTTAATTATAGTTATAAAAAATGACTTTTTTATTAGTAATGTGTCTCGGCTCGAACTGAGTGCGCACGAAACTCAATGTAGTAAACAAAAATTAGAAAGCCCAATTTAATAAATTAGACGGTTAATAAATTATAAGCACATCCTAACCTAATTAAATTTGTCTGTCTATTATTTTTACTACATTAAATAAATGCCTTGGACCAAATACCAAATAGGAAGATCTATATTTTGAGCAATATTATTGTAAGTACTAAAAAAATGGTCATTTTTTGTACTAAATTATTTTTGAAAAAAATTAATACAAAAAATCTATGGAAATCCTAGTTTTATTATTTGTTTGTTTCTAATATAAATTATTTTATGTAACTGTATAATAATAATTTATAATATATTTTTATATATACAATTTAATTATATTTGACCTATATAAAAAATAAACGTTCTCCGAACACTATTATATATTATTATCATCAATAATAATAAAATCATAATAAATATTTTATTAAATTTAATATATATATATACATATATATTTCTATTCCTAATTAAAGATTTTAAAAATTTGGCTATGTTTGGAAAGATTTATGTTACTGTAGTTGGTTCGATATTTAATCGAGGTATCAAAAAAATGTATATTTTATTGCATGAATCGTGATCGAATAAAGGTCTAATAGTGCTATTACAAATAACAATTACAACGAATCTTGAGTAAAACTTTAGAAAATTTCTAGATCACATAAGACTATTAAATATTTGAAAATATATGGAAGGGAGGTGGTTTAACATGTTATTGCTTAATTTAAGAAATAATTATTCGAATATTTTCTTAAATACAGATACCATAAATATATATGACGAACATTATGTTTTAATCTATGGGAAAATTATTTAAGAGAAGAAAACCTTAAATTCCTTAATCTATTTTAATATTATTATGCTTTTAATGTAACCAACTTTACAAAATAATCCCAAAAAAAAAAAAAATTATTTATAGTTTTCCTTTTAATAAAAACAAAATCTAAAAAATAAATTAAATAAAAAAAAAAATCCTAATCATAAGAAACCTTAATCAAACAGGCACTTTTTTAGAAATACATAAGCTGTAGATCATATAATTAAGAGTTTAAATAAATAAAAAAAAAAAAAAAATAAAATAAAATATTAAAAACAGATTGAGAAAAATTGGTCACTTAAAATAAATTCTAATCCCATCTACATTTAAATTCTTATAAAATTTAATTATCTTTTGTGTATTGATGTTTTTTATTTTTAATAAAAATGTTTATTATCACTTTTATGTTTTATCGGGGGCGGGAAAACTATCTTTCATTCTTACACTCTCGCGCTACTTCGATTTCTTTTTCTTCTAAACTTATAAATTGTATACTTAAAAAAAACGCAACCCGACCGAAAGTGATGGCAGTTTCTAGTAGTACGAATTTTTATCACGTTTTGTTCTTTCTCTGCAATGAGATTACGCCTCATGCCACGTCTTGCCAGGTCCCAACGCTTTTTTTAATTATAAAACTTATTATCAAAAAAAAAATTATGTTAAATATATATATATATATGTATATATATGTATGTATAAGTATGTATAGTGTACAAGCATAATTAAATTTAAATTAATGTTATTAAGCCTTTAAAATTAAATTTTTTGTTTTTTGGCCTAAACACACAACAAAAGAAAATGGAATGAATAGTTTTTTTGCTTGTTTATAATAAATAAATGCTTTTAGTCCGGCTTTCTCTAAAACAAAAAAAAAAGGTTAGATATTGTGCAAGTTAATTTGGCCAAAACGCGCATTCCAATCACTCGTTTTCATTTATATGCTTTTTGCTTGTGTAATTTTAATGTATTTTAAACTAATTAGAAAAAAATTTGAAACTTAAAAAAATTCTTTAATAAATGTCGTGGTTTCATATTTTTTTCATTCAACTAAAATAAATATACTTAAAAACTATAAAAATATTATTAATTATTTTTATAACAGTTAATGTTATGTTACACAATGAAAAACAACAAAACTAGAAAAAAACACTAGTTACTTTTGGGACAGACGGGTTGTTTGTTTTTTGTTTTTAATTATGTGTTTATATATATTATAGGAATTAAAACTGAATATATATTAGGGGATGGGGTTCACTTTTATTTTTGATTTTTATTGTATTAAAAATTTGTTTTAATGTAAGTGGTTTTTATTTAAAAGGGACCCCAAATGAGCAAACCAAAGTACACTGCCCACATTAACACTATCCAGTGTACTGTGTACAGTGGATTCTCACCGTCTGTAATTTTTCTGGCTGCGAATTTCAATACTTCATCTAATAATATGACCGGTATAGAGAATTTCATCACAGTTATCCATTCGTCCCCACCCAATGGAGTTACTTGGAAAACAGTCTACATAAAAAAAAAAAAATTAAAAATATATTAAATTAAATTTGAATGTAAATTTGTTTGTGTGCACTCACCGATAACACATCTACATAAAGGATAACGAAGTGAAGTGTGAATGAAAGACCCATTGAACCGAGCAACCACAAATTTGACCATGGTGGCATAGCAATGAGAGATTGATTTTCAGATAAACTATAAAATAAAAAATTCGTATAGTAAATTAAACACGGTAATGTACATGTAAGAACATTTCTCGACATACCTGTTCATTGCGTTCAACATTTCAATTGTTACGAGTACTGATAAAGCCATTGTCATTGGATGGGGATCAGAAAAGATTTTACAGTCAATTCCCTTGAATTCTTCACCACCTCCTAGACAAGCCATATGATGTGTCAATTGCCAGTAAGAGAGTTGAGGACCATCTGCACAATACATGAACCACCATGCAGCAGCTCCTACTGTTGCAGCACCTACATATCCACCAATAGCCATGTAACTAAACAAAAATATTTTTTTGATTAAAAATTGTTGCATCATTGGCAAATAGAAAGATAATTTATTTACCGGAAGAATAACCATCCTGAAATGAGACCTTCATCAGCTTTACGTGGTGGTTTGTCCATGATATCTAAATCTGGTGGATTGAAACCAAGAGCTGTAGCTGGAAGACCATCAGTTACCAAGTTGACCCATAAAAGTTGAACTGGAATTAAAGCTTCTGGTAAACCTAAAGCGGCTGTCAAGAAAATGGATACGACTTCACCAATATTGGATGAAATCAAATAACGAATAAATTGTTTCATGTTATTGTAAATAGCACGACCCTCTTCAACAGCGGCGACAATGGATGAGAAGTTATCATCAGCCAAGACCATTTCAGATGCTGATTTAGCGACAGCTGTACCAGAACCCATAGCAATACCAATTTCGGCTTTCTTCAAAGCTGGGGCATCATTTACACCATCACCTGTCATAGCTGAGATTTCATTCATACCTTGCAAGAATTCAACAATCTTCGATTTGTGAGATGGTTCTACACGTGAGAAAAGGCGAGCACGAGCAACTGCAGCTTTTTGTTCTGAGAGTGGCAAATCATCGAATTCACGTCCAGAGTATGACTTTCCTGTAGTATCTTCGTCTTCTTTGAAAACACCAATACGACGGCAAATAGCTTCGGCTGTGGCTTTATTATCACCAGTGATAACAATAACACGAATACCAGCGGCACGACAACGTACAATTGAGTCGAAAACTTCTTTACGTGGGGGATCCAACATACCAACAACACCGACGAATGTAAGATTAACTTCATAAGTAAAGAATTTGTTGGAGTCTCCCAAGTCCATATCTTCTGGTTTTATTGGATTATCGGCGGTGGCCAAAGCCAAACAACGAAGTGTATCACGTCCAGTACCATATTGTCGTGTGAGATCAAGAATACGATTCTTAAGTGTTGATGTAAGTGGAACTTTGCTTGTGCCAACACGGGCATGTGTACAACGGTCCAAAACACCTTCTGGTGCACCTTTAACGAATAATTTTGGTCCGGTTCCCAATTTGGAAGCTTTAACTGGGACACAATATGAGGACATAGATTTACGATCACGTGAGAATTCTAATGTGAATTCTTTCTTCCATTTTGTTTCAATTTCTTGACGTACAACAATAGCGGTTGAACGACGATCAAGACCAGTCTTTGATACATTGAATGGATTCAATTTTTCGGCAAGTACAATTAAAGCGGTTTCTGTGGCTTCACCAACCTTTTCAAAGGCTTGTTTGAATTCGTTGAAATCAATTGATGAGTCGTTACACATAATACAAATTGTTCCAAGTTCATGAAGAATTTCATAGTCATTTCCCTTAACTTTTTGGCCCTTAAGATATAGATCACCAATTGGTTCGTATGTTGATCCACTAATTTCGAATTCCAAGAAGCTGCTATCGCCAGCTTCAACTTTATCGAATACTAACATACGTGAAACGGACATTTGATTTGTTGTGAGTGTACCAGTTTTATCTGAACAGATGACAGATGTGCAACCTAATGTTTCTACGGATGGAAGTGATCTGACAATAGCGTTCTTTTTAGCCATACGACGTGTGCCCAAAGCCAAACATGTTGTGATTACAGCTGGAAGACCTTCTGGAATAGCAGCAACAGCCAAGGCAACGGCAATTTTGAAATAGTAGATAGCACCTTTAATCCATGAGCCACCATGAGCAGGATCATTGAAATGTCCAATATTAATAGCCCATACAGCAACGCAAATAATTGAAATAACCTTTGACAATTGTTCACCAAATTCATCCAATTTCTGTTGTAGTGGTGTCTTAATTTCTTCTGTTTCTGACATTTCAGTACGAATTTTACCAATAGCTGTATTTAAACCTGTTCCAATAACGACACCACGTGCCTTACCGGCAGCAACATTGGTACCTGAGAATAAAATATTTTTCTTGTCTTGGTTGACAGCGCGTGGATCTGGTATAGCATCAGTATGCTTAATAACTGATACAGATTCACCAGTCAAGATAGATTGATCAATACGAATTGTTGTTGAAAAGATTTTAATTAGACGAATATCAGCTGGGATTTTATCACCAACTGATATTTCAACAATATCACCAGGTACAATTTCTTTTGCACGAATCATTTGTATACCGGCCTTATCCATGCGCACAACTTTACCCATTTCTGGTTCATATTCTTTGAGTGCTTCAATTGCTGATTCGGCGTTACGTTCTTGCCATACACCTACAACGGCGTTTGCAATTAAAATAAGTAAAATTACGAAAGGTTCTACGAATGCTGTGAATGAGTCTTCATGTTCTTCAAAAAGGGCCAATACCTATAAAAAAAAAAAATAAAAAAAATTATTTTACTGAATTAATTTCTGGTTAATATGTATGCATCGCTTGTTGATATTTTAGACGCTGAATTTGGTTTGTTTGATTTTTAGAGAAAGCAAATTCCGAAATGTCGAAAAATTTGTCATATTTCCTAACTTCTTAGCCATAAAATTCACCATTTTCATGAACTCAAAAGAGAGTCTGACACTGAAATTGGTTTGGTTCCGCTTTGCTGTTCGGATTTGAAATCGGTTCAAACCCAGAGTTAAGCCGACTTAATTCATGACAAATAGTCTTTTATGGGACCGATTTTTATCCTTTTACGGATTCAGTGAGTTTATATTATTTCTCGGGGTTTCGGGTCATACAAAATTTCAATTTTCGGTGTACTTTTCCGTCTCGATTCACTCTTTGAATCAATTAATTGAAAATTAAAAATATTCAAGCAGGTCGTTTGAGAGAATTTACGTGCCATATTGACAATAATATAACATACGTAAAAAATTAATCTACTAGAAAATGTTTCTCTCTTGTGAAATTAAAGCAAGAAACCTGACGAAAAAAAAAAAAAAAAAAATTTACGAAATATTTTTGCACACACCAAAAATAATTTTGGCACAGACACCTTAACCAATTGTGGATAGTTAATAAATTTCAACGTAACCGAAGAAGACAATTTTTTATTTTTTAAAAAAACGCTTTTTTTTACTTCATGTTAAATGAGATAATAAAGATTTTCGAAAAAAAAATTACGGAATTTTCTAAATATAATTTTTTTTGCTTGCTTCTATGCTCGCGCTCTTACTTTCTGGCATTCCAATCAAATTATACTTTTTAACTTTTTAATAATTAATTTATTTATAAAACAAAATTGCCCCTGACAATTATATATATCTTCGGTTTGTGTATACATGTATGTATGTTTTCTTAAAAGAAATGGAACTTTTTCGTTTATTTTTCAAAAAATTTTCTAAATAAATTTTACGACGTAGGAAAATTATTAAGAAAAGCAAAAATCAAAATGCTAAAAATAACATATAGATTTTATTTTTTTCTACACTACCGAAATTTTAAAACTGTCTAATATATTTATTATGTAATGACAATAATATTAACCAAAAACTGTTTGCTCGTGAGGAATTATAACCATTATCAATCAAACCATATTACCAAATTAATTATCTTTTAAAATTGTGCTAACAATTCTCTAATCATGATGCGCGCGACGCTATGATTATTTAGTGATACTTACAAATGAAATAATAGCGGCTAACAATAAAATTTTAACAAGGAGATCATCGAATTGCTCGAGTACTAATTGCCAAATTGATTTTCCTGAAATTAAATAAAACAAAAGATTAAAGTCATAATTTCATTTTCTTTTACCCGTGTCGCTCTCAAGTGACGTTTCGTGTCACGTTTCATACCTTCTTCAGTAGGGAGTTCTGCAATAAAAAAAGAAAAGAAAATAATGATTAGAAAATTAAATATTTAAAGATTAAGATAAGATTATTAAAAAAATTTTCATCATTGTCTGTTTAATATTTTCCTTATTTTGTTTTAATACGTAAATAAATATGAAATGTCTTCTATTTACTTAACTTGCCGTGTGGCTTAAATATTTACTCAAATACTAAATAGGTATTAAATACCTTATTTCAGGGTATCAAACCGAATTAACCATCCGTTTTTAAAATTCTCCAGAAACTTATATCTACGGCTGTATGTATAATATACGTTTCAACCAATGTACTTTTATGCTAAAATAATGTCAACGACATAATTGATCATAAAAAACAAAACGAACAGAAAAAACTGAGTTTAGAAAATTAAGTTTTTCTCCAAACTGGGCCAATGTCATCCAGATGAAAAAAATAATTTGCTATTAAACAACACACAATTTTCTCTATGTACAAAAAGTATCTTAATACACATTCTGCGCGCTTATCTTAAATCAATTATACAAAAAAAAAAAAAAATATATTTACTTTCAACTTTTTCATTTCGGTTACATTAAATATTTGGATTATATTATTATTTCAGAGGCACACGAGGATTGCTCTGCTACACTGCTGCTAATTAAAATAATCGAAACTAATCAGAAAATTTGGTGTGTGTATTGTAACCGCATTAAAAACATTTTTTGAGGTAAAGATTTTTATTTTAAACATTTTTCTTTCTTAAATGAATCATGAATGTAGGTATGTATATAGCTCTATAATATATCGTAAATAAATCAGAAGGAAAATAGGTTAAATCAAAACAAAATGGGATTATCTGGATTATTAACTTTCACAGTAATAAAAAAATGATAAAAAACATACAACAAATATATTTTTTTTTTTTGATTTTCATTGGAAAAATTTCCATATAATAAAAAATTGTTTAAAATTTTTTTATTATTTTTAATATAAATATTTAAAAAAAAAATTATTCTGGACATTAACATTATAAATACACATATACAAATAATTTAATTTCTTGATATACATATTGATTTCCGCAAATTCACACGATTTGCTAACCACCATTTAAATACAATGGTGTTGGATATAATATGTATAAATATTTTAAATTGAAATTAAACACCAAACAAATAAAACGAGAAAATTAATTACAAATTTGTGACGTGGTTTATTCAATACATACTTGGTATGCACAACGAAATAAAGCAACGTCATTAATTAGTTTGAAGTTTGCGATCTTCGAGACATTAATTTTTTTTTTAAACAATAGAGTTTATGTTTATTTTTTAAATATAGCGAAATAAATATTTAACATAGCATAATACGGGTTTATAACAAAACAAATATAATTTATAATTATACATTAGTAACCTAATAATAATTAAATTTATAATTTAAATTATTAATATGATTATTAATCCAATTCCGGAAAATAAATAAAAATATTTTTTTGGTAATGTCAGATAAGTAATTTTAAAACTATAAAAATTAAACCTTCAAAAAATAGAAAAAAAACTGAAGATCATAGCGTCATACAACCTTGGGCAATATTACAAATTGTATCAAGAAAATACGTCAATTGCCGAGTTTGTTGTACATAACAATTTTTATATGCATACTATTTTTCTCTATACACGACATTTTTAAAAGTACATTTGTATTTATAATGGAAGTACTCAAGAAAATGTAACGATCAGATTCAATCATCACTACAGCGCGCATACAGTTTACAATCGCAGATTGTTATCGTTATGAAATTATTTTGAATAATTTTTATTACCATAAAGTCATATAAACATTTACATATTTCTAATATTCAGAAGTTAATTGCTCGATGGGGTTTGCACAATTACATTTAATGTACATTGTTTAATTGGAATTTCTTTTGAATTACATTCTAGTAGGAGCTCGCAAATTAACAAGTATCGTTTATGTGTAAATAAATTTCTAAATTGTTAAATTCGTAGCTAAGGCCCTTTTCCAATTACCGACTTATTTCAAACTTATTGACTTATTTGACGCTATCTTGAATAAGTCGGTAAAGTCATTCCAATTCAATTTTCTGACTTATTTTGACAGCTGATGATGACAAAAATTTGTGTCTGTGTTTATGTCTTTAATATAAAATATTACTTTTATCTACTTATATCAGGGGATGAAATATTGCTCCATTACATCGCGTATTATACTGCTTTCTTTCCATTTTAAAATTAACGTATGAAAGACAAAAACAAAATATTATGAATGACAGAATTTTAATGTTTACATGTAACAGAACTGTATAGTTTATATGAAACCAAATAAGATTTTTATGAAAGAAAGAAATAGAAAATAAGTCACCTCATCAGCAGACTTATTTAAATAAGTCGGTAAAAACAAATAAGTCGGTAATTGGAAAAGGGCCTAAGTACCTAATTAAAAAATTCCCAATATAAAAATTTTAAGTCAGAAATTTTAACTCATACATTTCTAAACAACCAAAAGATCAACATGTTGTCCACAAAGACCAAAATTTGACCTAGAAAAACAATTGTTAAAATAACTCCCTTAAAAGGCCCGAATAACCTGTTACTTAATAGTTACGACAATTGTTTAAATTTTTCATTGGCCATTTTTCGGTTAGTCCAACATGACTTGAGGTTTCCTTACTAAAACTCTTAGCATTCTGGGCGAAGAATATATTCTTCTACTTTTTGTTCATTGATGGGTTTGTTTTCTCTATTCCCAAAAGATAGATTTACGGAGAACATTATTGATGCATTTCTCGTTAATATAAATAGTACTTGTTTAAAAATAACATTTCGAAATTTAAAGAAACGATGTTTAGAAGAGAGCAGAAGTGGGAATCGCAATTTTAAGACAATGTTTCTGAAAGTTTTGAACCGAAACATTTTATTGGAAAGTTCAGGCACCGAAATATTTTATTCAATAATAATGAATTAATACTAAGCATTTTGGCCATTAATGTTTAAGGATCTCATATATCCCTTAAATTTTCAAGAAATGATCTACCAGCCCCAAATATTCTTTCAGGCTCAACAGAATTGAGGAATTAAAAAATTGCTACACCAAATGTATCTTTAAGTTTATTGTTAGCATAAATTGATTTCAGCATACCATTTCTGAAACTTGCTAAACTTTGTTTTTACAAAACACGACTTCTTTTTTTAGGACCTATTAAAAATTAGTTGAAGCGAACAAATAAAAAACTCTGAAACTAAAGTGGGGCAGAACATATAACGAGATAACCAACTAAGGTTACAGCTTCAAACATTTTTAAGCTGTCTATTCTAAATTTAACAAAAATTAAATTTTTGAGCATTTCTCTAATTCGGCTGTAACACAACTTAGAATGAAACTAAAATTTTAAATGATTTCGGGTAATTAGCCTCTTTTGAAATTATAGTTTCAAATTTTGTCGAATTAAATTTTTTGAACTACCAATTTTCGATATTCATTTTATTTATTATTAAATTTCAAATTTTATGTAAAATCTTGGACGGGTTGGAGTATTCAACGTTAACTATACAATGAAATTGAAATTTTTTAAGCCAAATTTAAAATTGAATTAAAATACGTACGAGTAACTTTATGAAATTACAAAATACGTACGTATTAAATATCCAATTTTATAAATTTTCAAATTGCTTGCTTTTACTTTAAGTTTATTGACGTCAATTTAGAATGATTACACAGACAAACAAAAAAATAAAATTGCTCTGTACTTTTTTTAAGACTCACTTTTCTTCATATACATATTTCGACGCACTGAATCCGAATCCATTTTCAGAATCAACTCCTACACCTACAGATGGATGTGTAACGAAAGCCCGGTTTTCATAATCCCGGTTTGTCAAAAATTTTTTTTTTTTGTTAATCCTGATTTTCAAAATCCCGGTTCTGCAAAAATAAAAATTCCGGTTTTGATTTTTATTTTACTTTAAATTAAAATTTTCCTTCACCAGAAGGGCGCCCTGAATTCAAAAAAATATTTCTTTCAAAACTAAGAAACGAGGATTTTGAAAACCGTTATTTCGTAGAAAAGAGAGACTGATTTTGCATAGATCTAAAAAGTAGCTAATAATGGGCTAGATTACCGATACTCAGAGAAGCAGTCATTTTTTGCGAATTTGCTAGAAATGTTATAGACGATAATTGAGCAACCCAATTTGTTGCTGAATATTAAAAAATGGTATTCACGATATTTTTTATTGGTTAGAGGAAATCGTAGAAATTTTGTGAGCGTTTTAATTAAAGTATGCGCATCTTAAATGTTTGTGGAAATATTTATTGATCATATTACGCAAATAAATTTACCGATTTGCGAATTGCCAGAGTATCGAGTATATAACCCAATAGCTATTTGTTTATAAAAAAATTAATTTTTTTTTGTAAACTGAATCAACTTTATTCTTATATATTTGAATGCACCGAATCCGAATCTAAAGTTGGTTTAGCCCTATCACCTCCAGATTTTGTGTAACCACAAAAATAAGCTGAAAATCGTGAAAAAAATCGAAACAACCCATTAATGGGACTGAATGAATTCGGTAACATTTTTTCTAAACTGGATCAATGTTATTCTTATGTATTTCGGTACAATATATCCGAATCTAGAGTCCGGTAAGCCGCCCACCTACAGATTTTGCATAAATCGCAAAAAATAAAGGGAAATCGCGAAAAATAATTGTTAATCGTACACCCCATAATAATAAGAATTTTACGCCCTCATAATCTCATAACGTAAACTTAAGAACTGCCGAAATCTCATAATATGAACTTAGAAACCTCTATAACCCCATAGTACGAACTTAAAAACTGAAATATGAACTTGTAAGCCCCTTTGACTCCATAATATAATATACTTAACCCCCACATCCCCATAATATAGACTTTTACATCCTCCTAATCGCATAATGTGTACTTACCGAGTCCACATAATCCCATAATGTAAACTTACAAATTCTCATAACACAAGAATTTAGAACGTGTACTCCATAAAGTAAACTTTTTAACTCCTCAAGACCAGTAACTTAATCTTTTATATGTACTCTTTCTTAATCATCTCGTTTTCTGTTATATCGATTTTTTTTTTTTCGGAGGATCTGGGCATTGGATTTTTTTTACGCTTTGTAAAAGCAAATTTTAACATGCGACAGTTTGTGATAGTAGCGGCGATATAAGTACCAACCAACCATCCGCACATTGCATACCTCCATGTCAACCTCGTGATGGCCCAAAACTTCCCATATTGTGTTTATCGCGCAAAAGCCATAATTTTAACCAAGATTTTTTTTTTTGTCCTGTAAATCAAGCTTTGTCATATGGGATGTTCATGTTTATTGTAGAATAAAAACTCATCAACAAAAATCCATCCTACCTAGTCTTATAAAAACTATTAGGTACCTTTGCTTAATTTGGGATAATTATCACAGACAACTAAAACTCTTTCTATATTAGATAGATTTAAGTTGTATTGCGAGGAAATTGTACTGTTTAATAATATTAAGGTGAGGTTTTAATATTGTTCCCCAAGGTGTGAATTTGTTCCACTTAAGGCATTATGTATTAGATTCCTTTTCAACTTAATATATAATGGTGTTAACAACTATAACTTTTATTTTGTGGTTTTAACCCTCACCTTGTCGGCAAT
Source organism: Tipula helvola (assembly GCA_963556165.1). Taxonomy (NCBI): domain Eukaryota; kingdom Metazoa; phylum Arthropoda; class Insecta; order Diptera; family Tipulidae; genus Tipula; species Tipula helvola. The sequence continues at coordinate 20,636,968 of OY744483.1, forward strand.
TAAAAATCCTTAATCTTCACTTCAAATACCCAGGTATAGTGAAAATAATATCTCAGCGAAACTCATTTTTTCATCGTTGTGCGCAGCCAACAGTGAAGTAGTTAAAATAAATTAAAAATTCAGAGAAGGGTCGGCTAAGTAATAGTTTTAAAAAAAAAAAAGAATATAAATAAAGATATGTGAAATTTGATTCCATAACATAATGTAATTTATATTGGAAAATATTAAAAATTCTCATTATTTTATAGGTAAATTCTGAAATAACATGTGAAATTAAAAAATATAAAATAAAATTAACAACACCACTGGATATGTAAGTTATACCCATTTAAGGTACGAACTAGGCATATTTAGAAAGAAATGTCATTTTTCGTGTTAAAGCAAAACAATAAAAAAACTCGATTTTAAATTTCAATTTGTTCGATGCAAGCTAATGACATTAAAATTATCTTAAATGATTTCAAAAGTTCTAGTGCTAGCGTATTATCTAAATTAAAATTACATTAATTATTGTGAATAAATTTGAAGAAAAACATAATTTAAAATAGACAAATTCTAACCTCAAAATGTAAACAAATTAGCCTAAATACATCGCTGTGTTTACGCCATTTGTTTTGATGCGCGATAGCTGTCAGAATTTCGCTGAGATATTATTTTCACTATATATAAATGTAAATTGTGTGAATTTCGTATGGGATTCTTTTTAAAACAAGCAAAAATTAAAAAGTTAAACGTTTTCGTTATTCACTAGACTCTCGTATGAGGAACGGCAAAAATATTTTCAAAAGATAGTGGAGAATTTAGCTTCAAACTCGGAAGATGACCAGTATAGATTTCTGCCGGTCAACCATCGGTTTACCATGGATAAAGATGGAACCAAACGGAGGAAAACTCATACAAACATACAAGGGTTAATGGCGCATGACATAATATGCGAGCCATATTTTATTGGGCCCAATCTTAACATCAAGATTTGGGACGATGTTGACACATTTTGCACTTTGTTTGGCGCATCGATGCAGGACATAATTTGTAGACATACAAATAAGAAGGCTGAAAATGAATTTATCAAATAAAATGCGGTAAATCCGAATAAAAAACAAATAATCTGGACGCAAGATCAAATTATATAGCAGTTCGGCAACTTTGAAAACAAAAATTCCTACCCGCTGTATCGATCAACTTTGCCCGTCTGTCGTTTCTAAAGTTTAACGCGTTTTATTCAGATTTCGATGCCACCAGGTAATCCATAATAAAATCCGGTAAGCCGGACCTATTACGTAGAAAGGCAATTACAGATGAAATAAAAGCATAACTATCAATGAGTAGCTGTTCCCCTCTAGAGGTCGAACGAAGTTCACCCATATATACCTTCGAAACCAGAGAAGTGCGGTATTAAAAATTGGTGGACTTGCGATTCCGATACGGGGTACTCCTTGATCGGCAAAATGCCCCCTACTGAATAAAAAAATATACATAACAGAATCTTTTATTGCAAATACACATTTCGGAATTCATACATACAAACTCTCTAATTCAGTTAAAAGTTCAATAGTTATTTGCAGGCTTTACAGATAACAATTAAACTAGTCGACTATTTAATAAAACTTATGAGAAATTTCATACAAAATATGTGGAACAATAAATTATTTACCCAGGTATATACTGTGAAGATGGTCGAAAAACTGTAAAATTTTCAAAAAAATGTACTTAAATATACATAATTTTTCGTAATAACTGATTTTTCATAAATTTCATGCACATTGAGTCACTGAGTCGGAGCTGATTAAAAATTAGTTAAAAAGCCGCGGAGAAATTTAATTGCCAAAATCACGATATTTACCCGGGTATATACCGACAAGGTGAAGGTTAAATAAAACATTTTTGTATGCTAGAAAATGGTTCTTGTTTTGCTGTAAAAATTATTTAGAAAAACTCAATTACTTCGCGGCTCCCTAGAGGGCCACGTGCCACAATTGGAGAAGTAATATTCTAAGGTTTAAAACGAAATAAATAATATGTTTTATTTTCAACTTAACTTTAATTATCAAAGCTTCGAATTCATTCTTCTGAATAATCGAAATATGAAAACTTAACAGTTACGACAGTTGTTGAACATAATTTTTCAGAGTTATCCTGGAAATCTTGAAATTTTCAGTTTGGAGTATTCAACGTTAACTATACAACTTTCAAATTGTGTCAATTTTATAAATTTTCATATTTCCTAGCTTTTACTTTAAACTTAGCTTCTTATCCGCGAATATTCTGCGGATTTTGACCTCAATTTATAATGATTATTGATTATTAACGTATTTCTTGATTCGGATTTTTGAATTTCGAATATATAATTTAATAATTCAAACCAAATTTTAGAATTAAACTTTGTTTTAGATACATATATGATACCTAGGTAATTTGATCGATTATCTGAGTAATTTCATTCAAGTATCTCCACAGGAATTTATTCCACCGAAAACATTTGCATGGTGGTATTAATTCCATTTTCAATATGAATAATTTCGCGCGAATTTAATTCAATTTTTATTTTTTACCTTTAAATGTTGCGGATTTAATTCATATTGAAAACTAATTAAATTGACGCGGAATAAATTCAAGTTTATCGGCGAAATTAATTTATTGAACTAAAATGTCACACACTCCCAATCATATAAATTTCACATAAATTTTTTAAATATGTATTTAAAAAACGGTGAAATTTTGAATGGTTTTTTCGAGAAACGAGTTCCATGATTACGTACGTAGTTTAAGAACAACATTTTGTATTTTCAGAGAATTAGCTTTTATTTTAGATTTAAGATAAATTTAGCATGCGTCAATAGAATAGATTCAGTTTTATTTTGACTTCGTAAAGAGATAATTCATTAATATTTCTCAAATTTTTTTATATTATTTCAAAAATTTAAGTAAATATTTCAAATTAATTACTGTGACAATAAAATGGGCAGAAGAAAAGACATTGAAAAGTGGAGAAAATGAATTTTTATTGATGAAAATTTAATTTTGATGGACGGATTTAATTATTACTTTCACGTTATATGATTAAAGTAGGAACGCGTTTTGATGAAGCGACCCAGCAAAATCGTTGGTTTTATAATATGGGCTGCAATCTCTTATTACGCGACCATCGAATTAAAGTTTTTAAAGAGTACAATGAAAACAGAATCGTACAAAATTATATAAAATGCTCGTCCTCATATCCATACGGCTGTTATAATTAAAACTTGGTTCCAAGCGAAACATATTGAAGTTTTGACATGACCTCTCCCATGATTAGGAGTGTATACCTTCGCGAAAAAAAAACTAAAAAGCTCATTGGGTTATGAAGATTGAGGTGGAATTGAAATATTACTCACACTTTACACACGTTCATGAAAAAAAACTAAAAAAAATTATATTTTAACAATAGATTGAAATGAACTTAACTTTTTATTATTAATTAGTTTCTCGACCGATTTGAATAATAATTAAAAATTAATTAATTCCCAGCAAAAAAAAAATGAATTAATTTTACGCGGATTTAATTCACTTTTCTAAAAAATTGAGTTTGCGGAATTAATTTATAATTAAAAACTAAAATATTTATTATTTATGTATTTTTATTAAAATAAAAAATACTCAACTACTCGAGTATTATCTACTTTGAAACTCGAGTAATTTGGATACCCTACTCGTGTTAGCAACTACATAACATTGTTGTATACCAACTAGAATTTTTTTTTTGTTTTGTTGTAAAATCAATTTAGAAAAACTGAATTACTTCACGGTTCCCTAGAGAAGCGCGGCTCAAATTTTGAGAAGTAATATTCTAAGTAGGTATAAAACGAATTAAAATAATTTGTTTTATTTTCAACTTAACTTTATCAAAATTTAGGGACGATTTTTTTCAAAACTTCAAACCTAAATAAAATTAATCAAATTTTTGATTTCGCAATTAATTAATTCAAAAGATAAGAGCACGGTCGAACAGAATATCTACCGGCAAATCAATCAATAATATTTATGGTTAAAATAATGCTACTATCATAAATGCTTGAGCTCATAAATATTATGTTGATTAACACAATAAAGTAAAATAAAAAGTCTAAAGTTTGTTGTACACTTCTTATTAATTACATAAAAGTAGAAAAATTATCGAACCATTTTCGTAATCATATACAATCAGCCATAAATCAAATTTTTCATCTCCTATCTTCATGCCAAAGCGTTCATCAACTCTTTCAAAGTAAACATTTTATTGCAAATTGTTTATATTTCTCTCATCTTAATCCTAAAACAAATTAACAATAACAATAAAATAAACAAGTGAAAAGAGTGCACTAAGTAAATGCGAGCAATATTTTTATAAGGCTTATCATTATGTTTTCTTAATTTCAAATACCACATATTTTAAAAGCTGGATGATTTAGTATTCGCCCGGGTGCCATAAATTTTCGTCTATACATTGTAACTGAAATTACTATTTAAATATGTATAGAGTCAAATAAAACTTAGTAGTCAATTAAAATGCACATCACGATACGATTAAATAGAAAAAAAAAAAATATTTAATTACATATCATATATCGTTTTTATTTTTATTTAAAAATAAATCGACCTTATTGATTTGCGCTATTTCTTATTATTCTTTGTGTACGCACTTTTGTTTGTTACGTACTATATACTACTTGTCTGTACATATTATTATTTATAGTGTTTATTAAGAAAATTAACGAAAATCAAGACGTTGTTGTACAAACAAAATATAAATTGTCTTTCGTTGCTAATTTAATAAAAAATTCTTCTTTTTTATTTTGGGACTTTCCTTTAATTATCATGAAATATATGTATTATGTATTTTAAAAATTCAATAAGTTTCTTATCTATTCCGCACAAAAAAAAAAAAAAAAATGTTTAATAGTATGCCCAACACGTGATCTAAACAGCTTTTTTAGATTATTATTAATACGGAATTACTACCACAAGTGGAAATATAGCAACGAATGTAAAAAAGTTTAGTTGAAAACAGCTGATGCAAGAAAATAGCAAGTCACTATGTTGGTTCACCACCACTGAACTACAAGGTAACAATTAGGTATTAACCATGCTTAAAGATTAGCGTATTTGGCTTAATTAGGGGCTAATTTTTTCATATATAGATATTATGTGATATCAGGTATGACTCAAACACCCAATTGAATTATAATCGCATCGATAAAGTCAATAAAATATTTTAATTATTACAAAATATGTTCTAGAATTATTAATTTATTTTTTTTGTAAAATCAGCTGTTTTCAACATTAAGTTTTTAAATTAATTAGTTTGCCTGTGACGATCATCTGTTTTTTGAATAATAACGAAAGTATTTGTCAATGATCGTCATTTTATGCTGTTGCTGTTAAATGAATGACCTCATTTCTTGGAATTCAAATTTACATTCGTCACAAAACAATACACATAGGAACCATTAAATGTTTTTTTTTTTAGTTTTCGTACAATTCTATCCATTCTTTAACAAACAAAAAAAAAAAAGAAACCAAATGAATGATGTGGCGAGTGGCTGAGGGAAAAGTTAAGAGTTTCAAGTCTAATTTTTGGCAGAGATTCTCGTTATTTCGTGCCTAAATTTACTTCCTAAAATGTAATTTCGAAATTATTAATTTTATCAAAATTTTGGGGTTTTTGGATGGAAAATTAGTTTCTAGCTTATCTCAAGATCACATTATACAACCTTTTTGTTCGGTTTACATATAATGTTGATGTGGCTCAAGTATATATAATATTTAAAACTGAAAACCTTTTTGGTCTCGTCTAGGTCATTACACCTGTCAGATACAATTTTAATTAAAAATGTCAATGTCATGTTTACAATTTGTTATGAGGTAATAAAGAATAAAAAAATGTTTACTAACCATTAGGTCCATATTTGGCTTGATTTGCTTTTACTTGTTCAAGTGATAATCCTTTTTCTCCATCTACTCTAAAATAACTAGTTACTTCTTCGACGGTTTTACTATGGCCGTCCTCCATGGTGATACTATTCTATATATTCCGGCAGTTCTGTAACAAAAAAAATTAGAACAAAATCAAAAAGAAAAATTATCTCACAAATAAATGGAACTAAAAAACTAAAAAATTTATGTTTAAAATTATGTACACAGTGTTTTTGTCTATACACTATCAATATACATTTATATATATATATTTGTATGAAGGATTTATTTATTTATCTTCCGATATTATTCGCGCACCAATTATTTTATTATAACGGGAGTTTCTTATTTTTATAAATTTATATTTTTATTTTAAGGTTATGTTTTATACAATATTTACAAATTACAACCGGTCATAATTATAATATTGCACACTTCAAAATTGTAATTCAATAATTTCAATATAAATTATATTATTGCAGGTCCACGTGTTTAATTTCCAAATATGTAATATAAGTATTTAATTTGGAAAATGGCACAATGAAATAAAAAAAAAAAAAAAAAAAAATTCGCAGAGCATCGAAACACTTACGTGGTAAACTTTGATAGAGCACTAGACTAGTATAGTTTTTTTTTTTTTTGTTTTCTGCGATTTACAACAACAATTTTGTTAAAAAATTAAAAAAAAATTTTTTTGTAACCTTAAATTTCACAAAGATCACAATACGAGAAATTGATTTGTATTCTAAATAATTTTTTTCTCTTTTCTATGTAATTAAAATAACTAATTTAACTAAATTTATGCTTTTTTTAATCATAAACTATTAGAAAAATTAAATTTACTAGTAAAATTTTCTAACAAAGTCGTCATTTTTTTTTAATGGAACAATCGACTGACACGAGAAAAATGAAGTAAAATTTTTTTTTCTTGTGTAGTGTATGATAAAGCTGGACTGATAACAACAATTTGGTATTGACAATACAATATATGAGTCAATGCAATTTATTTGGGAAAGTGTACAATATTGATGAATTATGTATGACAATTTGTAACGTTTTCGCTGACATTGACCGTATTTATATTATGATTACAGGTAATTGACAGTTACTTAGTTAACTTTTCGACTTTTAAATTGTTTTGAAGCATTTAAAATCTAATCGCATGAAAAAGTATAACAGTTTATTAAAGTATAACACTATAAACGCGCGTTTAGCGTGACACCTATAGTTGAGTATTGTGAAACAAGGTAAAACATGGTTAAAAACGTTAAAATTATGTCTGTCGTATTTATATATAAATTCTATTTATAAATGAAAAGCAAAATATTAATATGTAGGTAAAAATAGAATTATTTTTATTACTATCTTTTATTTTTATTTTTTTTTTTGTTTTTGGAAAAGAAACACTGTCGTATTATTATTATTATTTTTTGTTATTTGGACGATATTCAAAAATAAAAAAATCTTTTTTGTGTTTTCTTTCCGTTTAAAAAAAAAAAGAAAAAAAAAGTCGGATAACACACACGAATATTATTTAAAGATTTTCTATTTTAAGAGCACAACGAACAAATTTATTTTATATAACTTTCATGAAAAATATTTTTTTTTTTTAATATTATTAATATTCATAAATTGTATTTATAAATTATTATTTTTATTTTTTTGAAAAATACTGTCCAAAATACACGGGTTACATATTTCATATTTTATGTTTGCATTTATTTTTGAAATCGTATTATATAAAAGAAAAAAAAATTCTGTTATATAACTTAAAATTCACTTCACTTGTTATTATTATTTGGAATGCACAATATTATTATTATTATTTTAGTAGGTAAATAAATCCTTCATACAATTGATTTTGAATAAATATCCTTTTATATTTTGCACTTTAAATATTATTATTTTTTAACCACACAACAACCACTTACTTAAAATAAAGGCGCTCGTTTTAAAGACACCTTATTAAAAAAAAAAAAAAAAATAATAATTTATAATTTATTTTTAATTATAAATTAAATTATAAAGAAAAAAAAATATTGGTTATATGCTTATTATATAAGAAGGCCTTATGCCGCCTAGCTTTAAAATTAAAATAAAATAAAAATTTTATTTTTTTTAGCTAGAGGCTAAAAAGGATCGTATTCTTGACAAAAGAGCAACGACGACTGATCAAGTGGGAGAGTTATGATCACTAAGACAATTTACAATTTTTTTTTTTTTTTTTTTAATTTTTTATTTTTGTGTATTCGATTTTCTTCGCCCCGACTTGATGCCTGGTGTTGGCTATCGACTTTGGCTAAGATCCCAGATGGCCTTTCCCGATTACCCGGGAAAACAGTTATAGAACAAATAAAATTAATTAACAAGAAAACCCGAAACACACGAATTATAATTCTCGAGTTTTTCGTTTTTATTTATGTGTGTACTACTATTACTATATACATAATATTTTTTCATTAAAGAGAAGAAAATCAATTTTCTTTTTTTTTTTTCATCTTGAGATTTTTATTTCTGTTTTTCTTTTTTGAGAAACTAATTATATTTATTTATCCCAGGGTTGTATTAAACAAATATTAATTTTACGATACATAATTTAGCCCTAAAAAAATTATACACATGGGAGAGATCTATTTTTGGGATGTGATTTTCTCGAGTGTGTGTACACATGAATTTTCCCCTGCATTAATACATTTTATAATTAAAATTTGTGTTTTGATTCGGTCTAGGTCAACATCGGGGTCCCATTGTGAATCATGCACACACTCAATAAATTATGACATTAAAAAAAAAAAAATTATTTAAAATTAAAAATGGCGTCTTTTTACATTTACTACGATAACCGTTTTTTTGTTCTTGGCTCATTTTAATTACATAAACAAATTTTTTGTCGATCATTTTTTTTTTGTGTGTGAACTTGAAATAATTATATATATTATTTTTAAACTTTGTGAAAAAGTGTATTACTTTTAATTATCTTTTAGTTTATCGTATTTTTTAGTTTATGAAAATAAAAAAAAATATATTTTTAAACAAAAGAGCTAATGCAAAATATCTATATATAGATTTTCTAGGACGTCAGATAAATATTATATATTTAAACATAACATCTCGTCTAGATGATGTTTGGACGTACAGACAATTAATTTTTTTTTTTTTTTTTTTTTTTTGTGTAAAAATTTACCTGATCATAAATTAATTACACAGAATAGAAAATCTATTTGGCAAAAAAATGTTAATCGTGCGATCAACATACAACATGATCTGATCTCTGATCCCAATTTTTTTTTTTTTTTTTTTTTGTAATTTTATTTAAAACAATTTTAACGTGACATTGGGTTCGATTTTTCTTTTGCAGAATATTTCTAAAAATAAAATGGCGTCTATTTTTAACGTCTTTTTATATTGTTCTATGTTCTATATACTACCGTTTTTATTAAATCAATTTGTTCAAATAATCCAATTATAATCCTGATTAATTAATCCAGGAGGTGTTTAATAATCCAATTTCGAGTTTTTGTGTGTGTTGTGTTTTATTTTTATTATATGCAAAATATAAAAGGACACTTTTCACTGTATATTTATAAATATATTTTTCACATTAATTTTAATTTTTTGTTTTCTCCACTTTATCACTTTTTTTTTTTTAATAAATATAAACTAACTAATTAAATTACTAATGCACATCAAACAAACAAACAACCAACCAACCAAAAAAAAAAAAAAATTAATTAATAATTAAATTAATAAAAAAATAAAATATTTTATTAATTTTAATTTAATTATTTTTTTTTATTCTATCTATTATAAAAACCGACCTGTATTGGAAGGTCGTAACAATCGGCAATGATGTAAAAACTGTTCTCCCTTTTATAATTTTTAAAATATTTAATACGCAAGAAAAAAAATTATTTTTAAAAATTTTCGGAAAAAAGAACCGATCCCAGCGCGACAAGTAGATAATTACGTGAACTACAAGGGGGTCACCGGTGGTTGGCAACGGGCCAAAAAAACCGAAATTATTTGTTTCACATTCACATACAAAAAAAAAAAAAATGCGGCTGTTTTGAAAATATCTAAATTTTTATGGTACACAAAGAGAAAAAGATAGCAAAATTTTCATGATGCTATTGATGATTCAAATTGAAAAACCTGGGAAGAATTCTTTTTTTTTTGTTTCTCATTTTATTTTTGATTTCTCGTAAAGGTAGCATTTTTAATTTGTTTGTGTAACGTCCAATTTATTTTACTACTTAAGGTGATAATTGAAACCGGTACCAAACATGTGTGCGATGATATTCAATGAAATAACGTCAATTTTTAGTAAATTGAGTATATCGGTTGCCCGGTTCTGGAATAATTAATAAATGAAATTATTTATAAAATGTTGATGGAAGTATATAAATGAGTTTGAGTATCAAGCGTGGGCAAACTTTAAGCAGAGCTGCTCTACGCTCTACCGTTTTAAAAAATATATAATTTTGTGACTGAAAATTAACATGTTACAATGAAAATGGAGAGGCTCCATAATTATTTTTTCATGTGCCGTGGCTTCGTTAAAATTATTTGGAACTGATGATGAATAAATATCCGGAACCGGTCTTCCATTTTTAAAATTTAAGATTATTATATAAAGAATGTAATTATTTTTAACAAATAATTATTTTTTCGTTTTTAAATATTTTTTAATTTGTTTTAAATTTTATTTAAAATTGTGAAAATGTTTAATTGTGAATTATTAGTATTAGCATGTTTTTCAGCTTTAATGTAACCAATGTTTGACACTAGGCTTATATAACAGATCAGCTAAGAACAATCCGAAGGGAGAATTTTCAAAAAAAAATTTGAACAAGTTGAATACCACATTACCTTACTGAGGATCACCGGTGACCCCAGCGGTGCTACGAACAAACTCAGTGCCGTGACCCCAAGGCAACAAGTTAATTTTTTTTGCAATATGCCGAAACATGTTTTAACTAGAATAGAAAAAAATTAGTTTTTACATATTATTATTATTGTTAAAGAGCCATGTGAGCATCAATATTCAGGTTCTTAATGAACCTGATAATACTGCCGGCCGGTGAGCGATACATCTAGCTGGGCTCATTGCTCTCCCTCATAGATGTTTACATGTTCTTTTGCTAGAAAGACGGTGGCATTGGTACTCAAGAACTTCGAGAGGGCAGTCCACTCCCGTATATTTCTACCACTGCGCCAAAAGTCGCCCGTAGCCCACCCATCTTTACTACAGGAAGGCTAAATAAAACTGGAGGGTGCCTGGTATCCAGAGTCTGCAAACTTTGGACTGGTATAACCTATCAGTCATGCATCCATCGGCATATGCTGTTCCACTCCACCTTAGATTAAGATTTTTGTAGCCTGTACCAAATGGTCTCAGTTACCAGTGGTTGCCACGAGGAGGCAGGACGTACACTTGCGAATTGTGACTACTTTACTCCTTACACAATTGGACCCATCACGCAGCTGCTTAATACATGACCAGAACAGCTTGTAGAATAATCTAATTAACTTTGGTCCCTCCCTCTAATAGACACCAAGCCACGGTAGTATTTTACATAAAACAAAACTATTTTTTTTGTACAACACAGAGAACAAATAAATATAATTTTGTATTATTTATATTTAGAACAAATAAATATAATTTTAGTTTTACGTAAAACCAAATTTTTTTCTGTTTTAGCTGAAACATCTTTCATTTTATACAATGCAATTGTTTTTGTAAATTTAGCAAAGAATTACAGCAATAGTAGTCTATTATCTCCGTCGTTATTTTAGTTGTTTACTTTTTTCGAGTAAAGGGCTAACCAGCGAATCAGTAATACCATTGACAGACACAAAAATTATCGCGATAATCTCAGATCGCGATTTCATCTTCATTTTAAAAATGACATCAAAATAAAATATTTCTATTTCTATTATATTTTCTGTCTCTTTTTTGTATTTTATGTTTATCGAGTTTATACAACTAGATTACGATAATCAAATTATGAAGCGCGGTAATCATGAAAGAATTAAATTCGTGTTGTGACAGACTGAAAAAAATAACAACATAATCTCGAATTCGCGATTAGCTGATTTGTGTCTGTCGGGGGTATAAGAATCCTTAAAGAATTTGACGAAATTATTTCCTTACAGAATATTTGACATATTGGCCACCGAATCCGTAACAACGGACAAATACAGCATTAAACTTGTAATGTGAATAGGAAAATTTATTATTTTTAAAAAAAGTGTGCTGTGAAAATTTTGATGTATGTAAATCACTGTGTTTACTTACACTAGGATCTCACGAAATCAACTATCGTTTACATTAACTTTTATGAATCAACGTATCACAATATAATTTTCTCTGTATGTGTTGTTGTATATTTAATAAAAGAAACACCAAAATTATTATGTCTTTTACTTTAGCCTGTCTTCGACCAACTCTTTCTATTTTTATTTTCCTTTTATTTATTTCACCTTCAGCTTCACCTTACATTAGTATTACCACATGTATATAAATTATCCTTTAAAGTTGATGTTGCCATTCTTACAAAATACATGAATAGAATACACATCACTTCGCTTTTCAGGCTTAATTTTAATTATATAATTTCAAATTACAAAAAATCTTTTATTTACTTTATTATTATTATTAATTAATTCTTTTTTTTTAAATTCAATTTATTTTAATATCTAATAAAATCCTTGTGTGTAGGAACCTTCACTTGTCGACCATATCTTGTACTATAATTTGTAATATTACTATTATTACCATCATTCTCAATTTTATTACTTTCAACATTAATAAAACTATTTTTAAAGTAATTTTTTATCAGGGTAGGATCTGTACGGGATGTTCCATTGCATATACCTGTGATACTATTTTGTTTTTTATCAAAACTTTCATTTACGGATTATAAAACTATAATCTGGTTCTACAATTTGAAATTCCTGAGAGTTCTGCGATTTTTTCATGTGAAACGTATTTCTTCGGACTATATTATTATTCTCATTTAAAACATTATATGATCTAGGATTACTCATCTCTGATACAACTCTTCCCTTCTGCCTTGTTTGATAACTACATTATCTCCCTTTTAAAATAAATTTCCTTTTTTATCGCTGTTTTATCGTAGTAATTTTTAATTTTTTCATTACGCTTTATCAAACTATTTCTAAAATCTTTCTGTATTTTTGGTATCAATAAATTTTTGCTAATTGGAAATTTAGTCCTAGCACGACGACAAAATAAAATTTCAGATGGCGAATATCTGGTACCGGCAACTGGTGTATTTCGATATTCCAATAACATGGTTTCCATTTCTATTTCGCTTTCATTTGATTTACGCAACATTTGCTTACAAATGTGTACCGCTTTTTCGGCTAAACCATTCGATTTTGGGTAGTTTAGACTTGACGTATTAATGTCAAAATCCCAATTTTGACTAAACTTTCTCATTTCATATGACGAAAACGGCATATTATCCGCTATTATAGTTTGTGGTATGCCATGGCAACTAAATATTTTCTTCATTGCTTCAATTACTTCGAATGAATTTTTACCTTTCATTTCTCTACCATCACTAAAAAACTTTTACCAGCAAAATCTAATATATCACATCACACTATCTCAAATGGTAACTCTGGAATTGGACGCTGTTGAAGTTCATTTTTAATATTGTTACTGCGAAATTTCTCATATACTTGGCATTTTTCAATCATTTTTTCTATATTACTATTCATATTTGGCCAATAAAGAAGCGTTCTTGCTCTAGCTTTCGTCTTTGCAATTCCTAAATGCGATTCATGCAACAATTCTAACATACTTTGTATTAAACTAATTATTATTCTATTATTAAAAAATATAAATAGGTATACAATAATGATCTTTTAACAAATTATTGTTAATTTCTTTTGGGTCTAAACAAAAACGAATTTGTCCGTTTGACTTTTCAACAATCACTAATTTACTAACCCGTTCTCTAGCTGTGTTTACTTTTTTAATTATATTTGCTTTACACAAACTTTTTAATCCCATTTTAATTTTATCGACTAATGATTTAGGTATTCTGTTCGGTGGACTCGAAATTGGTACCGCATTGGTTTTTAAAACAGGTGAATATTTTTCTTTGAATTTACCTATACCCTCAAATAAATCATTATATTTCTTGAGAAAAACCTCTTTAGGCATTACTATTGAATTTATGCTTCTACTGACCAAACCTAATCTGCTACACGTCTCATGACCTAATAAAGCGCCCGAACAATTATTTACCACTACAAATCTTTCTATTGCGAATTTATTTGCACTTTTAATTAATAGATCAACTTCCACCACTGTGCTAACATTATGACCACCGTAAGCTTCTAGCTTTGTCGAACAATTCCGCAAATTATCTGAATTTAACTTTAATTTAGTAACACACTAAACGGAAGAATGTTGCAATCTGCACCCGTATCTAATTTAACTTCTACCATTACGTCATTTATTTTAAGTTTTTCTACCCACTTGTCATTAATATACTCTATTCTTTTAATTGAATCTATATACAGACTGCTTGTATCCGGTAAATTTTCACTAATTTGTTTCACCACATTCTTTCTACAAGCTTTACTAAAATGACCGTGAGCACCACAGGCATTGCAATTTTTATTAAAAGCAGGACACTGATTTTTTGCATGATATCTTTTACACATTGTACAAACAATCTGATCAATATTTTTTTTATATTCGCGATTATTACTAAAATTTATTTGATTAGGACGACAGTACTGAAAATTCCTAGCTTTATTTTGTCCAAAATTCCCTAATTCGTGATTATTTTTATTTCCTTGTTGTGGTTTTCCCATGGTTACTTTTGACATACTGTTTACATTATGACCTTTAAAGACTTTCAGTTGAGCTTGTATTGCTTCAGCTATCCGACAATATTCTATTGTCTTTTCATATTCCGCGTCTTCATCCATTAATTTGACGATTTTCTCCTGTAGTTGCTTATCAAACAGCCCCATTACTATTCTGTCTCGTAAGATCGATTTCTCCTGTGCTCCAAATTCACAATCGATTACTAACTTTTTTAATTCCGTCAAAAAATGATCAAATGGTTCAAATTCGTTCTGCGAACAAATACCTTTAATATAACAAATTTTTCCTGGGATAGCAATGTTTCTTAAACGCTGCCAATACCTTTTCGATTTATTTTTTGTCCTCATTTTCAATTGTTAATGTGTTGAAAATGTCAATTGCATCTTCTCCCACCATGTTTAAAAATATTGCAATTTTTCGTGCATCGTTTTCTTTGTTATAGTCCGCAGCTTCCATATATAAATTAAATTGTTGCTCAAACCGTTTCCAATTTTCGCATATATTGCCTTTTAAGTTGAGCGGCGCTGGCTTATTAAAATTCGACATCGTGTTTTATAAAAAATCTATTATTTTTTTAATCATTCGCCTTGTTTTTTATTTAATTTATTATAAATTTTGTTTGGGATACAAATTAGGGTGTGTTGGGTGCGTCTCAATAGGGTAGGGATTGACCGTCTACAGCCATGTATCTTGTGGTCTATATTCCAACGGTGCAACCAAGGCTGAGCAAATTACATTACACTGAGTAATTAAAATACTTTTACGAATTACAGCAAACTCAGTAATTAAATATTGAAAATTAATTTAACTGAAGGAATGTGGCTAATTGAAAGTTTAATTTGAAAATTAATGAAAAATAATAGGCAAAGATTTCTTCTCGCGAATTTTTAAGTTTAACAAAAGGTAATGGCCTTTTCACATGAATCGCGTTTTTACTCGTGCGAATAAATGTTTTACTGATTTCTCCTAAATTATATGGTAACATATGTATATATACTTGTCGCTTAAAAAATAATTAATAAACAATTCCGAATATACTCGTAGTATAAAGGCAGTGATTCATGCAAAAATTTGTCATTTAAATAGCTGTTACTTTTTTTAAGGTAATGTAATTTAGCCTGAAAGGCAAACAAATTTGCCGTATAAATTTGCCGCATTGAACGATGTTTAATTTTCTATATTTTTGCCTTAAAGGCATTTAATTTGCCTTAAAGGCATTTAATATTGCCTATTTGATGCGTCTATTTTTATTACCTTAAAGGCAAAAATCGTACATGTATCATTGCCTTAATTGAGAATTTTTTTAGCAAACGCAAAATTTGGAAAAAAAAAATATTTTCATGGTGGTAATTATTTTTGAGCAAATTTTAAAGCAAATATTTGTTATGTTTACGGCAAGATTTAATTTGATACTTAATAAGCGTCTTTAGAAAGTGTTAACGCTTGTCCATTTTTTATTTATTCTAATACTTCTTCCTTCTAAACTTTTGTCATTAATAAAGTTGCTTTAACAAACCGTAAATATTGTAGCGGGATACAAGTGCGGGAAGGGCACCATTGCAAAACGAGTAGGAAAATTGAAGCACGGGTTACAGCGACGGCTCCAATTATATCAGTTTTGTAATGTTTGAAATTCAAGAATTATTCATAACTAACGAACCTGCGTGGGACATTTTTGTATTTAGTGAATAATAAAGAAAATATTTTAATTTGTATTAATTATTATTGTAATGAGTTTGGATAAATAATATTTTTTGGTGACAGAATTAACAAAGTTTTTTGCGTTCCCAATCTGGTGCAATTAATATATAATTATAACTGAGTAACTGACCAAGCGAAAAGTACGGATTTTCCAAATTCAAACCAGCTATTTTCAGTGATTGACCTTGGACATTATTGATTGTCATTGCGAAGCAAAGCGCATTGGAGACGGAATGGGCACTAATACGGAATGAGCACATCTCCTCCTTTACATTTATCAGTAATAACCGTTGTTTCAATTACATTCGGTATCAGTTTCTTGCACAAAGTCGTGTTGCGTTGCACAATTACGGAAAAATGATTATTGATGAACCACTTTCAAAAATAGTATAAGCTTTGGCATTCCAGATGGCTCTAAAGAATTAAGAAATACTGTTATAGCTTATACTTCTCAGCTCAGATTGAGTTCCGATTGAATTTCATCATTCTTGAGAGTAAAAATTGCACGTTTGCGAAACCCATCACGCTTCTTGAAGTTGTTTAAAATATTTAGAAAACCTTCTAAAAAGACTAATAGCATAACGTTGATTGGTCTTCAGCTCTCTTCTTGGCGCATGAAGTAAATTTGTTAAAACTTGCGAGTCATTGTCAAGTAGAGGAAGAAGTGAACCAACTTTATGGTAAAACTGTCCATGTACTTTAAACATGGGCACCAAACCTGTATTGAAAACAACATGTGTTGTTCGAAAAGATATCATTTGAAAGCATAGTTGTACTTTCGAATGTTCTGTAGAAAGTGTTTGAAGAGAATCTGGTGGCTTTCACAGAGGTGAAAAATTGACTTACCCATTCGTTCAACATATTCTGGGTGATTCATTGTGAAACTTTGATTATAAAGCATGGCAATGCAAACAAATATTATCTATTTGTCCAATTAAAATATTGAGATGAATCTTTCTTTTGATCGGACATATCATAAGTGATAGTTTCCAAGCCGTGTATCACGTCACTTAGTTCTTTTAGTAGCTCTTGAAGTAGAAAATCTGTTTTAAAGTTGCTGAATACGTAATTTATGTTGCTAGATTTTTTCAGCTCCTCTTAACTCACAATTTCTCAAACGATGTTCTTCAAGACGAATTTCACGTTGATCAAGTGTTTCAGTAGCTTGTGACTTTCCAGCTTAGGTAAGGCAGCTTCAAGATGAGTTTCACGTTGATCGTAGGTCTTTCAGCCGCTCTTGTGGTTTTCATCTTCTTCAATTTTGCTGTAACTTGTTCATTAGATGATTTTGCTGTAACTTAATCCATTATATCTTTAACGGTTTAGGCAAAAATTCGACATTGCCTATAAACATAAAGTAAACATATCGATTCACAAACTGTAAACTGAAAACACAAATCTAATAAGGATATACTCGTACTACATATGCACTTGAAGTAATAATCATATTGTTCTAATGTGCGTAAACAAAAGGGATTGACGGGCATTCGGATGTGTACAATTCACAAAACAATTAGGTACATACAATTACAAAACATGTCCACTTCAAAGCGTTTCACAATGCGAGCTGTGTTTGAACATGACATTACGAAAAATAACAGAAATTTTTAAAACTAAGCCGGTTTTACGTGTACAATATTTTGCAGCAAAGGATATTTCTTGTAGAAGATGTAAATTTAAAATTAAAGATTAGTACTTTTTCCCCCATTGAATAATATGACGATACGTGTTCAGGCAATGTTGATATTATTTATGACATTAACATTTTATGATCTATCGATTTTTCATTGATTTGTAATTGATTATAGCAATATTCTACAATTGGATTATTTTTTTCATTTAGTAATAAAAAATTTATTGCATTAGTGTCCATTTGGCCATTTGATCAGCATAGATTATCGCATATTTGTTTTCGATACACTTCAATTTGTAATGGTGGTGCATCAACGCTTTTTGTCTAGCGTGGATCTTTCTTTAACTATCTAAAGAGTATCTATACACTATACCTCAAACTGCCACAGTATGAAACTTTCAGCGTTCATTAATTTTTCCACATTTGTGTGTTCTTCGGTTACACATTGCCATTTTGTTATTATTATGTTTTATTTTTAAGTCGGTTAATTTCGTGATTAAGTTAACTTGAACTGGAATGAACTAACTGGCTCAAATAATTTTTCTAAAAATAGGATAATGATTTTTTGTTAGAAAGAAACGGGACTTACTCGCTGAAATCAGAAGTCAATCGAAAATTCATCAATGCAAAATTTTGATGAACAGGGAACTACGTTGTGCGGAAAGAGATGAAAAATGAAATATCTTAAAAATAATTATGAGTTGTCTTCATTTTAGCTCCACGATTTATAAAGGATCATTCGTCGATTCTCCCTTCATTCCCGCCACTTATGCTAAAATTAAATTACAAAATGATTTTATAATAAATAAAAATAATTGAAGTCATATCTCCATAGATGTCACTTCGCAAGCAGATAATTGTTTCGGCATATAGTATCGAGCTATACATGTTATTGTTGATATTGGCTTGGCCGTTGGTATATACTTATTATTTGAGGCATAGCAAACAGACAGTGAATTTTGGTCGATGATGGATATTAAACAAATTGCTTTAAATAGTGGGAAAAGATTAAATAAATCAATGGTATCAAAGGATTTTTTTTAACTATAATAAATGAGAACAAGTGTTTTCTGAATTAATCAATGCGTATTCATCATTATTACTTTTGTTTATAATAATCAGCGAAAATGAAATATTTATCATCGTTTATATAAATATTGTGTATAACACTATTTTTGCTCCCACTGTTTCTCTGGTTTCATATTTTTTTTAAACTCCCTCATTTTATTTTAGAACCATACGGTTGAAGAAATTTCCAATAAGCTTGGTTAAGAAGTGGGATTGATGATTTTGTTTGACAAATATGTGGGACTAATTGAACCAGGCTACATATTAATGGAGAACGAATGTAGGTATGTATGGCAACTTCAAAATTGAAACCAGCTCATATAGAAAAATATTGGTATACAGCAACTATAATAAAACACCATAATTTATTTGGTATTAAAGTTTATTATTTCAAATTTAACCCTTTGCGGTCGTATGTCTACTCTCAGCCACCACAGCAGAAAACCATACTGCACATCGATTTTGGTCGCAAATGAATTTGTTAAAGTTCCACATTGTGTTTAATTGTAATTAGTAGGGCATGGATAGATTAATCGATAAATCGATTGTCCGATTAATCGGTGGTTACTATTCGATTAATCGAAAATTTATTTTCTCGAATAAAGTGTGAAACAACAATAACAAAAAATAGCCAATTTCCATCCTACTTGGCCAGATTCCAGAACTTCCTATACAAATCATTTTAGAATCCTATATCCATTGTACCAGTCGAGTTTCATCATATTCCGTTAAGAAAAAGCCAAGTTCCACCCTATTTGATTATATTCCTTGACTTCATCTAAAAATCCTTTTCCAGGACTTTAAGCACATAATAAGGCATTTTCGCTTCTCAAAATATTTAAAACAAGAATTAATATATTTTATTTTTCTTCATATTATTGCATTTATTATGTATTACTGTTCGTTTTAACGAAAATTAATTCCGACCAGCATGACAACATGTACTATAAACTTAATACGACCGCAAAGGGTATTATTATTATTATTACTTGAGGGCCATGTGGGGGCTCAAGCCACCCCGCACTGCGACCTAAAAGATCTTTTGTGCATCAAGCCCTACTTAATTATCCGTCCAATCAATATTCAGGCTCTTAATGAACCTGATAATACTGCCGACCGGTACGTGATACATACTATCTGGGCTCATTGCTCTCCCTCCTAGATGTAATAACATTTACTTCTGCTAGAAGAGCGGTAGCATTGGGACTCAAGGACCTCGAGACGGCAGACCCACTCCCGTATATTCCTATCCGTGCCTCGTCTACCGTTTTGATTTTACTCTTGCGAGTTGCTGGGACATACTATCTGGGCTCATTGCTCTCCCTCCTAGATGTTTACTGTTGGAAGTACTTCTACACGCGATACATACTATCTGGGCTCATTGCTCTCCATCCTAGATGTTTACTGTAGGAAGTACTTCTACACGCGTTACATACTATCTGGGCTCATTGCTCTCCCTCCTAGATGTAATAACATTTACTTCTGCTAGAAAAGCGGTAGCATTGGGACTCAAGGACTTCGAGAGGGCAGACCCACTCCCGTGTATTCCTTCCCGTGCCTCGTCTACCGTTTTGATTTAACTCTTGCGAGTTGCTGGGAATAAAAAAGTCACCTGTAGGTCACCCAGGTTTACTACAGGAAGGCTAAATAAAACTGGAGGGTGCCTGGTATCCAGAGTCCGCATATATAGACTGATTAACCTATCAGGCATTCATCCATCGGCATATGCTGTTCCACCTTAGATTAGGGATTTTTTGTCAAGGTTTTCTCCTTTAGCGCCGTACTTTAGCCTGTCACAAAAGGCCACATTCTGCCTATTGGTTACAGTTACCGGTGGTTGCCGCGAGGAGGCAATACGTACACTTGCGCCTACTGGAAGGTTACGGAGCCCCTTCCAGTAGACGCCAAACCACCACCGCAAAGGGTAAAATGTGACAATGATTGCATTTAATTATTGTTATTGCATGATCATTGCAAACTGGTCGCATGCCAATCGAACAACATTTACGAGTTTTTCGCTGAAATGTCAACATCGACCGACAAACATAGCAGCTTCCAACATTTGAGCGTGAATTTCCTGATGTAGATGGAGCTGACGCTGCAGTAGCAACAACCAGATGTCCTAACATGCACTCTATCCCAGTTTTGCTGGAAAACTGAGGCATCACTTTTGAATTCGGGACACGATTTCCAATTGGTGCTATTGCTAATTGCTTACCCAGATCCTGCAAAAATGTGCGTTGACACAATGAAGACTTAGTGGTAACCCGATTATTTTTGGAATAAATGATGTACGATGCTGGAGCTGCGACAACGACCATATTATAAAACATGGCTTGCGGCATGGCTTTTGCCCATCGTATCAACACCACCCCTTTTTTGTTTAATTATTTGTGTCCATTGTCGACAACAAATGCTGTGTTTTTTTATAATAGCTCTGACAGACTGCGGTTTAATAAATCCGATTTAGTGGATTTTTAGAGTTTAGTCGCAGTATTTCAATCTCAATTTTAGCTAATCGCTTTGTTTTGCATATAATACTTGAACGAGTTTAACTAAATCGGATTTTTTAAACCGCAGTGTGTCTAGGGGGTTAGTCTCGATTAATTTCTATAAATTACCTCCAGACTTTCTCTATTTTTGTAGTTGAATTGCAAATAATTCAGTTTAATTTTATACAATAGGACCTTTTACGCTACATTTAATCGTTTTTAATTCATTTCCTTGAGTTATACAACTTATTAATCTAGTGTTAGGTAATATTATTTACCGTAATCCACAAGTTTTTTGGCGAAAAAGAATGAAAAAATCGAAAAATGAACCTGTTTATCATTTTTCGTAAAAGTTGCTCAAAATCTAAAAGATCATAGTAACATTTTGAAAGAAAAAAAAATTTAGTATATCCGTCTCAATTTTATATATAGATAAAATGTATTCGCACTTTTCCTCATTTTATACTTTTGGAATAACAATATATGTATGTACATATAATAAAAACAACAATGACGTAGCGTTGTCAAAATAAATACAATTCTTAGTGCTGCGAGTGCCAGTATTTTTAAGTGGATGATAGAAGTAACTACAATTTCCGATTCTTTTTTGGCAAATATCTGAAATTTTGAATAGATATCTATCGAGACTTACATACAAAAAAACACAGCAAAATGAGACGATACAATTTTTTTTGCCGCCCCGGTGTGGCACAGTGGTTAGCATGCTTGCTTTAAGCTCCGGAGGTCCCGGGTTCGATTCTCGGCGGGTGATGAAAAAATCACGGCTGGCTAATGTAGGATCAATGAATTAATCATTCATTATCCATTAAGAAAGTTGATTACGAAACTTCATAATGAAGCGGCCAAATCCCTCTACGGAATGTAGCGCCAGCGAAAAAAAAAATTTTTTTTTTGGAACATAAGAACAAATGCTAATTTTTTGACCAACCAAATGTCTGATCATTTTTGACAGGATTTCAATATTTTGGTCTTTTTAGACCGAAGTAATTTACTTGAGGTCGCAGCTTCAACTAGCGGATTGACTGTTCAACGGATCTGGCCACTGAAAGCCCAGAATTAGTTTCGATTAGCAGAGATACAATTCGACATGCAGCTGATAAAAAACGACAAGCAAAAATATCTCCACACATTGTCGTCACTCTCGCCCGAAACATGCGATACAAAAGCGGATTTGTTGCAGAATTCTCCAGTACAAAATCACTACCAAACTCTGAAAAACATGTTATTGAACCGACTTGGCCCCTCGGATGAGCGACAGTTAGAGGCACTCTTATCAAATCAAGATGTCGGAGACCGCAGACCATCAGATGCGCTACGGCACATCCGTACGGTAGCGGGAGAAAATTTTTCGGACAAAATTGTGCGTTCACTATGGATTCGAAAGATGCCGGAGATAATTGAAACCACAATCGGAAATAATCCCAACCGATACACTGGCAGAAAGAAGCACGAGGCAATTAGCGTCAGCCAACTACAACTCAATATAAATGCGGTAAACAGACAATCTCGACCAACGGTACGTACAGATCCTGATCGTGACGCAAGGCGTCGTTCCTTATCAAATACAACGATCGAGGATCGCCTGGCGCGTATTGAAGCCAGGTTAGGAGGCTTGTTCCTTGTCACGCTCGGGCTCGCGCAGCCCCAGCAACAATAACTACCGTCAGGGTCAGTGCTGATACCATTTCACATTCGGTACGGCATCAGCGGCCAGCATGGATGTTGACCAAACATATTCAAAAAACCAGTAAATAACCGGGTCGAGACGGCAACATCCAACATCCAAAAATCGGGCCGTCTTTTCCTACATGACACTACAATCAATCTGACTTTTCTAATTGATACTGGCGCTGACCTGTCGGTTATTCCAGTCCGCACTTTCAACAAAACAATTTATTCTAATAAAAATCACCAGATCTAGTCCTATCGGCCGCCAATGGAAACATAATCCACACCTACCGGCACAAAATTGGTTCAGGTGAACTTCGGGCTCAAAAGAACCTTCACGCATGCTTTCGTTTTAGCTGCAGTGAATCGCCCGATCATTGGCGCCGATTTTCTAAGTAAATTTGGACTTAACACTTTGTTCAAGAAGTTTCCTTCGTTAACAGCAGAGCCGAATTACAATTTACCAGTCCGACACAACGTGGTCCACCTTATCGTCACAGCAGGCCATCTGCCTGTGTCAAGACTACGTCGACTAGATCAAGTCCGCACCAAAGCCGCACACACAGAATTCCAACACATGGTGTAATTAGGGATTTGCCGGCCATCTGAATCTCCCGTCTCTTGTCCGCTCTATATGGTTTAAAAGGAAGATCACGATTGGCGACCATGTGGGGACACCTGATCGCTATCCGATACCCCACATACAAAATTTCTCCATGCACTTGCATGGTTGCAAAATTTTTTCAAAAATCGATCTTGTCAGGGCTTACCATCTAATTCCCGACGCACCCGAAGACGTTCACAAAACGGCGATAACAACTCCATTTGGCCTCTTCGAATTCACCCGAACGCCATTTGGACTACGCAACGCAGCTCAAACGTTTCAGCGTTTTATGAACTAAGTCGTACGCGATTTAGACTTCGTGTTTGTCTACATTGACGACAATCTTGTGGCTTCACACTCCGAGGAACAAATTAATGAAATTAAACTACACTTTAGATATTTTGTTGAGGGTCGGGACTTCACCATTTATACCTACCACAAGCCTCTGACTAGAGCAATTCAGTCTAAAACTGAACGTATTCCAAGACAGTATCGTCACTTGGATTATATTAGTCAATTTACCACGGACATTCAGCATATTCACGGACATGACAACGTTGTTGCGGACACACTATCACGCACAACAGACATCGAAACGGCCACAGTCGAGACTCACATCGACTTGCATAAAACCGCAATCACACAAAAAGCAGACAATACGTTGAACCATCTTCGACACACTACATAACATTTCGCATCCTGGTGTCCGTGCTACTCTTAAATTGATTACAGCTCGCTACTTTTGGCCCAGTATAAATAAAGACGTAGGAAATTGAGCTCAGTCTTGTTTATCCTGCCAACGTACTAAAGTCCAACGGCACACAAAATCACCCCATGGACAATTTCAAATTCCACCTGATCGTTTTGAACACATCCACTTAGATATCGTAGGGCCACTTTCTCCGTCTAACGAATATTCTTATTTGCTCACCTCTGTCGAACGCTTCACTCGCTGGCCCGAAGAAGCATACTGCATGACCAATATGTCATCTACGACCATAGCCACGACCTTTGTCAACAACTACGTATCACGGTTCGGCGTGCCCCTTCATATCACAACTGATTAGGGAATGCAATTTGAGTCTAAATTATTCACTGAGTTAACGAAACTCCTCGGATCACATCGTATACGTACAACGGCTTATCATCGCCAGGCCAATGGCATGGTCGAACGCTTCCATCGGCAACTCACAGCTGTACTCATGGCCAGAGGCAACACAATTCATTGGAGTTCGGAAATACCAATCATTTTACTTGGAATCCAAGCAACGGTTAAAGAAGATCTGAAGTACTCACCAACTGAAATGGTTTACGGTCAAACCATCAAGCTACCCGGCGAGTTCTTCATAGATAATGCTCTTCCACCACTCCCAACCAGCGACAGAGACATCGACCAACTGCGACAAACCATGCAAAACCTTGTGCCAAAATCAACTCGACAATCCAAACAAGATGACGTTTTTGTTTCGAAATCACTCGAGAACTGTGATTTTGTTTTCATTAGAACAGACAAGGTTCGCACGGGATTATCTCCTCCCTATGAAGGTCCGTATAGAGTTATACGTCGACTACGAAAACAATTCGTCGTATCGATTAATGGTAAAAACCATACCGTATCAATCGATCGACTCAAACCAGCATATGGAATTCAAGCCCTCGAACACACAAAACCATCCGTATTGCTGCTACTCACTCCATCATTCACTAGGGTGGTGATAATCACTTGCGGGGGAGTCCTGTAGCGGCTCACGCATTCAAATACATTCACTCGTTCACCACCACAATCTATCTCCATACACGCATATGTCAGCGCTCTCATGTGCCTTGCATTTCCTCACAACATAACCGCAACCGCCCAGCTAACATTTTAATTCATTTTCATTAATTATACTACAGTGTACAAAATAAAACAAACAAAATAATTCATTTCATTGTTTTTCCCCCTCTATATTATTCATCCGCTTCAAATGATATTCGGTCGGTATACCGAATATTTTTACGCGTTAAGCTGTGTTTCAATCGGTTAAAAAGTTAAATTTTTTAACTGTGGTAAAAAATATTAAATTTTCCTCCCTTTTTAATCGTTGTGGTGTTACAAATGAAACTGGTTAAAATTGTGACTTTTACGTCTTTTATTTTTGTTTTATGTAGAGAAAAGCAAAATACAAGCTACAAATTTGTAACTGCTCCGTTTTTAACTGAGTATTTTCTCAAATTCGAAATCATTGGCACCAATCTTCCGATGATTTTCTATTGGCATTACTCTATAATTATGTATATCAGGATTTTGAAATGGGATTGACATGGTCAAATGTGGCCGCTAAGACCTGTGAGTCGTATTTAATTTGATTTTCGCAATTCAACTGAGTATTTCCTAAATTCTTGTATTGTTGGCACCAATCTCTCATGATTTTCTATTAGACTTATCAATTGCTGGTAATCTAAAATTTTTACTGGATATTCTCATGAGAATCGACAAGTCAAATATGGCCAAAATTTTCGAAAATAAATTACGAAAATTAAATTAAATATTACTCCCAACGATATGCGGCCATATTTGACCAAGCCAAAATTTTATAAAAGTTCCAGAGTATACTGGCAATTGATACGTCTAACAAAAAATCATTGGGCGATTGGTGCCAGCAATGTTGCACTTGAGAAAATGATCAGTTGAATTGTGAAAATCAAATTAAATACGACGCACGAGGTGTTGCGGCCATATTTGAAAAGGCTATCCTCATGACAAAATTGATGTCATACGAGTATCCTTCTAAAACTCCGATTAGTACATCAAAAATTTTATTGGGAAATGGAAAATTAAATTTAATATTTAAAATATGCGTGTAGATATTATTGACTAAACATTTCGTAAAATAGCAGCTCTATAACAGCTCCTAATGTTAACCTATAAACGGCTGTCGCGGTCACCATAACCCGAATGAGGCACAAACTGAAAAAATAATCGTAATGACCATAAAAACTAATTTTTTGTTTAAAAATAAACTAAAATTTAATTTAAACAACAAATTAAATTTAATTTTATGTGACACAATTATCGTTGGTTAAATATTTTTTGGCCTAGCATATTTTTTGCTTGTGCAGTTTTATTTTTACATATAATAGCATCATGTACAATATTTACATACATATAGTACATCAAACAGGCAACTAAAAAAGTGTAAAAATTAAAATTAACCATGTTTTAATTTTTTTTTTGGTTCATCTAAAAATGGAAATTGAAAATTCTACTTAAAAAAGATAATAACAGAAGATTATTGGTATATTTTTAAAATTAAAATTAAAAATACAAAAAAAAAAAATTTGTAACAAAAAATTCTGGGGATTTTCATTGCGATGTACTGTGATTTGGTTTATAAATTTTATGTAATTTATATAAATTTACAATTTAATTAAAATTAATTATTTTTTGTCTAATTATCAACAAGTTTTTTTTTTAGTTTTTTTATTTGTCGTTTTTAATTAAATGTTAAACACACATGCACAAACACAAACACCACCAAATAGATACCAAAATAACATAAATCTTTTACTCTCTCTCTCTTTCTCTCTACCCTATATAATTTGGTTGATTTAAATTACACCGGGCAAACATTTTCGTTTTGGTCAAATTCAAAAGAAATTTTGCACAATATTTTAAAATGTTAATTAGATTTATATCTGTTGAGACGTTTTTTGTTTGTTTTGTTTCTAAGTGAATTATAATACCTTTGATACTTAGCCATTTATTCATTGCGGGGTTTTTAATTACACACTAAATATATATATTTGTTAAAAGAGTATTTTCAAGTATATAGCTAGAATGTTTTGTATTTATTTTTGGACACTTTGAAATTTTCATAATAATATTCAAACAGCAATTTTGCGTTTTATAGAAGAAAACATTTATATAATTTATTATTACCCAGCAGTAATCCAATGAACAAAATATCGAATGTTTGATTTTTTTTTTTTTTTTAATTAATAAAACAAAAATAAAGAATCAAACATAATACCCTGCAATTATCTGAATTTGTATGTATACATATCTGTTTTATCTTAATTTCTTACTTGCTTTGATACAGCAAAAAAATAACAGGAATTTTCAAACATTTATAACTTTCAATCACCCACAAATTTTATTTGCAGGGAAACGAACCGAATATGTTGTGCATTGCCTAAAAGTTAAACCAACCGACAGGGACTACTTCAATTTAAACAATAATAATATCGATATACACTTGCGTGCAAAGTTCTAAATACGCAATGGTTTTCTCATAAATTCAAATAAAAAACAATTTTCCTAGTTTTTGTTTAATTTCGGTATATTTTGACCTTCAAATAAAAATCAGTTTTATTTAATGATTACAACTAGTTTTAAAAATAAAAACCAAAAACGAAAATTTGGCGAAATTCTTTGTTGCATAAATCAACACATGCTGCAGTATTACAAAACAAGAAAATGATATTTGTGAGATTTTCATAGGAATCAGTAGGAACACGCCCTATTTTGCTCCATTCGATTTGCAAGGCGTTTTTCAACTCAGCTTTGCTTCTGATGTTGTGAATCCGAATCCGGCACTCTAGTTCGTTCCATAGATGTTCTATCGGATTTATGTCCGATGATTGGGGTGGTGTTCTGAGTTGATGTGAGCAATTGTAGATAAACTACTCTTGCACAATATGTGCAGTATAGTGTGCAGTAGAAGGTAAACACTTCATCAAGACCAAGTTGCTGAGCACTTGACTTCAAATTACCTTGTAAAATATTTAAAAACCCAAATCGTGTCATCGTTGTATCCACAGACACTAGTTTATCCCTCCTGGTAACGACATAAATCCCCACACCATATCTCCGCCGTGTTTAACTGTGCCTACTGTATTTTTTGTTTGCTGTTCAGTATTTGGTTTGCGCAACAATCTGACCCTTCGCGGCTCCTAAATCCAGCTCGGTTAAATATTCTGCTAATAGCGGATCTATGATATTTCTTTCTGCATTTCTATCCACATAAATCTGTGTATCAGTTCTGATTTATGGTACAACGGTTCTTCACGTTCATTGAGTTTATGTGGTCTTCCCGATCGTTGTTTTTATGCTACAGACCCATTTATTTCGTAATTTCTAATGATTGTTTGTACCATACATTCGTTCTTCTTAATAATTTTAGATATTTAATTTAAGGATTTTCCTTCCTTCTTCAATTTCTGCATCAACAAGCGCAAATCCTTACACACCTCCTCTCGTTTATCTGATAATTGAGGAGTGTCTGATCAAAAGTGGCTATTTACGTTATTCGAAAAATATTTTGTTTTGATCTAAATGTTTTAAACGCACATTTAAGGATTACTTTTTTGTAGTAAATAGCTTATGTTTCGACTGTTTCTGAATTTATGAACATTTTTGATAGAGAAATAACCACTTTTGGTCCATTCTGATATCGAAAAAAAAAATTATAGAAAAAAAATAATTACATGTTGGGAAATGTAAATAGCCACTTTTGATCAGACACTCCTCAATTCCAAAAACTACTTATTGAACATGGAAATAAAGGACGATCAACTGCCAAAATAATAGTAAATGTGTTATTTTTCAAAATATTCGGTAAACGATAGGTAGAACCTGAATTAATGTACCAAATGTAAAAGAAGAGTACATATTTAGATTTTTCAACAATAAAATAATCACTTGTGTATTTCTTCGTTTAATTATCAAAATACCGCTATTTGAAACAAACGATTTTTTGTTTTAAACGGAATTCAAAAAAACAAAAAATTATAAAAAGGATATCCCGTTAGAAGGGCGATTGTTTTGTGTTCCGAATGCAATAGCGATTGAAGGATATGTAGACTTTATTCGTAGCCTGATTTGTCTATAAATCGCTAAATAAGGCACGTTTTTACAATCGTCAGTCAATATTAACAGATGTTTTATGCCAGTTATTCAAAATACATCATTACAATAATATTACTTTCAAGTGAATTAATTAAAATACAAGTTACAATTACTTTGCATCTCTAAATTGATAAATTTGATTTAAAAAAATTCGTTTAGTAAAAAAAACATATCATTAAAACAACGATCATTAACATTAGGTTTTAAGCTGATGGCTCTGGAACCAAATCTTAATAAGCCTTGTAAAAATATAAACAATTTCGTGGTGGTGGATTTTATCCCACAATAAATTGTAAGAAAACATTGTAAGTTGTGGTAAATAAACACGGTCAAATAGTCATAACTAATGAGCCAAAGGACTATATTAACATACATTCCAAGAGGGATAACCCAGTTAATTCAGTAGTCGTTAAAGATACAAACATAACTCAATAGCTAACAATTCCACAAAATCTAGATGAAACTGTGCCAGGGAGAACAACCACGCAGGGAGTCAATCCGCAATCCATGAAAAATAGACTACCGCTGCCCGTAAACGACAGCAAAAATCAAGAGTGCAGCTTCACAGGCACGCAAAAAATGGATGTAAGGTAAATGATCTTGCATTATCGATATTCTCAATTTGCATCCCAGGTCAAGGTTACTCGATACTCAACAGGCATATATTTCGAGGATCTAAGCAAATATGAATTGGTAGTTATGAAGTTGGCATTAGTATTTATTACAACATGACAAGCGGCAGATTGCTAAGGATTAAGTATGATCTCATATTAACAAGCAACAAGAAACGACTAATATTTGGAATTCTCTCCCAGCGCGAGTCTAACCAGTATGAAGCCCAATTTGAGAACATCAACAATAACGAAAATCGTCTATTGGCATTAATGACAAACCAGATTTCAATAATAATCGATAATATAATCGAGCTGGCGCAACATAATTCTAACCTCACAATTATATCATTGAACAATCTTATAAAAGATCAAGAGAGTTTAAGATTGGAAATGATACAAGTGAACAAATATCGAACATACGAGGAAAGGGTTTACCTAATATTAATAAGCGTGATCGAGGTGACCATGACCTTAATACTAAAACACTTAGAAGATACGCAACAAGGAGTTTGGCGACGCTGGATCTTAATTCGCCACTAGATTTTATAATTTTGTAAATTTGACTGTGGACTGTATTTTTGTATTTTTAAAAGCAAGCCGAAGAACAATGTAATTGAAGTTTCATTTAATAAGCATAATCGAGGTTTCACTTAATCACAATACGATTTAATGCCTTCAACAACCATAAAATGTCGACGTTAAACAGACTTTACAATAAGACAAGAATACGACATAACGAAGGGAGCACGATGGTTTTATTTCATTAGATTCGAATTATTACAAAGTAGGTAGGTACTTATATAATTTTATTTAACTTTATTTTTATTTTAATTTGACTCTTGTACATTTTTATATGTTTATATGGAACCGTCGCTCCATTTCATTACCAACGAATGACCCAATTAAAAAATTTAAAACTAAACTCACAAATTTATACAAATCAAGAAATGTCATTTAAAAATACCCAACAGCATTGTCGGAATACATTACTCGTGTAATAACAAAAGCGGCTACCAACTTCATCGGTAACAATTTTGCCCCTTAATGTTGGCAGAATTTAAATGGATTTTAGATACATTAAGCGTATTTTGTTGAACAAAATTGAATTCGAATTATTTTTTGTTTATTTGTTTCCCAAGAAAATAACCAATTTGATTTAATTGGCAAAAGCCAACTTTTCGAAATAAAATATAAATTTAATATGAAATATGACCTGGTGGCAGGTATCTGAACCAACAATTAAAATTGGGTTTAATTTAACCCTATATTTTCTTGGGTTAATGTTATTCTTACGAGGTTTATCCTATGCAATTTTTGTTGTAAATTTGACAAGGAAATACGCTTATTGTGAACTTTGGTTTGTAGACATAATTTAGTTGCCATCGCGTCAAAAATAGAGATGACTATCTCGAACACGAATTGTATATTAAGTTAATTTTCCTTTTTATGTTTAGGAACGCTGGTAAATGTATTCCGGCGTTAACAAAGTTCTTGATGTTGTTCACTATGCACTTCACAGCATTTTGCATCCATCGATACTCGCGCCGTCAGACCAAGTGCAATTTATTCTTCAATATACACCAGTATCAATAACCATCCCTGGCCACAACATTTATGACCTCATTCATGTATACAAAGCATGGATGTGTGTTGCAGGGTAATACCGTAGACAGACACAGAGTTAATCGCGATTTTCAGTTGTCATTTTTGTCAAAAATTGCGTTGTGGAAACAAAATAATCCGGTTTACGTGAAAATCATGTAATGACAGACGACTGTCATTACACAATCTTCACAAAAAACTGGATTATTTCGTTTTCACAATGCGATTTTTGAAAATCGCGGTTAACTTTGTGTCTGTCTACCGTATAACACAATGAAATTTGATAATTTAAATTATCATACCACTGTGGTGGATTGTGCTAGCTGTAATCTCAGATCCCGGCATCAGGGGTGATATTGGACAATCATCGAGAACATTTTGCCACTCTAGCAACGGAAGAAGTGAACCGTTGTCAAATATTTTAACCGCAGTGCGAAAATAGCAACCTTACAGCGAAAATGCTTGATACGTTAAGTAATGTTAAAGAAATAAATTACTCTAATTTTAGTTAATCATTTTTTGTAATTATATTTTGGAAAAGCTAACCGCAAGTAAATTGAATCGACAATTATTAGTAGCAAATGTTAGAAGCAAAGTTACAAATTTTCAAAACATCTTTTGTGCGGTGCTACTCCTTCAAATTTATAGCATTTCTTTAATTACACTTTGCTATTTATCACAAAATGGAAACCCCTTAATAGTTGTTAAATAACCGTAGTTGATAAAAATATTTTAAACATGTACCTATATTATAAATAGCTACAAATGTACCTATAACATGTACGGTGTCCGTTTAAGTGGTATTTTGTTATTTTTAATCAATAAGATTCTTTCGGCTTTTCCTTGAGAAAATATATTAATAATAATGACATTCACACCATTTTTCGACTTGTTAATCAGAAATAATGAAGAGGCCAATCATTTATAATACATCTACCAAGAAGTAGAATAATATCAAAATACCGCCCATGTCATACAAAGCGTATCGACCCCAAAAAACGAAAACCACGAACAAAAGTTCCGTCTACTCTTCAGGTAGCTACAACCAAACTACAAAATACGATTCTAACTTTATACATTAAGTATGAGGCAAGAACGTACTGACCTAGCGAATTATATTCACTAAATCAAAAACTCAAGGAAAACCCTCATTTCTGTGTATTTTATGCCCACACAATTAATAGAAAAATATGTTTTTGTGTATTAAAATCAACAAGATTCTTTCGGTTTTTTATAGACAAAATATATTAACAATAATGGCCATTCACAACATTTTTCGACTTGTTAATCAGAAAAAATGAAGAGGCCAATCATTTATAATATATTTACCAAAAAGTATCATAGAAATATCAAAATCCCCCCTGTACTTTAATCCGAAAGTCATCGACAATGTATCGACTCCAAAAAAATGAAAACTTTCCTTGAGTTTGATTTAATGAATATAATTCGCTAAGTCAGTATGTTCTTGCCTCATACTTAATGTATGAAGTTAGAATTGTATTTGTAGTTTGGTCGTAGCTACCTGATGAGAAGACCCAACTCTTTATTCGTGCGAGCTTGAAAGTACAAAACCAAACTACCACAGAGAAAACTCTAGCAAAAGCTTTAATTTTTCGGAGTCGATACACTTTGTATGACTCTCGGGTTAAAGTACGGGGGGATTTTGATATTTCTACTTTTTTGGTAGATATGATTGGCCTCTTCATTTTTTCTGATTAACAAGTCGATAAATGCGTTGTGAATGCCATTATTGTTAATATATTTTGTCTATAAAAAGCCGAAAGAATCTTATTGATTCATAACTATTACATTCCCATACAATTTTCTTTGTATCGTATCCGTTTAGGTTTCAACAGCGCTTTCATTCCCGCCTACTGAAGGCAACATGTTTAGTAAAACAATCATGTTATTTCCTGAATGCAACGGATTTATCAAAAATTTCATGGCAATGTGAATATGTGATAGATCGAATGTAAATTTTTCCATTAGAAAATTTTCAATGCCAATTTGTTGTGGGAACTGAAACCGCCCAATGTATTCATTTGCCAACAGTTGGTTTACCTGTACATTTTTTATTGATTTCAATAAAATTCCGTTAAACCTTGAATAATTTTCTATAACCGATTAAAATTTGATTGATTGCTATTTCAACGAATTCGAAAATTGTAACAAGCAAAAAAACGGAATGCAACGGAAAAAGATCTTCGCCAAATTTACTTTTTTTTTAACGTAATGGAAGATTTAAGAATGCGAATTGTTTGCGCGTGATTACATTTTTCTACAAGGTACAATTACATAGATCCAGAAATGGATTGATAGAAAGGTTATTTCAATAAAAATTTTTAATATTTCCGTTGAATTTGTATTGTTATATGTTTATTTATCAAATAGTTTTTTAATTTGAAATAACTTAAGAATATTTTTAAGCGTACTGTAATTATCGATATTCAACAAATGTAATTTTTCTAAAATTTCAAACAGTTTTTGTTTGTATATACATACTATTTTTCTGATTTAAATTAATTTTAATGATTAGAACTAATTTGTTCTATTCTTAATTTAAACTATATTAGACGGATTAGAATTTATTTTGGCATATATTTCTAAACAAAAAAAAATCTGTGATGATTATAAATATTATAAATAATAAATCGAAATTTAACTGCGGGCTATTTTTCATTTTTAACATTTATGTTGATTGATTTTGATAATATTTGTTCGTAACTTTTAGAAACGACTTATACTCGTATGTTACTTTCATTATAGCTATTTAGCTTGCCGACAACATGAAACTATAAATTTTCCAGGAACGAGTTGTTCCAAAAATGACCTGCCAAAGGCATATCAAGGCCGAATTACTTTTTTTTCTACAATCTGTGTTGTAGGGTATAAACTGATTTGAAAGTTGTGAAATGGAGTGAAAATCACCCCTAAAGTTCACCCAATATAATTTTATCAAACACAATGATAATAAGACATAGGTTAACAATCTCCCGTAAACGTAATGTCGTTTCGATGCACCGTCCATAATAAATTAATTTTATAGTTTTTAGCATCGCACTAAAACGATTTTTTTATGCAAATTTTTTTTTTTTATTATTTTTTATTCTATCTCTGTAATGGCGAATAATAAAAGAAAGCAGAAAAATAAAAATTCAAACAAGCATAAAATATAATAATAAAATTTTTTAGCATTTAAACGCTTCAGCACATATGCCGCCACAATACTGATACAACATTGAGTTACATACGTCCTAAGAATTTGATTTTTTCAGAAATAGTGATAAAAAAAAGTGTCATAACATTCTTGTTCAATTCATTAAAAAAAAAAAAAAATAAATTGCGAAGGTGTTTCAAAGATTCTATTTATTTTAAGTCAAGTCAAACATTCTAATAAATAACTAGAGCAATAATGTTCTATTCTTATCATCGCAATTATGTTGGCACATCATGTATGCGAGAAGTTAATGTGGTTAATGGTTTAGTGCACAAACGAATAAACATTTTTCTAGGTTAATACGTTTATAAATGTTTCTCCATGGATTATTTTAATAATAAGGAAAATGATTCAGTACATTAAACTATCAGCAATCTCAGTGTGTATGGCGTACGTGATAATTTACTGCACTGTTCAGTAGAAATATTAAAGTCGTTTTATGGAGAGTGTCGACTCATGTTATACGATTTTTTAGTCGGAAATGTTTTATTTATTACGAAATTATTAGTTTTATTTTAAAATAGCACTCACTGTACATGGGTCAAACATTATTGTTTTCATTATTAATATTCTGTTAAAGCGCTTATTTTTAAACGCGTCCGGATCCGGATATCTTCTAACTTGGAATAGAGCGAAAAACCGAATATCGAAAGGTCGAATGTGGAAAGGCCGAATGTCAAAAGGCCAAATGGGTCGAAAGGCCGAAAGGGTCAAAAGGCCGAATATCGAATGTGGAAAGGCCGAATGTCAAAAGGCCAAATGGGTCGAAAGGCCGAAAGGGTCAAAAGGCCGAATATCGAAAGGCTGAATATCGAAAGACCGAATGTCGAAAGGCCGAATATGTCGAAAGGCCAAATGTGTAGAAAGGCTGAATCATAGTGATGGGAATTAAAGGTTGGGGTTGGCTACCTTACCTAGACAAAAAAAAATACAGAAACTGAAAATCCCGAAAAAAATCCATAAAAAAAAAATCCAGAAACAAAAAAAATCAGAAAAATAAAAATTCAGAAGCTAAAAATTACCGGAGAAATTACCGGAAAAGCAATCCAGAAAAGAATCCAGAAAAAATGTTTTATTTAAAATAAATGAAAAAAATTCAATTTGTTGGGCATTTTCAGACTTTTGAAATCACTTGAAACATTTGTGGTAAATCTTTCAGTAGAAGCGATACGAGCGATACAATTCCTTTGATCTGTGTATGCAAGGTTGATGAAACATTTACGAAGCATTAAATCCGCAATTCGCTGCAATACATTCGTCGATGCCATACTAACCCAACGCATTGAATGTTTCAAGTTATTTTGTGGTTGGCTTAATTCGTTGGGTTAGTATGGCATCGACGAACGAATTGGAGCGAATTACAGATTTAATGCTTCGTCAACCTTGCAAACCCAGATCAAAGGAACTGTATCGCTCTTATCGCTTCAACTGATAGATGCACCCCAAATGTTTCAAGTGATGACAAAAGTTTCAAAATGCCTAAAAAGTATACTTTCCTAGATTTTTACTTTAAAACTATTCTGGTTCTTTAAAATTTCTAGATTTTCAGGCAAATGTTTAGTGATCCGCGAATAAGCATTAACCAATTTAACACAAATCCGCAATTCCCTCCAATACATTCGTCGATAAAATACTAACCCAACGAATTAAGCCAACCACAACACAACTTGAAACATTTGTGGTATAGAGCTATCATGAGAAACGATACAAGTTATACAATCCCTTTGATCTGTGTCTTGAAAAGTTGACGAAGTAATTTCCATTATCATAAATATTAAGATAAAACCGGATATTTTTTATAAGCGGGATTTGTTATAGTCAGATCGATTGTTGCAATTAGAGAGCAAGACGATATCAGCGATTTAATCCAGTTCGCAGATCCTATTTTTGAAATTAATACCTGGTTTTATATTTACGATTTTTTTATATAATATGCTGGTTTGATTATTGAATTGGGCATTGAATTGGGAATTGATTTGAAGGTTAGGCTAGGGG
This sequence comes from Tipula helvola, assembly GCA_963556165.1. Taxonomy (NCBI): domain Eukaryota; kingdom Metazoa; phylum Arthropoda; class Insecta; order Diptera; family Tipulidae; genus Tipula; species Tipula helvola. The sequence continues at coordinate 20,674,276 of OY744483.1, forward strand.
TCAATTTGCGGGTTGAGTTGAAGTTGAGTTGGAGTTGAGTTGGGGTTGGATTAGGATGTATTAATTAGTTAATACATTTTTTATATGATGGAACCTCTTTTTCACCCGATTATTATGAAATTTGACATGTGTGTCGGAAATGGGATTCTAAAATTGTTTTGGATGAAATTCTACAATATGGCCAAGTATGATGGAACTTGACCATTTCTCAACCGATTATGATGAAATTTGACATGTGTATTGGAAATGGGAATCTAAAATGAGTTTTGTATGACGTTCTGGAATATGGCCAAGTAGGATGGCACTTGGCTATTTCTTAGCCGATTATGATGAAATTTGATATGTGAGTTGGAAATGGGATTCTAAAATGATTTTTGGATAAAGCTCTGGAATATGGCCAAGTAGGATGGAGCTTGGTTATTCCTTACCCGATTATTATGAAATTTGACAAATGCGTTGTAAATGGGGTTCTAAAATGATTTTTGGATAAAGTTCTGGGATATGGTCAGTTACACAGTTAGAAATATCAGTATAATTTTGTATACTACTTTCTGTATAAAGTTCTAGAATAGGATTTTTCGTGTTGAATTGGATAGCTGTACTCATGTTACTGAAGCTTTTGAGCTGTTTGGCTGTTGTTGTATAAGTAAATATATGTTTGTTAAAATAAAAATCAATACTGTCAAAATTGTCACCCCAACTTTATGACAAAGGTGAATGCTATCTCCATTGAAGATACCAAAGGCAGAAGTTCTGATCACCTCGTGAGGTTTTAGCCCTTTATATTTTATAATTAAATCTTTAATGCGATATGAATCGATTTAGGCACACGAACAAATGTTCACTTTTATACGTGAATCATTAGCATCCCAGGGCATATAATCAGCGGAAAATAAAATCCGGATCAAACGCCCGTCCCAAATAATGAACCGTAAACACACTTTGCAAATGCAATTTAGGATTTGATTTAAAATCGTAAACATAAATCTATAATCCGCAAGAAAAATTCAGTACAATTTTTATTAAGGTGTTTTATTTTTAAAACAACCAAAACGAAAAAAAAAAAAATAAATTACAAATCTTAATTCCTTTCCGCCAAAAAAGAAAATAAAGATTTTTATTTATATAATTTTGGCATCAATAATTATTGTTCACCTTTTTCTTCATTCTCTCTCTATCATGCTGCTTCAAAGTTAATATGGAACAAGGTTAATCATATTGAAAGCTTAAGGTTTCCAATCTACATACATACATATATACTGATTTCAAATATTCTATCGCATCTTTAGAATTTTTCATATACTCTTAACATTGATAAAAATAATAACAACAAAACCATTTACTTCCGCCACAATTAGTTTCCTTAATAAACATAAATTTAAATTCCGCCAAGAATATTAAACATGTTTATTAATAATAATAATAATAATAATCTGCAACAAAATTTTAATTAATTCGTTGTGGAAACGTGAAAAAGCAACACAAAATAAAAAAGTTATTAAATCATCTTAAAAAATTTTAATTTATTAAATATTGAATATGTGTATGGAGAGCAGAGTGCAGAGCAACCAAAAATAACGACGAGTTGTTATTTTTAAGAAGATTGTTTTTGCCTCCTTGAACAAAATATTAATATTAGATAAAAAGAATTTAAATTTTTTTTTTTTTTAATAATCAATCATTTTACTTGTCATTACACAGTAAAAATACGCTTTATATACAAAAAAAAAAAAATTGGTGATAATAATAAAATATTTTAGCTAAAAATACCATGTGTATTTATTATTTAGATATAAAAATAGATAAAGTTAAATTAAAAAAATAATATATGGCAAAAAAACACTAAATTACATATAAAATTTATGTGAAAATTCCAAAATATTTTTAGAATGATTTTTCATTTCCTCAACATTGTATGGGCGGGATAGATTGTACGTGTTGTTAATGGATTTTGAACGGTCAACACTATGTATATGTATATATATATATATATACAAACACACAACCATTATAATTGTGATAATAAACATTTGGTTTTAATTCGGCAAGATGATCTCATGTAATTGACCTAATGGGTTCTTCGAGACTATGTGTATATAACGAAAACTAATTTAACACAGAAAAGTATTTCATAAACACATAAACAAATTAAATGTTTTATTCAGGCGCGCGGATCTTATCACTTGAATATAAATCTGAATTCTTTATTGTGAGCTCATCAAAAAGTCAAAATAAAATCGTTCCCTTACTTTTTAATGTGTTTAATGCTTCATAATGGTTGACATTTGGCCAAAATGCAGTGCACAAAATCAATTAGCCTTACAGTTCACTAAACCGATTTGCGTTGCCAAAGTATTATACTGCTATACGGTATAAATTTAATGTAATATATGTAATCACATCTCTAAAAATAAAATCTACTTTGTTCCAACTTTACACAATTTCCAACCAAAGACAATTAATAACCATAAATTTTGGGAAAGTCACAAATTGTATTTTTGCAAAGCTAATTTTAAAAGTACAAATTTGTACCAATAATTTTCCGCGCACGACACATCGCAATGATTTTTTTTTTGTGCAATTCTTGTTTTTAGAAGTGTTATTAAATATTAAATATTAATAAGACAATCACCTCTGAATTTTAGACGATAAAATCAATCAAGCAATATCGTCTCTCTGCGCGACACAATGGACCACGGTGAATTTTCACCCAAAAGGGATTAGCAAAATATTTACAGCCAATAACACTAAAAATACATACACATAAACATATCTAATCCAGTATGTTGTACACGCTAAATTTATTTTATGACGTAATTAAAGAATATTAACAAACATATGTCAGACTATTTCCACCTACAACATTTTCTTAGTTTTTACTTTTTTTTTTTTATTTTAAAAATCTATTTGCAATTTTAATTTTTTACTTTTTTCTTTTTCTTCAAAAAATATATTTATTCGAATTTAAAAAAAAAAAAAGTTATTTTCACTTGAATTGATCTGTTAACGCATTATTAACGTTTTCTTTCTATGAGTAGTTTTTTAGACCTTTCACGATTATGTGCAGCTGTAGAGAATAAAACATCTCTAATTTTATGATTCCTGTGGTAATTTGTCATTTTGTGTTGTTTAGTTCTGAAAAAATCGAAATATGTATTTATGAATGCTTGGACATCAATCACGAGAAACTTTTGCAGTAGCTATAATATGTGTGTTAATATAATATGTGTAACGGAAATGCAATCCTCGTATATAACAATTACAAAATTCACATCGAGATTACAGTTTTTAATAGCCAAGAATATGTTTGTGCCCGCGTATAAACAATGCCGGCCCTACAGTGAATCGAAAAGTTGCAACGTGTTGTTGAAAGGCCGAATTTCGAAAGGATGAATGTCGAAAGGCCGAATGAAACGGAAGGCCGAATGTCGAAAGACCGAATGTCGAAAGGCCAAATTTGTCTAATGGTCAAATGGGTCGAAAGGCTGAATGTCGAAAGGCCGAATGGGACAGAATGTCGAATGTCGAAAGACCGAATGTCGGAGGGCCAAATTTGTCTAATGGCCAAATGGGTCGAAAGGCCGAATATGTCGGAAGGCCGAATGCCTATAGATCGAATGAGACGAAGGGCCGAACGTCGAAAGGACCAATAGATTGGAAAGGCCGAATTTTCATGAAATTTCCCTTCACTTAATATATTGAAATTAATGTTTAAAACCATTGAATTTATTGTTGGGATACTATCATATTCCCGAACGAAAAAAGCCCGAAAAATACAAAGTAAACTGTCCCTTCGAAAAGGAAGAGATAGTGCTAAAATCTCGCCAAATTAAATATCGAATAAACCAAATATCGAAGAAAAATTTTTGATTCAGTTTTATAATATCGAATTTCAGAATATTGGTGAAGAATTTTTCGAATGTTGTATTCTCGATATGCAAAAGAAAAATCGTATTAAAATAAATTAAATTTAAGTAGAAAATTTTTTTTTTATTCGTAAATTTTTTTTATGAATTTTAAGGATCTTAATAGAATTAAGGATAGGATTAAGTTAAATACACAGAAATCAATTTTTCCAATTATTGCTCTTTCTTTAAAAAAAATGTATCTTTTTTATATTTTGTTTTATATTTATAACTAGCTGACCCGGCGAACTTCGTCCCGCCCCAAATTACTTCGTTTCGAGCAAATACTTTTGTCCTTCACGAAAATTGATTTTGATGATAGAAAAAATCAAACAACTCAACTCTATTCTCAATAGATGATTGAGTTGAGTGGACATTCCATTCCATTTTCATCGAATTCAACACTAATCTATCCGAGTTTCCGAGTTTTCCACTTCGTTTCCCAATTTTTCTCTTCTAAAAGATAATCTGGTTTGGTTGCCCGCCAAATCTCGTACAAAAACATAATTTTTTAATTTTCCGAGTTTTCCGACTTTTCCGAAGGATTTTCCAAAAATTTTCTTTTGTAAGAACCATCTCCTGGCAATTTCAAACACAATAGAAAAAGATTAAGCCCAATCGGTTATCAAAACATACAAAAAATTCAAAATTTCATTGAAAAAAAAAATTCAATTTTCTTCGGGTTTCTCCGGAAGTTTCCGAGTTTTCCACTTCTTTTTCCCAATTTTTCTCTTCTAAAAGACAATCTGGTTTGGTTGCGCGCCAAATCTCGTAGAAAAACATAATTTTTCGATTTGCCGAATTTTCCGACTTTTCCAAAGGATTTTCCAAAAATTTTCTTTTGTAAGAACCATCTCCTGGCAATTTCAAATACAATTAAAAAGATTAAGCCTAATCGGTCATCAAAACATACAATATATTCAAAATTTCATTGAAAAAAAAAATTCAATTTTCTTCGGGTTTTTTCCGGAAGTTTCCGTGTTATCCACTCAGATTTTCCAATTTTTCTCTTCTAAAAGACCATCTGATTTGGATACGCGCCAAATCCCGTAGAAAAACATAATTTTTCGATTTGCCGAATTTTCCGACTTTTCCAAAGGATTTTCCCAAAACTTTCATTCGTAAGAACCATCTCCTGGCAATTTCAAACACAATAGAAAAAGATTGAGCCTAATTGAGCCTAATCCGTCATCAAAACATACAAAAAATTCAAAATTTCATTGAAAAAAAAAAATTCAATTTTCTTCGGGTTTTTCCGGAAGTTTCCGAGTTTTCTACTTCGATTTTCCAATTTTTCTCTTCTAAAAGACAATCTGGTTTGGATGCGCGCCAAATCTCGTACAAAAACATAATTTTTTGATTTGCCGAATTTTCCGACTTTTCCAAAGGATTTTCCAAAAATTTTCTTTTGTAAGAACCATCTCCTGGCAATTTCAAACACAATAAAAAAAGATTAAGCCCAATCGGTCATCAAAACATACAAAAAAATCAAAATTTCATTGAAAACAAAAATTCAATTTTCTTCGGGTTTTTCCGGAAGTTTCCGAGTTTTCTACTCAGATTTTCCAATTTTTCTCTTCTACAAAACATCTGGTTTTTACCATCTGGTTGGCTACGCGCCAAATCCTATACAAAAACATAATTTTTCGATTTTCCGACTTTTCCGAAGGATTTTCCCAAAATTTTCTTTCGTAAGAACCATCTCCTGGCAATTTCAAACATAATAGAAAAAGATTGAGCCAAATCGGTTCAGCCGTTCTCAACTGATGTGCGCACATACATTTTTTACACCATTTTTATATATAGATATAGAGAAATATAGAAAATTTTTTATTTTTTGATTTTTTTAGCTGAACTTGGGGGTTTTTCAAATTTTTTTTTTCTAAACCATCCCTAAACTATAGCAAACAAAACAAAAAAAATTTTTTGAAAATCGGTCCAGCCGTTTTTGAGTTTTAGCGAGACTAACGCACAGCAATTCTTCATTTTTATATATAGAGATGATTAATGCTTATGATCGGTGTGTTATATGGTTACAGACATCGACGAGTGAAATTCTCACTGACTGCTTCAGCAATAAACCAAAATTCTGCATCATATTGTGGTTTATTTTGGCTCCAAGAAGCCACTCATTTTATATCTTTATCGATGATACATATATTTGGAAGCAAGATGCTCTTTTTGAATTTTCATCCAAGTTATTTGACTTAAATAAAACAAACACCTGCGGAAATCCGTTGAGCAAAGGATACTTGAGCAGCGTTTTTAACATTTTTTTCCAAAATCATAAATTACTCTGATTGGTGATAATTTAAAATGCCAATCACAATCCATCTTGAAAAACTCATAAAAGAATTGAGAATAATAACATTCTGTCATGCTGCTAATCAAACAAACGATAATGGGAATACATTCGTTTTTAATTTTCTGTGTATTGTGAATAGTTGCCGCATAATTTTTGGAACTACGCGAAATGGCCCGTCCATTATCCAACAATCGGGCTCAGACAAAATTTGAAGGCTGAAGTTTATTCCCGGAATAATTATCTTTTCGCTGTTGAACTCTGTCTCTTTCAATATGAATAATTCACATTCACAATACCTTAAATGATTTGATATTTTAATGTCCTCTAAGTTTTTTGGTTCATTCAAGAGATCGTACCAAGCTCGATGAATTTTGGCTTTCTGTCTGAATTCAGCGATTGTTTATACTATTGAATCGTTAATGATTACAGACGGAGTTGTACTAGAATTTTTAGCTACGGCTTTTAAGGTGGAAATAGCGCAGCACACTTCAGCTTCCTAGGAATTAGGCCTATGATTATATGATATGATGGCGGTTCTGATAATATTGTTTCATTATTTAGTTTTATACTAATAGTTCTTCCCTTAAACTCATTAGTTTTTTTTTTTGACAACAGCAGTAAAAATTATCCTAAATTTTCATGTAAAAAGAATCATAAATTGTGACCCCGAATCCCGAATAATTAATATAATTTTGTAAAGTTATTAATTAATACAAAATTATATTAATTAATTCGGGATTCGAGATCATTCAAGATTTTATTTCGAGATTTTAACATTCCGATTTTTTGAAATTCAATATTTTGAAATTCGAGATTTTGATTTCGATATAATGTTTGTCGAGATATTATACCCAACCCCGGAAAGGACCAATGCTAATCGGCTTTGGGGAGTTTTTTATTTTATTAAGTCAGTAATTATTAAGGGTTGGGCATAGATGGTCGAAAGACATATGATCGAGAAAAAAAAATCGAACCAAAAATGATCGAAAATAAAAAGCTCGAAAAAAATTATCTCGATTTGAAAATATAAAATACCTAAATGATCGATTTTTGATCAAATTTTATATTTATAATCGGACGCCCGATTATAAATATAAAATTTGATCAAAAATCGATCATTTAGGTAATATACAAATTATTTGATTTGTTTCTGAATACGCCGTAATCAATTCCATATAATTGGGAAGTGATAGCAATTTCTCGATCTCTGAACATGAAGATGCCAACATTTAAACAAATTCATAACTTTTTTCTGCTTTCCAAAAATTGAACGATTACAATAATATAAGTCTGGTTTGTAGAAGGTTGTTCATTGATTATTTTTCTAAATATTGTTTAATTACAGTACAGATCAATAATTGGTCATTGTTGGGTTTTTATTCTATGTATAATTAGATCAGTTGCTCGACTGACTCACTGAATAATAACATAGCCAGTTCAATTCCTTACATATTTCAGTAAATCGCAGTTATATTACAATATAATGGATAAAAGTGCATAATTATACTGAGAATTGAACAAATAAGATTGAAATTAAAAAATAAATTTAAGAAAATTTATACAATTGCGAAAAATGGAAGCTAGATTTAATGAACAGATTAAAATAACAAACACAAATCAAAATCGCGATAAATTAGTTCTAAACGGGTTTTATTATAATAAAGAAAAGAAAATTGGTTTAGATCGGGCATGTGAAAATAAAAAAAATTGTATTGTGGCATGCACAAAATTTTCAAACTATCGAACGAGCGCCATGAACCCGTTGCTATTCGTATTGAGGTACTGAAAATCAACAGAAAAATCAAACAGCTGGCATGTGACACATTCATAGAGATTGGAGCATTTTTGAAAAATTTGTATTTTTTAATAACAATTCAGATACTAAAATGGAGAACTCCCCAAAGCCGCTTAGCATTGGACCCTTTGCAAAAAGAAGGAAGGATGACAGAAAATGTCAGAAAAATTTCAAAAATATTTACGTTTGTATTTCACACACTAAAATAAAAAACTTCTCAAAGCCGCTTAGCATTGATCCTTTCCGCGCAAGAATGATACTTTAATGGGGCCTTTCTTCCCTTTCGATTGGGCAGTTTATTTTGTATTTTTCGGTATTTTTTAGGGTATTTTTTCGTTCGGGAATATAATGGTATCCCATATTAAGAACTCTTATGAGAAAATAATTGTGTTTCTAGGTTTTAGTTTTCTGTATTTTTTTTTCTAGATAAGGTAGGTTACCTTTAATTCGGGATACCATTATATTTCCGAACTGAAAAATCCCAAAAGAAAATACCGAAAAATACAAAGTCGAAAATGAAAGCTTCAATAAATTTTTGATAACTACAATATGAGGAGTTTTTTATTTTAGTATGTGAAATACTCACGTAAATATTTTTACAAATGTTAATATTTTTGAAATTTTTCTGACGTTTTCCTGCCATCCTTGCGCGAAGGGTCCAATACTAAGCGTCTTTGGGAAGTTTGTAGTGGTATATAGGTGCCGTAATAATTTACTTGGCCCTAATCCCGGTAAAATCCTTCACTTCACTACTAAATAGATCTGACTCCAATTGATTTTACCACTACTTTAAAACAAACAATATTCACGACAACAACTGAGGAATCTATGATAACTACGTTGCCTCTGATTTAACTTAACCAATTTTATATAAACTGCACGTTATTTGAATAAAGGCATTGCCCCAAGCACAAACTGCAAGCCGGCATTTCAAACCGCCAAATTCAATTAATGACAAAATTGTTTGTTTTTCAATATTAAAATTATTAAAAAAATAGTTCGAATCTTCTGGTTCTACCTTATTCGTAAACATTTTTATTAAGATTGGTTTAATTTCATTCAAAAAACTCCAATTTTATATTTTGACAGACGGATTTTTGCTTGACGGCCGGCAAAACTTAAAATTGGGGCTTTTTCAATGAAATTAAATCAATTTTAATAAATTTTTCTTAAAATAAGGTGAAACTTATAGATTAAAACTATTTGTTAATAATTTTCATATTGCAAAGTAAACTTAGCCAAAAATTGGGTTTAACGGTTTTAATCGCCGGTTTTCCGTTTGCATGGGGCAATGCCTTAAGGCAAGAAGTGCGTTCACGAACCCTACATTGTAACAATATTGTAACCAAAAAGCGATCATAAATTAACATTGTAATGTTCTACCCTGCTAAATACTGCCTTGGCTATCATTGTTACAATATCGTAACAATGTAGAGTTCGTGAACGCACTTAACAACGATATTGTTACAAACGTCAAATTTGCTACCAAAACAAATTTTGTTTAGCAAAATTTTTTTTTCATTATAACAAATATAGAAAAAATAATTAAATAATTAAACAAGAACCAATTATATACAGTTGTGAATATGAAAATAGCAGCAGTATTTGTAAATTATTTACGTTGCATTTTATTTTTATTCGAGAAACCAAACAAATAAACCTTGTACACCTATTAACACCAACGAGTTGAGATATTTTTATAAGAATTAAAATCAGATTATATAATACGGAAATTTTTCAGATACCGGTTGCTTTTAATTGTCAGTGAAACTTATACCTGAACCACAGAATAATAAACAACCAGAACGGACATTGCGTGGACCAAGAAATTTTTGCTCTTACCTTATATTTTACATGTTAATTTTGAATTTTCAGCCACTGAACTATAATTTAATACCGAAAATCTTACCTTCGATAAACCAAGGTCAAAAAAATGGGTCCACTTTTATCCATATAAAAGTCGCGTTATGTCGCTTCGGGTATTCTGTGCCTGAACATTAAAATAGCAGTGCGGTCAAAATGTTCAATTTTTTTTTTTTTGGCAAAAAGTTGAAACTATTGCAGCTAAGTGAGTTAAATATTTGTTTGAGTTTTTTTTTAAATAGAACCTAAAGTTATCGAATTGGTTTTAATTTTGTTTTCTTCAGTGGGTCGGGCGAAACATTGCACTGCTGATAAATGGAAATTGATCTTAAAATGGAGAGAGGAAGGAAAATTGTACACAGAAATTCAAAATCTGATGTCGTGCTCAGCGAAAATGATATTCAATGCCATTAAATACGTGGAAAAAGTGGAGAACAGGGGAGGAACATGAAAAACTTCACCTTAGGACGATCGCAAAATTTTTAAAATCGCGAAAAAATCAATCAAGAACTGGATGTGGATATTTGTGACATGACTGTACGGAGGAGGCTGTTAGAAAAAAATTTAGCTGATCACAGTCTAAGGAAGAAGTCACTGCTTACCAAAAAATAATAAGAAAAACGATTGAAATTTGCTAAAAAATATGCTGACTGGAAAAAATGAAAAATGGCAAAATATTTTGTGGACTGACGATTTATATGGTGGCACTGGCTCTCGACAGTATGTTGGACGTCCGCTCGGTACCGCTTGTCAGCCAAAGTATACTAAGGCAACAGTTAAACACGGTGGCTCAAAAATATTGGTGTGGGGCTGTTTTTCATATTACGGTATAGGCTCATACAATAAATTGAGGGCATCATGGACCAAAATGTTACAGTAGCGAAGAAATTCCAATAAAATGGGTCTTCCAGTAGGACAATGACCCAAAGCACACAAGCCGAAAGGCCAAGGACTGGTTTCGCGTCAATAAGGTTGATGTCATGGAGTGGCCAGCTCAGTCTCGCGACTACAACCCTATAGAGCACCTTTGCGGAGTCTTAAAGGAAGCTGTGTATGATGCGAAACCGACCAATAATTATCAGCTTTGGGAAGTTGTCCTGTTCCAAAAGCCTTGGCCGACAATACCATCAGAATGATATCACCATAAGGTGGTTTCAATGTCCGTCGTTGGAATGTCGTTGTTAAAAATATGGGAAATGCAACAAAACACTAAGTCATAGATTGAATATCTTGAGTTTTAAATTTTTGTTTGTTATTTTTTTACTAAAATGTGTTAATTCATTCAGCTAATTTAATGTTAACCGTGATTTCCATTTCTTGTTAAGTATTAAATGAATTTTAAAATTTGTTTAAATAAGTATGTATGTACTACGCTATTGTTTTGAAATAAAAATTAAAACTTGTGATTTCACCTTTAAGATTGAAAATATTTCGTTTCTTTTAAAAAAAATTTGGTAGGTACTGTTATTTTCGTGTTCGCAAGTATTCGCAACTATATACATATGTATATGGATAAAATGGATTAAAATATCGATCAAAATATTTTCATCAATAAATTGATCATTCCGATCAGAATCCATAATTAGTTAGTTAGTTTAGTCGATTAATGCCCGATTTCAGAACAAAACTGCAATCCTTCAGTTAAATAATATTTCGACTCTTTCGTCTTTTATGAAATTGCAACTTATTTCAAAATTCAAAATCAATGCTATCCTGATTATATTCCTTTTTTACATAAGAATTGTAACTGGAGAATTAAATATTTATTGGAGCGATATTGAAAAGTCAAATATTTAATTCTACCTTTAAAATGCTCATGTAATAAAGAAATATAATCAATGCAACCTTGATTTTAAATTTTGAAACAAGTTGCATTTTCATAAATGAAGAAAGAGACAAGATATTATTTAACTGAGCATTTGCTGTTCTGAAATCGGGCATGTCACACATTATAGTCGTATTGAAAACGGGATCCACTCGAAACGCGTCATTTCAAAACGCGATATTTCAAAACACGATATTATTTATTTGCAATATTTATACATATATTTAATTTAATTTACATTAATAAAACAAATGAACCTAAAAAATTAACACCAATATATAATAACATTAGCATCAATATTTAGAATACATATTATGAAATAAAAATAAACTTACAAACTTAGGTATTGGCAAAGGCGAAAGCCTGTAGACAAACACCGTCAATTTAAATTATTACATTTTTTAAAAATATGAAGAATAGGATATGTCAGTTATCATGAAAAATTAATAACAAAAAGTAAAACAAAAATTAAACAGAGAAACAAGTTGGTATAAATTCAAATCAATTTTTGCCAATTTCATAAAAAATTCTACAAATAAAAATAATAAAATAAATAACATAATTACAAATTACGTTACTAACTGGAAATTTCAAAGAAATCCTCAACATTACATGGGTGTGAAGTTTTTCCCAAAAATCCCATTTTTTATATGTATTAGTTTCACACTGTTAAATTGAATTCAAATTGGAAAAAATCTGGATTCCTATTGAAAAATTTAGTACTAAAAATGTAATTTTATTACAAAATCGAAAATATCATTCGAATAAAAATTATTTCTGGAAGGGAATAATATTATTTAGGGTCGGCGCGCAAGAAATTTAGTCAGATAATTAATTAACTAAATAAATGATCCTTTAGTATTACATATTGCTAAAATTGTGATTAGAAGAATAAAATATAAAAGAAAGTTATTTCGGGGGATAGCGAAACTGCAATTTGAATTTTAAAATTCGTAGCACATTTATTTCTCTGGTTAGGGAATACCTTCTTAGCTTTATGAATGGGGAATTTTATCAGCTATTTCGTGAAGTATCACAACTTGAGTCCAAATCTCTGGCAATGGCCGTTATTGGCCCTTAGTCATATTCCTGCTAAACCGCAATTTGAAGTTTAAAATTCGTAGCACATTTATTTCTCTGGTTAGGGAATACCTTCTTAGCTCTATGGATGGGGAATTTTATCAGCTATTTCGTGAAGTATCACAACTTGAGTCCAAATCTCTGGCAATGGCCATTAATGGCCCTTAATCATATTTCTGCTAAACCGCAATTTGAAGTTTAAAATTCGAAGCACATTTTGTTTCTGGGGATATGGGTTACCTTATCAGCTTGATTGGAATACACTATAACTTTCACGTTACGATTAGAGTCAAGATCATTAACAAATGCCGTGATTTCCTGTTTTTCGTGTATTTACATAGAAAATTATTTTTAATAATAAATTTTCATAATTAATTTTATTTTCTTATTAGATTATAAATCGTATCTCATACATAAACCTCATAAAGGTTTTAGTACACCAGGAATTGCATTAATTAAGTAAAAAGCGTCATCTATTATTGTACTATTATATTTCGATGCTTTAAAAACACCTCAATAAATATTTCGTATCTACTACTATTGCAGTAGGAAAAAAATGAGAAGTATTTACTGTGCTCCATTTGAAACAATACCCAAGTATATTTATAATTCGATTGTTAAGGGCCAATAACGGCCATTGCCAGAGATTTGGACTCAAGTTGTGATACTTCACGAAATAGCTGATAAAATTCCCCATCCATAGAGCTAAGAAGGTATTCCCTAACCAGAGAAATAAATGTGCTACGAATTTTAAACTTAAAATTGCCGAATTTGATTAAGGGCCAATAACGGCATTTTATAAACTAGTTCTTTGCTGACATTTTTTGTTTGGTGTAATTTATTTTTTTCTATTGTAATAATTGTATTGGAAATAGAATTCTTATTGGAACAAATTTATAATTTGTACTAAAACAATTTGACGTTTATTTAATGGTTCGGAACTTTGGTTTTAAATTTAGTACACTTATATTTGATCGAAATACCTCGATAGGTACTAACAAAGCAAAATTAATTTAATAAATTTAATTAAACTAATTTAATGTTCGGACTAAGCTATACTAAAAATTGTTTTGTTTAAAAAAAACGCTAAATGTGTTTGTTTTATTATTTTATTCTAAAATTATACACGGTTACAGCACAAATTAACATTATGTTACGTTATGTAGGTATTCATTTATGAACTGAATCATGATATTTCAAAATAAATTAGCTTTGTGGTTCACATTTTACAAATTTTCTTATATAAGTTTGAATTAAAATTATGCCCGTTTAGTACATGGATTTTAATCGAAATTTAATTTAATAATAATACCTATAAAGAAACATTTTGAATTCTTAACAGTGTACAATAAGCACCAACACATGCGAAATTCAATGAGAATCCAATAGAATTTGGTTTATTCCAATAGGATTTGTATACGTATATCTGGGGAAAAAAATGGGAAAAACTTCACAACCATCAACATTACCTTTGGTAAATAGCCAAACCTTAAGATTTTTAGTAAATTTAACATAAGATGGTTCATTTTTTAAGTCTTAAGGCAATCGATTGAAAAAAAAGTAGGTGCAGTAGATGTAAAGAAGCGTTTAAAATAGTTAACACGAGTGAAAGGAACTAGGCAATTTCTATTATTTCGTAGTTGATAAGTTGTAGTTTTTATAGCCCTATGTCCACCTCTAATCAAAAAAAAATTTCAAAACTTTAAATACCACTACTACGAAATAGAGGCCGCATACTTGGTGATAACCGTTTCCTATTATATAATATGCCTAACGGCAAATTTTTGTGCAGTAATAAGAGTTTTAATATTTGAATAATATGCACCTCCATAAATTATCAACCCATATTCTCATTTTGAATTAAACAGGCCGTAGTACACTCTTTCCAAAACTGATTTAGGACAACAGTTCCGTAAGAGAAATAATTCTCGCGACGTTCCGTATAAATGAGGTTTTAATTTCTCAATATGTCTTTTAAAAGTCAACTTATTGTCTATTACGGTTCCCAGATATTTGTACTCTGTAACAAACTCAATCCTAAAGTAATCCTGGTCACAGTGGTGTATGTAGAGTAGAACCAGAATTTTGCTGATAAGTGTCATTAATATCATAAGACAAATTATCACCAATGTTGAAAATCATGCCTTTAGTCTTTTGGTTAAGTGTCATCCTATGACTAGTAAACCAATCCCGTAAAAGATGAAGATTCTGATTCATTTGAAATTCTAATTCCTCTACATTACTAGCAAAACCCACCACTTTACCATAAAAGTTCAACTCAAATGTAGAATTTATACATATGTATTAGAAATATTAGAGGTCCTAAAACAGAACCTTTGGGAACCCCCGCAGAAATGTTTAAAGGTTGATTACATATACATCACCATTTTTACTTTTTAAATGGGAGTTATTAAAGTTAGTAAAGCATCTTCCGTACTTCTTTTCCTTCTAAAACCAAACTGCGAATCACTCAGAAAATGGATCTTATCCAAATAACTAATTATACTTGATTTAATAATTTCCTCTAACAGTTTTGACAAAACTGATAAGAAGCAAATTTGGGCGGTAATTTGTAGTGATTCTTTTAGACCCACTTTTAAATAATGGCATTACATATGCCATCTTCAAAATCTCAGGGAACACTCCCAATTTGACACTAAGATTAAAGATACGGGCAGGACACCCACAATATTATATGAGGTTTGTTTTAAACCATTTTAATAATTGGATTAATAACAAGCGAATTATTGCAATTAGCTACAGAAACGAAATGTAAATTAAAAGCATTACAAACCTAATTCAACCTTGATACTAGACCCTTCCACGTTGGTAATCTCGATCACAGCAGTGTGCTTATTATAAATATCAAGAAAATCATTTATAACCTTCCACTGCTTGTTTAGGTTATTACTCGCTGTGTCCAATCTTTTACTATAGTACACATTTTTTTCATAATCTACTTCAAGTTGTAGGTACTTGCTTTTTTATTTTCTTAAATCTTGAAAACAATTTATTATTATTGGGATGCCGTTTTAATTTTTTACCTAGCCAATTTTTTTTAAATGAGAACATAGAAAATTAGATATCCAAGGTTTTAATTTTGTGAGTTTAACTTTCCTATTAACAATATTTTCAGACTCTTTAGGATATTTATGAAATAAATTAGGAAAACTGCTTAAACAAATGGTAGCAGAATTATTCTTAAAAATACTAATCCATGATTGAAATTCAATCAAAAGGTTTATTATGGAATAATCTATAATTTGTATGGAAGTAAATCTATCTTTTATCAGACAAGCAGATTTATCAAATAAAGCAATTGTAAGCAAAAGTGGACTATGATCAATCATATCAACATACTGCAAACTTCACTTTTAATAGTAATATTTGACGTTCTCGAAAATGCATGATCAATGCAAGTTGAACTCCCACACGCATGTTAACGTGTCGGAGAATTTATTAAAGTTCTTAGACCAAATGAAGCCATCATAGAAATATAATTATCGACTGAACTTTTCTTATTTAGGCGAGTATTACATTATCACATTTATATAATTATATTTTTTACAAAGAAAATAATGTTATATTTAGGATCAAGAAGCTAAATATAACAGTATTTTCTTTGTAGAAAAATATAATTATATTTAATTATGCTATAATGTAATATCCGCCTTAAAATATCTATGTTAAAATCTCCAAAAATATTAAAATTCTTAGAACTATTATACGATTCTAATACTAGTTGAAATTGATTTACAAATTGTTTTAAAGCTTATACCTAGCCAATCAGACGCAATTAGACTATGATAAACTGCTCCTGCCGGTATTATTTCCCTCACATAAATCGCAACCCCACCAGCACTTTCCTGATCATTACACAAAACAAATAAATTGTATTCATCAATTGCATCAATATTAGCTTCGCAAAAATTTATCCAAATTTCAGACAATAAAATTAAATCCGGTAAAACACTTAAACATGCTAAATTCACCAAAAGCAAATTAAAGTTAGCCCTTAAACTTCTAATATTTAAATGAAATAAAGAAAAACCATTAAACACAAAACTATCATTAAACCAATTATTATCCGTAAGTGAGTTGAATTCATAATCATCAACAATACTCCTATCTAGATTATTAAACGAAGAAATTTAAATTCACAAGAACTAAAGACTATCCAGATCAGAGTAAATAATATTCACGATCCTGACTTCACCCCCATCTACTTTCCTAAACATTATTTTACCATTACGAGTCCAAAGATGTTTGCAAATTTTTTCCTTTACCATTTGGCGACATTTTCAAAACAGCTGTTTTTTAAATGTAATAAAACTTTCATTTACATACACTAATGAGGCAGGAGAGATTCCCAAAGTAGTTTATACATATTTAATTAAATTTCGTGTTTGGCGGAAAGAATCTGGTTACGTATTCTTGATTTCGGAGTTTAAGGATTATTTTAGCTGGTTTTCCGGATTCAGATTTATTTTTCACACAGAAACATGATGAAATATCATTCACATGCACCTTTACTTTCAGAATATCACTGACAAACGTTGTAGTTGGTTTCATTAAGTCATTCATCAATTAATTTCAGGCCGGTTGTATCAGTAGAATCATTTTTGTACAGTTGATCCAGTTTTTTGAATTGCACCTCGAATGACGCAATTTTATTTCATAAACAGATGATTTCTGATTTTAATTGTTCTTCATTACTCCAAAAAATTTAAGGAACACAAATATTTTTCAATTTTTTTAGTGTTTTTTGAAGAGCTGTATCTTTGTAAAATACCGTCGTACAGAGATGACAAGAAAAACATTTTAAAGCTTCAAATATCTAGTTTTGATATCGTTATCACACAATCATAAGAAAGAGCGCGAACATTTTTTTTATAAGGATCCATAGGGTCGGGAAATTTTTTTAAAGTTAAACCAATGCATAGGGCGGTTAGCCTGTTAATTAGGCGTAAATTTAATTTCTTTCTGCTCCCTCTATGTCAACTTTTTGCTGAGATATGTGACTTTGAATCAAAAAAGATCATTTTGTCTTTGGTCATCGATATCTCAGCAACCAATGATTGCACAGTAAATTTTAGGACAGCCTTAGAAACTTGAGTAAATTTTCTACAAAACCATTTAATGATTATTTGAGAACAAATTTTTTTTCACCCTCAATACTGGTTTGAATAAAGTACAAAAAAACGACTTTTTAGGTTTTTTATTAAATCTACCGTTACTTTACAAATATTGATTGAAATGTACCACTATTAGCCCTGCATTATTTTTATATTGATCCATCCAATCATTTTTCCGGACAGATTGATCAAAGTTTTACAAAACAATTAAAGGAACAAGTAATCATCAAAATAAAAAAACGACTTTTTTCACATTTTGCGTTAGTTACTTGTTAACCCTTAACGATCGTACGGTTCTTTTGTAATACTCGCCCATAAGAAACGACAGTAAAATAAAGTTCTGCAATATAACCAATTATTATGGAACTTGGCTATTTCTTATCCGATTTCTATGTATAAAGCGCAATATTTAATTTAAAGTAAAATATTTGGTAATTACCAAATTTAAATTGGATGAGAATCGAACCAAATACCTTTGCTGATCCAGTTCAGTGCATTATCACTAAACCACAAACCGAAAATTATCAGTGGTTGATTGATACAAGGTCATATGAAAACCAACCAATGCACCAATAATCTGGGTTTTCATTTTTGGTTTATTATGGGTAGATGAGTGAACCATAGGGAGGGTCGTTCATGAGGATGTTACTAGGTTGAGGGCAACAGCAATATTCTTTTTTTTTATTTATTATTAGATCGAGTGGTTTAGAACAGCACCCACGACTAACGTATTCCTCTCTAGACTGAGCCCAGGCTAGGATCATTCCTTTTGTTGTTGTTGTTCTAAACCATTCTAAAACACACAAGTGTTTTGTGTTGTCGGTTACAAAGCGATTTTTTTTTTTATTGCGAATCGTAAAACTATCGACTACTTAGGTGTCTGGAACCGGCTCGAGTCTTTCATGCTAACATCATCTTTCCTTTCCTTCTATCTTGCTATTCGTAAAAAGGGTGTACGGTGGACTCGGCGTATCTGGGAAACTTGCCTTAGGTTTGGTCGTACATACTAAATCAATCAATCAATCAATCTGCAATAGTTCCATACAACCCTTGGAGTACTAATGTCGAGAGTTTCTATCGATTTAGTTGATGCAAATATTTTTTTTATCTTGAAATAAAAAACATTCTACTAGATACAACTTTATTCTATCCAGTTACAATTTTAATTAAAAATACTATGTTAACTATTACAAAAACATAATAATTATTATTTAAGTTTATTTATTTATTGTGGAATGATTTTTATAAACGAAAAATATTTCAATTTGTATATACATAATCATGATCCATTTCCTAAATTATTTTTGTATAATAGCCAAATTGGTAGCTGAACGAAAGAATGCTGTTTAAATTAGCTGGGAAAATGCAACGGATAATTTTAATCGAATCGAGCTTTGTTTAGTTGTTCGGTATATAGTTTTATTGTTAATAGATTCTTATTATGTATATTTATTGCTAATACATCTAAATACAATGTTAAATTACATAAAAGAAGAATCAGTTGCAGATAAACGTAAAATGCAATGGGGTTGGGGTTTTAAAAGGATTAAATTGTGCTAAGTAAAACTTATCATAATTATATATAACACATAGCATCTCTCCAATTCTCAATGTTTAGAGAGATAAAACCATTGCATTAATCAACAAATATTATTTTGCCAAAAATTTAATTTTTTATAAATTCCGAAATTATGTTCATGAAATTTTAATCCGATCCTGTTTGCTCTATTAATTTCTAAATATTTTAGAACAAGTGTGTATGTACATAATAAAAAATCGATGGTTATTTTAATTTACAATTTGAACTTTAATCTTTTTGTATTGATAGACACCAAAACAATTTAAATTTTATATTAAGGATTTACTTAATTTTGTGTGATTCGTTTCGTGCCAACAATTAATTTTACAATTTTTTTTTTTTTTTTTTTTTACAAAAATAGCGAAATAAAATAATATTACGATCTAATCAAATTTGACAAAAATACGTTACAGTTAAAGTACAGCTGTTAATTTCGTGTTGAAGATATATTTTGTATTTATGCGAGTACCTACATCCCAAAAACTACAAAAGACTTTTAGAAAAGAATTTGTGTGTTTTTTGTGTATGATGTGTATTAAGGTTAAAAGTGGAATTTATTGGCATACCGCGCTAATAATTAGATTTCTGGTTTATTTCCGAAAAAATGTCTATTTTACTCCTTTGTAAACATCAAACGTCACTCAAATCTGTAGCTAATACAAATAATGACGTATTCAAATCATTTAAATTAATTTAAATCCACATACATTTACATATTTATTTATTTAAATTCGACCAATGTTTTTCTTATTTTCTTCATTTACTTATATTATCTTCGAATGAAGTAAAACATTTAAGACGAAATCGATGTGTATATACAGAATAAGCAAACTAAAAGTAAGCGGTTGTCTGCACTGTGATTGACGTAAAGGAAAAATTTATTTTCTTTTTGATTTATTTTTGTAATTAATTAAGAATTTTTGCACATGTATAAGAATTTTTGTTTAGATCTATTTAAATAAAAATATTATGTATAATTGTTTATAATAATTGTAATAAACTATAGAAATAAACTAAACTTATTCACGTGATACTCAATTTATATATAGATGGCAGGCGATCAAAATATTTTTATTGCTTTAAAGCAAATCATCTCAAATCATAGACACAGTTGAATTATTTAGGATATATAGAAAAACTATATTAAATTAACGTATGAATAGCTTGTCGACATTTGAACCATTCTAAATAAATATGCCAAAGGCGTATTACGATTTCAATAATTTTTATTAGCTATTGTCAAATTTTCGATTGGATGCAACCTGTCTAAATACGTTAACACTGTTTAAATACATAAAATAGAACGTTACAAAACAGGTGAATGACGCACACACCACACGATTATGTGTTATTTATGAAAATCCCATCATCCCTAATACATACATATACATACCATATATCTAAATTAAACATTTTTTTAAATTAAAATCCTAAGCCCTTTTTGTTGTTCCTGTCTAAAACAAAAAAAGATTATACCGCATTAATTTTCAATTTTACCTGGATTTTAATTTTACCGTAACATAAATTAATTTTTGAAAACAACTAATGTTGACACACATTAGTATACAGATAATCATTTATGTTTAAGCAAAAAAAAAAAAAAAAATTTTAATTAAACGAGGAAAAAAATCAGAGTAGAGTTATTATTTGTTGTTGGTTTAAAAACATTTATTTAAGTTATTTTTAGTTTTGTTTTTTTGAAGAAAATGTATCATAAAATTGAGAAAACCAAAACTTAATTTGATGCCAAATTTTAGGGATGAAGCAATAATTTTAATTTTTATTTAATTGAATTTTAGTTTTTTTGTTTTTTGACTTAGTTATAAATTAGATTAAATTTTTGTTTTAAAATAATTGGTTTTACCAGAATAATTTACACAATTTAGTTATCAATAAAATATGCCTGATCATATATTGATTAAAATATTTTTACTGTCTAATTGAACCTTTTTATATCGCATAGCATACAATATTGTAATATAACTAAAGCAATTAGTACAATAACAATATTATAAAGAATTAAAATGTTTCTTTTTCTTATAAAAATTTGAAATTACTAATTGTGTAATTAGTATAGTTGTTGTTGGTTCATTTTTTGTAAATTATTGCTTAATATTTTATTTTTGATCTCTATATATAATATTTAAGAACTCTTGTTCTTATTTTATTTTTATATGACTATAATTTAATTTTATATTGTGCTCGTGTAATGTAAATTTAGAAATTGTAAAAATTAATTGTACGTTTAATTATTTTTATAATTTGCTATTAAATAGATTTTAATTAAAATATTTAGCGGTTCTACAAAAAGTTCGCGCATTTTACACAATTTATTCGGCAAATATATCTTCGATACTTTGGTATGCAATGGTAATTTTACCAGAATTACCACTTTATGGATGGGGAATACGAGGTACAATATCACACTTTTCGTTAAAGGCTTCAAGATATTAGTACCACTTCGGAATTTTTAATATAATCCGGTAACTCCTTCAAACACCCTTTTAATGCCTTTTTAATTATTATGTAACGGTGACAACTTAGTACGAAATTGGATTCTAATGGTTCCACGGGATCTCTTCAAGATGTTTCATCTGACGAATATTAGAGCAGTATTATAATTTAAAGGTTCTAGATAGTATAAGATTAGTACCTTCAGCTGACAATGATTTTAATGGCTTGATGGGTAATTTTCTACAACCTGAACTAAATAGATCTGATGTAACTAAAAATCTTAAAACATGTTTTGCATAGTTTCCACTCGCTCAGATTTGCGCGGAAAATTCTTTCGGAATTATTTTTAAAAATATTTGTTGAATCCTGAGCATGTTTAGACATTTGTCCAATAGGTAGTAAAGAATTAAGAATGTGATATTATTTCAGGTTCATGAGTCAAAATTTTGTGAACGGGTTGATAAATAATTCCATGATACTTATTTACGAAACCGAAAAATTCCAATTTTTTTTTTTAAGTTTTTGTGTATAACTTTTTCTGGGTGGATTTAGGTATAGGCATTGGGAGGATCTAGCACACGTAGAGTCTACATTTGAGATAGTCTAAAATGTAGACTAATCTCATTTGTATACTCTACGTGTGCTGGATGTAAGTATCTATGTATCTATTTTGGTTTTTGTCTTGGAGAACTTGTTGAAGGTTACGTAATAAAAAATTGACATTTTTCTGTGAGTTGTTTTTAATTTTTACCAAATAATTAAAATGGCGAAAATTTTAAAAAAATGTGTGTTTGACAATTTAATGGACACAGATATGGCAATGAAAATGTTAGTGTCATTTAATTCCCTAGTTTTGACGAGCAAAAAATAATTGCTGATGTAAGTACCTGTACATCGCTATGATTACCGTCATTAGAAAAAATATTTTATTATATCATGGTTTCCAGATTTTCAAACAAAAACCGCGGATCAGAAGTATAGTTGGCGTTATAGATCGCTACCATATCCCGATTAAAGGATTCCGTTCCATCATTTTACAAGGCAATTTACCAAACCAAAAATGTTAATTTTTGTGGGTGTCTGCGACGATAAAATACATTTTATAGATATTTTCGTTGGAATGCTCGGAAGCGTGCATGACGCGAAAGTATTCAAATTTTGCCCTCTTTACAAAAGGCTGGAAAGTGAAAATTCCCCAATAAAAAAATAAAACGATTTAATGGGGGGATTCGGCGTATGCCACAAATAATTATATGATCAAAAGCAACGGTCAATCATCAAACCAACAAGTTAGTTATAACATAAAGTTAAGTTCCATACGATCTGTCATTGAATGGGCTTATGCCCAGTGGAAGGGTAAATTTCATAGGTTGAAATATATGAACGTGGCAAACGGAAATTGCGCAATTAAATTTATTGTAGTATAGCATGCATCCTACATAACTTCATCTTAATAGAAGACGGTACGATGACGGCGACAGTTTTATATTTGAAAGTGATGTTGATGATTTGGCAGCTCCAGAGAATAATCGAAACAGTAAAAAAATATATTTTGCTTCACTATTTTAAACATGAGAATTAAACATTTATTAATATAAAAAATATAATTCAAATTTTTATTATTCATTTATACCTATATACATATTAAAATATAAAATAAAAGTACATTATTATCTATAATTTACGAGTAGGTTGCGAACCAAAAATTAATTTTAAAATTTCGACTTTTTTTTTCTGGATATTGTTTTGCTCTTTAAAACTTTTCGTTGTTCAGTTTGGAGTTGTTCCTAACGATATTTCCGTAACTCGCTCAATATTCCTGACGAATTACTGACTGAGTCTTCGTTTTCCTTACTTTGTCTGGAGATAGACGGACCGGGTTAAAGCGTGATCGGTTCCAGGGTCGACGATTCTAAATTATTTGGCAAGTTCACCGTGAGGTTACACTTGAAAATTTCATCAAAAGCGTCGAAGTGTTTCCAGCGAGGCCTTCCATGACCTGTTTTATTCCGGGAATTTTTAACATTAATAAATGTTTTTTTTAAATTTTCTATTTGGATTTCCTTCCGGTATTGACTGTTTGGATTCCTAAAATCCTTTTTCCTCTTGCTGTATTCTACAATGAGAAGTTTAATTAGATGATAGTTCACTTAACATGAGAAAATCTTGTTTCTTTTGTGATCTCTGAGGTAATCTCTGTGGTAGTAACAGGAGTTTCTTGTTCCACAACAATTTCCTCCACAACCGGATCGTTCTCTTCTTGGTTGAGCCTTTCGACTTCCTCAAATTGAATAGCTAAAAACCCATGAATTATTAAATATAAATATTGGTTATATATCGTATAGCCGTCAAATTGTGTTATATTTCAAGCTCACCAGAAAAAAACAGGAAACCATAAAAAAATTGATTACTAACGGACCAATTTTTATCCACCTCATGGTACCGGATAGTACACCAACAAAAAAAATTATAATCAATCATCGTCTACTCAAACATTTTTCGTCATTATTATCTACATCAAAAAAATTGCAAAGAGATGGCAAATTATTTAAAACTTGCTTTAACTGGCATATATTTATACAAGCAACATGATAACTCACTTATTATATTAAAGTGCTCACCACAACTTCAACAATTCAACTTATGATACGATCATCGGTTAATCGTTTCCATGAATGATTCTTTGGCCAAAACTGTGTAGGTTAAATACCTATTTAATGTTGAACCACAACTCACACCAAACAATTTACGCTATGCATTGATAAATGCTAGATCCATAAGAACATTTTTTGAAAAAGTTAAACTATTTCTGGATTTACTAGAATCACCTTGTCATGTAATAGTTATTACTGAAATATGGATTTACGAAAACGAAATTCCATTTTACTCCCTCTCAGGATATGTACTGTATTATTGTACAAGGAATGATGATAGATCAGGTGGAGTTGCTGTAAATTTCTCAAATTCCAATTTGTCAATCGAGATAGAAAAACGTTATGCAAGTAGCTCTAGCTTTTCGGTTATAGATTTACCGTTCATTAAAACCAAGGTTATTAGGGTATATCGATCTAAAAAATACATCATACTATGTTTTGTTGATAACTTTGTAAGCTTAATCCTTAAGAATCGCAAGTCATTAGTACTTGGTGATTTTAATATTAATCTTTTTGACGTTACTGATATTAAAACTCAAATGCTTAAATCGATAACCTCAGTTAATGGATTTATTTATCTTAATAGTTTAGATCAAGAATTTTTTACCCATTTTTCTGAAAATCTATCAATTCTGGACCATATCATTACTGATATTTGATATAGGTACTAAGTGCTCAGTTTTCCAAATCAAGTTTATTCCCTAAGCCAAAAATATTCAAACAACATTTATTATTAAGATAGATACAAGTATTTCTGGAACAAAGTAGTAAGTATTAGTGCTCAATCGGCGATTCCAAAAAGAATTGAGCTATTCTTAATAACATGTTTTTTAACAGGGAAGAGGATCAAATAAGTGGAAACTATATCGCAATGCTTGACGGTAATGATAAAATAATCAACAATCTTGAAACAGCTAATCTATTAAATCAACATTTTGTTAATATCGCAAAGATAGTTATCCCGTATAACGAATTCATGCACTTATCTATGGGTTTCTTTGATGTCGAAGTAACCAGAGAAATAATTTAACTGTCAAAATACAGATATGCGTTTTTTTTTAGTATCCGAGACAAAATATATTTCTCTGTGCCGTTTTTTTTACGCTCGGATAATTTTCTAATACAATCTTTTTTCTCTGAAAAAAAGTTCGGATTGTTGTTTAAAAGCAGTGGGCTTTTTGATAAATGCAAACATCACGACTGTTGTGCATTTAGGTAAAACATAACATTTTTTTAACAAATAAAACCACATTTTTACGACATTAAAAGAACTGTCATTTATTTTTTATCGGATACATCGGAGAAAATATTTATCGGATTTCTTCGACATAATATCTATCTGTTCTCTCTTATTTCTCCGATATTAAAAAAAACACGCCCTATATATTTGGAGCATTTATATGAGAATCTACCTCCATTGTATATAAAACAGGGTACGACGCTATTTCAACAAGTTTTGTTATTCATTGTGCTAGCTTTTTAACTCATATCTTAGTAAGCTTAATAAATGATGCTATATTAAAAGGAGGGTTTCTAGATTGCCTTAAGGTTAGCAAGGTTTCCCGGTTTTTAAATCGAATAATAAAATGATCCCTAATAAGTACCGATCGACATCTGTACTAAATTTCCTTTCTAAGATCTTTGAAAGGGTCATTCTCAACTGATTTAAGCTTTATTTTCTGGAGAATAGGATTATAAATCCAAATCAGTTTGGGTTCATTAATAATACTAGTACACAAACAGCGGCGGTAGCTGTTGTTAATGAAATTTTAATAGGGCTTGAGAATAAATATTTTGTAGCAGTTTTTTCAATAGATTTGAAAAAGGTATTCGACACAATGATTTATAAGTTTAAAAAATAAAATCCCACTACTAACACCCTTACATTGTTATCTTTTTATTTAACAAATCGAGTACAATATACGGTAGTGAATGGTGTTGAAAGCCTTAACTTACTTATCCGTTCAGGTGTTCCTTAAAGTTCTATTTTCGGCCCGATTGCATTCAATATTTTATCAACGAAAAACCCTTATGTTGAATAGAAACCTAATATTGTAACCTAATCCAAAGATCCATTTCAATTAATTGAGCAAATGATTGACGATATCTTAACTATTGAAAACTGTTTCTCAGGAAACAAAATGTCAATAAACTTTTCTAAAACGAATTGCATCATAATCCAAAACCGTCAGCTTCCAGCACATTTTCCATCATTAATAGAAGTTAATAAAAAAACAATTAAGAGTTTATTATGTTATCTAGGAATTATCATTGATAATTCGCTGCTTTGGAAAGAACATATTAATAAAATCACAAAAGTCATATGGCCCTATATGCATTTGCATTAAGGCGACCAAAAATATTTTGGATGGAAAAGCTCACTGGTTACTATATTTTGCATACGTTCATTCAAGACTCAGTTATATGAGTTTCTTGTGGATTACTTCAGCTCCAACCAACCTTAATACTATTAGGGTTTTGCAAAATAAAATCGTTAAGACAATAAATTGTTACTATTATGCTTCCGGTAGATGTACTAGGGAACTTTGAACTACTTGTATTCATTAAAAAAGTACAGCTAGATATGGCACAGTAAGAGTAGGTATTGTTTATGCTATTTTTTGTGTTTTCTATTCATCTAAGCAACTAAAAAAAGGTAAAACACTATCAGTAAGGTGTGATAACATATCGTTTCCCAAAGTAAACTTCTTCACTTAAAAATCCATTTAATTATCCAAATTCATTGTAATCAAATTGTACATCTACATTTTTTAATTTTCTTGTTATTGTATAAATGTCAAACCAACCAAAGTCGTAGAATTTATTCTAGGTAGCATCGTTTAACTTCTCTCATCTCACTTAAGAGGTCCTAATGGCATTGTTGAAAGATTTGTTATGTTACCAATACCAAAGGAAAATATTATATTGTAAAAAATATACACATAGGCAGTTGACGAAGAGAACGGAATGGGATCACACACAAAACACAACAGAGATCAACAAAAAAAAACTTAGCCCTTTCAAACGCCATTTAAAATTGACTTTCTTCCAAAAATAAAATACGTAGCACAATTATGCACTGCTATGATATGGCATTGCTCATAAAACTGTAGTGTGAACATAAATACATAAGAGAACGATCGCACAAGAGAAATGAGACAAAAATTAAAAATTACGGTTGGTCGAAGCGATGAAAGTTGATGTACAATATATTGTACAAGGCGTTTGAGAGGGTTAATATAATTAAATACAGTAAGTCCTCGACTTACGCGAATTCGACTTACGTGAATTCGTACAGTCCTCGACTTACGCGAATTTGACTTCCGTGAATTCCTACTTACGTGATTAAAAAAAAATGAGTTTTGAGGTTTGTTCGACTTACGCGATTTTTCGACTTACGCGAAAATCTTCGGAACGAATTAATCATGTAAGTCGAGGACTTACTGTAAATGTGAATAATAAATATTTAATAAACCAACAAAATTAAAATATACAGTCCATTTATTTGGTGATTTTTTTTTTCGTGAGTTTGTTTGCTATTGGTGATGTACAGGTATGGCTAAGTGGAATGTTATGTTAAAAATAATAACTATTATGTCAACACTGTTGATATGGTCTCATCGCAAAAAAAATCCTTTTTATAAAGGGCTTATTCTGTACAATGATCTTCCAGAGGGTATTAAAACAGAAAAAAATTACGAAAATATAAAATAAACTTGAAAGAACATTTATTTCAGAAATGGTTACTAACTTATGTGTGATATACGCTTTAACAATCGAATTAGCTAATCTTGCATCTTTTCAATTTTTTTTAACGTGAATAAGTACAATATGCATGAACAATGCAACAAATCGGGATGAGAAAGGGTAAAACATTTTCTCTCTAGGTCGCGATTATTTATCTGAATTCTCTGAATACCGTGCGTCGGAATTGGTCTAGGATACAGTCTTTCATCTGTGTTTGAGTTTGATTTTAATGAGCTATAGGTTTATTAAAATTCTTCACTGCAATAATTTTTTTTATACCGGTATCCTGTAAGTAATTAGAATATTTAAAATAATAAATCATTACTGTATGTTAATATGTAAATTTATCACTTGATTATAGTTTTTTAGACTTTTAAAGTGGTTTTCAAATAAATAAAAAACAAAAAACAAAAAAGAAAAACGTTGACTAGAACCACAGAAAGCATTCAATCACAAACTAATATATCCAGACGAATTATTGACGAAGGAAGCCGTGGTTTTCATCAAATTGACTAATAATTACGCCAATTGTAGTGAGGAAAATGTATACTTCAATCGAGGAACCCAATTAGCTATTTCGATATATTTGACTTCTACTTACTAGTAGATGGCATTATCATCAATGTCGTCGAAAACATGAAATTTCTTTATCAAAGTGTGCTGTGTACTGTATAATATTATATACGTATGCATACAAAAAAGTAAAACGCATCAAATACTTAGAAAATAAAAAAAATATCGACACAAATACAAACAAAGTTGCACTAATAATAGGATTATGTTATTTATTGGATGAAGTTCGTTTTAAAATCAAATTCAAAATACCGTTGGGTTGTGTATTTACTTTGTATTTACATAGTCGTCTAATTTTGATGTTTTGTACAATTAACTTTTCAAGTTTTATAATTATAGAGTTTCAAAACATATTAATTTATAAAAGATAAAATTCAAATTCAAATAAGCCAATTGTACCAAATAACGGCTTATTTAGAATAAAAATACATTGCAGAATACAATAAAAGTTATTTCGTGCTATAACAATCACAAAAAAAAATATGACGATTTAGAAGCGAGATTTCAGGTTATTTAAATAAAAAACGAAAAAAAATCATATCTCAATTACTGACAATTAGGAGAGATAGCTCCCAATCTCCCAAAAAATTGTGTTGGGCCATGTGCCAAATACCCTGTATATATGTATGTAATTGGAAACACAAACAAATGTGAAAACCATTCGCCAGTAATTTTCCTTTACTGAAATTTATGGAAATTTGAAACGAATTAACTTGGAACCTACTACATACAAAACAAACCAATATTTCAATTTGTTTTATTTTGTAATTTGGTTATTGTTACCGCGTTCGATGATGGGTAAACAAGATAAATAAAAACTACGATGTTTTTAATATTCACCGAATATAATAATTCTATTTATTTTATAAAGGAAACACAAAAACGAGTGTACCATCTGTTTGACAGCTCTCAGATTGATTAGTTTTGGACCCTGCCGCAAGGCATGGCTATTCACAATGTGCTATAATTATATTATAGTACAACTTCGATTCGCTGTCCAACATCTTCCCCCCTTATTCGCAAACGTATTCTGCTAAACGAGCAGGTGGGTGTCGTTGTCGTTGTGGTCGAGTATCCGCAGTATTGTTCCGTGGTGACCTATTTTGTAAAGAATCCTGAATATTTTGTAAAGAATCCTGAAGTTCCGTGATATTGTTGCGTATATCGACTGATGAATTATCCGTTGTGTTCTATGGTGTCTCAACATCAACTGCTGATTTCGGATCAGATGCCATAATCAAATCTAATGGTAACTGATCGGATCCGGTATGATTATTCTCGGTGTAGCGATGTCTTAACTGATTGGCAGAATACCGTGACGAGCGATTCGTGTCAATAAGACGTACTGAATAAATTACACGACCAATCTTTTTTCGATGACACCGCATTCCCAAAATTGTTCATTGTGGCGGTACACTTTTGCGTAGACATTGTCGCCTGGAGAGAAACTACGATATCGGGCTCCGTGGTGTCGATTAAATTGTTGCTCTTGTTGAATATCGTGATCGGTGCCATGTTCTGGCGTAGGTTTCAACAAATCGAGTTCCATTCTAATCGGACGACCCAAAAATAGTTCTGCTGGTGACTTAGATTTTGTGTGTTTCGGTTTGGTGTTGATCGATATGCATGGAGGAATTTGGTGAGTACTTCCTTGTTTGTCCCCTCCCCCTTTGCTTTATTCAAGGCTATCTTTAGTGTGTCGACAAATCGCTCGGCTCGCCCGTTTGACATTGGGTGGTAGGGCGGCGTTAAGATGTGATTAATTCCTCGAGCACGACAGAAATCACTGAATTGTTTACTGACGAATTGAGTCCCGTTATCGGTTACTAATGTTTCCGGATTGCCGTTATGTGAAAAAAATTCACTCATCTTCTCGATGCAAGTCGTTGACATGATGTTAGTGTATACTTGTACATTAGGAAACATTGAATATGAATCAACAGTGACCAGATACCACTTTCCGTCAATTGGTCCCATAGGACGGATTGCTCGTGGCCACGATTGTAGAAGAGTCTTGACGGGTGATTTGGCGTTCTCGGCGCATTTACTGCAGGATCGCGCGAGGTCTGTGATGTCGTAATCAATTTTAGGCCAATACACATAGGCTCGGGCGAGTATTTTCATTGCCTCAGTACCCAAATGTGCTTTGTGTAATTGTCGTAACATCAGTTTTCGGTATCGTTGCGGAATGACGAGTCTGTCGTCAAACATAACACAACCTGATGCAAACGATAGTGATCCCCGTCGGTTATAAAACTGCGCCAGTTCGTCGTCGTCCGGAATTTCCGCTTTCGAAATCGGCCATTCTAATTCAGATACTGAACGATTACTCTAAGAGTTTGGTCGCGCTTCGTTTCAGTTTCAATAATTTTTCGAGTAATGGGTAATACATCGATGATTCCCTCAATTTGATTAGTTATTTCTTCTTCGAGGTGGAGACAGGCAATCACGTAATCTTCATCGTCAACTCGGTTTGAGGCGATGAGTCGTGAAAGGATATCAGCTGTTCCAAAATCATTTGTCGACATGTATGATATGTCGAAATCGTATGTCGTTAAGGTCAATGCCCACCGTTGGAGCCGATTTGCGGTGTACACGGGAATCCCATTTTTCGATCCGAAAATGCTGAGAAGTGGTTTGTGGTCCGTTACTAGTGTAAATCTTCTTCCGTAGATGTACCGATGGAATTTCTTAACTGCGTAGACAAGGGCAAGACCTTCTTTTTCCACTTGGCTGTAATTTTTCTCAGCCTTTGTTAGCGTTCGTGATGCATGCGAAATCATCTTCTCCATTCCGTCTGAATAGACGTGAGCAATCGACGCGCCGACTCCCGTGTTGCTAGCATCAGCGTAGATTTTTACAGGAATTGTTTGATCGTAGTGTGTGAGAAGCAACTCGGAAGTGAGGATGCGTTTGAATTTGTCAAATGATTGTTGACATTCGATTGACCATTCCCATTTCACATTTGTATTCAACAACCGGTCTAATGGAGCTCGTAATTCATGCATTTGTCGGACAAATTTTCCGTAGAAGTTTATTGCTCCTAAGAACGATCGCAACTGTGGAACGTTTTCAGGTGCCGGCATTGATGTTATTGCAGAAATGTTTGATGGATCTGTAGTGATGCCCTTGCTATTTATGATCATTCCCAAATAATTGATTTCGTTGCAAAAAAAATGATTTCACTCGAAAATTCTTCTAACCGTTTAAACAGTCGTTTGAGGATTGTTTTGTGAGTCTCCTCATCCTTAGAGTGAACGAGAATATCGTCAAAATATGCGATGGTTCCATCAAGGCCGGCCAGCATAGCGTCCATGATTTGCTGGAAAATGCCGGGGGCAGATTTCACTCCGAAAGGCAGACGATTGAATGTGAAAAGTCCCTTGTGCGTGTTGATTGTCAGGAATCGCTTTGATTTGTCGTCAACTTCGATTTGTAAGTAAGCATCCGACAAATCGATTTTGCTGAATACTTTACTGCCAGCGAGCTGTGCGAACATTTCTTCTGGACTTGGAAGTGGATATGCATTTGTCTCTATGCATGAATTTAGTCCAGTTGAGTAGTCGGCGCATATGCGTATGCGACCGTTGGGGCGTTTGACCGCGACGATGGGTGCTGCCCAATCTGAGTACTCAATAGGCGAAATGATGTCGAGTTTTTTGAAGATGATAAAGTTCGCATTCAACTCCTTCCAATGCAGCGAATGACACCGGCCGCTTCGGTCGGTATATAGGACGGACGTCTGGCTTTATGTGGATAACCGCTTTAGCCTTTAAACACTTCCCTGGTGTTTCGCTGAATATGATTTGTGATTCACTTTTCAATTCCGTAATGAACACATCATGTTCTGATTTTGTCGCATGGATGACATTGCATATTTGGTTTATCGAACGGTCCCAAATACCAAAACGCTCGATCCAATCTATGCCTAAAACATCAAGATCTGTAATATTTATGACTAAACATTTACCACACAGCAAAAAAAGTGTGGTACAAATTAAATCAAAAAAAGAATTTATATAGAGCAATGCGGCTAAAAGATTCAAAATAATTCTTATTGAAAGATTACAAACTTTATTCTTTAAAAGTATCAAGTAGATAAATCTTTGAAAGAGTTCACTACAAGTTATTCTTTTATCGAATTATCCATTTTGATTCTATGAAAGAATAAAATTAATTACAGGTGCAATATTTTCGGTTTACTTTTTTAGAATTAATTTAATCATTTAATTTCAAATTGATTTTAGACTTTAATTATATCGATCCTATTCTTTTAGAGTATAATTCCGTTTTTGAAAAAATTTAGATAATTTTTTACAAGAATAGAATCAAATCCAAATATTATTAAAATCAAATCAAATATAAAATTGGTACAAACTCTTTAAAAGAGTAAATTTAATTTAATTTTAATTTAATTCAGGTGCCGGGAGGGTGTATTTTGTTTTTTAGTAATAAATAAATAGTTATGTTAAATATTATAATTCAATATCTTTATTAACAAATTATATGTAATTTATAATTTTGAAGGAATTATTATATACATTTGTGTGTTTCTTGAGATTACTGCTTCGAATGTCATTTTATTTCGAAGTTGTCTTAAATTAAAACTATTTTTAACATTTTTAGACGAAACTTTATAGCCACTATGAAAATAATTAAATTCTTCTGTGACAAATTCTTCGCATAATAAAATTATATCGTTATCTTTGTTTAATGTTACTAGTTCAATGCAACTAAAGTAAGGAAGCCTATTTAAATTCGATGAGATTATAAATAGTTTTGGACGATAATAATATCCGGATTCGTA
This sequence comes from Tipula helvola, assembly GCA_963556165.1. Taxonomy (NCBI): domain Eukaryota; kingdom Metazoa; phylum Arthropoda; class Insecta; order Diptera; family Tipulidae; genus Tipula; species Tipula helvola. The sequence continues at coordinate 20,707,998 of OY744483.1, forward strand.
ATAGTTTATTACTCCTAAATCGCAATTTAATCCATATTTTCTTATTATGTCATCATTGCCTAATAGGTTGTCAATGCATTTTCCAAATTTCACCGAACGTTCTAAAATATTCTCTTGCCATAGTAATGCCATATGTCGTTGATGTTTAAACGCTAAAGTATACAAAATATTTTTGAAGTTTTTGACACGTTGAGAAACTTGTTTAAAGTATGAATTCTTGCTTTCATATCGCATGGTCCATAATTGATGTAAAGGGCCCATTTTTAGAATAATTGAGGGATAGTGAAGAAGAAAATGATGTTTTGGAATTAGTTTAGTGTTAAATTCAGAAATGAGTAAAGATAAATGGTCTGTAATTAAACTCCTCAGCTCATTGACATCATTTAGATCGAGTTCGTCGCTAAAAACTAAGTTCATTATTTTTAGAAGCTTCTCTAGTGCTACCCATTTATATTTTAATGATGGAATTGTTTCAAAATCGGAAAAAATGAATGGGATGTGCAATAGTAAGCACCAACATTGAGATGCGGATAAACTTAATGTATTTAAATTAATAGGAGTTGGCTTCACTTTTTTAAAAAGATATCCGTAGTTAAATAATGTTATTCTATCGTTGAATTGCAAATATTCAGAATCTACGTATTTTTTAAGTACTACACTTTTAACAATTCCTTCTTCAACAAAAAACACGTTAAATTTACCGTTCATTTTTTTTAGCAAATGTTTCTTATATAGTTGTATACTTGTATGTATGAGAAAACTTTTATGTTTTTTCACTCATAAACCACTATACAACTTGAAATAATTTTAGTTTATTAATTTTATTAATTAAATTTTAATCTGAGTATTATTTTTACTTTTATAAACGTTTAAAAAAAGAATTTTGCATAATGACGCATAAACAACTCAACACTTTTATAACAAATAATGAACATCAGGAAAATTCTACATCGTAGAAATTTCTATTCTTTTTTGGAATTCGTTTTATTCAGAAAAATAATTAATTTTAGTTTAGGTCGGACTCAGTGAGAAAAAATTTGCTAGCCGCGATCACAAATTTTTTTGTTTTATTTTGTTTTCTCTTTGTTTTATGTTATGGAGAGGATCAAAAAAGAAAGATAACAAAAATTAAAAATCTTTTATCACGGCTCTCAAGTTTTTTCAAATATATGGTATAGTTTTTTACTGTTTTAGAGTAAAACTGATTCTTTAATAGAATTAATTTTGAAATTGGCTCCAAGTAACTCTAAAAACTAATCAGTTGAATCCTTTTTTAGGTTTAATGTTAATTTTTGGTTTTTTGAATTCAAAATAATTCCTTTTTTGAATTAATTTAAATAAATCTAATAAAGAGTCACTTGTTTAATGCTTAAAAGAATTAATTTAATTCAATATTTTGGTACTCCATAATTCTTTTCTAGAATTTTTTGCTGTGCAGAATAGACTTGCCCGATGCTTTTAATCCCCATTTCACAGTCAAATTCTGCGATAATGGGGACGCTGTCCTTTGAAGCCGATTTTATGCCCATGGGGCTGTATGTGGTTCCAGGTGATCCCAGAGTTTGCCATGTTTGCTCTGATATTATGGTCAAATCGGACGCCGTGTCGATCGGTAGTTTCACGCTGGTTCCATTAATCTCGACGTTTATGTATTTTCGTCGGGATGTTATATCGCCATGGTCATTTCCGTTGATGATTCCATTGACACGTAGAACCTGAATTCGTGGCTGATTACTCGGCTTGTTTAGTATCGGAACTCGCGGTTTATTTAGTTGACAATAACCATCCTTATGCCCTACGTCATGACATTGATTGCACTTGTCGCAAATTTGCAGTTTCGAACGAAGTGTATACCACCGCAGAGCCAACATGGTCTGGATGGCCCAGTTGTTTGTTTTTTAACCGGGGCTGAATCTTTCGTTTTATTTTTAAATTGTTCCGATGGCGTTGAAAAACGTGGTTGTGTCTGCTTCATGGCGTTGATGGCTGGTTGAGATTTGGAACTTCCACCAATGATCGCTGTATCGTGCTTTAGACTCAAAATGCGTTGAGTTTCGGCGATTAGTTTCTCCAGTGATTGTTCGTTTGCATCTTCCCCGTCCAATTACCGAGTATTGAACAACGATTCTTGTCGTCCAAAAGCGTCTTTCAATTTCTTCACGACTTCAACAAATGCAAAATCTTTCGGAGATTTCGGAAGCAGCATATCTTTGAATCTCTCATGAGAATTTGCGTCCAGCTTGCGCAAAACCAATCGGATTATTTCTGCATCGTTGAAGGATTTGGCGTCTTCTTGGAATATTTCCTCGTATCGTCGATACCACGCCTCGAATGTGTGTCCCTCGTCTGGTTCGTAACGAAAAACCTGCATGCTGTTGGCAAGGCTTTCCATTCGTTGTTCACTACTTGGTGTATTCTCAGGTGCACCAAGTTTTTTTACTAACTCCGTCAACGCGAGCACCAAATTTTCCATTTCAGTCATTTCGATGTTAATTTTTTTTTATTTTTATTAACAATAATGAAATGATTTATAAAATAAATGACCGTTATCCTCGTCGCCAATTGTTACCGCGTTCGATGATGGGTAAACAAGATAAATAAAAACTACGATGTTTTTAATATTCACCGAATATAATAATTCTATTTATTTTATAAAGGAAACACAGAAACGAGTGTACCATCTGTTTGACAGCTCTCAGATCGATTAGTTTTGGACCCTGCCGCAAGGCATGGCTATTCACAATGTGCTATAATTATATTATAGTACAACTTCGATTCGCTGTCCAACAGTTATGTATGTATGTATTTTATTTCTGTTGGTTTATGCAAGTTTTTTGACGGTGTTTCTGCTTTGCATAAATAGATGGCAGTAATGAAAATGTTTTTGACATATATTGGGTCCCTCGATTAGATTACAAAAAATAAACTAATATGAAAAATGGAGCCATTGTATTCGACCAAACATTCTCTCCCAATAATTCGTCTGGATATATTAGTTTGTGATTCAATACTGGCAAACGCGATTATTTTCCTATTACAAGTGGTCATCACAAAGCAGTTATCAAGCTTGGGGGCAATCTCTGTGGACTGGACAAAGAAACTTGGGGTTTGTCATCAACAGAAAACCGCTAATTTTTTGTTTCTATAATGTATTATAAAATTTAATTTCCACGATTATTTTCATTTAATAAATAAATTTAAAAAAATATTTAATTTAGATTTTTACATTTTGTAAGAAAAATTTTTGACTAAAAATCGTGTTTCAGGTTATTTTTTTCGTGATGGAGCTGTAAATTTACTTTATTTCTAGCCTTCTTCGATCGGATTATATAGAATTTTGCGAGGTTAAATCAATTTATCGAAATGGTACAATAAATACTCGATAATTTAGCAAATCGCAATTCGCAAGTCGAAAAATATGACAACTACACCGGTTTTACCAAGCAAATTTTAATTTCAAAATTTTTTTTTTTCTAACCGTTGTTTGTTTTTGCAAAAAACACAATATACATAATTACTAACAAATTTTTAAGTCCGCAAAATAAATTAATCAACCAAGACAATGAATACTATCGATTGAAATTGTTCGCAAATATTTTGTTTATTTCATATGAAAATTGCTTGCTTGCTGAACAATCGTGTATTTGGCCTGAAACTTCCTTTTTTCGGGCTACCTTCACATATTATGTACTATTGATAGTAATTCATTGATTATTCACTCAATATTCATTGGTGGCCTAAAGATTCATTTATTAATCATTATTTACTGAGAATGATGAGTAAAACATATTGAGAGATTAATTAGTGAATAATCAGTAAAAATTCAGTTGTGATGGGCATATTTGGTGTCATTTGTGAAAAAGCATAAGAGAAAATTAACAAAACAGAACAAAAAAAACACAAATTCAACACTTCACTAATAATCAGTGAAAATCAGCGAACAATTTAATAATGATAATGAGTGAATATATCGTACACCATTCGTTAGTTTTTTAATTCGTTAACCGAAAATCATAGTCAGAGACTTCGAAAACTCGTTAGATATACATACATACATATGTATAATTCACAAAAATATGCAATTTTCAAATTTTTTAAAATCGGCTTATACCAAAGCAATCTTGATTACACAAACCATAATGTAAAAAACGAAGCTTTTATAAGGGAATTAGAAACAAGGAAGAAAAAATTCTCATAGTAAAACCAAAGCAACCTTGATTATACAAGCCATTATCTAAAAAACTAAGCTTTTTTAAGGGAATTAGAAACGACGAAAAAATCAAAATTTCCATAGTAAAACACATAAAACATATGGGAAATCACATTTTTCATTAAGACAAATTTATCAATGAAAACGTGTTACAAATTCTTAATTATGATTTCTGAAATATTTTCATAAATGTTTGAATTTCAACATATATAAATGTCGTTTAAGTAAATTGTTTTCATTTTCTTGTAATAATTGATTTATTTAAACCAAAATATAAAAAAAAGTTCATAACAACAGCATTCTGGTCAAATTAAAAAGAAAAGCTTACTACAAGTCGTGTGCATTAAGTCAATATACATAGATGGCAGTGGGCAGTAAACATTTTGAAAAATCGTACCAAAAATTGCCACTTGGAGTAATTTGAGTTCAAAAATTGTGGGAAAAGCAAAACAAATTCACAAAATATTTAAAAACGTGTCATAATTTTGTTATTAAACAATCTTTTTCGTATTTTTCTGTATACATCTGAGACATCTAACGTACACTAGTAAAACTAAAGATAAATGTAGCAAGTATTATTTTAATTCGTCAGAGCCAACTTTGATGTATTTTTCAAAATGAAAGATCGAAAAATATATTTTAAAAATAATTTAATTTTAATATTTCTGCAATTAATATTTACTTAATACCAATATACTCTTCTTGTATATTGCTGCTAAATGTATGTAAAATACTTTTGTATACAAATTTTGTAACATTTTTTCTTTTTTCATTGAAACTTGAAGCTAAAAAAACACCATTTTTACTATGGATTCCTATGGAAATCAGTGAAAAGTTATACCACTAAAAAAGCTTCTAAAAAATACGTCATAATGATTATGGCTCTAACTCTAGAAAGCTCTGGGTTAAATTTTTCGACATGAAAGTTCCTTTTTTTCGGGCTATACCTACATTAAATTCATTGGTTATTCACTCAATATTCATTGGTGACCTAATTATTTACTTATTAATCATTGCTCAGGTATTTACTGAGAATAATGAGTAAAAAATGTTGAGAGATTAATTAGTGAATAATTAGTGAAAATTTAGTTGTGATGAGCATATTTGGTGTCATTTATGAAAAAGTATTGGAGATAATTAACAAAACAGAACAAAAAAACACCAATTCAGCACTTCACTAATATTCAGTGAAAATCAGCGAAAACCATTCGTCAGTTTTTTAATTATTCGTTAGCTCAAAATCATAGTCAGAGACCTCGAAAACCCCTTAGATATACATATGTATGTAATTCACAAATTTTTAGAAATCAGCTTATACATATGAAAATCGTTTTTCATTTTTTCCGAGGCGGATTACGGCGAGCGTCAAAAAAAAAAATGTTACACCAAAAAGAAGAAAATGCAATAGGTTTCTTCAAAATCCATACTTCGGGCTCCTCGTACAAAATATTTTGCTTTATCGACCAATATTGTCAATGAATACCAGAAATTACCGAAAAAATTTCGCTTAACAACTCCAGAGCATTGTGTATGTACTTTGTTATAAATGCGTGTGACCTTCGTGCGAATGGTTACAAAAATCGCTTGCTCAAGGGGTTAAATATTTTAATTTTTTTTCAAATTTAAGTTAAAATAATTTTTGTTTATTATGAATCATGATAACTACATACCTCTTCTTCATGTAAGTTAAAATAGTTTTAAGTAAATTTATGAGGTTACTCTACAGGCTTTGCCTCCTTAACATCCCACTATATTCAATATAATTAACTGTTTAATTTTTAATACACATATTAATTATTTTCGTTGGTAAATTTATAAATATTTTTGTTTTTTATATTATTCAGTATTAGTTTAGTTCTTAATAAGTGTTACGTTTTGAATTATGTTATTTATATTATAATAGCATCAAACAGTTTTAATTGAATATATAAGAAAAAGCAAATACTAATCATTTTCACAATTTGAAGATATTTTAAAATTTTATTTCAAATATGTCTGCACCAGCTACTAATAATATTGTTAAAATTTCTAAATTTGTTTATTATTATCATAAACACTTTCGAAAATTTGATCTAATATAAAATTCCTGTGGAGCGGATTAATTCCGCCAAACATTTTTGAATTTTTTTGTAAAATAAATTATCGTAAGTTTTATTTGTCACAGGGAGGTTATAACATTAAATTATTATAATTTGAAATCTTCTTTGATACATTGGGTGGAACTATCTCTTGTATCTCTTGTCACGCCAAATAACAGTAAAGTTTTCATATTCCTTCTTACAAAATTTCGTTGTTTAAATTAAACAAAAATAAATTTTTATGATTTAAGATTTTAAAGCAACTGGATTTCAAACGATCATTAATTCAACTCAAATGATTCGTAGTGGTGAATTTTAAAAGTATTTCGTTTTGTCAATTCCATTTTTTTTTTCAGGTTTTATCAATTATTTTTATGAAGGCGTTATGTACAAATTAATGGTACATGGCAACAGCTTTGAATATTGTCCGATTCGCTAATTGATCTCATATATAATTTTTTTAAATTTAAAATTATTTTATACAAAAAATGTATCAATCAATATTGAGGAAATGTCATTTATGTTATGTTGCCAGATTATTGATACTATCCATCGTTAAAACTACCCCTGATGGTCTCCGAGAGCAATAGAAATTCAACAATTCTATTTTTTGCATAGACATCACGTGGCAAGATTGGAGAGCGACATGCTGACTGATGAGCACAAGAAAAACTAATTTGGAAGATAAAACAATTTTTTTTTTGAAAGTAGAAATCAATCATTTTATCATGTGGTAGTCATATTTATAAGTCTTAGTTTCCTGGATAAGATTTCGAAACAATTTGAAGAAAGGTGGCTTTCGGTCGCAAAATTAAATTTTTGAGAAATAATAAATTTTCAAAATTTCCGGTGAACCAGCAGTACGTTCACCTATCTGCATATATTACTAATAGTTAAAAATAAATATTTCACACACTTCGCTAATCCTAATCTTTACCGTTGTAAGTTGTAACAGTTTATTATAGAATTTGGTTTTTTTATGTCTTTAGTTTGTCTTCTAATTCTATAAATACTTAAATTTAATTATAGCAAGAAAATAAAAATCGCATCTCAAAATATAATAATACAATTTTTTTCGTAATATTGTACCATTTTATTAATATTACTACCAACAGTTTTCTTTTTGCTTTTTGGCTTGCATAATTATTTATATTTTTCTCGTTAAATTAATGTAAATTAAAATAAATTTTCTCTTCGGTTTAATTTATTTTTGTCAGCATTATCATTTTATGGTAGTAAAAAAAAAATAATTAAATAAATTTAAAATTAATGAAATTACATTTTCTTAATTAATTAAAAATAAGAAAAAAATAAAAAGAGAAAAGTTCTCTGGGCTACGCGCAAAAACAAGAAAATTAAAATTATTTATTATAATTTTGTTAGATAAATCTTGCAATATTATTATAGCCGCGTCCATGCGCCAGGCAAAATATGCGTGAATTTATAATTATATATGTACCTGTAAAATTATTTTCCGCAATTTATGAGAGTACATATTGTTAAAAAGTTTTATTTGTTTGTGTTCATTTGAATTAATATATTGAAAGATTTTAAAATTTATAATCATATTTTTGAACACCCACACTTTTCAATGAACACACAAAAATTTACTTAAAATAAAATTTATAGTGCAAATTATAACAAAAAACCGTAAAATTTAATACGTAAACTATAGGCATAAAAAAAATTGCGAATTACTTGAAATTAATGAAATAAACCTGCACTACGTGTTCGGGGTATATAATATCAATATTATAGTTAACTAGAAAAGAAATCGGATCAAATGACGAAAATTTGATTCTGCAAAGCAAATTACAACCCCAGAAACAATCACTCAATAATATATTGTTTGGTCAGACGTGTCAAATGCGAGCTCAGAGTTGTCGTCTAATAAATCGTTTGGTAATAAATATGTAAAACTAAGTAATTAGTAAATGAATTTATGAAACATAAAATATTTGAGTGGAATAGTGAGATGAAAATAAAAGTAAATTGCAGCCAAAGAAATAGAAATTTAAGCCAATAAATATGTAATTTATTCGTGTACAGAGTAATTTAAGATAACTTTGCATGACTTAGGTTGGTAGGATCTCGTTCCTGATCTCAAAATCTTACAAAAAATTTGAATTCAAAAAATGAATCTCAAGTTCGTCTAATAAAGTGAAGGCGTTATTCGCATTAAAGCTTTACGCTTTCTGATGGAATCACGTCAATTATCGTTCAATTAAATTACAATAATGTTACCATCATTTGCACTTCAGACGCCAGTAACGTTTTACAGATAGCCAGTTTCAAAAGCAAAGCAATTTTAAGAAAACAGTTTTAAACTAGAAAGCTCAAATATAAACATGGTCAACCATACCTAAATATTTAGAATCAAGGTTTGTAGACATAATTTCTGTTGATTAATTTTGAAGGAAAACGGAACTAAGTTCAACTCTATTTTTCTCATACAAAACTATCTTGGAAAGTGAAGAGCGGGTAAAATGATGTTTCAGTCAAAAGTTTTTTAAACGATTTTGTTCTTTTTGGCATATAATTAGCGAGATACTTGGGCGGGTCAACTAAAATGGTTTACTCGGTATGAAATAGTTAAGTTCAAGCAGAGGAAATATTTTAAATCACGAAAAATTCCCAACGATTCTCTTCGCTCTCAACATCAAAATTGGCATGGCCAATTAGATCCCAAATATGAGGTTTCCCGAGTTTTTGAGAAAATTTCGAGGAAATACACACAAGCCTATGTTTTACTTTGTGGATGTTCTAGAGCATACATACAAAGTGGCATTTGTTCTAGAGTTCTTTATTTTCTTAAATCCAACTAGTATGGCAAATAGTTTCCACGGTTCGATTAAACGAAACCAACAACTGCTTTTTCCGGACCATACAATTTATAGGTGACATCTAGGATAGAATAGAATAAGTTAATTGATAGCGGACACCTAGGATAGAATAGAATAAGTTAATTGATAGCGGAAAGTTCTACTGTACTAAAATGAAATTTTCCATAATACAACTGTTCTAAATGTTTCTAAACTGTTCTTACCGGAACAATCAAGAAATGTTGAGAAGTTTTGGTTTGAGTATATAAGGAGCAAACGAGTTCAAATTAGAACATTAGTTTTTGCTAAGCGATAGTGTTTAAAGATGAAAAAGTGGATTTAAAAAGTAATTTAAAAAGTGTGTTAGTGAGATGTAAAAATTATAAGTGAACAGTAAAATTGTGTAAAAATTATAATAAATGATTTTGTGAATTTTAATTGTGTTGTGTTAATTTTTGGTGTTAATAAAGAAATGCGTTTGTAATAAATTGAATTGTTGAGTTTCATTCACAATCCAGTGATACGAACCTTGATTGACAAGACAAAAACGTAACAATAATTTAACAAACAGACCAAGCTTTAAACAAATTTTTCACAGCTGTCAAAATTGTCGCATAATCCATTTGGATAATTTAAGATTAAAGTGAAATTTATGACGAATAGATTTTCACGTATAATATTTAATACAAATCGTAGACCTAACAGTGAATTAAGGTATATGATATTTAGCGAAAGTTCTTTTATGATACGAAAGGGTTCGTCGTGAGAAATTATGTCTGCATTTTTTCACCCGCGTTGGATGCCCGTTAGAATGATGATGTCGATTAATGTGGGTGCAGGAATTCGGGTACACTCTCTCACGATGAACAAGTATCAAAGATGAGTTTCAAAAAATGTCAAATTCGTTAATCCACTCTTCATTTTTAATATCACCAATTTTTAGTTAAAGATCACAGATATTGCAGCAAGAAAACAGTTGTTCTAACTTCTTATTAAAATCTTTTGCAAACAACGCGAACAATAAAGCGAAATATAATAAATGCGAAGTAGAAGTGACTAAGTCAAAGAGATCAACGTCGGCAATGAAGAAATGTTCGTACAATTTTTTGTGAAAATAAGAGTTTTGAGTTGGATTCCAATTTAAATGAAAAAACTCGAAACAAAAGGGGAGATTTTTTATGAATTAGCTTAAAATGATGGGTTTTTTATAAAACCTGTTCGAATTTTATTCGGCAAGCAATTTCAGATAAGGTAGATAAATTGCCACAAAGCCCAACAGGAGCAATGGTGCCTAAATATTTACGAAAATTTTAAAAAAAGAAACTGCAATATTTAAAATATTTCGATGAAGCCAAAGCAAACGATGAAAGATTTATTATCGCATTGGATTGATTTGGTATGTTCCCGACTACGCCAGATAAGCATTATTATACAGATACCTAAAGAATAGTATTGAACCTTGAACTTATCAGGATTATCAGGATAGAACTCATCAAATATTTTGTCACTGGACACCGATCTTGTTTTCATTTTTTTCATAGACGCCTTTGTTTCCACCTCAAACGACGGAGCCTCTGCTATGGTAAAATCTGGACGAGAATGTCTAGCTGAAAGGTCATTTTGCAACAGAATGTAAGTACTACACTAGACCATGAACTAAGTTTGAAGGTGGATATGAAGCATATCGCCCGTTTCGTAACAATAAGTCCTATCTGAAAAAACTGTGATTTCCAGGAAACGAGATAAAACTGTTTCTTATTTATATGGGCTGCCTTTATAGAAGTTATAGTTTTATCTCACAATTTTTTTGTTTTATCTGTTTCTGTATATTAAACTTACATGTATAGGTATGTACCCTATATTCCCGTATTTCTGCGTCAAAATCTCATTTATGCAAAAATTACAGATAGAAGTTATTGCCACGAAGCGGGCGATATATGGAATTCTATTCATCTAATGTTAGAAACATTTCTGAAACTGCGAAAATGAATCCCTTATAGTTTTAAATTCTACAGATTTGCTTACTGGTAATATTTTAAAAGGCGGCCTATTCACGATAAAACAAAGAACTCAATTCTTTGTTAAATTGCCTCCTTTTGCAAAAGGTACCAACCAAGGGGGATTTACATTTTCGCACATGTTTGTTGAATAGGCTGTAAACCTACTAAATCATCGGAATCAGATTTGAATCAGATTTTGCGTTTGGTTAAAATATACGAATTGTTGATGAAGCAATTTTAAATCCCAATCACGATATTTCATCTTTGGAACTTGAAATGAATGCTGCCATAAATATTGTGGCCAACGAAGTACTACAAGGAAAACATTTTAGTTCCCTTAAAGAAGAGTTTTTCATACAGTATAAGAAAACGAAAAAAAAAGTAAAATTCTGCAGCAAAATTTAATGCCATTCTAACGACACGCCCAAAATCCACAGACCCTAAACGGTTATTTTCAACTTCGTCCAATTTTAGTGAAAAATAAGAACTAACCACTGACTCTTAAGAAATACTACTGACTTAAAAAATACTTGATAAAGCCTTTATTCCTTGAGTAGACTCTGTTACTGTTAGTTTTTGGAAACTCTATAATCGATATAGTAACATATATACTGATTTACATGATTTATTGGTTTGTAGTCGAATAGGATAAAGTGACGCTACACGAATTTCAGTACAAGTACAAGAGTGCAGCATGATAACGAGTAACATCGAATTCCGTTACCGTCTTTAGAATAGAGAATTATCAATGTTGACAGCTTCGGAAATTATCTCTATAGTAAATAGTTAGATAGAAATTTGACCGGGGCTTTACATTTTATAAGAGAAGTTTAAATAAACAAATAACTCACATTTTGTAGCCAATATCTTAGGATCATGGAACAGTAATGTGCAACATTCACTGGCTATTTACTCCACGTGCGAGAAGTGAATGAGAGTAAACTGAAATTATGTACTTCAAAATCAGATAAAAACGGAATTCTCATTTACTCGTAATATATCATTTTACATATGGATTTCGTATTTCTCTAAGAGGGCTTCGATCAGCTCACCTTCTTATAGGGTGGTGAAAAAAATTACAGAAAATGAGATGATTGAAATTGCATTATTTGTTAATTATAAACTCTTAGGCCTGCTGACGATAATTCCGCACTATTATTCACTGGTTATGTACTCATTATTCACTGTAAATTCAGATCACGAGTGTTTTGCAACAGTCAGGTTATTCAGATTTTCAAGATTATTAGACTATATTTGAGATGGTCGTGTAGTGTATTCTAACTTGGAAGTATTAGATTGTTCGATATATTTGAAATCATCCGACTACTTGAGAGCTCCAATATTATTCGATTTTTTGACGTTTTTTTGACGTGATAACGCCTTACACCGCATGTTCAGAAAATTACAACGAAAATTTGCCTTTAATGGTGTGGAATTACTTATCAACAATAAGCATTACCTTTAATTTAAATATATGATTGCTTAGGTTGGTCCTTATGCTTCATGCCTCATGCATAATATTATCGCAAAGTCGTCATCATCTGCGCCGAGAACCTCTGATTTCGAGGGATTTAAATGCTTGAACCACTGTAGCAAGAGAATGGCTTATCCGATCCAAGCAATTCTGTTGTCAATTTTTGCGTAAAGAAACAGTGGTAGTTAATTTATTTTAATTAAAATAATTAATCTTCACATAAATTTTAATTAAAATTACAAACTACAAAATAGCGGTTTACAATTTTTAGTCCACATTTTACTAGAGAACGATTAATACAGGCTACTTTCTGCTATACTCCGTTTATTTATTTATTTATTTAACCTACAGTAAATATACAATCCGGTGGCACAGTGGTTAGCATGCTTGCTTTAAGCTCCGGAGGTCCCGGGTTCGATTCCCGGCGGGTGATGAAAAAATCACGGCTGGTTAATGTAAGGATCAATGAATTAATCACTCATTATCCGTTAAAAAAATGATTACGAAACTTCAAATGAAGCGGCCAAATCCCTCTATGGGATGTAGCGCCAGCGGAAAAAAAATATACAATCGGTATGCAAAAAAAAAGAACAATGCAAACTATAAAAATATTAACAGTAGTTATACAATATTTTAGCACAAAAATAACATTTAACCATTATTTAATAATAGACATAAATTTAAACAACTCATTTCTAAACGAATTTCTTGTTAAGTTAAAATCGAATACATCATAAACCGAATTAAAGAGTCGCGACATTCTCAAAACTGGTTCCGAGAGTGCAAAGTTTGTAGAGACCGGATCAATATGTAACAAACAACGACGGCGCAAACAACGTGTAGGAGTGTAAAAGTTGAAACGAACCAGCAAATCGACACAGTCTATTCGGGAAGTCAGAACATCTTGAACGAAGATAGCAGATGCAACGTCTCGTCGGTGGTCTAATCGTTGTAATTTTAATAATTTACAACGATCATTATAAGGAGGAAGTACATATTGGTGCACTCGCTCCGTAGGTAAGCCGCGAAGCGCGTACAAAAGAAACTGCTTCTGAACGCTCTCAATTCTGTATGAATGGCAATGATAAAATGGTGACCAAATCTGAGAAGCATATTCCATAATGGAACGAACAAAGGACACATAAAGAGTTTTCAGTGTGAGTGGGTCGCAAAAGTCTTTACAATTGCGCTTAATGAAACCCAGCATAATATAAGCTTTTGAAATAATAGAATCAATGTGTTTGGTAAAAGTAAGATCATAGGAAAAGTTTACACCTAAGTCGGTTATGACCTCAACTCTGTCAATAGCGGTATTGTATAGAAAATATTGCTGAAGAACAGGTAAGTGTGTACGAGAGAATGATAAAATCCTACATTTACCCACATTCAGCAACAATTTGCTTTTAAATGACCAACTGCAAAAGTTACTCAAGTCATCTTGTAATTTAACACAATCAGAAACTCCAGTAATAGGAGCAAATATCTTCATATCATCTGCGTAAAGCAAACATTTTGCGAATTTAAAACAATCAACAACATCATTGACAAATAATGAGAATAAAAGAGGACCAATGTGGCTACCTTGAGGAACTCCAGAGGTAACTCGAAATAAGCGAGAACTAAAATCATTTATCTTAACAAATTGGTGGCGATCAGACAGGTACGAATGCAACCACCTGATGGGGATAAACTGACAATTTAGTTTATCCAGCTTATCGATAAGGATCGAATGATCAATTTTATCGAAAGCCTTCGAAAAATCGGTGTAAACTGCATCCATTTGTTGCGTACGTTCCAATCTACTATATAAATGTTGACAAAAACTGACTAGGTTAGTAACCGTAGACCTACCCGTGTAAAAACCGTGTTGAGCAGGAGAAATATAAATTTTTGCATGAAAAAATAAGAATTTCTGTACCATTGATTCGAAAAGTTTTGGTATGGCAGAAAGAATAGCGATTCCGCGATAATTGCTGATATCGCTTCTTCTGCCGGATTTAAAAATCGGACGAATGAAAGACAGTTTCCAGGGATCCGGAAAAATCCCAGTACGTAGGCTCTTATTAAAGATTAGAGTCAGTGGATGGGCTAAACTCTCAGCACAATTCTTAATAAGGATAGGTGGAAAACCATCATGACCTGGCCGCTTATTACTATCAAGTTGAGATAAGCTATCATAAACTTCTGCTTCAGTAAACTGTAAAAAATTAAAATCAGAGCAATCGCGATTATTTATAAGCTTGGTACCAGAATCCCCAGATACTTCATAGACGGACTCAAAAAATTTTGCAAATAGATTAGCGATATCAGAGGGTTGACTTGCGGAAGAGTTCTGAAAGGTCATTGGAGTAGGAAACCCAACAACCTTCTTTTTACCATTTATGAAATTCCAGAACTTTTTTGGGTTGAAAGTCAGATCCTCTTCTATTTGCAAAATGTAGTTGTTATAAAGGAACCAATTTAAAGTTTTGAACTCTTTACGAGCTAAGTTGAATCTGGAATAAAACTCAGCGCCCTGTAACTTATACAAAGAAAGGAACTTATTCCGTTTTTTTTCAAGACGTAGTAGTTCTTTGTTATACCACGGCTCACGAAACCTAGGTCCGTTTTTATTTGATGGAACATACCTTTCAATACCAGTCTTGAGCAGCCCGTTGAACAACAAAATAGAATGGTTCAAATTTTCATCCCGTTCGAGAAAGTCCCAATTAGAACCGACAAGAAATTCGTTTAACGAATCGTAGTCCGCAAGCCTAAAATCGAAATGCAGAGAATTACTAGAAGTACACGTAGTATTGCAATTCTCTAAAAATATATATACATATATGGTAATTGGAGTGTGGTAAACGCTCGAACATCCAGTAAAATCTTCGCAAGATGATATCTCCGAAAACATGAGATCAGTTGAATAAACCAAATCGAGAAATATTCCCCGACTATTGCTTATCCGGTTCAACTGCATCATTGCTAAGCTAGCAAAATAATCAGTAACTGCCAACTCCCTTTGGCCAGAAGAAGAGAATGTGAAAACTCCATCAACATCAAACCAAGCAATATCTGGAAGATTGAAGTCTCCTATAACCATTAGTTGTTCCTTAATACGAACCAATGGCGTGACCGCAGAACTGATGAAATTAACAATTCCCATATAATATTCCAGAGTAGATCCAGAGGGAACATATACAGCCACCACGAGGATAGATGACTCGGATACATTAATCCGAACAGCTATTATATCATAAATTGGATGACATGCAATGAGCTCGTTTGGGATCGAACTCTTAACATCAATCAACACCCCATCACCTTTAAGGCTGGTACAAAAATCATGTCGATTTTTTCTGTGGACAACGTAGTTGGGTGGGAAATATTCCTCTGAATTAAACACTTTAGTAAGCCATGTTACCGATATGATAATCAAATCGTAATCGTTATCAAGAACGCCAAGCAAGAATAACTTAGCTTTCCCCCGAATACTAGAGGCGTTGTGATAGTAAATCGAAGTGAAAGTAATTTGTCCAAAACTTTTGGGCCGACGCATCCCCTTTGACCCTGCATTATTTAAATTTCGGCAGAGTTGACTACTGCAGCTGGTATCCGGAATTTCACATTTGAGGCTCCTGTCTGAAAATTTTGCTTATGGAAGGGCCTAATAAATGCACCGGTAGGCCATGCATCAGAATTTAGAGCCTTATCGTGAAGCTCAACGTTGATCCCCAATTTAAAGCACACATATTCTAACTCATGGATATATTTATCCTTAGGAATTAGTTTAACTGCCTTGTAAACACTCGGACCTAAGCATTTGCTAGCCAGAGCCACAATATCATCCTCAGTTGTAAGAGTATCGAATCTTGACAAATGAAGCCAACATTTCGGTGCAATAGTTTTAATATAAATATCAGGTGAGGTATTAGTGCCACGAATATTAAAATTTCGTATGTTCTTCCGGAAAGTTCGTGATGATGGCAACGATTTTTTATTAACATTCGGACCGCACGATATATCAATACTGTTCGCTTTTGCAGACGTACTCGCAACACTCGAAATAACTGCCGAAGATACCACATCAGCAAATGTGCCACTAGACACATACGAGTTATTAGACACAGGCTTGAAAGATTCAGCACATGAATTTCCACCAATTATATTGGTACCAAAGATTTCGGACTTAGCGGCACCAGGCAAAACAGATGCGCTTGAGTCTGGAAAATCATCAGCGATGATGTGATCTGGAGCAACCACAATGCAATGTGTAGTGACTGGTAGAGTAACTGGTTCTACTGGATCAGAAGTAAGCGCTTTGGCTTGCTCTTCCATTTTTTTAACGTAATTGTCTATATTTCTGATTGTACCAACCAGTTCACTTAAACTATTCACTTGCACCTTGTAGATGTCTTTGCACTTGTCACAAAACCAGAAAATGTTATCAGAATTGCAAATCAAGTCAAATGCATTTTTTCTGAAACCAGCACATTTGTAGTGGGCAACACATTTACACAACCCACTGCACATTAAAAAATTATCACTACCACCAGGAGTACAACACGACATACAGCAATTCGACGCCATATATAATTAATTATATTATTATTTTAAAATTATTTGGCACACGAAAAAACAAAAAAACCTCCGCACAGTTCAAGAGTCTCCGCTGAGACTCTGCGCATCGTATCGTCGTACTTCTCGAATCAACCCCCAGTACTTAATCGTTTAAAAATTACAAA
Organism: Tipula helvola; assembly: GCA_963556165.1. NCBI lineage: Eukaryota > Metazoa > Arthropoda > Insecta > Diptera > Tipulidae > Tipula > Tipula helvola. The sequence goes on from OY744483.1 coordinate 20,725,309, forward strand.
CAGCCGCTATACTCTCATTTCAAGATACTAATAATAAATACATTTATTTTAACAAACCCATACATCGTGCCATTTCTCTCACTGCTTATAAATGTTATCACTCAAAATACCTACTGCCATGTAGAAGACACAGCCCACCCCGAATTTTGGTTAAGATTAACTTTAACTTTCTTGATGTTACTGAACTTCGTAAATAATTCGACTTTTCAGGGTTTTACGAAATTTGTCATTAATATCGAAATTTTATGATAACATTCTAATTGTTCGAGATCATTCGAGTTTCATATAAGTTATTCAACTTCTTTTCGGGTAATCTTAGTATTTTCGATATTTTCGAGATTATTCGGAATTTTCGATATTTATTCGATATTTTTTAGGTTATTCGAAATTATTCGAGAATACCCAAGTTATTCAAATTTATTAAGGTAGTGATTAGTTAGGCTTAATCTCTTTGGTTTTATAAACTTATATTCGATATTTTTAAGAGTTTTCTAGAATTGTCAAGATATGTATTTTAAAATTTGACAACGTTGAGTTGATTGTATATCGTTTCATTTTATCTCGAGAGAATTAGGGTATTCAAAATGAATCCAATTTGCATGTCGTTCGGTAATATTAGCGTTATTCATCAGTATTAAATGCTAGTTTAAAGTAACGCTGTGGTCTCAGTGATTCTACAAATTTAAGCAACATACAGTGCTGAGAAAAAAAAAATTGGGCAAACATATTTTATTACAAATTGGAGTCTTTTTTTGTTAAACACTTTTGAAAGCAATTGACTTAATGAAATAAAAAATACCTACAATTTAGGGGGCAAATTAGATAAATTGCTAAAATATTTAAAATATCCCATTTGGCACTTAAGGGCGTGCGTGGAAGTAATGGAATAAAATAAACACTTTTTTTGTATTTTATTGGTTTGTGGAAATTTTATCTTTAATATTAATATTTTGTTAAACCACCTTTTGCCTCTATTACGGCGGTACAACCCCGCAACTGATGTGCAAAAAACTTGGCCAAACAATTAGTTTATTTTTCGCCTACCGTTCTTGGTCGTAATTAGAGTGCAGATGTTTTATTGCCTGCAAATATTTAGTGCATATTTTGTAAGATTAAGTTATTCTGTATGTGAACCTAGTCAAATAAAGAATAAAGTGCAATTTTAGTTAAAAAAATGGGAAAAGTTAGCGAGCAGTGTAAAAGCAATATGTTGATTTTGACGCGAGAAAATTTAACCACGCGTGAAATAGCAGAAAATTTCAACATTCCTAAGTACTGTCGCGAGCAACGAGAAAACAAATTTCAGCCAGCTTAGTGAGAAAAAGTCTTGTTAAAGCTTGAGAGCACTTAAACCAGTCCAGAAGCCTGAGTTCACATTACGAGTGAAAAAAAACGTTTGCAATGGGCCCAGGAGCATGTTTCTTAGACTCCAGAGATGTGGAATGATGTAATTTTCTCTGATGAATCAAAATTCAAGCTGCATGTTGGTGATGGAAGAATTCTCGTAAGGAGGGAATCTCGCGAGAAGCTTAGCAACAAATGCCTTTTAAGACTTCCACCGAAAAATGAAGGAGTTATGGTCTGGGGATGATTTCCTGGAAATGAAACCGGTCGATTGTGCTTCCTTAGTTCGAAAATTACAGCAGCTGTTTATCTGCAGGTCCTACATAACGAATTTGAGCCTTCTGTGTTAAAGATTTTTGGCAAGGCTTGCAGATTTATTTTTCAACAGGACAACGCTCCGTATCATACCGCCAAAGTTGTGAATTATTAATTTTGAATTGTAGATAGAAAAATTGGCTTTTAGATAAACATAAATAATTTGTTGAAAACTTGTTTTTTATTTCTTATCTCTTCATTTAAAGGTAAAAAAGTATTTCGAAGAAAAAAGGCCCCGTATAGTCCAGGCTTAATCCCATAGAAAATATTTGGTTTATAATGAAGCTAGAAGTAGCAAGAAAGCGCCCAGAACTAATTTAAGCTTCAAAAAGTTTCTTGATGACGATTTGGAAATTCATACCTTCTACGACTTTGAAAAATTTATCAAATTCAATGAATCAAAGGTGTATCGCTGTAATAAAAGCAAATGGTGGTCCAACAAAATATTAATATTAAAGATAGAATTTCTATAAATCAGTAAAAAACCAAAAAAAATTAAAAAATAAGTTTTTAGTTTATTCCATTACTTTAACTACAATTAACGTATTTTGAATATTTTGGCATTTTTCGGGTTTTCCCCCTAAATTGCAGGTACATTTTTTTTCCTTCAAAAAATTAGGTCATACATGTATTTAAAATGAAACAATAAGCCAATTGTTGTCAAGTTTTGTAATTTTAGCAAAAAAGACTCCAATTTGTAATAAAATATGTTTGCCCAATTTTTTTTCCCAGCACTGTAAATATTAATTTTAAGTTACCGGCAAATATTTAGTTGTATAAAAGGTAAAGGTTATTACCGGTAGAGTAAAGTCTATAAATAATAGCGTCTTAATCTGTTTAATTATAAAATTACTACCAAGCGCCGCATTAGTATCGCAATTCCGTTCCCGTTTTATCAGATCAGAAAGCCTACTGTAATAATAAGAATAAGATGAAAAAGGAAATATCGTTCGCTTGGATTTGTTTTATCTATAAGCTTGGAAGCTACATTTAGTGTAGTTTAATTTCGCGTGATTTTTCGATGCCTCATTGCCTTTTTGAGCTGGCGGGCCTCAGGGGTACTAATATTTTTCGTTCGACATTAATTTTCTTCCGTTATCATTCTTTTAAACTTAAAGTTACTTTACTATTCTTTTTATATTTTTTTTTGTCCAGTATTTCTTTGTCCAATCGAATTAGTAAAGAAATAGTAGAACCCTACGATATCAATCAGTTCGAGATTATGTTTGGGCAACCCGACGATTACAAAAAGATTCGAGCACCCGATTTACCATGTTAAAATTTGCATGCTGCAGAAATCTGTCCTATTTTTTTTTTTTATTTCTGCATCCACATTTTCGATACAAATCGTTATACTGATAAGAACCGTGAAATTCTTTGGCAACGAAAAGAAAAGAAAAGAAAATTGTTACATTTTTTTGTGTTAAACGAAAACTATAAAACACGGTTTCATTTAATGTAAATTTATAATTTTTCTGGGATCATCTTTATGTATATTTTCATTTAGTAAATAAAATAGAAAAATTCTTTTTAGTTTAGTGACCTTTAAAAAAAATAATATTTTTCGAAAAACCTGTAGGTTGGATTTTTTTTTTCATTTTGAAACTTATATAAGAATTACAATATCGAAATGAGAACATCTACAGAAAAAAAAAATGTAAGTATGTTTTTTTGAAGGTAGCTGCCTGCGACAGCAAGTAGCAAAAAAATTTAAATTTATTAAATTAGATTAGATTGGTGTGTGCCAGTGAAAATGCATGGTTTACAAAATCGCGAAAATTATAATAAACGATGATGCAATTAGTAAATTTGTGTTAGATTTACATTATTAAAAAAAAAAAAATTCGAGTGTTTTTTTGCATTTATTAACATGAAAACGCTTTACACCATTTTAATGTTTTGTTTTCAAATTTACAAGATGATATATTTGACATAAATAAATCAAAAGCACTCAAAACATGTCGCGGTTTTGATCAACAGTTAATTAAAACACAAATGTGCTCCATACAAATAGATTTGTGGCTGGACCAGAGTGTACCGCTAAATATTACCGTCGCTTGTCGAACTCCTTGGCTGCAACTCAACGATAAAACTAACTATGTGAGCAAGATGTCACATATGTTTAGTTCTATTACAATTTTGATTTGTGTAGCAGTGAAGGAATGTTAAATATAACAGCCTACAATAACATACAATATCGTAAATTTTTCACAGCAAATGTCTTTAGATAGTCAAAAATAAAATTTTACTTGTTCTTAAATTCCTTTCACCACAAGAATAATTGAGAGTAAGTATTAATAAAATAAAAATCAATTTTATTTTTAGATTTTTTTTGGGAAATGGTTTTTTCTTCTGTCGCTAAAAAAATTGTTTTGACATTTCAAGTTCAACAGTTGTTATAACCTGATCATTTTGGTATGGCACAGAATTTTGACTGGGTGTCATTATACAAATTCAAATACACTTGTGTGCTATGAAAAACAAAAAATTTAAACTTGAATCAGATTTTCAATATCACAAAATAAAATATTTGATGCGTAAACACAGCAGTGTCCATTTTCCAACAAATTTTCCCGCCACACAATATTTGTTTATAACGCAAATAAGTAATAAAATTAAAATCGTATTTCAATATGTGTGTACAAAATCTACAAACGTGTAGATCAATTTCAATTGAAGTAACATTTTTTTGTAACTTTTTTTTTTATCAATATAAATCAATCAACTAACATTGTCGTGTTTGTCTATTTAAAACAAACAAAGAAATGGAAAAACGTAACAAGAATTTTGGTTAGATAATTAAAACAGAAAACGAAAAGTCGCGTCAATCCCTGTCTTCTTTGTGTGACGAAAAATTAATTTTCACCGCTTTTCTTCTTAAATTAATTTACGAGCATATTCAATTTTTAAGCGTGGGCCAACCTACACATAAATGTCGTTAATGTGTAACACCATCACACAAAACCATATTGTGTAACTAAAAGGTGAAATGTGAATAGCAATAATATTTGTTGTTTAGCAGCTAGTTAGTATTAGGTTTACCCAAAAATAACTAAATATATTAACACGGGTGATCAAAAATTCATACGGGTGAACAAAAATGTTCACAAGTGATCGAAAATTCATATGAAAATTAAAAAATTAAAATATTGCCTGTTGCACCGGTGAATGTGTGTTCACCCATGCCTTTCAACAAGTTGTTCACCCGTGAATCCCGACGAGTGAATATGTATTCAGTCGTGCCTAGTCATCAGTGAAGGTTTGTTTACTCGTTCCTATCCATAAGTGGGTTCACCCATGCATCGCCACCGGTGAATATTTGTTCACCCGTGCATATTAACAGGCGATACATTTTGTTCACCCGTTCCACCAGAAACTTGAATATAATTTGGTTAGTCTCTGCTTAAATTTCTGAAAGTCAAGAAGTGAAATTAATAAAATATTTTATCGTAATAATTAAAATAATTTAAAATAAATTAATACTGTATATTTATGGTTAAATTTACTTATTTTAATTAAAGTGCACAAATAAATCAGTTGCTTCAAATTTTAGGTAACGTATATTCGTTTTATTTTTATAACAATGAAAATTAATCGTTAATTATAGAATTTGCCTGTGAATTCACTTGTGTTTTACTAGTTAAAGTTTAAAATTGTCTAAGGTTTACCCGAAAATAACCTAGCTTATTAACACGGGTGATCAAAAGTGTCAACGGGTGACCAAAAATGTGCGCAAGTGATCGAAAATTCATATAAAAATTCACAAAAAGAAGATTTTTTGCCTGTGTGTTCACCCGTGCATCGCCACCGATGAATGTGTATTCACCCGTGTCTATAAACGATTTTATTTAATATTGTATAATATTCTTTCATTACAGAAAATATCCAGAGGTTTTATTTATAAATATACTTATAAAGTTACAAGGAACAAATAAAATATGAAGTTAGACGACAGTCATGCTAGACATTCAAAAAGAATTCAAAAATCAAATAAGACAGTTATTAAATGCAAACCACCAATCGACAGCTATAATACGGAAAGGAAAAAAGAGAATCAAAACTCCTATGAGGCAAATCATATACTGGTAGAAACACCAGGTCAAAAACGAGACACCAGAAAGCGCTGCAAATTATGTATAAACCGGTTAAAAGCCAAACTGAGAAATACCAAATGCAGTGTATGCCAACAACCGGTGTGTTTAGAATGCTTTTTCCGCACTCACTATGCTTTGCTAAAATAATTATTTATGTCAATCTATCTTATAAAATACATAAAATACATTTAAATACTTAAAAATATTTAACATTATCTTTTTTTATATTTTTGTCGATTTGTATCACCAATCTAACGTTGTATACCAAATTTCAAGTTAATCGATCAACTACAACGCTTATTTTATCGAAAAAACCGTTTCCCTTTACCGTTATAGAATTTTTTATGTGTGGTCTCAGTGTCACAACCAATGGCGCTATACCAAATTTCAAACAAATCGAGATTTAAATAAAGATTTTTGAATTTTTCAAAAAATCAAAATTCTTTGGTTGACTATGAAAACTTAAGCACTTGTTCGTTGCTCCGGCTTTGTTATATTTTCTTTAATGATTTAGAAGGAAAATTAAAAAAAAAATTGGGTCTATCCAACTCTCGGACGACACTTTTCCCAGAAAGCATCCGTTAAAGACCACCGAACCAACCATTTATATTTTACAAACATTTCCCGTTATTTTGGGCTGGCACGATATGGCACGGCTTTTCTTAAATTTGGAAACCTCTTCCCCAATTTCACAATTGATCACGACAATTTAAATCTTCTACTCTCATCCACAAGAATCCATTTAGAACTGACACGTGTTGAGCAGCAATCAAAGTCGTATTTGCCATTTTTCATCTTCGACCTTTAACAATTAGATCCAGTTACACAATGTTCAAAAATTTGTACTGTTTGTTCAGATCACAATATTATCTTAATAACGTGAAAATTGGCCGATATAATTCTTTGTTTAGTGCTTCAATCTGGACGGGACTATTCGAAAATACAAACAATTATTGAAAAAATTCACCCGGGTGTCTTCTTTTCGCAACGAGTTATGGCGGACAGAGGTTTTTATAGGATATCTAGCAAGCGGCGAATAGGATTTTTTTCGGCCTTTTATCGTCCTCGTGGTTTCCACCCACCACCTCACTCTCATTTATTGGTCCGGCTACATCAAGGAGGGAAGCTCCAGCGGATTCCGGCGCTGGCGTTGCGAGTGCACTGGACCGGTGCTCCTTGGTGGTGCATTCTTAGCCCTCTTCATTCCAACTTCTGTTTATTTTTCGGCCGAAAAGTATCTTTCTTATACATGGGCGGTGCAAGATTTGTCCTTCGCTAGTTCTTGTCGTAAGTGCGGCTAATCTAGCACGAATTTATGTCCGGAACCCCCACACCCTAACCCTGAGCTTAGCCTGCCAGATATACCGCACCGGACCTCTTAATTCGTGTATTCTGATAACGAAATCCTGGTCCCTTTTCTTCAGATGAGAAAAAATCGACACTGGATCAAATAAATTTCGTTACACAATACAAAATCAGAATTAACGTTAATTATCATTTGTTACCGAATCCCACCTCCTTGTCATATAGCATTTCATTTTATATATCTCCCAGCTCTCCTAAACCTGCGCCACTCTAGTGGCGTGATATTATTTAAAGCCTCCCATAGTAATTTTCTATTATGATTTATATACGACTTTGAATACCAAGAGAATTTATCATTCAGAAATAATACCTGTAAAGGCGATTTTATTAAAGCAATTCACAAATAATGAATCGATTAACATGTCGTTGAAATTTCAATCATTAAAATGTCATAACATGTCAACAAAACGTCACAGAAATGTAAATGTCAGAAATGTCAATGCCATAGAAACGGGAATATCTTGCTATATTTAAAAGCTCACTAGATATAATTATTTTTAAATGTTGATGATATTACTAGCCACCAGCAAAGTATTTTAGGTACATTTAGAAATTTAAATTCCATATTACACGGTATAATCTATTCATTTTATCTTAAAGACACCTAGGGAACAATTGTTGGAATTTACAAGGTGTATTAACTGTAGAAAAATATTTCTTCGAAGAATTCGACATTTCCTCGGTAAACAGATAAACAAATTTTTATTACTCCCTTTTGTTAAAATGACCCCCACGTAATGCTTCAATCGACTTCAAATTTTGTGAACAAGTAGATGATGAATTGTCAAATTTATCATCAACATAACAAAAAAATCGTCGGTCTTGTTTTTGAGAAAATATGTATGGCAGTTTTCTGTTCCACTGCAACCCTCTCTATTCTATACTCGAATGGACCTAAAAGTTAACACAAACTGCTTATTACTAAAATCTATCTTTGTACAAAATTTCGTTCAACACTATCAATATTTGTGAGAATTGGAAGCCAAACAAAAATAATAAAAATGTGCGACTGGAAGGACGGACGGACGGACAGAAGGACGGACACGACATTTTTCAGATCGGTATTTCGGGGTCCTGGTAACCCAATTCATCGAGAAATGTGAAAATCTGGAACAAAATTTTTTTCGCGATTACAATACTTACGCAATATAACTTCGTTATATTGTTGGGACAAACATTGGTCGTTTTCGTATGGAGTCGCTATATGTTTTAATAGTTTGTCTCCAACCCAACAGGCAGTTGCAGCAAATCGAAACGAGCATAACTTTATCACTGATATCCAAAATAATAACGCAATGGTACAGTTTCTATGTTTCGGAGAGTTGCTCAATTGCTTCGTGTTTCCCTACTCTGGATCACATACATTATTCGTAATAGAGGAGTGTATGTAGTAATTAAAACTGCCTAGACCGCAGCAGGAATAGAGCCAGCGAAGCGGCTTCAATCAATGTGAAATCGTACAATTGACCACATAGCTATCTATAGTTTTGGATTTAAGGTTTAAGATTGCGTTTTTAAATGAATTGAAACTAGCCGATGCAGTGCAAAACAAAGTTGGGCCAGGCGACATCTTGATCGGAGAGGATACATTTTTCCACGCTATTAACCCTTAATTACTCACCTGAATATAATTACACATCTACTCACGTCGGGTCACTATGACCCCGATTTTAGAATTTAAATAAATACAACAATATAATTTATACAATATTATATGTTCATAGTAATTTCTAATTATTGTCTTCTTGACAATCTACACAAAGTATTTTTGAGTGCTCCTTGCAAATTGTTTTCTTGCATACACAACAAAAATTAGAGTATTTATTATCTTTAGTACTATGGGACACACACTACACCGTTTACGCTTAACTCCTCTAGTTGTTTCTGAAGTGACTTCCACTAAAGTTTCGGGATTTATTACGATAATTCCTTGATCCTGCAAATTCATTTTAATTTTATTTCTCACGCTGCGTAAAATTCGTGGGTTTTGTGATCTCTTTATTATATAGTTAAAAGTGAAACGTAACTAATCACCTCGGGTCAAATTCATGATAACACAACCAATATTTACGCAAGTATAACCCAAATATTACTAAAATGTTCTACAAAAAGAAATATGGGACTACATAAAATATCCCCAATCTTTGAAAATTCAAAAACAATAAGAAAGGCAAAAGAAAATAGGACTGGGTCATTTTGACCCGAGGTGAGTAATTAAGGGTTAAGAATGGTTGAGCAACTATAATTTAACAAATTTTTTAGTAGCTCAGAGAACGATACTTAGTTAGATTGCCACTGGGATTAACGACAGTACCAGCATAGTAACCTCACATCTGGAATCCTTATTAAGATGTGCACATCAAAAGAATTGAAAGCAGACAAAAAAAGTTTTTGATATTCCTGTTGAAAAAAACTGGCTGACATGAATAATTTACTTTAACCAATAATCATTAACAAATAAATTAAAAATCACAGTAAAACATTAAGTTTGCTTATAAATAATAATAATAATTAACTTCACCAATATTTAATAAAATATAAATATTTCAATCAATATTTAAATAATTTGATTTCCGCGAAATTTTAATTAATTAGGTCGTTGGTGCTGTATTTTTAAAATTATTCTGTAAAATTCCTGATTGTGGCTTGTAGTCAAATATGGATCCAATTTCTTTAATTTTCTCTTTTGAAAGTACTCCTGGTGAGCTTAGCTGACTTGGTTTGAGTAATTTGTTTACAATGAATGTGTTTAATACTATGAGGTACAGCCAGTTCTTGGACGGATACATTTTATATATAATGGTGATGTCCAGCGGCCACTGCCACAATCACCATTTCATATTTTTTTAGCCGAGTAGGAGTAGCTCAAGATTAAAGGCTTAACTAGACATTAAATCAAAGAGTAACACGGTGTGCTGGAAATCAGGAGTCTAACCAAGCGCAAATTTTAGTGATAAAATAAAATTACGTTGGAAAAATATTTTTTTATTAAAAAACTGTATGCAGCCAAAACTGCTTTAAGTTTTATTTTTTATCCATACAAAACAAAAAATATCACTAAGGCAAAACATATTTTAGTGATACGTATAGAGATACCTATTCATAAGTAAAAATATATCGCTATTGTTTCGTAATTAATGTATTAATGTAAACACACCAACAAATTTTATAAACAAATTACAGAAGAAGACTGTCAAAGTATCATATATTTTGTAAACAAAAAATATTATAAGTAATAGACATACGTTTGCTACAAAAAATTTGTTTTTATTGATGTGGACGTACGTTTTTCTAGCATACCACAAGCAAATAATAATTTTTTTATTTATCACTAAAATTTGCGCTTGGTTAGGCTCCAGTTTTAATTAAAAATTCTGTCACTAAAATAAATTATAGTAAACCTTGTTGAACTGAGTGTGCTGAGCTCGGGAAAAAATCATTAGAAGTGCCGTTGTTTTTTTTCTGGCGGCATTTTAGTCAATAAAATAAAAAGGCTATCTACTCACAATACATCTACCAAAAAAATGTAGAAATTCACTTCCCCCGTAATTTTCCTAAAGGTTATATGATGCATTATACCCTTTCAAAATATAAGAATTTTTCTTAACATCCTATAGTAATTTGGTTTCGAACTGATAAAAAGTTGGTGACTCATCAGGCAGTTACGACCAAATTATATTTGCCATTTTTTACGTATAGTACTAGGTAGGAACGTAATGATTTAGCGAATTATATTGACCAAATCTAAAATCATATTAATTGAGACCAGACGATGTGAAAATCGACAAATGTTGGTGATATTAATATGTATGTAGTATGATATGTCGTGTGGACAGTTTTCATATCACCAATGTGTCATTTGGTACATTGGCATATACGTTCGCTAAATAGGCGGTAAATGCATAAACATCAAAGGAGACCACCAACGTTGGTTGATATACATACTGATGATGCAGTCCATATGGTGTGGCCCGATTTACTCCAGTTTATTTAGAAATTTAGTGCATTATCTATTAAGAGCTTTTCATATCGGCTGCGTTGGCTTTGGACTTTAAAAATATAAAGTCGTTTTGTAATTTATATATTTTGTAATTTAGTTTTATTTGATTAACAGTGTCAATTTTTATAGAAATTTTTTGAAACTGTTATAAAATAAATTATTTTTAAGTGATAATTATTAAAAATAAAACGTAAATTTTTTAAAGTCCAAAGTCAACGCAGCCGGTAAATCTTAAAATTCGCGTAAACACGACTAGTTATATGAAATTATAATTAAGCAGGCTAATTGATTTGTTTCTTTATAGCAATGAAGTTTATTGTTGTTTTGTAACTTCAAAAATTGCTTTCAAATGCAATTTTAGGTTCACACGTCTGTCGAGATAAGAAAACTTCCTTTAAATTACTTAATAAAAGCTGTTAATTTAAATTTTGTCATATAGGTAAGTTCCAGCAGAAAAACATGCTAAAACTTACATTCTTGTTCCCATATTTGCCCATAACGTACAAACAAACTGTTAATTTCAAATTATGAACAGAAATATAATTTTAAAATTTAGAATGTACTATTTCAAACATTTTACATATCGTGTGTAGGGTACGTATGCCATATACACATGAACAGTGTGCTCATTTGTCCACATCATATGCTCAAACGTTCATCAACCGATATTTGTCGATTTTCACACCGTTTGGTGCCGCGTTAAATTATATTAGGATGGGCTTAATACACACATAATGAGAGTTTTTAGATTTGGTGAATATAATTCGCTAAATCATTACGTTCTTACTTAGTACTACACGTAAAAGGGGGGAATTGAAATTTTGTAGTTAGGTTGTAGCTACCTGATGAGTAGACCAAACTTTTATTAATACGAAACCAAACTTCCAGGCTTAAGGAAAGCTTTCATTTTTTGAAAGAGTATAATTAAAAGTAATATACATATTTTGTCTACCAACACAAATCTCAAGCTTCTAAATTAAAAACGACGTATAAAATAAGCATTGATATAGTGAAATTTATTTAAATTTTAAAATTGGCGCCAATAACAACGGCATTTTCAATGATTTTAATTTTAATATTTTCGAGCTCAGGACACTCCCTTCAACAAGGTTAACTAAGATTTTTTTTTAGTGGCAGAATTTTTCATTAAAATTGCTTTCCAGCACATCGTGGTAAGGGTTTTAGGGATGGTTTTACATGTGTTGGTTCATCACACAAAAAACGTTCCAGGCCGACAAACAGCAGGAGCTGTGCTTTATGACATGAACAAATCAAACAATGTTGATAAACATTTTTAGTTCTTCGGTAATGCATTGTTGGTATATTAGAATATGTAAATAAAATTATGCATGTGAAGTTTACCCTAAATTTCTCCTAAATAAAAAAAATGGCGGTTAGTATTATATTAGGAAAAACTTCACACGTCTATATAGAGATGTGAAGTTTATACTAAATCTTATAAAATTCAAAAGAATGTGAATGTACTAATGTATTGCCGACATTTAGGCGATTTTCATATACTATTATACTAATAATGCATACCTACATATTAATACTTAGTTCGCTTTATTCTAATTCCAATATTCTATTAGGGCAAAAATTTAGAAAAATTTAAAACACATTTACAGATTTTTTATTAGTTTTCCTGATACTAGGACCAAATAACGATATCATCTGACCAAGCAACCAGTTTCATGAAGTTCTAATGAAACCTACACCCTCAAATTTGGCCTGGATTGCACCAACCCCATATTACATTAAACACTCAACTTTGGAGTAATACTAAACACAGTTAGAAGTTTTTCTCATCGGTTTCTTTAATAGTGGAATTAGATAACGGTAATATCTGTTCAATCAGGCCGATTCATGAAGTTCTAATGAAATCTACACCCTCAAATTTGGCCTGGATTGCACCAACTCCTTTTTACTTTTCCCACTATAACGAAGTTATATTGGGTAAGTATTGTAATCGCGAAAAAAATTTTGTTCCAGATTTTCACATTTCTCGACGAATTAGGTTACCCGGACCCCGAAACACTGATCAGAAAAATGTCGTGCCCGTCCTTCCGTCCGTCCATCCGTCCTTCCAGTCGCACATTTTTATTATTTTTGTTTCGCCTCCCATTCCCACAAATATTGATAGTTTTGATCGAAATTTTGCACAAAGATTGATTTCAGTAATAAGCAGTATGTGTTAACTTTTAGATCCATTCGGGAGTAGAATAGAGGGGGTTGCAGTAAAAGGGAAAACTACCAAACAGATTTTCTCAAAAACGGGACCGACGATTTTTTTGTTATGTCGATGATAAATTTGACAATTTATCATCTACTTGTTCGCAAAATTTGAAGTCGATTGAAGCATTGCGTGGGGGTCATCAAGTTGAGTGTTTAATGTAATATGGGGTTGGTGCAATCCAGACCAAATTTGAGGGTGTAGATTTCATTAGAACTTCATGAATCGGCCTGATTGAACAGATATTACCGTTATCTAATTCCACTGTTGAAGAAACCGATGAGAAAACTTCTAACTGTGTTTAGTATTACTCCAAAGTTGGATGCTCAATCAAAGAATTACTATTCATATATTAAAAATCAAAATCTCTGCTATAAAGAATGCTTTTAAGATTTATTTGGTTTGGATAATTAAAACTGAATTATTTTATGATTGATAGGTTTTTGAAGTAGATTTTCGTGAATCTATATACTTTTCTACAAACCGCCTAAATGTTTGCATTTTACACATACATTTAAACAAAATTTTTGTTTTTGTAGTTTTAGCACAGAATATATATAAACAGAACAATATCTTCTATAGCGCTTTAGTCCTAAGCTGCTGAACAAATATTTTCGTTATTGTTTTTTTCGACTGATTTTGATTTAGAAAAGATAGAAAAATCATTTTATATGCAATCAGTGAAACAAACAAAAATTACAAAAATGTTTGTACCCACCTCTTTCTATTGATAAATATAAACCAGTACAATTTTAAAACGAAAGAGAAATCTTTACACTTTATAATGTGCTTAAAAGAGATAGACATTCGTGAATAATTTTTGATTTTGGTCTAGTTAGCTTTGCGAAACTTTAAAATCAAATCAACAAATAAACAAGGACCAATACCAGAGCCTTCTAGAGTATAGAGCCATAATCATTATGACGTATTTTTTAGAAGCTTTTTTAGTGGTATAACTTTTCAATATTTTCCATAGGAATTCATAGTAAAAATGGTGTTTTTTAGCTTCAAGTTTTTCATTGAAAAAAGCAAAAATGTTACAAAATTTTTATACAAAAGTGTTCTACATACCTTTAGCAGCAATATACATGCAGGTTTTATTGGTATTAAGTAAATATTAATTGCAGAAATATTCATATTTCTAAAATATATTTTTCGAACTTTCATTTTGAAAATACATCAAAGTTGGCTCTGACGAATTAAAATAATACTTGCTACATTTATCTTTAGTTTTACTAGTGTACGTTAGATGTCTCAGATTTATACAGAAAAATACGAAAAAAATTGTTTAATCACAAAATTATGACACGTTCTTAATATTTTGAGAATTTGTTTTGCTTTTCCTACAATTTTTGAACATGAAATTTCCCCAGGTCGCAATTTTTGCTACAATTTTTCAAAATGTTTACTACCCACTGCCATCTATGTATACTGACTTAATGCACACGATTTGTAGTAAGCTTTTCTTTTTAATTTGACCAGAAAGCTGTTGTTATGAACTTTTTCTTATATTTTGGTTTAAATAAATCAATTATTACAAGAAAATGAAAACGATTTACTTAAACGAGATTTATATATGTTGAAATTCAAACATTTATGAAAATATTTCAGAAATCATAATTAAGAATTTGCAACGTTTTCATTTACAAATTTGTCTTAGGAAAAAAAGTGATTTCCCATATGATTTATGTGTTTTACTATGGAAATTTTGATTTTTTCCTCGTTTCTAATTCCCTTATAAAAGCTTCGTTTTTTAGATTATGGCTTGTATAATCAAGGTTGCTTTGCCAATACAAATAAATTAGAAATGCTACACAAACTCATACACAACCTTATGGGAGTTGCAAGTTTTCTTTTTGTTATTTCTTTGATATGATTTTAAAGTTTCGCAAAGCTAACTAGACCAAAATCAAAAATTATTCACGAATGTCTATCTCTTTTAAGCACATTATAAAGTGTAAAGATTTCTCTTTCGTTTTAAAATTGTACTGGTTTATATTTATCAATAGAAAGAGAACAAACATTTTTGTAATTTTTGTTTGTTTCACTGATTGCATATAAAATGATTTTTCTATCTTTTCTAAATCAAAATCAGTCGAAAAAAACAATAACGAAAATATTTGTTCAGCAGCTTAGGACTAAAGCGCTATAGAAGATATTGTTCTGTTTATATATATTCTGTGGTTTTAGGACGAATTTAGTGTAAACTTCACATGGTATAAAATTATTATGTTTATTAAAATTTATTTAAATTAAGTTTTTGCTCGATTTAATTAAAAATAAATAAAAAATTGCCAAATTCAATAATTAGGGCTATTACAGGATTCTCTTCTGACACTAAAGAACTCATAAGGAATATTACGTAAATGGCTTATAATTGTGCTCTCCTTGGAAGAATTCAACACATAGGGTAAAATAGAATTAAAATGCTCAAAAACAACAAGGCTTTGTGGTATAGGACTATAGAAAAAAAATATTTTCGAAACTGTAATGCCATATTCTATTGACTCATAAAAACGAAACCTAGATCAAAAAATGCTGAACTTTTCATAGTAGAAATTGATCGAAGTTTAGTGTTTTTTGATCTAGATCCGTTTTTTTGCGTCAATAGAATTCAACATAAGAGAAACGCCAATTTTGATCAAAAATTCTGAGAGAACATGGCCAAAATACCAGAACCAATGGTTAACTCATTTATGAAAAAAAAAAATCTGTATAGTATATAGTCATCTTAATAAATGTAAACAAAAACAAATTGATCAGGTGAGAACTTTTACAGTAATAATATAGTATACATTTAATTGATGAACTTTAAATATTTCAGGAAAGATTTGTCACGCAAATTTTTATTTAATTCTAGGTTATGATTTAATTGGTATTGGATTCAATCAACCGAACAATTAAACCAGTATCGCCTCGACTCGAGTCAATGTCAAATTTGCCATGCTGAAATGTTTATACAATTTCAAGATATACATACATACATACCCGTCCATACATGACATAACACAACACTTATTGTAAAATGAAAAGTGAAATTACAAAAATAAATATTATTTTAAAAAATTTTCTTTTCGCAAAAACATAAACAAAAAAATATTAAATTTCTTCCATAATTTGTTTAATAATAATAATAATAAAAATAAAAAAAATACGAAAAAACTAAAAAAAAAATTGGCCCCCCTCCCCTTATTTCATTAACACAAACTGTATTTTTTTTTAGCACAATATTCAATCAAATAATTTAACAGCAGTTAATTTCCTTAAGTCTGGCTGTGTAAATGGAAATGCGTTATTTAATTCTCTCCACTAAACTAAAATAAATAAATAAATTAAAATTTAGAAAAACAAAAAGAAAAAAAAAATATTCAAATTTATTTACTTTGATGAAATTTTTATTTAATAATTACAATAATTAGAATATTTTTTTTTATTATTATTATTCTACATGGGTGAAAAAAATTGTGTTATTAATCTTAAAAATAAATTAAATTATGATAATAAACATAGACATGTTTTAATTGTTGTGATGAGATGTTGTATTGTGATTTTTGTGTTTTTATTGGCATGCTGCTTGTGCTATTTAACAATAATTGTACCCGGTAATTATTTATTATTCGTTCTATGCCTATTTATAACACACGCAAATATGTTAAAATTTTATTAATTTAGGAATTGATGGACATTTAATGTTTTGTCGAATATAATTGAATAATATGTTTACATACATATATACTTGTATAGAGTGTAGCTTAGTTGGTGGAACAATTATCCATTTGGCTCATAAAAAACAACTTGCAATAAAATTTTCCAATTATTATTATACATTTTATAGCTGTGCTGCTATAAAATTTACATGTTATATTGCCAATATGTTATTACCCCGACTATAATCAATAACAATACGCTTTTTGTGTTTCAATTTTTATTGATACTCTCGTGTATTATGTACTTACTATGTCTGTTTCGAGCAAGAAAGATTTCCGTGAAAGAAAGTGCAAAATTGTTTAACGGTTTGTTTATACACTTTTACTTTAATATATTATGTATATTCTTTACTGTAGGAAGAAATTTTATTTATTCATAACTTCTTGCTTTTTGTCTTTGTTGAGTTTTTAACATAAATATCGATACTCGTGTTTAAGAAAAAAGTGAGAGTTAGTAATTTTCATGCAGATAATTTTTTTATATTTTCTTAAAGGTCGTTTATCTTTTAATTTGTGATTGAAATGTCTGATACAGATCTAAAGGATCACTAAAGTTTCTTGTTTATTGTTTGCTTACATTAAATCATTGCAATCTGTTTTGGCACTCCCAACTCTATCTCAGTTTTAGTTTTAACTTCCTACTTTTCGCAGTTGCCATATCAAGAGCGTACGTCTATATACATAATATGCTCGTTTTACGAAGACCACCTGCACATTGCTTAACTCAATACTGTCAGTAACAGTGAACATATGAAACATATGGAGACTGAAACTATCGGAATTAAATCAAACCCTAATCATCAGTCATGATATTCATTATCACGTTTTGCCATAAAACGTACTCATTTATCACAAAAAAAAGTTTTTTTCTACGATAGTGCAGTAACTTATGCTTTCGATGATGATTTTTGAATTTAAATTATATAAGAAAAGGAGACCTTGCGTCGTATACTAAAATCGTGTGGAAATATTCTCATTACATAACGATTTCTTAATATTGCTACACGATGTGTGAAAACCCAAATGTTTTAATGGTTTAATAAATTTGTGTTGATCCGTACAAGTTATTATAAATGCTACAGGGCTATTGTATCGTAGAAAAAATATCGTGTATAACCAAAGCAACCTTGATTATACAAGCCATAATCTAAAAAACGAAGCTTTTATAAGGGAATTAGAAACGAGGAAAAAACCAAAATTTCCATAGTAAAACACATAAAACATATGGGAAATCACTTTTTTTCCTAAGACAAATTTGTAAATGAAAACTTTGCAAATCCTTAATTATGATTTCTGAAATATTTTCATAAATGTTTGAGTTTCAACATATATAAATCTCGTTTAAGTAAATCGTTTTCATTTTCTTGTTATAATTGATTTATTTAAACCAAAATATAAAAAAAAGTTCATAACAACAGCATTCTGGTCAAATTAAAAAGAAAAGCTTACTACAAATCGTGTGCATTAAGCCAATATACATAGATGGCAGTGGGCAGTAAACATTTTGAAAAACCGAACCAAAAATCTCAACTTGGGGAAATTTAAGTTCAAAAATCGTAGGAAAAGCAAAACTAATTCTCAAAATGTTAAGAACGTGTCATAATTGTGTGATTAAATAATTTTTTTCGTATTTCTCTGCCTACAATTAGAGGCATCTAACGTACACTAGTAAAACTAAAGATAAATTTAGCAAGTATTATTTTAATTCGTCAAAGCCAACTTTGATGTATTTTTCAAAATGAAAGTTCGAAAAATATATTTTAGAAATAATTTAATTTTAATATTTCTGCAATTAATATTTACTTAATACCAATATACCCTTCCTTGTATATTGGTGCTAAAGATATGTAGAACACTTTTGTATAAAAATTTTGTAACATTTTTGCTTTTTTCAATGAAAAACTTGAAGCTAAAAAACACCATTTTTACTATGGATTCCTATCGAAATTAGTGAAAAGTTATACCACTAAAAAAGCTTCTAAAAAATACTTCATAATGATTATGGCTCTATACTCTAGAAGGCTCTGGTATAACTCGTGTGAAAATGAGTCATTGCAATACTCAAGTGATTGCAGCCCTCGCTATCGCTCAGGCTGCAAATTTCACTTTCGTATTGCAATGACTCGTTTTCTTCACTTGTTATACAATATACTATTGTTGGTTTTAGCTGTCAAAATAAATACAAATTTGAAAACAAAATATTTGGCTTTGGACTGTGAAGTAATATTTTCAATATTATTTAGAAAGGGCGTTATTAATTATTTTATAAAAAATCGTGATAAATTGATTTTTTTGCTGCTCAAATAAAGATGGTCTACAGAAATTTGACGTTTAAATCATTTTTTTCATTTTGGTTGCTTATTTGGGTTTGAAATTGGCGACCTTAGACCATATAACTATATAGCGATAACTTCTCGGTTGTATCACGAGTTACGCTAGCGGTCAATGGTACACTTCCAGGTGTGGTACTAAATTATACCATTTAACTATAAATGGTCTAAAAAAATAAAATAAAATATGTTGCAACAACAATTGCATCGTATAAAACAAACGGAAAATTAGCTAATTTGATTAAATTATTCAATTCATTTGTTGTTATCATATTTTAATTTTTCTTTTAAATACGCTTTACCGTTATAAAAAATTAACATGTAAAAAATTATGTAAATATTAAAATTTTCATAGTAAAATATTGTCCAAAGAAAATTAACAAGTTATATTATTTAAAACACAAGCCAACTGCCAAACAGGGAAACACAACGTCATTAGTGAAAAAATGGCTGACACGTACAATCGTAGAACATCTTAAATACACGCATCAATCGCAAAATACCTTCAACATCATTATCAGATTAATTATACATATGTATTTATTATATGAAATTCACAATACCTAAGTAGTATTTATCGAATTCGTAGAACACTAACATTAACATACCCCAATGTAAATTTGTATGCCCCATGTATAGTTGTTTTCTTTATTTTTTATACAACAAAGATAGAAAAAAAAATACCCTTACCCAAGCAATATCATTTAATAAATATAAAGAAAAATATTACACAATGTGATACGAAAATACCTGTCTAATGGTACTTGAGTGTACCGTTAATTATTTTTGATCACGTTTTCCTTGTTCAAAATCACTTCACCTTTAAACTATGTATTTATTGCGCTATACTTATATATTATATGTATTAAAAAAACACTTCTACACTACATAACACAACACAACACATCACATCACATCAAAACTATTATTACACTAAACTATTACACTACATAACGACAAAACACATAGCAACACTAATTTAATTAAGTTTATCTAATTTAATTAATTTCAAACAACAAATAAAAATTTAATTTTTTCGTAAATGTACTTTATTTCATACTATACAGAAATTTAATATTTACGTGACTGATTTGTAGCAAAGACATGAACTATCTATAAGTGCTTTATTTATAAGTACTGGCGGTGGTCGTAATATCATATTATGTAATAATAAATTTTGTAGAACTGGTAATCAACATTTAGGCTGGTACAAATTATTTCATTCGATATTCAATTATGTATTTAAAATAAACTTTCGGGCTTGATTCTCACCAAGGACGTTTTGCATTGTTTATTTATTTGTTATTTTTATTTTATAACGACATTTCTTTGCGGCACAACGAATTGAAAAATATAAAATTTTGTATTCAATAAAGAATAAATATAAAAAAAATATAAAATATGCTGCACAAGGGTAATGAACATTTAGTCTAAAGCATAAAGATGGCAGCATTAAATAATGGCAGCATTAGACGGTTTTTTTAACAACTTTTCATATAAATGTAGCTTTAATTGAAATAACAAAACAATGAAAATCAATTTTAAATTATTATTGTTTGCTTTTTTACTAAATATTTTTTCTTAATTTCTAAATTTTGATTTCAATGAAACTGTAAATAAAGTTGTCTAATTTTCACGTAGGTGGATAGCTCGTCGGATTTTTGGCTAAATGTTCGACAGCTATTCATAGATTGCAATATGTGTAATAAGACATAGTTTGCCTGACTTTTTATTTTCTAAATCAACGACCCTTCGAATGTCATCGAAAGTTCTTGAGATTTGAATAAAATAACCCGACATACTGCACGTCATTTCGATTATCGCTGATGACGATGCAAACTTGTTTATCTACAAAATTGCTCAAAATCGTTTATAGATAGAAAATTTATGTCAAATTCTTTGGGGAAAAAAACACTCTGAGGGTAACAAATTTTACCCGGAGGATAAAAAATTTTACTCGAAGGGTAAAAATTTGACATTGCAAATTCTTTGAGAGAAAATAAAGCACTCTTTTTTTTGCTCGAGAGCATTTTGCTTTACTTCGGATTTTTTGGTAGATTTACATAGCATTCACAATGAAAAAACTTTTTACTTTTGACTTACAGGTTTGTATGAATTTCCAACATAAAGAGCAAAAATTTTTGTTCGTCAAGTTGAAAATTCATACAAACCTGTAAGTAAAAGGTAAAAAGTTTTAGCATTGTGAATGCTCTGTTACTTTGCTCTTTACAAATATATAGAAATCTGAAATGTCAAAGTGAATTATAAACAATAACAAAACTGCATTTTGATATTTCATTTGTGGTTTATGTGAAGATTAATGCGCTAAAATTTATCAAAGATTTATTAAGTTTAAAAAAAAGCTTGTTTTAGTTATTTAATCGTATATTATTAGTTTTTTATGTAAATATTTAAAACATAACCTTAAAACAGTAAAACATAACCTCACTTTTTTTTGCTTTTTTTACACCAATTTTTTTTAGTTATTTCATATTCTTTTGGACATAAAAAAGTTACTTTATTTCGAGTACCTAACCCGAAAGAGTTTGACATTAGTTTTTTAGATGTTTGCTCTTTGATGTCTCTCTCTCTCTCTCTCTACCAATTTTCGAATTTCTATGTACATAGTTATTTTGTAATGTGTTTTAATGATTTTTTTGTTGTTCATTTCAGTTGTCATTTCTGTGGCTTCTCCTAAAATTGCTGGTATCGGGATAGTTCTGGCTAAACCTAGACACGCCCTTTTTCTAGAGTTTTAATTTAACATTTTTTATGGATGAGTACCTCCTGTAGAATGTGTTAATAAATATTTTCAAAATGTTTAAAGTTTTCCGTATTCCGGTTTCCATTTTACGGTAGTGATAAGTAAGAGAAAACCTTTTTCGAAAAAGTAACTCTGAGAATTTTTGTTTCTTGTTTTTCTGAGATTTATTATTATTTATGTTTAAACTCATTTTATAATTGTTGTTCCTGTTCGTGTACAATCTTAAGTGTTGCGATTTAGATGGATTTACTGCTAAGCTTAGCTTATCTAATTTCTGTTTGAAGTGTCCCAAAGTTCTGTTTGCGATATTTTCTAGTTCTTTATGGTGTTTTCCCATTTATTATAATTATAATACAAAATGAAAAATTTTACAGTGGTTGTTGTTGAATTCGTGTAGTGATGTGGTATATAAATTGAAGAGAGTGGGATTCAAGCAACTGCTCAGTGGAATTCCGACATTTGCTGTTTGATTTAAATTTAACTCTAATTTTGCATTTTGTATTTTAATGTTTTTACTAGTTAAAAAATAATAAATCCAGTTAATTATATTATTCGCAAAAGGAACTCTGTCATGTATTTGATTAATGGGAGTTTAACTACCTTATCAACGGTTTTAGTTATATCAGTATTTATCAGGATAATTTTTTGATTTTTTTTTGATTGATTTCCTGTTTAGCAATTTGGCAGAGTGTTATGGAGACTTCCACTGACTTTACAAAGTTATTGTCTAGAAAAGTTTTGGCTGACTGTTCGTTTTCCAAAATCCTAAAAAACGACTGTTTTTTGTTTTATTAATGTTCTTCCAATTTTTTATATTGCTGGAGTTTTGGTTTATGTTGGTGAAAAATTCGTTCCAACTTTTGTTGCCCCTTATTATGTTTAGTTTTAATAATTGTGAGTCTTAGTTCTAAAGCTGTAATGATTTTTTCGATTATACATTTTTTGTTTTTCACTCTTACTCTCCCATAATCTCTGCAGCAATTCATTCCACCATGGTTTTGGATTACATATGTTTTGAATTAACAGTTATAGATGTCGTGTATTATTTATGGATGTTATAATATGAAATGCTCCTTTCTTCCTCATGAAAATTTCCAGAGCGAAAACGAGTAAACAATTTGCGTGCTGCTGATTTTGATAAAGCATCTTTAGCATAACGCTAAGTAATATTGTAAAATGAAGCTTTTTTTCAGAATTTTGGCTTATTTTCAAAACGCCATTACTTTCGACTGAATTTACAAATCAATATTTATCTTTTAATAATCTATATGGACCTTTCAAACGCTCTATAGTATGTCTTGATAGGGTATACGATCGATGTGCGTATCCAATGTAAAACCATATGCTTTATGCTTATATTTGATAATATTGAGCGTCCGCCAAGATGGCTCAATCATCCCAATTTGGGGCTTGTGCGAATTTTTTTACTTCACTCAAAATGATACACAGAAGTTTTGTTATAATTAATTATGTATAAGTTTATTTTATTCACGTCTAGATGTTTTTATAATCAATTGATTTATTATTTTTTTATTCACCGCACAGTTTTTAGTCAATAATATTTGCGCGTGTGTTCGCCAGCAAACAAAAATACACAATTTGATTATATGTAACTGTAGACGATACCTCAAAAAATAGAGTGACTCATAAACGAAATTTTTAGCAAGATGAATATAAAAGGGGAAAATGAATTATGTACATATTTTGTTTTGTGTTTATTAACTTCAGGCTAACTTTTAATTTTTCTTATGTTGGTAAAAAATTATCCAAGTTATCCATCACATACAAAAAGTTAAAAATAAATTTTGATATGAAAGCAAAAGGTCGCAAATTAATTTTGAGAGATAATCCAAAGAAATACAAAACAATTTGTCATAAAACACATTGATATTGATCCTAATAATGTATTCGTTTTTATATTTTTTTGTATTTACAGCTAATTATAAAGAAATTAAAACCACAACATCTAAAATATCCTGAAGTTATCTTTTTTGTCCGTAAATAGATGAGTAAGTTTAATGGTCGAAAGTTAGCCTGAAATTATTCAGGCTCTATTTCCGAAAACTCCTAATGCATTAGTTAATAAAATTGTAGTAGTTACTAATAGGGCGCATCTAGTCTAAAATGTAGACTAATCTCATTTTGTAGACTCTACGTGTGCTGGATGTAAATATCTACGTGCCTAGTTTGGTTTTTGTCTTGGATAACTTGCTGAAATTATGTAAAACATACTATCGTAAATATAATAATCTTCAGAATGCGTTGAATACTGTTGATCAGCCTCCATGCTTATGTCTGGTTTATAAATTAACTGGGTGCATCTAGCACACGTAGAGTCTACCGAAAATATGAACTAGTATCCCTAGTGTTCGCTGATGACCACGGGGTAAAAAAGATTTGGATTTTTTTTGAGCAAAAACACGAACGCATAAAAAGAGTCGGTGTATTTTTAACTCTACTTTTACTTGGGGTTTTTTTTGGAGATTTTTTGTCAACCGAAAATTATTTCTTTTATCGGCTTAAAAAATCCAAAATTTCTGTGAATTGAAAAATTTAAAATAAAATAATATGAAATGCTTCGATTTGGATAATGATATTAATAAAAAATTTTAAAATAATAAAAGGAAGATGTAATGTTGACATTTAAAACACCAATTGATGTGAAGTTTGCGGGGGTAAAATCTGTCAAACATACTCCGGTATTTTCTGTCAAAAAGCCATCAGCGAACACACGGACACATGTCAAAAAACAATCCAAGTCTGCAACCAAAATAATCTACATAAAAATGTAGACAAACATTTTTAGTCTCACTAAAACTCGTAGAGTCTACATATTTTTACTGAGATTTTTTGCATCCAGCACATGTAGACTTGTAGAGTCTACGTATTTTCGGTAGACTTTACGTGTGCTAGATGCGCCCATAGTGTAATACACCTAATGTAACATTGAAGGTTGTCATCGCAACCCTTTTTACCAGATCATACACAAATAATGTTTTATTGCGTCGATTTCTGGGGTGAGATGTTGTAACCATCACGTTTTTCGCTTCGACGCATTTTCGATAGAGTAACGGTATTTTAGAACTAAATTGTTTTAAAATTTTATATTTTTAACAAAGGAGTACTGTTATTCTATCGAAAATGCATCGAAGCGAAAAACGTGATGCTTACAACATCTCACCCCAGGTGTATTTTAATACACGTTCGTTCTTCGAAGACATCTTACTGCGTTTGGGTTGATCAGCATACGACACAAATCCACATTTTCATGTTGACTAAGGCGGTGTACGTGTTTCCTCGCATATTTCTTAATTTCTTCACTCACATATTCCATTTTTAGAATCTTATAAAAGTTATAATTCCTTATGTACCATGGTGAGTTGACCGTACTATGCAAGACTTTATTTTGAAAGGTTTGAATTACTTTTGCATAGTTTTTTAGCCCCATCGCTGTATACCATATGTACGTCTCAGTCTCAGAGTTCCTTCCTATGAGCGATTATTTTTCTATATTTAATGTTTAACGAACCCTTCTTTTTTCTTTTTAACCATCTAATGCCCTAGTCCGCGTTACGACAGACTTCAACTAAACCGTTCTAATCCACACAATCCTGTAGATTTTTTTTTTTTTTAATGAAAATGAGCACTGAAACTGTATTCGCAATTCCGCTTTATTCATTGGTTTTTTTGGCAATGCTTAAATAAAAATAAAAAAATCAGTTTAAAGTGAATTTTTGACGAAAACAGGCAAAATAATTATTTGTGTGAAAAACGGGACTTTCAACAACAAAATTTAAATAATAATTTTGATAAGATGCTTGTGAAAAAAATACTGGTGAGTAGAAAAAAGTGTTTCTTTTGAACGGTGCATAAAATAATGGAAAATATTAATATTTGTCATCAATTAAACATTATCACCTGAAACCGTCTGTAGGCGGACTAGGGTTTTATGGTCAAAATGCTTGCGCTTACAGTTTTCCGCATGATTTATTCGGGTCATGATTTTATTTGGTATTTTTTATAGTTATTAGTCATGCCACATCGTAAAACTATAACAACATCGTATTATCTATTATGATCTTTCGAGAATAACGAAAGCTGATATTTTGGATATGATGGAGTCTGGAAGTAAAGATAGAGGCGAAGATTTTGCTAGTGACGACGATATTGCCGATCCTGATTATGTAGTTACTCACTGACCAGCACATTAACACTATACAGAATTCTATTGAAACAAACGTGATAAGTTTGAATCGGAATGACGCCAAGGCCTGTTCAGTGAATTCTGCTCCACATGTTCCAACACCTGTTTCCACTACTGATCTATTCACGAAATCGATAATTTGAAAGAAGGTAAAAGCTACAACTTCATGTGAACGAAATCGTTTTTCAAAGTCAAAAGGAGCTACAATCTAAATTACTGGTATGCTACCAAAATGCGAGAAAATCGGACCCGACGACATATGCCGGCCAAACGAAAATTTTCTCACTGTACGATTCAACAGTGTATTTCTATCCATTTGAAATTTATTTGCGTGCTGCCCAAAATAATGTAATTCCTGAGAATGCACCGGATCTATAGGGCCGTGTTGAAAATTGTTGTTCTTCTATCAAAACACATTTCAGATAATATCAATCACATTATTTATTTCGACAACTTTCTTACCTCGCTCGGCTTGGTGGTATACCTCCGAAACCGTTGCATCTATAGTTTGCGAACATAGTGCGAGCAAATCGTGTGCCAAATATCAAACTGAATTTGATCTACCAAAAAATAAAGTTGAGCGTGGATTTTCTGCAGAGTATGTTGGCACAGGTTATGATTTAGCTATAAGCAATGTTTTGTGGAATGATACAAAAACTCAACAATTCAACAAGCATATGGGTGGAGTCGATCTAATGGACAATCTTATTGGCCGGTACCGCATTGGAATGAAGACTAGAAAATGGATAAATCTATTTTTGTTTACCTAATGGATTTAGCGATGGTTAATGCCTATGTTTTGTATCATCGATTTCCAGCAAACACTAAAAAACAGCTTCCTGACTTTCGTACTGAAGTAGTAGAAGCCCTTTGTGCGATGGGCACTGTCCAACTGGCGAAACGTGGTCGGCCATGTTTTTCGGAATCGCCGCCTCCAGCCAAACTAAAGAAATCGTACACGCTCTCAGATAATTTCCGATACGACCAAATAGGGCGTTGATGTATATATATTTTTAGATAAATCGATCAGAAAGATGTGAAAAATGGCAAACTGTAAATTTGAAATTTAAGCATTTTGCAAAAATGTAATTTAAATTTATTCAACTCTACAACTATCAATTGTTTCTTTTTTAATTCCATAACCGTTAACATGCTGTAAAGTATTATTTTCTAACAATAAATGTTCTTAACACTATAATTGCCGCGCTTTTACCTTTAACGTTGGTTACTTACGCCAAAAACCTCACGTTTTTTAGCAAAATTGAAAAATGTTGATGATTTTATTGAAATTATATCGTTTTAGCACTTTTAGCTAATTATTCTGTCGTGATTTTGTTGGCCCGAAAAAAAATGTAGCATTAGAGTGTAAAGCTTGTATTCCATGAGTAAAATTGACTCACAGTCAAAAAAACGAAAAGAGAAAAATAATCCGATGCCCCATATAAGAAACAAGGACAACGTTTTTTTTATTTTTTATTTTATAGTAAAATTGTTTTGTCTCTTATAAGGAGCATCAGGTTATTTTTCTCTTTTCGTTTGTTTTTGACTGTGAGTCAATTTTTCTGGCTCTTTCCACTTGAGTTTCGGAAATGTCATTCCTAAATATTTTGCCGTGCCTGCTTGTGGAATTGATTGCGAATTCAGACGAACAGGTAACCAATTAACATTTTTGTTGGTGAAGTTTATTTATTAATCACCATTTTAAATTATCACTGCAATCAGTGCACGTGCACTTACATCAAAATTCGAGACGAGACTGATTGATTAATATATAGAAAATATTTTTGTTTTGTTTTGTGTTCGTCACTTCGTGTATTTTGTTTTTGTGTCGTTTGTGTGTAGTGTAGACCAGCGCTATCGCGCTGCAAAAATTTTCCGTGCCACCAAATTTCTTATAAGTGCCTCTGGGTGCCCCAATTAAACAAATGTAAGAGTTATTTAAAATAAAATAAAAATCCAAACAAATGTTTTATTTATTTTAGTTGCGGTTTTAATTCAGATATATGCATATTAATGTTGTCAGGTACTTAGGTACTATATTCAGTCTCAAACATTGATTAGTACGTATGTAATTGTATACAAAATAATCAATTAATATAAAAATTATATAAAGAAAAAATGATTAACAAAAATAAATAAATTATTTAATACTTCAAATATTAAAATATTGCAAAATCTTAATTTTAAAAAGTTATTTTGTATATAAATAACTAAGTCAATAAGCGAGTTTATATTTATGAACTAAATTTTCGGAAGGAATCCAGTCACACAACGAAATATTACCTAAAAGCTGCTTGCTTATCATTAAAGCATTTATGGTGGTTGTTTTTAAACAATTTCGATTTTTTGTTTTAATATTGTTTAATTCAGAAAAACATCTTTCTGCAGTAGCACTGCTGTGAGGAAGACTTAAAAGACCGCCAACAAATTGTTTTAGATTAGGAGATCTCAGCTCACCTAACCCGTTTTTCAGTTCAAAAATTTTTCCTCAAAACTCCTCTAAATTCGAAGAAATTGAAATATATTTTTGAAAAATTACAGATCGAAATTCTTGTTCAATTTCATCAATGTTTTCTTCACCCAAATGAGAAAATAAATTTATTAAATGTGTAAGGGTTACTCCTAGGTGTTCAGGATCTATTGCTTGAATTTGAGTAAGGGTTTCGTTTACAATTTTCTTTTATTGTAAGAATAGTATTTAGAGGTAAATCACATTTTTTGATAAATAACTCAGCCTTAGGTCCTAAATAAATTGACCTTAAATCTTTAAAATAGAAGTGTTACTTTTAAAATTCATGGAATTTAAATTATTTTCGTCGATACATTCTCTTAAAATAAAATTATGTAAAACTAACAACAGAAAACTTTTTACAGAAGGTAGTAGTTTGTATATTTTAGGCCTTTCACTATGAAATTCCTTATGTAAATTATTAGTTAATTTTAAAATATACGACAAAAAATAAAAATATATCAAATAACTATCGATTAATTGGTTCGACATATCACAAGCTAAGTTTTTGTATAGGTTTCTAGTTTCGAATTTTTCTAGTAAAAAATAATGTTTTAATGGTTGCCACTGCTCTATAAGACACAAAATTACTCCTTCCAAGGCTAACCATCTACACGGAAAAAAATAAACTGGTCCTCAGCTAAAAAAATGAACTTTTAATTTAAGAAAATGTACTTTTACTTGATTTAAAAGCTAATTTTCTTATTTCTTTCCATTTTTTCTTCATTTCAAGAAACACAATTCTTACATGAAGAAAAACTTGATAGAAATAAGAAAATCAGCTTTTAAATCAAGAAAAAGTACATTTTAAAGTACATTAAAAGTCCGTTTTCTTAGCTGAGGACCAGTTTATTTTTTTCCGTGTAGTTGTCGAAGTTTTTATTATTTTGTGGATTGGCACATTGAAACTTTCTTGAAATGATTTGAAATCATTTTGCCGTTTGGAACTATGCGAAAAATAATAGTATATATTTCGAGGTAACTTTTTGATCTCACTTGGAAGTTGTGTTGCTGCCTTTGACGAACACAAATGTAACGAGTGGCAAGTGCATCCTAGTGAATATAAATAAGGATTTTTTGCTTTGAGCAATGCCTGAACACCAGCACTTCTGCCAATCATGATGCTTGCGTTATCTGCCCCAAAACCAATCAAATTGTTTAAAGGTATTTGATGAGTTTCAAAAAAATTGGAAATACAATGAAACACTGATTGGGCATCTGAATTTTCAAGCTCGAGCATAGCAAGTAAACTGCCTTTCGATAAATTTTCTGTTTTATCGAAATATCGCGCGATCACAGCTAGGCACTTTTTGGAGCTCACATCCGTTTTTTTTTTTCTTTCGCTGGCGCTACATCCCATAGAGGGATTTGGCCGCTTCATGCTGAAGTTTCGTAATCACATCCGTTGTTTCATCAATAATAACCGAGAAAGGCTGGTTTCGTAAAATATATGTTAATTTGTGTATACCTTCTTCTGCAAACAACGTCATTATGGTATCAGTCCCTTTAGTGCGGCTAAACTTCAATTTCTGATAAATTTTGGAATCAGAGTCAATAGATTTTATTAAATCTACAAGTGGATCAGTTAGTGTAAAAGGTAGATTATTTTGTATTAAAAACATCAATATTTTTAAATCAGCAATCTTGTGTTTTTCTCTACCATTTCGGCCATCATTCGGTTCAGCAATAAGTGTTTGTTTTTTCAAAGAATTCATTACACTTAAATGGGTTTTGCAATCATTGTGCCGTTGCAGTAATGAAAAATTGTTGGGTAATGATTGTTCACAAAATTTACAATATGCCCGGGCTCTCTTTTCAGTTAGCCATGAAAATATTTAAAGCTAGTTTGCATAAAATTTTCGGTCCTCTGTAGAATTACAATTGCGCTTATTCGACCTAAAAAGTTTATAACAATGAAAACCTCCGACTTTCAGCAAAAATAAGCCTTTACACTTACCCATCTTTCTTTTTATTAGGTGAAGACGACACTTCACTTATTTCCATGCATTCATCGAATACTTTATTTATGCATGAAGAAGTAGTTCTGTTGTCTACTTGAATAGGCTCAAAAATACAATCAGATTCAGAAGTACTGGCAGCTACAAAAGGAATCGCGCTTGATGAGGATCCAGCTAAATTATGTTACATGCAACTTTCTTACCAATTTTTGGGAAACTGTAACATTTATTTTGTTTGTTAAAATTATAGTTAATTACTGCATCTGCTCCGTATATATACTTACTTCAGAAGCATTTGTTTAACCGTTTTATTTGCAGTTATATTCATTATCACTGAAAAAATGAGAAATCCAGTAACCGCAGAGAAACAAAATAAATCTATTTAATGCCCGGCAACTTGAAAATTCCAAATAATCCGTTTCCGTTATTAGTTAAAAAAACACCTACAAGAATTCGCAAATTGTTGCAAAACGTAAGATGTAATAGCACAACTACGGAGGCTGTGCCACTAAGATAATAAAAAGATTAAATGATTATGATGAATGATGATTGTTACGTTAATTTAAACATTATTCTTACCAATTAAATTCTTTCCAAACACAACGAACATATTTAAATCACTATGGGGAAATTGAAGTGCCTATCACCACCGAATCGAAATCGGACCACACCGTTAACACTTCAGAATAAGAAAATTAATGTAAAGAAAATCTGAATTTGACATTTCTCAACAACACGAAGTAACCCTTGAAATACTAAAATATGAACACCCAAGAAGCAAACCAAATCAAAGATATTCAGGTAATCAGCTCCAAGAAAATGAAATCCAGCGCAGTATTACACTAAGCCACTGAATAAAGTTTCTTTTAATAAGTTGTTGGCATTAATATTATGAAATGCCTTAAATAATTTTCTTTCGGTGCCTCTTAGTGCATTCTAGTGACAAAGTGCCCCACTTTATTTAAAAGTGTCCGAAAGGCACTATAGTGCCATTTTTTGCAGCACTGGTGTAGACTTGTAGAAATATTTTAATATGGCGGACATTGTGACCAAACAAATCGTGTTTGTTAGTTTTGCGTAATAATTTTGAGTGTTGAGTGAATATTCAAAATACATAATTAACAATGTATCACTTGCTGTATTTTGCTGACAAAATTACAACAACAATTGCATTGGATATAAAGCGCCGCAAGATTTAAATAAAGCCAACAAAAATGTTTCTTTATTTAAATCGTAGTAGGTTTATAGGATAGAATAGGACAAAATATAAATCAAAACTAGATTTGTTTAAATTTTTCTCAACAAAATACAGCAATTGTTTAAATAGTTCAGACACATTTCAGTCACAATCTCCGCCAATGTTGTTGTTATAATTTTTGACATCCTGCACAATATATTACCTTTATATGTGTACTGTGGACTTGTAGAGAAGAGAGATACCCAATGTGCATTCATTTTGGAAATTGGCTTGCTGCGCGGCGCCAATAAACATATTGCGATTGAACATATTGTGTGAATGTCCCTCTAGAAACTTATAGACTAACTTGAATTGATATTGAAAGCATTAGGTACACATTTTTGAAAAAATCCTTGCTCTTGCAAAAGGACAAACTTATATGGAAAGTAATCTGCAGGAGGCTTTTGAAAATCCTAAAAGAGACTTGTCACTTAGCTGTGCTCATAAAATGTACATCAAAACGAAGTCATTCCTGTCTATTTCAAATGCCAGAAAATTGGTTCATAGATGAATCGAAATGGGAAGAGCAGGCTGTAGGATAACCAGACAGCATTCAAACTAATCTGGAATAACTATTTCGGGGCCTTAGCAGGTGCGAGTAATTTAATATGAAAATCACCAAATCAATTATTTTAATTAGTGTTAAAGTGCAATTTTAAGAATACAATTTTGTGGTCTTGTAAAAAATTACTTACGCAAAAGTAATTGTGTTTACAAATTTTACATTAAAAAGATTCGTATAGAGTTCAGCTGTTTTGTAAATAAAACAAAATGATTCATATTTTTTGTTTGTAACTTTGATGTTTGACGTTGAATGACAGCTTCGACCTAATTTTTGTTTGTTTTACCATTGAAATGTCAAAATTGTATCTTAATAATTGTATTTCAACTTTTTCAACCAATTTCACTGTTATTTTACAATTTTACATTTAAATTTTTTATTTTCACTTTACGTTGTATTTGCGCGCAACAAACTATTATTTGGCATCCACACATTTCGGATGACCACATAGTGGTTTGCATACGAAAATTATGATCAGTAAAAAATGATCGATGAAAACAATAACATTTGTGTTTTTATTTTGTTGATCTTGATCTTAATATTTTTATTCTTGGTCAATCGTAAAATTCGGTTTAACGTTCCATCGTTGTATTTGTTTTTTTTTGAATAATTTGATGCGCTGATACATAATAAGCGGCAGAAAAAAACAAAACAATAAAATGAATATAAAAATGAAAATTATTGTATTATAAATGAATAAAATTTTCATTTTTTATTTTTATTTTAAACCAAACGTAATTTTCATTATGCGGGGTATGGGGCAGATATAGGTTGAATATCTTCATTCTTTATACGAAAATTCATATCTCGCGTATGTCGTTTGTGTTTAGAAACATTTTGTTGCAATTAAATTTATATTTATACTAATCGTTGCTTGTACCCGTTATATTGGAGATTTTTTGTTTTTTGTTCTAACGATTCGTGGGTTTTAGCCACACTTAAAATTTTATTTATAGAATATTGTTACTTGTTATGTTTTGCTCTTTGTGACAAACATTTGTCTTTTTTATGAATTGTGTAATGGGTTTTCTCTTTTAAACGGTCGCATAAGCATATTGTATGATACGAGTATTTTTTTATTGAAATAGCCACAGATTCAGATTTTATTTTGTTGCGGTGTTTTAAAATTTATAAACTCATCACACAGTCATTCTTCCATTCCTTGAAAATTATAGTATATCGGTTATTTTAATTTGTGTGATTGCACTATTTGGTACTTTGCCAATCGATTTGGAGAGATCGCTTTTTTACTGTTTCACGAGCTATTTCAAATAGATTAGTGAAACAGATGATGAAACATTTCCCTTAGATTGTGCCAATTATTATTTTTCAGAGGAATGTGTTATTGGCCCACGTTTGACCAATTGTAGTTTATAAGGAGGGCTGATCATTAAATTGTCTAAATAGAAGAATTATCATCCCATAAGAATATTCAGCCACTTAATCGTTCAGAATAATTAAATAATTTTTTGATCAATGATGAACGCGGGTTGAACCAGCCTCACATTTTACTATAGAGACTGAAGGATTTAATAGTTATTGAAATTTATTCTCAACTGATTATATAATAATTGAGGTAAGTCTCTATACCACATTGTTAGTTCGGGTATTTAGCAAATTTGTAACACTACCGGCGAAATTCATTAATCAAAACCGAATTCAAATTCTGATTAGAAATATTATTTGAAAACATTTTATTTCCAGGATGACAATACAGAAAAAAAATCATTTTAAAGATTATAAAACCTTGAAATAGGGTCGTTTTTTAAAGCTCCTCGGAGTTGGATATACACATTATAGGCTCCTGCATCACGGGAAGTTCGATGAGCTTTAAAAAAAATCCTCGTATGCCAGTTGGTCATAGGGATCAGTAAACGATATTACAACGATGTATAATAGATAAATTGAATTTGATCCATTTTTATTCGTTCATTCGCCGGCTATCATACATTCCCTATCGTCGTAATATATTTGATAAGAAATGTCAGTTTGCATAATTTTTCCAAGCTTTGTCTCTAGAAATGTTGTTAATTAAAGAATAAATTAAATACATTTGTATTAAAATCAAGTTAAAATTTTACTGATAGCTGTTGGTGGATAGTTGATAACTTTTGGTGATTATCTGGTTTATATATGGTGACTTTTTGCATCACTCTTTACAATCCATTGTTTAGCTTGATGGTGAAGAATCTGGAACAACCAATATTTTCTACCAAAATTCTGTTGAGCTCAATGTTTTACGCAGTGTACTACTGTGGATGATGAAGTGGCACTTTCTAGCCAAAACGTTTTTAAATGCCAGTTCGTGGTTCCTGCCGATGTTTTATGACATAAGATGAATTTTATTATCTCAGGGCCAAACCCAATATCTTAACTCGAAATAATTGTCTTAGACCGATCTATTTTTAATTATTGTCATTATTCTTTTGCTAAAATACAAACTCACAATGATCTGTTGAAGAAAAATCTATAAACTCTACCATTGTCAGCTGGCATACTATATTTAATACATACTTCATTTCCCTAAATTGAGCCTCAATATTAAAGATGGAGGCATAGCGTTTTGCTGGCAAGACCTTTGCGACATTTTATTTATTTACATGAATTTTGAGGAGCTCCATGTTAAGCAGATACTTATTCGCAATAAAGTGTCACTGTAAAGGACGATTAACAAACTGCCCGTAATTCGCAAATTTTAAAAATAAGATGGAACATAAGAAATGTAACTTTTTGAAAAAAATTAAAGCATAGATTTAGTAGAGCATACCAATGGTACAGCGCCCATTTTTACTATGGTAGAAATATTTTCAACTAGAAAATAGCTCCATCTATATAATATTATAAAGTAGTTAGTTAGTTTGTATGTAAGTGAGCGCAAATCTCAAAAACTACTGGACCAATTTTCATCAAATTTTCACTGTTGGCTTCCTTCTAGCCTCGAGATGGTTTTAGGCTATTAATCGGGCTTGGTTAGGAGCGAGATAAGCAATCAGCAAAAACGAAATTTCTTAACGTTCTACGCATCAATTTATTTTATTTTGTTGTTGGTTTTCACCAACTTTTAAACAATTTCATTATAATTTATATCTAATTACAAATATTAAATTAAAATAAAAAGTTTTAGTTAATATTACTACGCATTTTTATTTTACCTGGTAACGCCTAAATGTCATACCTGTTGGAATGTTTAATCTCTTTAATTCATTTTAAAGCCATCTTATGTTCAATAGCGAAAACAAAAGTGGCAAATACATAAAACGATGTGATTTCAAACGCACTCAGGAGAAATGCATATGACATTTCAACTTTTGGAAATTCAATCGTTTTTTGTTGAATTCGAAAATTATGGTATTTTAGATTGATTGATTCAGTTTTTATATAATCATTTACGATATTTGATTTTTTAATATTTAATCAGTTTTGTTCATCAAAATACATTGTGAAGTTACTAAAATTTGAATTGCCATTTTATTTGAGTTTTCTATAAAAAACCACAACAAAAATTCTAAACCTTTTTAACTAAATTTATTTAAAAAGATGTATGGTTTCCAGTCCCATCTATGAATAGTTGAATAAACTAATCAACAATTAAATAGTGTGAGCTCAATAGAAATAGAAATTTATGACGTTTAAACTTTTTGAAATTCAATCGTTTTTTGCTCACGAACAACAACAACAATTAGTAAAACATAGCTGTAAATTGCTAGAAACTTCTATTAATTGTGTATTAAATAAACAACTGTGCAAGTCTACCGTAAAATAAAACTGTAAGTTGTATCTAACTCTGAAACATTCTAAGAACTATATAATAACCCTGTAATAGATCTCTTCTAGAAAAATACCGAAAATAGAATCGAAACTAGGAAGAAAAACGTATCATGCATGATGAAACTCAAGAACAGCGTGAAATTTGTATATCTCAAATTAGTTCAGCAAACTCATTTCGTCGTACTAGGGAAAGTAGCGTAGAGCGAGAACTACGTTTGCAGATAAATCAAACCCAATCTATTGTTAATAGACAACGCGAATCGACTCCTCAAAGAACAGAACGATAGAAGCTCAGCGTCAACGTTCTACTCGTAATAGAGCACCTTGTCAAAATGTGTTTGGATTCAGGTCTGCGTTATCATATCAACCAGTAATGGATTATGTTAATAAGAGTGATGTACAAATTGTTAAGATGGATACAATTTGTAACCATTGCGTGAGGCACCTGAACTTTGTTGTACTGGGGCAAAGTAGTACTTCTAGAACTCGAGGAACCACCAGAACCAATCAGGAGTCTAATTCTGGGATTATATCCACTTTCCAAACATTTCCTCGACAACACAAGAAGCTATAATAATCTATTCCAAATGACTTCCTTTGGTGCTAAAGAAGTAAGAGAAA
Source organism: Tipula helvola (assembly GCA_963556165.1). Classification (NCBI taxonomy): domain Eukaryota; kingdom Metazoa; phylum Arthropoda; class Insecta; order Diptera; family Tipulidae; genus Tipula; species Tipula helvola. The sequence goes on from OY744483.1 coordinate 20,762,320, forward strand.
GTAATTGCAGGCCCACTTTTAAAGTTCAAGGACAAATGTACCACTACATTAGAAGTTTGCTCCCAACAGTTTACTTATGCACTGAAGACTCGGGACGCGTAGCTGCCGCAAGCTGCTAGTATTTAATAAAGTGCTAATTTTTAAAACTAAAATATATGTAATAATTTAAAATGTAGCAATAATATTAACTAAATAAAAATGCCACTTTTCCAAAAAAATAATTGTGTTTTTTTTGTAAACCAGGTAATGATTACTTTTATAAGTATGTAAGGCATTATTTTTCGAATATTATGGAAATCCAAAATATTCTCAGCATCTAAAATGATTTTTTGATACATTTTTGGAATATGACCAATTAGCCTGTGACAGGTTCGATGGAAAATGATTTTCAGATGAAATTAATGGAATTTGGTAAGTTTGAATGGGGTATGCTTATAGTAACAATATTCACCGCTGTTTTTAAATGCAGCACCCTCGGTACAGATTAGCATGTCAAATGTGATAAGTGTTTTGTGTCGAAACTGTATGGTATGGTGAATTTAATAACACAAAAGAATTTTTATATTTTAAAATGTTTATAAGTCGTTTATCGACGCGTTCGTACTTCGTAGCCATAAAATTAAACGTCAAACTTTATTGTAACCTTTATCGCGACGGTAATGACATCTGATGTGCAGAAACAAAAATAAACTCTTTTTGCATGCCCCATACGATTATAATGAAATTTTATAGGTTATGACTAAGAAAAATTTGCCTGACTGGGCTATTTTTTAACCGATTATGATGAAATTTGCCGTGTATAATGGAAGTTGAATTCTCAAATGATTTTCAGCTGGATTTCTAGAATACGATCAATTAAGATGGAAATAATGGTGATTAATGATGGTTATGGTCATGTTGATGAAGATTGAGATTGAGATGGAGATGGGGATTGAGATGATGATGGTCTTGATGGTGATGGTGATGATGATGATTGTATTGATGATGATCATGGGCATGGTGATAAAGGTGGGCATTGAGATGATGCTGGTGATGATGATTGTTGTGGTAGTGATTATCATGGAGATAGTGATGATGGTATTGGTTATCATGATGGTGATGACATTCATGGTTATCTGGGGTATTTGTTAACCGACAATAGTGAAATTTGACAGTTACTTAAATAATTTTTAGGTAAAGTTCTAGAATATAGAGCATCTGGAGGTAACTTGGTTATTTCTTTTCACGGAAAATAAACTAACCTCAAAATAGTTGTAAATTCAGCCTTTTCCCAAATATTTCCTAAATATGTATTTAGAAAAGAGCAGAAACCCTTTTCCAAAATATTTTTATAGAATTTCCTTCGTTTTTTCCAGAATATGACCCGGCTCTTTTCCAGCATATAATACTAGAAGGAGCAGAAAATTTCCCCTTTTCAAAAATATTTTTATAGAATTGACCCGGCTTTTATCCGTAATATAGGTACTAAATACTAGAAAGAGCAGTAAAGTCAGTCCCCATTGTCCAAAATATTTCAACACAAATATCCATCGTCCAATTCCAATAATTTCTCTCGGTCATTATTTCGCATTGTTTTATGATTATATGGTAAATGTGTTGTTTGATATTGATTTTTAATGATAATCGATATCATGATTATAAACGTAAACGTTTTGACGGCGGAAGTTTTAAACGAAGTAATCAATTCGTTTGCCTCATAAACATGCACTTTAATTATTTATTTTTTTAATAGCAAAGTATATTTTATCCAGATACCACAATAAATTATTAAAGTAGGCATTTGCTTATAAATCAATATTCCCACGCAAATATCAAATTATAGTTTATATTCCTCTTCCATCTAATACCTCTGACAGACTACGGTTTAATAAATCCGATTTAGTGAATTTTTCGAGTTTAGTCGCAGTATCAACCTCAATTTTAGCTAATCGCTTTGTTTGGCATAGAGTACTTGAACGAGTTTAGGATATAATAGTCTAGGATACAAAAACAATACGCATACTTAGGCCCGAATTTATAGTCGTAACTATTGCTATTGTTATAGCAATGAATTTCGAATTTACTTGAAATTTCTTGAATATTTTCTAGCAATGTGATCGTGATGATTAGAACGATTAAATTTCATCGCTTAAGTGAATAGTACTACATGCAAAAAGTAAAAATGCTTTCATATTGGGAATCCCCGACATTTAAATTTTATGTAGTTAAGGGGTTCCCCTACTTTCCGCGCTCCCGGTAGATTATATGCACGAATTAAAAATATTTTTCCTGGATCCCCGACATTGAAATTATATATATTTAGGGGATTTCCCCATTCGGCAAAACGAATATTACAGATATATACGAATGCTTATACGATGTCAAGTTAGACCCTAGTCTCAATCAATATAACGGCACGTTTTGAGAACTCCATCAAATTTGACACAGTAGGAGGTTCACGAAAAAACCATGTGCGTATCAACTATAAGGAAATTCAAACTGAAAGATAAATATGTAGCTACAAATGATTGGTTCAAACATTTTCGGAATCACTGACAATATAGAGATACCCCTTTATAAAAATAGGTTATATGCCTGATGATTCCCAGATAACAAGCAATATACCAGTCAATAGAGATGAATAGGGATTTTTTTTAGAAAATATGACGGAAAGCCATTGGAACCGCAACCATCTTTAAATTGACGGTTAAATTTGATAATGTCTGTGTAGTAATCCTTGTCAATAACCTTCAGACTATAAACACGTTGAGAAAAGCTAACAAATAAATTAGAAACATCGAATAAGTGGACAGAAATCCTCTTGTTGATGTAGTTTATAGACGCTGCCTACGAAAACCTTTGATTTTTTATTGCAATGACATTCCTTCGAGAATATCACAGATTTCATAATTTTAATTTTTTAGGTTTATTATCAAGACCACATCTATCTAAACATCATTTTTCTTCGGTACGGAAGATAGTCGGTTTCGAGAATCTTCACTGTATTGGAATTTTAAAATTCCTTCAAGATTAATTTTTCAATTAAAATTTCAAGAAATCTTAACAATTTTGTATTTACGAATTTAAACAGCACCCAGATAGCCAGAGTTTAATAATTTTGCGTGCTTCAAAAAAATTAAGGATTTATATTTTTACTTTTAATTTAAGAAATTTCAGAAATTTTACGAATTTCAATTGTTTTAAGAGTTAAAACTTTCAAGAATTCATCAATTTCAGGAAATTTAAATACAACGAGAAAAAAATTCAGAATTTGAATAATTTAATTTTTTCAAAATGCTTTCGGTTTACAAAAAATGTATTGCAAATTTCAGAATTTTAGAGTTTGTAAAATTTGTAAATAACAATAATTTTACAAATTTAAATAAAAAGAATTTATTTAAATTTTAAGTGGCTTTTATAAAGTTTTACTGTTTTATTTTTATTTTTTTAATTTACATTATCCTTAATTTTGACTTTCAACTGTTTTTGATGAGTTGTTTTAAAAAATTTAGTACGTCTAACAATTTTGAGAAATAAATATACGAAATTGCAAATTTAAATTTTCTTTTAATAATTTTGAAATATTAGATTGATCAAAGAACTTGCATTTATTTATTGAAAACATGGAGTATGTAGTGCAAATTTCAATTATTTTCAGAATTCAAAAATTAATGTTCAATTCTAGTAATTTAAAGAAATTGTTTATTAGGAAAAGTTAAATTTATTTTCAGGATTACCAGAAATTTTTAAAAACATTAGTTAACTTTTTTCTTTCTTTAATGATAAGAATATATTTTGTGACGTTCACAAGTTTCAAATTTTTAACAAAAGATTATACTCGCATAAAAACATGTGAATTTGTTGTTAACCCATTCAAGAATGACAAGATTGTAGGTAATCGTAAAATTCTGTAGCTGCAATCAAAATAACACATTGCGCGATAGTAAATTTTTTTAAATTTGGGAACTAGTTCTATCCGGCTGTTAACCGTGTGTAAAATAAATAAGTTAATGACCAGTGACAATCAAGGCGGCACACATAATAATTGGGTGTGCTTGTCGTTTTATTTATTGTGATGAACATATAGATAGGCGACTCAAAATGTAGGAGAATCGTGTGTCGCACAGTATTTTTCATGTTTTCCATTTTTCATTCATTCCGATGAAATATTTAGTACCATTAATCATGTTGTTAACGAGTGATTACAATGTATAAGCTAAAAAATCAACTAAACACGCGACATTTGCTCACAATTCCTTTGAAACCTTTATATTTTCGGCTGTCGGACGTGGTAGTAGACGCACATATTTTTCTCAGAAATTTATATTTTTCACCCGAAACTATGGCAGCAAGCTAATTTGAATGAACAAATAGCCACTTTAGATAATTTAAACTGGTCATATTTGAAATTTAACATCTTGAATAAATCTATTTTATTTTACAACACAATCATCGCCCCACGCACATACAAACGAGATCCCCTGATATTTCAGCAAACAGTAAACAAGCATAAGTACCCATAAACCCATAAATCTTTTTGTTACCTTTTCTTTTACAAGCAAATTACAAAAAAAAAAATAATAATAATTTTCTTAAACAATTAAACCAAACAAAAAAAAAAATCTTGGCAAATTTAACTGTTAATTATTTAAGAAAATTAAAATTTTCAGTTTATTTTCTACTTTTCTACAGTATTGTCAAAATCAAGATTATTTATGTGTTTTGTCTTTTGGTTCAGAACAATTGTACGAGTTGTAAAAAAAAATTTGTAATTTATTTCACACTTTTCGATATTCAATTTACAATTCGAAATTTTACACGTAGATTTTACAAGTCAATAATTAGTTTACACCGAATATAATAAAAGGAAAATTAAATTTGTGACTTGCAAACTTAAATTGGCTGTTCAAATGAGTTAAAAAAACTGTCAAAACATTTAATGTGTTTCGATATAAATAATGATAATAAAAATTGTTTTAAGGTTAATTGAAACCCATTTATTATGATTTAACATTTAGAGAAAGAAGATTAAGAGGATTGCAAATAGTTTGGACATGTACGATCATGTTATGTCTTGTTCTTTCTATTTACCATGATTGATGAGAAATACAGATGCTGCCACTGGGGACAATTGGGGGACTTTTTAGACACCTCCCCTATGATTCACATTTGCCTTCTAATTCATTAATTGTTTTAATAGGGAACATCGCTAAAGCATACATTTTTGGTATCAATTTGTTGTCACGCTACCTATACCTTTTAAATTTGTTGATTGCTAATGTTTCAGGGCCGAATTTATAGTCGTAACTATTGCTATTGTTATAGCAACGATTTTCGGAAATCATTTTAAAATCCTGTCTAAAATTCGATTCGAATTTCGAATTTATTTTCTTGTTTTGGTTATTTTGTAGCAATGTTTATAGTGATGATGATGAATTTTGATCATTATAAGCGTTGTTACATTACAATCAAATCTTATAGTGAGGTTTATAAATACGAAAACTGTTACTATACCAGTTTAAATTATATCTTCCAAGAAGTACTTTAAAAGCTCAGAGTAATTACCAAGTTGCCGTCTACTAAAAACATTAAGCATTTGCTCTAGATTTTTACCAGGTCATTGATTGATCTGGGCATCTGGCTAAACTCGACTAATGCGTTTTTGAGTTTAGTGGAGTGTATTAAAAGACAATATTAAGTAAGCGCAATCTTTCTCGCTTCACACTTTTGAATAAACTGCTAATTTGACACTTCACTTTATGCTATTTATCACCAGGGCCCGAATTCCAGTTCGATGACAATAATGATAATGAGAAATAAATTTATTTTTTATTTCAACTAGTCGGTTGCATTTTTATTTAGAGTAGGCGAAATAAAAAATCAAGTCATTTCTCATTTTCATTTATCAATGAATCGGAATTCGGGCGCAGGTTCCACCACTGAATCCTCTGGAGGTTTCTTTTCATTTAATTGTCAATTTTATTAAAAATCGTTTTAGTTGTCATTTTAATTGAACTTGAAAAGTAAAATTTAAATTTATGATGACCTTTGATTTTTCATGGGTTTGACTTTTAAGTCACACCACGTACAGTTTGATGATTTAAGGCTGAATTACATTCAATCTTTTAGTTCTTTTTCAAAAGAATACAATCACGAAGAAAAGTGCAAATACATTTTCCCCATATATAAAAATGGGACGGACATATTCAAAATTTAATTTTTGCCTTTCAAAATGTTAATTTGATTTTATAAATTTTGAGCAACTTTTATGAAAAAAGATAAACCAGTTCATTTTTTTCAGATTTTTCGGTTCTTTTTCACCAAAAAAAGTTGTGTGTTGCAGTAAATAATATTGAATAATACTTTTTGAGTACTCATTCTCATTTTTATTCAAGGAAATTATAGAAAAATGCATTTTTTGTCGTACATCTTTGGTCTTTTAGAAAAAAACAAAAGATTAAATGTAAATCAGCTATTAATTGTAATTTTTTTTTTTTTCGTGCTAGTGTCTAAAGTTAAGGCTGATTTACATTCAATCTTTCCGTTCTTTTCCAAAAGATAAAAGATATACAATAAAAAATGTGTTTTAGTATGATTTCCTTGGATTAAAATCAGCAGGAATATTCATAAAGTATTATTCATACTATTTACTGCAACACTCAACTTTTTTTGTTGAAAAAGAACGAAAAAACCTGAAAAAGATGAACTGGTTTGTCTTTTTTCGTGAAAGTTGCTCAAAAGTTATAAAATCAAAGTAACATTTTGAAAGGAAAAAATGAAATTTTGAATATGCCCGTCTCATTTTTATGTATGGATAAAATATATTTGGACTTTTCTTCGTGATTCTATTCTTTTGAGAAAGAACGAAAAGATTGAATGTAAATCAGCTATATAGCTACTGCTGTAAGAATAAAGATTATATAAGATTTGTTTGATAAGTAAATAAACCAAAGATACGAGAGATAATAGTAAAGTGGTAGTAAATAAATAAAACAAGTGATATTAGATAGTTATTATTGATAGTAGTGAAGTTAGTTAATTGACAAAAAGTTTCGTGAGTGTTATTGATGTTGTTCTCATAATCCACGGATATGCGTACGATTTACAAAGAAAAGGCGATACATTCCAATGGATGTGCGCCGACACAAAATCTCTATTATATATGCAAGAGTGGTGACAGCGATTACAAATGGTTCACATAATATAAGAAAAGGACCATCCAAACATACGCATGATCCGTCTCCTTATGAGAAATCGGTATTTGAGACAAATGGAAACGTGAAGAATGATGCAATAAACTCAACTAATTTGCCTTCTCAAATTATTCGAGATAACGTCATTAAATGTTTATCAGAAAGTCCGCGCGCAGGTCTACTGCGAGACCGGATAGCAATCAACCCTTAAACTCCTGGGAGAAGCAGAATGTTGGCTTATGGATGGGACGTTCGAGGTGATTCCAGTATTTATGCGCCAACTATCTACCATTCATGGCAAAATTCAACATGGAGTTGTGCCATTATTGTTCTGTGTGATGAGTTCGTAAACTGAAACCGCATATTTCGAAACTTTTAATAAAATTTATAAATTAGCAAGCGAGCGGAACGTACATTTGAAGCCAAAATTCATAATATCTGTTGGATTTTGTAAATGTAATCAGAGCAGTTATGTTGTTTCGCCGTATCAACTGTAAAAACAAAAACAAACAACAACATATTTAAGTTAAAAATTATGAATTAAAAACAAATATATACTTATCTTTGTATTGTATAATGGTTTAGGGTTACTGTAGATATTATTGCTCATCTAATCAGATTTTTAAAGTCGAATTTTTGCTTAAATTAATTTCTTACTAGATTACAATTAATTTTCATGTTTACGAATATAATGTCAATTGAATTGGTTGCATACAATGAAATTATTCATGTACACTGTTAAAAGTTCAACTAAATAAAATGAGCTTTGGGTTTTAGGGTTCATTGGGTAAAGTTTACTAAGTTCCGTTAAGTCAGTTCGTTAAATTTAATTAACGTTGGTAAATTACTTAAAAAATATGTAGAGTAATAGAAAGTCAATCGTAGCGCATACATCAAATTATAAATAAATAAAATCACTTTTTTTGAAGTACACCATTGTACCAGATTCAGTTTTTATTTCACGTGAAGTATTTCTTAGTACGGTTGCTGTAGGTTTGAAGTTGCTAGTTAGGGAATAAAGAATAGTAGATTCCAGTAAAAATTCATGGTCCTTCGAGCCGGATGGCTTATACCTGTTGCAGAATAATTAGAAATCATCTTAGCATACATTAATAGAACACGTGCGGAAAACCTGTTATAGAATAAGATAAGTACCATTTTGAATCTTGAATCAAGAAACGTCTATCGAACTTTTTGCTAAAATGAGTAGTTTATTTAAAGTGTTATTTTGCATTAAATTTCTATAAAGAAAAACTGGAAGCAATTACGAATTTTGAATTTACCGTGTGTGCAGTGAAAATTAAGTAAACTATAGATAAATTTGTACGAAGTGATTTAATTAACGTAAAGAAAAGTGAACAGTGAATATAGTACAGTTAACAGGCCTGTGAATTAAGAAAATGGAGCCAAAGTTGAAGGCACTTTTGAAGACTCGTGCTACCCTTAAAGGGCAAATGACGAAATTGGCGACCTGGCTGGAAGCAATCGAGGATGAAGAATTAATAGACGCCTTTAACAGCCGGTTGAATCGCATAAAGGAGTTACTGAGGTCTTTTGAGAAAATTAAAGAGGCCATATTTGAGGTCGATTCGGAGCAGGAGTCAGGCATAATCGAATTTACCGGGCAATATTTTGTGGAGGAGGCAAGATTGAATCAACTCATTCGAGAATACAATGACTCGCATAGCGTAGAAGCGGGTAGAACAATGAATATGTCAATAAATAACTCAATGAACGCAAGGACTGAAGTGAAGTTGAATAAAATACACATCGAGCCTTTCTCAGAGAATTACACAGAATGGCAATCATTTTATGACCTGTATTTGAAAACCATGCATGGCAACACACCCTTAGGAGCTGTGAAAAGCTAGATCAGGAAACCCGACTCCTACTCCTACTTTGCAAGAGTTTTTTAAATTTTTATTAAATAGAGCTGATGCGTTGGAATTAGTGAGCAACGTGTCATCCAAGAGGACTATGTATCCAGCGCGATCGAAATCATTCCGAAGTTTTGTGAGTACGAATGAAGAAACTTCAAATACAGTGTGTCTTGTCTGTAAAGCAAGCCATTTAATATTTGAATGTCCTAAGTTTAAAGCAATGGCAGCCCATGAACGCTGACAATGTATTAAGGCAGATGGTATATGCTTTAACTGCCTCAATTTAAATCACGGAGTTTGCACATCCTGTAACAAGAGACATCACACATTATTACATCCCAAGAGTTCTATTGGTGAAAAGGAGACATATGCGAAAACCGATATCAATCAGGATCAAGAGTGCAAACTATGTGCACATATTACTAGTGCTCATCATATTGTTCTACCAACTACCGAAGTCAATGTAGTGGATAGCAACAGAGATCTACATACATGTCGAGTTTTACTAGATTCCGAATCAGTATCATCATTTATAACCGAAAATTTGTTTAATAAATTAAAGCTTAAACGTAGATCCTGTCGAACATTAATATCCGGTATTGGAAATTCACAGCAGCAGGTTACAAAGGGTTTAGTTAATTTGTGTATCAAATCAAAATATACCCATATAACGGTACATGTTGAAGCAATGATCCTTCCTCAAATAAGTGGTGAACTACCTCGGCAATCCATCAATATTGATTTTTCATCGCTTCCAAAAATATTTCTGGCATAGATTCTAAGTTCAATGTACCCGGCCAGATTGACCTATTGTTAGGAGTTGAACACGTATTTAACCTCATTCGTGACGGCCGCTTACAGCAAAATGGGCAAACAGTAGGTATTGAGAGTGGATTAGGATGGATTTAGTTGGTGCAGTTAATTCAAAGTTCAACGACACATCGCAACATTTTACAAGTGCCACCGAACTAACAATGTTTGTCATTGATAACACATTACGCCAGTTTTGGGAGGTTGAGGAGCTACCACGAACACGATTACTAACGGCTGATGAGGAAGAATGTGAACGATTATTTGAATCAATGACAACACGCAACAGGATGGCCGATTTGTGGTGCAATTACCATTCAACAACAAAAAGGAATTTTTAGGTCTATCATTTTGGATGGCGAAAAAAAGGCAAGTGTCGGTAGAAAGGAAGTTTAACGGCAAATTAACGTTCTGCGGAGCTTATAAGGATTTTATGAATGAATATCACGCATTATGCCATATGACAAGAATAAATAAGGAATCTATCCGAAAGGGTCGTGTATTCATTCCACATCATGGGGTATTCAAAATGGACAGCACTAGTACGAAAATGAGAGTTGTGTTTGATGTCTCCAAGACATCTTCGGGGTTATCACTTAATGACACGCTCTTGGTAGATCCGCGGGTACAGCCAAGTCTACAAGAAATTTTGCTTCGGTTCCGACAATTTCAAGTGGCAGTAGTAAGTTATATCGAGAAAATGTACGGACAAATTTTAGTGACAGAAGAAGACAGAAAATTTCAATGTTTTGTGTGGAGGGATAGCAAGCATAACGAGTTCGAGTGTTTTCAACTAAATACCGTCACATACGGAACAGCAGCAGCCCCGTATTTAGCAACGCGTGTGTTGAAGGAGATAGCACGTATTAGTGAATCTAACTATCCGTTGGTTTCTCAAGTATTAATGGAGAATACATATGTTGATGATATCATGGCTGGAGCAGATACGGTGTCAAAGGCAATTAGCTTGAAAGATGAATTGACAACAGTACTATCTAGTTCAGGAATGAAGCTACGCAAATGGGTTTCTAACGCAAAGGAATTTTTGGAAACCATTCCAGTCGATAATCGTGAGTTTAATTTCCGAATGGTTGAAGATGGAGAAGCCACTATAAAGGTATTAGGTCTACAGTGGGAATCAGAGAAGGATGTCTTTACTTATAAAGTAACTCTGGGGAAGCCGAACTATACAAAACGAGGAATGCTATCAGGGAGCAGTATAAGATTTTTGATCCGTTAGGCTGGTTAACGCCCGTCAGACTCAAAGTAAAAGGCCTATTCCGAACTATTTGGATAACACCAACAAATTGGGACGATGAGTTGCCGCCTGATATAAAACACACATGGATAAGTATACGTAACAATCTTTCTGTTTTAGAGAACATAAGAATTCCTAGGTGGCTGCAACGGATCAACCACAGAATGTTCAACCATACGCAGCAGCGCATCAAGTGTTATGTTACTAAATAATTTTTTAGAAGGATATAAGAAAAGCTCGAAAACTCTAATCAGGTGGAAGGAAGAAGCAGTTACAGCATTCATCAGTTGCAAAATAAAGCTAAGTGAAGCAATAGTATTATCCCATGCAGTAGAAACCACACGTCTTGCAATCATGGTGGACGCTTCAGATGATGCACTTTGGACAGTGGTACTTTCTCGGTAAGACTAACGGACACACAAAAGAAATACAGCGAATATTCAGTCATCAAATATTTTAGACATTTACTGGAAGGACGAACATTTACCCTTTTTTACCGATCACAAACCTTTAATTTTCACTTTCAATCAAAAACTAAACAATGCTACACCAAAACTGTGGGAAACGACAACATGGTGGCCAATACACTGTCCCAGAAGCGGTTGATTACGATGTGGTTGAGGATGCGCAGTTGAGGTTTGGACAGTCATGAAAATTCCTGTAGTTGAATTACCAACAAAATTAATACAGTGCGACGTACCAACTGGAAAAGCCAGACCATTTATACCAAAAACAATTGAGGCTAACTATTTTCAATTCATTCCACAATTTAGCTCACCTAGGAATTAAAGCTTCAGTCAAATTATCACTAGAAAATGTTATTTGGACATCAATTAAGAAGGACGTTAAAGACATGATTTGAAAAATCCAAAATTTCACGACATAGTAAATCATCTCTCGGCGCTTTTGAATTAAACTCTTCAAGATTTGCAGACATTCATTTAGATATTGTAGGCCCTGTTTCTATTTCCGACAACAATCGATACTACGTAACATTCATCGACCGCTAGGATTAAGAACTGCGTTTAGAGAGGATTTACAAACTACTACGGCTGAATTAACATATGGGCGCCAGATTAAACTACCAGCGCAATTCATTGAACCAAATCACAGTTCGACTGGTCAGTACCACAGTTCGACTTCGTAGACAAAATAAAGCAACATTTCAACGAAATTAGCCCTAACATACAGCAAATCACTTGGTAAATTGTTCACAAGTATTATTAGAAGGACTTTATTTAAAAAAACAATTAAGTCGAAATTATCATTAAAAACACGGTGTGTGCCCGTGACTCCGGGAGTTCTTGCTCTAATGCTTGGCCGTACATCCTAATCAATCAATCAATCAAGTAAAACTACTTAAGTGACAAATATGTACAAGGCATAATCCTATTTACCGTTAGATATATCTTCATTTTTGGTACCGCAGCTACAATACCAATGTGACAAGTATTTAACTGCAGGAAATATTTGTTCAGCCACTAAAAATTCTTTTGTAAAATAAATTTTAAATTCATAAGACAATTAAAATTGTAAAATATCACTGCTATTTGTATACTCAAATAATTAAAAAAAAAACGACATCAAGGTTACTGCAAAGACTGCCAACGACATGTAATTGTCTTATTTTTCAGCTGTGCAAAAATCATATTTGCTATACGTGTTGCAAATGAATCTATTCCAGATCACGTTCTAAAACCACTTAGTTCAAACATTATTGACCTCGCTACATCTTCATAGGAATTCATTTTAATTCAATTGTATATCTGTGTAGAGCCGTTTTATATCTGTCTATCTATATCTACACTTGAACTTGATTAAACCTTAGAAAATTTTCTATTTATAAATACGAAAGAAAGACTATTCCAAGTTGCAGGAAAGGAGGAAAGTATTTTCTAAATTTATATCGATAAACCGCGTACCCATAACATAATTTTCATAATGTTCGGTTCATACTTGATTATTTGGTCGCTGAAAATCAAAAAAAGTGTTAAAACATTGTCTCAGTATAAAATAAAATAAAATTCATGCCTTGACAACCGCACACAATTTAAATTTTCGTATAAATAAATTTTTGTCGCTATTTTTATAAAAAAAAAAACACGAAACGAAAAATATTAGAAAAACCACAAAATACTTTAAAACTGTTGGATCTTTAATTTTTCGTTTTGCTCCCTCCTCCCCACTGCCAAAAAAATCATTTATCTTATTTTAAATTAATTTTTCAAAATCATCGTGAAAATTGGTTTTATTTTTGTTTCTTATGTTGTAGTGTAGAAAATCGTGCAAAATATTTTACCGCATTTTTATGATACAAAAAAAAAAAAAAAAAAAGATTTCGCTCTTTAAAATTTTAATAATTCGGTTGTTGCCACACGCAAAATGCAAACGAACGCCATTTTAAGTTCTGTGTTTCTTGATATTATTATTTGGCACAAACGTGTAAAGTCATACAAATCCCGCACAGCTCTACACACTTTCGTTTATAAATTATCTAGGCTAATGGTGTAATGTTGTAATAACAACTTTTTATAACTTATGTACAACAAATTGTTAAAGTGTTTAATCAGCGAATTTTTTTTTTTTGTTTTGTTGTCGGTTTGGTTTGATTTGTTATCAACATAAATGTGCTGTTGCACATAGTGCACCGAACTGCCGGATTTAACAATGAACTGGGAAATTTTATTTTTAAAATAATTAATGGCTTGCAAATTTTATATTGTCGGAAAATTCCGATCAAACACTTGTTGTTTTTATAATATTACACTGTGTAGTTTATGTATGTTGATTGTGCGCGAATTTATTAATAATTTTTTTGTTTTAGTGAATAGTGTTTTTTAGTTGCTTTTACCTAAAATCTTTAATTAACTTTAATTAAGTGGTGAAGTGAGCTCATTAAGAGAGGTTTTCATGGTAAAAGTTTATTTACTAAATTTCCATCAATATATTGAATCTATTGTGTTAAACGGAATTTCAATTACCTCAAACAAATTAGTTGAAGGACATTTTTTGAATCCTCTCATCCGTTTTTATTAGATCAATCCAAATATTCTACGATTTTGTGTGAATTATTTCCGCTTACTTATAAAATTTATTGATGAAAGTTCCCGTGCCTTGATTTTTCAAGGCTACAATTCAAGGAAATATTTCTCAGTACATTTGGTAAAATTTGTTAGCGAGAAACACCAAAACTGGCTTTAACCTGGTTTTTTCTTGCTTTTGGCGGCAAAAATGATGATTTTTAAGCAGCAACCTTCGACAAATTCGACTAATTTTAAAAATGTTTCTTTTACAATTATGCAATGGTTAAGAACTTTCTCAGATAAGTTAATTAGAGACGAAAATTGATTAAACGTAAAATTCTAAAGTTATATTGAGAATTTTAAATTTTGATTCTTCGAAGATTAAATTTCTAAACAAACACTGCCAAATTTCTATTATAAATTCAATATTTGAAAGCTGCTTCTTTAAATGTTATACGATTAGATATTTTTGTTGAAATTTAATTAGATATTCAAACAGTATTTTGGAAAATTTCAGAATAGAGCTGAAACCGGTCATGAAAATTAACTAAACTCCCAAATTAATCTCCATCAAACTCAACCTCCATCTCGATTTACAATTCAATCTCCAATTTAAACGCAACGTAATCATTAAATCAACCGACAACCCACTTTTGGATTAAAAATTTCTAAGTTTGAACCAATAATTTTCATTCAAATAATTTTATTCAACATTTTAAACGTTTGACTCAAACTTTATTTAAGCCAATTTTCAAATAATCGTATGAAGCAAACTTTTTCTAATGAAACTAATAGTATTGATCTACTGCGTTTTAATAAATCGGATTTAGTGAATTTTTCGAGTTTAGCCGTAGTGTGTCGCCTGAACCAGTTTAGTTAAATCGGATTTATTAAACCGCAGTCTGGCAACGCTATTAGTGTCATTATTATGAGCATAAAGCAGTCATACTACAATCAAAATTGGTCTAAAAAGACCAAATATTGAAATCCTGTCAAAAATGACGAAAAATTTGGTTTGTCCAAAACCAGGACGTTGTGAAAGTTCCTGAGTCTGAAAAAGCAAAAAAAAAAAGTGTCCGTCCGTTTGTCTGGAAGTCTGGATGTCTGTACCTCTGGTATCTCGATAACGGCTTGTCCGATTTGAATTGTTTTTCGCCAACCTGTTCTAATGGTCAAGGCGGAGATTTGAAAAGCTTTTGGAGACTCTACGTCAAGAGGGTGAGGTACCTGCTATACGAACTGAGCCAAAACACCTGGTTATACATATAAATATTTACGATTTTTTTTATTCTGGATTGATTATTGGATCGGACATTGAATTTGAGGCCAATTTGCGGCTTGAGTTGAAGTTAAGTTGGAGTTGAGTTGGGGTTGTAATAGAATTTAGTGAGCAGTTAAACTGAGGATTTTTTTTTATAAAAATTTTATTGGGATTCTATATCTTATCCGATTTTGATGAAATTTAGTATTTTCAATGAAAATGGGATTCTCAAAATATATTTAGATGCAGTTCTGGAATATGGCCAAGTAGTTCTCAATCGATTATTATGAAATTCGACACAAGTGTTGAAAATGGGATTCTAAAATGTTTTTTGGATAAAGTTCTGGTATATGGCCAAGTATGACACCTCATTAATGCCCTGCTCATGTATTGCTTTTGAATAAGGTAGTTTCTCAAAACTGAGTGAAATTTCTTCGGTAGAATTTCTTTAGTTTTGTAAATTAGTCCATCGTGCCAAACTTTATCAAAGGCTTGAGCGATATCCTAGAAAGTAGCAGAACAATATTTCTTTTCCTCGAAGGTGATTTTGATTACATTTACAATTCTGTGTATCTGCTCTGTGGTATACCATGTTGGTTTCGTTACCCAAATTTATGGTCTGGAATAAAGCGCCGCTCTTCTAAATTGGTTTCAATTTTGTTAGTAACATTTTTTCAAATAGCTTTGAGATTGTGGGCAGCATACCTATTGGACGATATGATGAGATCTGCGTTTCATTTTTCCCTGGCTTATGTATCATTGTGATCAAAGATATTTTTCATTTTTGAGGAATATAACTGGTTCGCATGATCGCGTGAATGTTATTAGTTTTATGCATTTATCTGGCAATCCCCTTATCATTTCTCCAGTAATGAGATCATGTCCTGTTGCCTTTTTCGGGCTTATGTAATTTTTATAGCTTAGGTTAGGCTTAAAGTAGACCACACTTTCAAAATTGTAGAACGGGACATTTCTGGCAAATTTTTAAGAAAAGGTAGTGGTTTAGTTTTTAGAGAGAAGCAATCGTTCCAGTTGCTGTTATATATTTTCTTAAGAGAGGCCCCACAATTTCTTCTCGGTTGCTGAAGGTAAAGTGAATGTCACAATAACTACGCGAAATCTGACTCCATAGAAATCAAAATGGCTTTAGGTTCTGACAGATATTTAGATTTTGAAGATAATTTGCTAAATTTGTTTGAAATTAATTCTTTCGACATCAAATGATAACGATTTTAGTTTTTGCTGGGTTGATTGATTTGTAATATATGTTTTGCACTCCTAATTTACCTCTTTTGAATTTCAAATTCAACCTTACAAAAATCAAATTTTGGAATCAACGGATATCTGAGCCAAACCAGTCTCTATAATGAATTCGTTCGATTTATAGTTTCTCATTTACTGAATCTTTTTTATTAAGGAAATTCTTGGACACACTGAGGCCCGATTGTATGAACACGGATAGAAGATTAATCGGCGGGTTAAGACTGATTTACATTCAAAGATGTTTGCAGATGCAGATGTCAAATCAAAAAATCGTTTTCTTTACACATTAAAAAATAAATTTAAACAAAATATGTCATAAACTTAAGGCTGATTTACATTCAATATTTTCGTTCTTTTCCAAAAGATAAAAGATGTACGATAAAAATTTTTTATGATTTCCTTGTATTAAAATCAGAAGGAATACTCAGTATTTTTCAATACTATTTACTGCAAAACTCAACTTTTTTTTAGTGAAAAAGAACGGGAAACCTGAAAAAGATGAACTGGTTTATCTTTTTTCGTAAAATTTACTCAAAAGATATAAAATCCAAGTAACATTTTGAAAGGAAAAAATTAAATTTTGAATATGCCCGTCCCATTTTTATATATGGGTAAAATGTATTTGCCCTTTTCTTCGTGATTCTATTCTTTTGGAAAAGAACGAAAAGATTGAATGTAAAAGGGCCTTAATTACATGAAATGGTGTCTCTACTAAACAATTTTAGCTGTGTTTTACTTTCTTTTACGAAGTAAAATAAAGTATAGTAAACATGAAAATTTTCGACCTTGAGATTATTGAAGATTTATCTGTTTTGAGGTCCCCTGAGTCCGAAAAAGTGGGTTTCGAAATGATGTCTGTCTGTCAGTCTGTCCGTCTGTCCGTCTGTGTCCGCTCTGCAGCTCAGATGGCTTAACCAATCGAACTGAAACTTCAGACTTAAGCTTTTTTGATAAATTGGAAGGCCCCAGTGAATTTTAGTCCAAATCGGGCAACCGGAAGTGGCCACTCCCTTGGGCCAGAAAATTTGTTTTGCAAATATCTCAAAAAGTATAAGGTTTACAAAAAACTACTAAAACAAAATGTTTCCAAAAAATAAAAGTAAAAAAAAATAAAAAAAAAAATAAAGATTAAAAAAAAAAAATTTAAAAATTAAAAAAAAAAAAGTTAAAAAAAAAAAATTAAAAAAAAATTAAAAACTTTTATAAAAAAAATAAAATTGATGTGTGGCCACTGGCCAACACATTTCTTCTACGAACAGGGAATTTTGAGAAACTAATTACGCAAACTTCTTACAAATTTATTATTTTCTATTACTTTCTTTTACATAAGTAAAGCTTAAATCTAAAGATTTTGTTCGATTGGTTAAACCATCTAGGCTATAGAGAAGACACAGACGGACAGACAAACTGACAGACAGACATAGTCAAAATAGATATATCTTCATTAATCTCTTACATAATATTTGGGGTTACAACTCCCATATTCCGTCAAACAGAAAATTTAAAAATATACAATTTACAGAAAACATGAAAAAATAAAAACAATCTTAATTAAGTTTGCAAGAAATTTGCATTATAATAGTTTCTTAAAATTCGCTGTTCGTAAAAGAAAGTCGTGTGTTGGCCACACCTCCATTTTTTTTATAAGTCTCGATAGATCTATTCAGATATTTGCAAAAATAAAAAATGGAAAATTTTAGCTACTGCTATCATCCACTTAAAAATACTGTCACTCGCAGCACTAAGAATTGTGTTTATTTTAACAACGCTACGCCATGTTGTTTTCATTATATTTTGTTATTCCAAAAGTATAAATACATGAGGAAAAGTGCGAATACATTTTATCCTTATATAAAAATGAGACGGACACACTAAAACTTTTTTTTTCTCTCAAAATGCTATCATACTTTGATCTTTTAAATGTTGAGCAACTTTTACGAAAAATGATAAACAGGTTCATTTTTCGATTTTTCAATTCTTTTTCGCTAAAAAAAGTTGTGGATTGCGGTAAGTAGTATTAAATAACACATTTTTAATATACATCTTCATAATGGAAGGAAATAATAATAAAATTAATACTTTTATCGTACATATTCTGTCTTTTAAAATAGAGCAACAGATTAAATGTAAATCAACTACCGTTTCCTATTGAATGATAGATGTACTAAAAATTGACTTTGGTATGCGTCCATGCTAAAATACAAATTTTTAATTTGTGTCTTTACTCATAAAAGGGAAAATCTGTAGTCTCGATAGTATATCTGGAGAAAAAGCAAGATTTCACGTACAATTAATAAGTTATGTAATTCAAGGAAATTAATTAAAAACGATAAACTGTTGAATAAAATGTTATTCTTGATTAAAATAAACCGAATCAATTGCAGTTTAACCACAAAAATAGAGAACATCTGGATGCGATCTATTGAGATCTATCGAGACTTATAAAAAAACACGGCTTTATTGTGTTTTGAAATTTTTATTGTTTTTTAATATTAGTGATATCTGGTGCCGAATAACCAAATTAAAAAATATTGGTTTTATAATTGCTGCGTTTTTTTATTCGCTCCCGATAGCTGCTATGCGGAGCATTCAATTTTCTACACCCAAATTTAAATTTCACGTGCTATTTATTGGTAAATTACATTTATTTAACGTCAAAATATAATTTTTATTTTATCAAAATATAGTTTCCATCTCTGGAAAACTCCCTTGATAGTCTAAAGGTGCCTTAAAAAAAAGGACTGTGAAAATCAATTGGCCAAGTTTTTCGCCGATAATCCTCAGAAGTCCTACACCGATGGAATTATGAAACTTCCCGAAAATGGCAGAAGGTCGTAGATAATAATGGCCAATATGTTCTTAAATAAAACTCAGTTTGAATAAAAGAAAAATTTAATGAAAAAATAACAAAAAATCTTTCTTATACATTTTTCCGCAAACTATTTTTCAAAAATTACAATAAAATCCGAAAAAGCAGCTTAAAGCAGCCATTCTTTTTGTATGTGGAAGATAATACTTTCACCTACAACCTCTGATAAGTTTTACAATAGAACACGACAGAACAACACAACTTTTTGATAACCGACCAAACGGCGGAGTGGTTAAAACTACGGCGGTTGGATCGGGAGGTACCGGGTTCGAATCCCTATAGGGGCGGGATACAAAAGGGACTTTTCATCATCTGATGATGATCGGTGATAACGATGAATACATCTATGAGCACCGTTCATATCAGTACTATAGGCTGGCATGAAGCAATGCAATGTGCAGGCGGTTTAAACAAAAGCGGGTCTATAGCCAGCCGTATGTCCTCGAGTTGGCTGGCAGCGGCGTAAGGTAGGACGTTAAAAGGGAACTGCGAAAGAGTTGGGAGTGCCTTGAGCCCCAGAAAAGTTTGCAGAGAGAGATAGAGAGAAAACAAAAAGACAAAAAAAAAAAAAACTTTTTGTTCTCGTATTTTAAAGTATAACATTGGTAAAAATCGACTTTAATTACTGCTTTTTTTGATATTTGATACTTTCAAAATTAGTATAGTACAATTTATTTTCATGTTTTACTTACTTTCAGAAGTTGATTACATTTTGTCCGATAAGAATTGGTTAGCACAACAATGGTAGCATTGTGACGAATATTCTAGGGCAGGCAGAAGGAAATATAATCTTCTATGAGTGATTCCTAAACGTTAGATATGTAATTTAGTCAATACCCAATGGAAAACAGAACCCATCTAGAAACTTTTTTTTTACTTTTGGCCAGCTTTTTTCGATTTCGCGGCACTGTGCGTTGAAAGGAAGTGTGTACTGAACTTCAATCTAAATTTGACTATATCAATATTGAAATAGATTTCGTCCAAGACATATTTAAGAACCTACGAAATAACTATGCACGGTATAAAAATTCGATACAAAAAGAGCAAACCAGAAAACTAATTATTATAGCAAGAGCAGCAATACATATTTCTTCGTCCTCGATAAAATTGCCTTTCTTTTTTAATATTTTTGTTCAGATAGATACAGAGTAATCAAATTAAACACAAAAATATATTAAACGGGTTGACAGTAAATTGTTTTTATTCAACGTCAAAAAATATGAACAAATACACACATAAGGGAAGCACACAACAATACGAAAACAAATTTCCCTTTGCTAAAATAGCAACGAAGTACACTAATTCAGCCTTAACTATTGTTAATTCGATATTTGAGAACTTTCTAGATTATTCAAGAAACTTTGAAAGTTCGATATGAAGATTATTATTTAATATTATTATTATTTGAAGCCATTGAACTGTGTCGTCTATACTTTCGAAATCAGATACTTTTAGTTAATGCGAGGCTGGAGAATAATAAAAACTAAGTTTTTAACTAAAAGCTTTACTATCATATGTAATCATAGGTACAAGAAAAATTTTAGGGGGCCCAAGAAAAATTGTACGGGTGGGCCGAAATTTGTAGTTACGACTATGTATTACGACTGGTATGTAAGGTGAAAATCACCCTTAATAATAAATATCGGTAAGATTGTTTCGACTCGTTAATCAGAAAAATGAAGAGGCCAGTCATTTATAATATATCTACAAAAAAAAATAGAAATATCAAAATCCCCACTTTAACCCGAGACAAGAGTCAATACAAAATGTATTCACTCTAAAAAATGAAAACCTTTCCTTGAGCTTTCTCTGTGGTAGTTTGGTTTCGTTCTGATTATCTCAAAACAAAAAGTTGATCTACTCATCAGGTAGCTACGACCAAACTACAAAAATACAATTCCAACTTCATACATTAAGTATGAGGCAAGAACGTAGTGACTTAGCGAATTATAAATACACTAAATCAAAAAAGCTCAAGGAAAACTTTTCATTTCTGTGTGTTTCTGATTAACAAGTCGAAAATGTTGTGAATGCCATTATTATTAATATATTGTGTCTATAAAAAGCCGAAAGAATCTTATTGATTTAATACAGAGAACAAACTTCTCTTTCCAATAAATATCGGACTAATCTTTATCTGTAAACCGATTGTAAAAGTATCGAATGAATTTAGGTTGGCATGCATCGATATTTAAATTGATTTATAAATATTTCCCTCAATGTATCTGTAATCTCATTTTTTTTTAAATTTTTGAATTGGAAAGTGATCAAAATTTTTGAGTTATATTAATCTTTATTTCAGAAATTTTAAGTTTAGTTTAAGCAAAAAAGTTTTTTTATTTTCAAACCTTTGCATTAAGTCGCACAGTACACGGTTCTGTCGTCTACAAATCTCAGTGAGTATTTAGTGAGTAAAACATAAAAATATGTCACGATTGGGGACTTGGTTGACCGGCTCATTAGAAAAAAACTTTTTAATCACTTTCCTCTAGTAAAATAAAGGTTTTAATTTTTAAAAAGTTTTTTTTTTGTTTTATTTATTATTTTTATTTTAAGAAAATGTAAATATAGGTTTCTTCTGATGTACTCGGAACATGAATTTTTGGTACATACACATAAATTCTGCGTTCTTCTGAAGGTAACATTGTTAGAAAGAGATTACAAAAATGAGATTGCACCTTTTGATTTTATTTGTATGTAATTTGTGTAAATTATGTAGGTATGTAGGTTATAACAAGTGAATTTACTTATTTATAGCCAAATTGCAAATTGTCCCACAATTAAAACACCTTGTTTTTTTACACGGAAAATTATTTTATCAGGAGGTATCAACCTTAGGTTATTTACATCGTTGTGTATTCAACCGAATATTCCAAAATTTAGATATCATAAAATATTTGTTAGTTTGTTGTTTTTCATTATTATTAGAGCATTTCCCAACGAAGTAGAATGTAACACGTATACACGTAGTATTGAGTAGGTTTCAACAATTTTTTTTCTTTTTGAAATTTTATTATCTTTATGTGTAGAACCGTGCCAGGAACTGTTGTTATACATAAAATTTAATTCTATTAAGTTTTAGTGTGGTTAGGGTATCGTACCGCAATAAGATTTGCAAACACATTTGCGTTCAAGACGTTGTACGTTTTATTTATTTGTATTTTATTTTTATTGTAGTTATGGCAGTAGATAATATTAGTGTTTATTCAATTCAATCAGTTTTGTCTATAATTATAAACAGATTTAAATGTTTTTCTTAGAAAATATAAAAAAAATGTTATTGATTCATTTCATGGTTTGATTATTTACGTTGAGAATAAATAGGCCATTCGACACCGATCGCGCACTATATTGGGTGTTCTATATCTCGACAAATTAAATTATTTTACTGGGTTCTATAATAGACTGGTACGAATAGTTTTGTTAAATTCTTAATATAGCGATTTTAGCACGTGAAAAATATATTGGAGAGTCTAATTTAACTGTGTGATATGGATAACTTTACAGTTTTCACACCCACATCTAATATCCAAATAAAACTGGATTCTAAATATTGGTGGTTAATAGAGTTTCTTACCAGGTATCAACTATTGCAGTGGGAGAACAGACACAAATTTTGGATATTTGGACCAGAATTTGTGAGCTACGCTCAGATGATTTTCGAAATAGAAATACTTTAGCGACTCAAATGCGAATTAGGACAAAGATTACCAATCGAGGGTAACAATCAGTTCAATTGCAAACGTTCCGAGCGTCGAATGGAACGCAATAAGGAACCGTTTGAAATGCAGCGCATTTTTCACTAGCATTTGCCAAGACAGTCAATTCTAATCAAAGTTGAGAGCAGAATCCGAACCCGAACCTAAATCCAATTCGGTTTAGACTTATCGGAGAATCTAAAGAGTTGGCAAAAAATAAAGTTAGCCGATCCAAATTTTAATAAATCCAGTAATGTTAACACTTTGATTGAAGCAGATTATTTTTCAATCTCTCCAGAGAAAGCCAAATCAAAATAAATGACAATCAGAACATTTTTAACAATATAATTCTTAATTGCATCTAATAATAAGCGTGCTACCATCGATATTGATCATTCAAACTTAACACAGGTTTCGAGAAATTGAGTTCATAAGCTCCATCAATCATCCGTTTTCTCAAACACGGCTGTGTGTCATTCGTTGGGCTAATCACCTGCAACATTCACCTAAACACGTTATAGTATAAGTACGGTTCGGAAGGTCTCTTAAAGAGGCCGTAAGGGTTTATTTTGATCTTTAAGCCACAGGTGATATTTGACATGTCTGAATAATTGATATATCTGCTTAAATGATTGCCAATAGCTAGAAATAACTTAATTTTATTGTTTGATTCCTAGGGAAAAGTATAAATGAGTCAGCTCTTTATAAAAATATTGAAAATTGATAAATCGTAACAGTGGTCGTGCGTTAGTTTATTATTTAGATCTCTATAATAGTTGAACAGCCGTTAACAAGACAATACGATTAGATCAAACTATCCTAATTAATGTATGATAAAGCTGTCCTTGCTTTTATGTAAATTTGGTGCAATCAATACTTGGCATAATTTGATTTGAATGAACTGTAATATATTGGCGTACATTTTACTAATCCAATAAAAGCAGCTTTAATAATTGAATATTTAAAATTTAAAGTATATTGCGGCTTGAATGAAAACTTTTGCGTTAAATTTGACAATTATGAATCGTATAATATGTATGACATCTCTATTGTCCTGAAATTTATCCAAGGTCAATATATTAATCTATATGTATTTATAAAAACAACTTATTAATAACTGTTAACAACTGTTAATATAGGCTGATAAAAAAAATGTAACTGTTTGCGCTTCAGCACAAAGTAAAATTAATGGTAACGAAAATAAAACACCTCATGTTCGTACAAAAGTTCTAATGCGATTAAACGTTTATTTTATTTCATTTTCTTACTTGACAGCGATTAATGCGTTCGGTTTCTTAATAATAGGAATGTCCACCCCTAGATGGCATTAGTTAAAATGAAAGGGAAATAATATTTTTAGTAATACTATAGAACTACAGATGGCATTAATTAACAATTATATAATTCAAATAATATCCGTTAATTCAAATAATGTCGGTTGGTTTATCTCCATTACGGTAGCCGGTAACACGTATCCTGGTCGGCTAAACGAACAAGATGATCCCATAGTGGCTCTCATCGTGGTATTGAATGACTCTATCAGATAATTTTTTCCTATTATTCCCATACAACTAGCGCGGTACAAACATGCTCTTCTCGTATACAAAATTTCATAATCAACATCCAACATTTGCTCTAGGACACTGCGAAAATCTTAGGGAAAACTTCCATTAAAAAACCCTAAGGAAAACTAGCATCAGATGTGACTGCTTCTTTCTCCATCGGTAGTAAACATAATTGATTGATCGGTCGTACTAATTTGCATTTTATGGCCTTTACCTTGCATATTCTTGCTTTGCCTTTTATCCGTCTTTACCTTGCATATTCTTGCTTTGTCATCTTATCCAATAAATACTTGGGCGTTATTTTACTTTTACAACATTGCCCTTCGCATGACCATTCAAGTCATTTATCTTCAAATTCCCATCGCCCCTTTGATTTGACATCCAAAAACTTCCCGAGTTGGTCCAGTGTTGGCAGGCGGCCTTCACTCCAAGATCCTATGGATGACATGATAGTTGTCAATGTCATTGTATGCCTTCATCATTATTTCCCGTGCTGCTTCATAATTGTCACGCGTAAGTTGCCATGGACCCAATGTCAACGCAGCCTTCCCTACACAGACCTCCTGTAAATAAAGCAGCTTGGTGACTGGGTTATAGCTTTTATCATGGACCTCAGCCAAGAACAAATCACGAAATGCCGGCCATTCGGCTGGATTCCCGTTAAACTTCCCTATTCTAGGCGGCCCACTAGGTTCCATTCTAATTACCGGAGTTAATCGATCTCGGAAAATTTTTCCTGTCGAGCAACTACCACTTTGCCCAATACCAACTTGCTTCCCGATCCTATCCTGGATTTTAACCATTGGAGACATAAATCTTCCTTCTAATTCAATGTAAACGCTGCTCGTCTGCTAAGTCTGCTTTATCGAATAATTCGAAATGCCGCCTCAGGCTTTCTTGAAGTATATTCAATTCGGTAACCGTCAATATTTGAAAATCTTCCTCATTCGATATTTCGCCTCCATACGACACGAGAACAATATTCAATTTTTAAAACTCAAAACATCGTGCGCCTCCATGCGACACGACTCTTCGTGCGCCTCCATACGACACGAGAACAACCCTTACAACATATCCCCCTAACGGCACGTGGATTCAATCCGGCAGAGCAATCAAGCATGTGTTGCTACATAATACTGCATAATTACAATTAAGTGGTATGCAAATAAATGACTAGAATAGTTACTTTACTAAGACCACTCAACCTTCATGAACCCCCGATTGCCAACGGTGCGAATTTCTTCAGGCTTACAACCTTACACCTAGACGATTTTTCATCTCATTTTTATTTTTTCCACATTTCTTCTATTTTTTTAAATTTATTTACCGCCTTATTTTCTTCACCGTTACCCACGTTTCAATTTTTCACTTTTTACGGCATTATTTCCTTTACCGTTACCCTCGTTTCAATTTTTATTCTTTACCGCAATATTTTCTTTACCGTTACCCACGTTTCAATTTTTATTCTTTACCGTAATAGTTTCTTACACTGTAACGTGCCAAACTAGACCGTTTTCACAAAAAATCGCCAAAATACCTCGCAATAATGCCCCTTGTTCCATACAATTAAATAATCATCTTACCATTTCTCTTTCTGATATCACTCTCAAAGTTGCCGCCGTGCCCCAATACTCTTTTTCCTTTTTTATATATCGCAACCAAATATCACCGTTATTTAACTAAATATCACCGTTCCCCAATCGTTTCTCGGGTTTCTGGCATCATTCTTTGCGCTTCAGCACAAAGTACAATTAATGGTAACGAAAATAAAACACCTCTTGTTTGTACAGAAACAAATTTTGTTCATCTTCTTACTTGACAGCGATTAATGCGTTCAGTTTCTTAATAATAGGAATGTCCACCCCTAGATGGCATTAGTTAAACTGAAAGGGAAATAATATTTTTAGTAATACTATTGAACTACAGATGGAATTAATTAATAATTATATAATTCAAATAATATCCGTTGGTTTATCTCCATTACGGTGACCGTAACAGTAACTTCTAATCAAACCGAACCAAATTTGTTTTTCAATAATAAGGATTTAATGAAAAAAACTCCAAAAACTGAAAAGGGAATTACACGTACATATGCTAAGCTCACCGATTGTTATGATCTGTCTTTTAATCACTCACCGGTAATAGTAACAGTGAGTACCGATGTTTTAACGAACAAATGCCGAACCGTCTTACAAACAAGCGAACTATTTGGGATCAATGTAGGAGGGTAGTCGAACAAAATTGTCTACTTAATATTTCTCTGATCACACCAGCTGACATTGATGTGGCGGCCGAAAATTTAAAAACTTCATGGCATTATTAGCTAAAATGGTACACCTATCATAAGTAGTTCTGAAAAATATAATAAACTGTCACATAATATACAGGAACTAATCGAGGAAAAGTGCAAAATTCGCCGTCAATGGCAGCAAACAAAATCACCGTCATTAAAATGGAAATTAAATCGAGCTATCAAGGCCTTAAGATTTTCTTTGCGGGAAGAAGAAAACCAGAGCATCCAGAACTATTTAAGTGATTTCTTGTCAACCGAGAGGACAGATTATTCTCTGTGGAAGGCAACAAAAAATCTTAAAAGGCCAACAAATTCGAATCCACTGATTAAACTACCAACTGGAAATTGGGTAAGAAGTGATGAAGAAAAAGCCACTGCTTTTGTTGATCATCTAACAACAGTATTCGCACCACACGAAGAAGATAATTATTTCGTGCTACTCCAGCAAATAGATGATGGTTTATCCTACAAAATTCATAATCTATCCATCTATCCATAATCTTAACTTTGATTTAATATTCGAACGCTTGGTAAATCTCTTGGGGCCCAATAACCGTGGACCCTGCGCGGCTACCTAGTTACGCCACTGTATAAGATATTTTTTGGTATATTTTTAATATATGGGGTGCTGATTATTCCTACAAATAAGCGTAAAAGCGACAAACCCCCCATTTAATCAGGAAACAGCATTTTTGTTACAAAATTTAAGTTGTGAAATATATCTAAATTGAAAAAAATTTGAATGCAATTATCAGATTTTTGGAAGAGAAACTTTAAAATATTTGAATTTATAAAATGAGATTATTTAAAATTCAAATTTTAGAAGATTCCAAGACAAAACGATAAAGAGCTGAAAGTTAACGAGGTGATCAGAAATTCGATCCTGAAAAGCAACTCAACCCTTAACTCAATCCTCAAATCAATGCTCAACTCTATCCTCAAATCAACTAGGTGCGACAAACTACATGCGTACATGAACTGAACTCAATTATTAACTCAACTTCCTAATAAGACCCCGACTAAATGCCTAAATGAACCCCATTTCAATCCTAACCCAACCCTCATCAAGCCCAACTCAATCACAAATTCAGCTCTCAACTCATTCCAAAACTGAACCCCGCCAAATCAACACGATGAATAGATGATCAACATGATGATAGTTGATTTGGTATCGTCATCATAAACGGTTAAATGTTTAAAACCTAAATTGAATTTTATTGAAATGTAAACTAAACTTTAAAACACGGTTGAAGATTCAAAATGATTAAAAAAAGCAATCCTACATTGATCAACTCAGCTCAAGCCACAATCCCCCCCAAACAAATCCGCAACTGAACCCCTCACTAAACCTTAAACTCAATTCCAAACGCAAGCACGAAACTAACACTGCCGCTTAACTACAAAATTAACGTCTAACTCAATCCTCAAATCAACGCGACTCGAAAAACTACATTTGCCTACTACATAGTTATTTCGTTAGATGGAGCCTACTTTCCGATGTAAAGCTTTATATCTTATTTTAGAAAATATAATCAGTTATCGGCTGAGTATTTTTACTTTCTTTTACGTAAGTAAAATAAAGTATAGTAATCATGAAAATTTTCGACCTTGAGATTATTGAAGATTTATCTGTTTTGAGGTCCCCTGAGTCCGAAAAAGTGGGTTTCGAAATGATGTCTGTCTGTCAGTCCGTCTGTCTGTCCGTCTGTCTGTCAGTCTGTGTCCACTCTACAGCCCAGATGGCTTAACCAATCGAACTGAAACTTCAGATTTAAGCTTTTTGGATAAATTGGGAGGTCCCAGTGAATTTTACTTCAAATCGGTCCACCGGAAGTGGCCACTCCCTTGGGCCAGAAAATTTGTTTTGCAAATATCTTAAAAAGTATAAGGTTTACAAAAAATTACTAATACAAAATGTTTCCAAAAATCAAAAAAAAATAAAAATAAACAAATTAAAAATTAAAAAAAATTAAAATTAAAAATTTAAAAAGAAAATTTAAAAAAAATTTAAAAATTTTATAAAAAAAAAATTAAATATTGTTTTGCCAACACATAAATATATGTGTATATATAGCCTAATTATGCTAATTATAATTAATTTGCACACTACAGTGACATACTTCCGGTTTTTAATGCAAATATTACATAATTGAATGTGGATCATTTTTTCATATTTCTTAACTTTTTTAACGACTTATTAGGGTTTGTAATACTTAAGTATATATGTATATCGTTTTATAATTGCAAAAATATTTCGCAACTCCTGCCCCCCCCCCACACTTTTTTACAGGGAGTTACAGCAGTTCTTGCATTTGTCATTTTAATTATTGTGTGTATTAGCCCAATTATGCTAATTATAATTAATTTGCACACTTCAGTGACGTACTGTATGTTATAAAAATATTTAGCCTACATGTATGTTGAATTGCCAAATCGGTCAACCGGAAGTGGCCACTCTCGGCCCGAAAATGTGTTTTGCACATATTTTAAAAAGTATAAGATTTACAAAAAATCACTAATACAAATTCCAAAAAATTAAAAGAAAAAATTTAAATTCATAAATATCACCTTTTATTTCTTTTACGTGTGTACTAATGAGTTCAAAAAATTGAGTTTTGAAGTGGTGTCTGTTGGTATATACATATGACTGTCAATTTGTAGTCCAAATGGTTTAAGCAATCAAACTGCAACTTCATGTTTAAACTTTTTACATAAATTTTGGGGTCCCAGTTCCCAGATTCCGTAAAACAGAAAATTTATTTTGCAAATATTTCAAAAATATACAATTTACAGAAAACATGAAATAATAAAAACAATCTTAATTAAGTTTGCGGGAAATTTGAATTATAAAAGTTTTTCAAAATTCGCTGTTCGTAAAAGAAAGTCGTGTGTTGGCCACACCTCCATTTTTCTTATATGTACTAATGACTGACTTCTACTACTGACATATAACAAGTTCCGTTAACTTTAGTTTCAGTTTTATTAGTATTTCATTTTTAACCTTAGTTTCACTAATCAATTTGAATTCAGATTCGAAATGGCATATTTTCCTCAATTTGTTACATTTTTGCATTTTGTTGGTCACAGCGCTCAAGCAGATGTTCCGAACACTAATTACTTAACTTAATTTATACCAAATTAAGGGATAATTAAAATTAAGGGAACTAATTGTCAAATAAAGAAACTTTAAAAATAAGTTTAGTTAAACTCATTCAGTTGGTAATTGGTGTTCGGCACATCGGCCTCAGCGCTGTTAGCATTAAAATGCATGAAATGGATCAAATATGCCACTTTGGAATTGAATTTAAATTTACCAATGAAATTAAGATCAAGCATACGTTGATAGGTTTAGAAAAATCCACTTAGCCCAATGACAATTCTCAAACACAATACCTTTAAGGAAACAAGTTTTGTATTAGCGTTTTCATCAGGAAACCTGTAAAATTTCGGGCATGTAAATTCAGTCTAACAAGCCAATTGTGCTGCTTCCTCTGCATTTCTTGTCGTTATTTGTTTGCATTTTCCACATCTTTTACAGCATGGCACATATGTTTTAATTTAGATTCTTTGCCGACTGTAACTAATTTTCTTAATTGTCTTTAGTCTACGTCAGTGAATGAAGAACTGATTGGACAATTGTCTTTCAGATGAACTTCTTTTGAAGCTCCAAACCGTTCTAAGTGGGCCTTCATAAAATCCTGTTTTTAAAACGTTAGTAAATGAAGTAAAAAGTGGAATTTCAGCTCAGTTATCGATATTTCTCTAGTTCATCAGAAAAGCTAATTTGTATGATGAACTGGAGCGCTTGAATTGAAATCAACAAAACAACTCAAACAATCTTATAGTTTGGTTTTGGTTAATAAAAAAAATCTGTTTTGCATTTTGAAAATGTATATCATAAACAAGACCTTTTGAATTTTCTTTTTTTAATTTCTTCGTTCATTTAAATCCAATTTTTTCGAGAAATTTCGATGAAACTATAAAAAAATGTATTGATTTTAGCAACACGATTACCATTAAATTTGCAAGGTGACCTTGACAAGGTTTTTCAAGGTCGATCAAATAAATAACCCCATACAATTCTTAAACTGAACAACTATTTTATGTGATATTTTTATCACAAATTGAATTCCCTCGCAATATTTGACTGTTCCAGAAATTTTGAATAATTCTGTATGTTCGACATGAAGCTTGAAATTATTCACTTACTGGCATGACGTAACGTATTTAACGTAGTAAAATAGGGTCTCTTTGTTTGATTTATTTTCAAAGATTTAATTTTTTATCATCCTATTTTCGAAGTGACTTTTCCTTAGAAAACTACGTCACAATAAATTCGATTATATCCATTTCCACTCACAGAAATTGAATACAAATATTTTTTTATTTCCAATTTATCAGGAGACATATCGTTAAGAAATATTTTTTACCCAAATCAAACAAAACCAAAAAAAAATCTATAAATAACAGCATTGAGATCAAATTGGACCAAAACAAAAATGGGAAAACTTTTTTTTAGTACGTATAGACAATTTTGCTACATGTTCGCCTCGTGTCGTCTCTTCAAACAAATATAAAACTGACCTAGACTCTCTAGGTGGACTGGGCTATAATTAAAATATATGTACGTGCATACATTTAATTATATTTTCTAGGTTACAAACCTACATGCGGTGCTTTGAATCAATTTTATTTATAAACATTTTGGTGCGTTAATCTTAAACACGCAGTGCAGTTACAAGTTACAAAGGAAAGTTTTTTTTTAGATAATTGCTTTATGTTAAATTAAATTAATTTTTATTTAAGATAATTTCATTTTTTTTTTTTTTTTTTTTTTGAAGAAATAAGCAAATAATACAACCGTACCGTAAATATACAGTAATGTAAATATTTATAACGATTCAGGTGAAATTATAATGCTATTTAGGAGTGCGGGGAAAAGTGAAATTAATTTGATGTAGATTTACGCATTTCCGTATTAGTCACTTTGGATTTTGGAAATGTTTATAGTACGTATACAAACATTTTTAGATTTCTGGTTAAAATTAATTTTGAGTACAGACACAGTATGTATAGATAGGTAATTAAATAATTTTTTTATTTTTCGTTTTCCATAGTCATTCAATTTTTTTCTGAAATTTGCGCTTAATTCAAAATGTCAGCATTTATTAAAATGGAATGGGGAAAAATAATCTACGTGGTTTTTGCTTTGTGCGTGAATTTTCCTATACATTCTTCATCCAAACTGTTTATTTAGTAGACATGTACTCACCCAATTTTTTAGTAACCTAACATTTTGAGAATGCTGTGTCCGGTGTAGCGTTGTAATTGGGATCTGCTTTGGATTTTCTAAAGTTCGGGTACTTACCAAACACACTTTCAGACACCACACGTTTTTACAGTTTGTTCCTTTTGCTCATCCTGAGTCATTCTTTACTAGTTTTAGCTTTGAAAACACTCAGAAAACGTACCCACTGTAACCGAACGAATGCTGAGGAAACAGTGAAGAAACTTTTGGTCTCATTATATGGCGGAATCATATTTCTATTTAGACACAGCGATTTTTCCAATAAGGGAAACGAGGAATTGTCTCCCAGTCGCTTTATCACCATGAGGAATCTTTGTAGAAAGAAAGAACAAACAACTTCTTCGCGTAATCTAACCTAAACTTTCGGTGACAATTCAATGTTTGTACAAATAAAACCATCACGTGGGGAATGGAGCCAACTTCAAGTTTGTATAACTCAGTAGCGAAATTGTTAGCTTGTATTTTTTGGAAAACAAACAAAATTTGGGAAAAATTAAAAATTGAAATTAATGTCGCGTAGTCTATTGACATTACAAATTGACCTAAATAAAAAAAATAAACTGAGCTCAATTTCCACTATGAAGAGTTCAGCATTTTTTCATTCAATAGAACGACTTAAAATTTAATTGCTGCAATTGATCGAGTGGTCATATTTCTCGACTTCCGAATTGCAGTTTGGTAGATTATCGAGTATTTGCCCTTAGAAGACTTTTGTGAATGTGTATATAGATATTATGCAAAACTTTTCGAGATTATTCAAGATTTTCGATATTATTCGAGTTTAGCTTGAATTGAATTAGATGAGCTCTTCCAATTATTTTTCCAAAATTTTTTTTTTTTTGCTTTTAATTTTCTGTGCAAATTAGCATTGAAGTTTTGACGATTATTCTAGGATTCTAAACGTTGTAACACGTCATGGTTCGTTGTGACTTCATATCTAAACTAACTTAAAGATGTTGTGCAAATCCCCATACGTGTTAACGAGAAAAAAATCCCCATTTACCTTCTCGGAGACAGCAGCACATTTGCCTGCTAGGTAGCAGTCGACGGGGGGGTCCTTGTTCACCGAACGTAAATGGAGCTTGCAAGTGCTGGAAGAATGATATGACGAGACAAACCACACAGTGTAAGTGTGTAAACAGTTTATGTGGTGGTCATTATAAATTTATTTAGGCAATGTTTGTGTTATATATACCTTGAGTGATCATTTGTGTCCGAGTGGAAGTATACGTATTGACAATGTAAGCTAATTGCATCTATATGTATTGCAAGTTTGTTTTTTTATATGCGGGTTTTTTTAATGGTCAGTTCGTGTTATAAGATCAGCGTAAAAATCATCTATGGAATTTATTTTCCTTAAAAGTTCGTATACTGTGAGCCATGTATAATTTTATGGTAACCGAATACGAGGTAATGCGGCGAAAACTTGGTAGACGAATGTACAAAGTTTCGTAACGCACCCGCAATTTCAGCGATATGTTCATCCCATTTACGATGATTATCAGTGATGTAGGAACGAATAGCGGCTAGTATGGAACGATTGACTCGTTCGGACGCATTTGCTTGCGGGGAATGTTTTGCAGTGCGAATGTTCGTAATATTGTATTTCTTTAGTAGTTCCTTAAATATTATAGACTCAAATTGTACTCCATTATCTGTGAAAATAGTCTCAGGGACTCCAAAAAGATGAAAGATTTTATTTTCCAGAAATGATATAAGATTTTTAGCTGAGGATGAACGCAGCGGTTCCAGAACGGGAAATCGTGAATATTGATCCAGTAGAATGACTAAGAGTGTGTATCCATTTAAAGAACGAGGATATGGGCCTAGAAAATCAACATAAACTGGTAGAAACGGTCGAGATGGATAGATTTGCTTACCCATAAATGGTTGTGTCGAAAAGTTAACGGCTTTGCTACTTTTACAAATATCACAATTGTTCACAAAGTTGGAAACTTCTAATGACATAGACGGCCAGAAAAAGTGACGTTTAAGTAGCGATAATGTTTTGGCAATTCCTTGATGCGCGGCTGAAGGGTCGTCAGTTTTGAGGGAACACATAATTTCCCGGGAAAAATTTCCGTATTTGTACCCGCATTCTCCGATATATAAATAAATAATTTTCCCCCACGACTTTGATAATTATAGATGACATTTGGATTTTGCTGCAAGGATAAAATTTTTGATTGATACTCGGAATTATCAAATTCAGGAGAATTTAAATCAATGTTCAAAGGCGAACTTTGGCTTAAATCGAGTTCATCCACGTACATTCTAGACAGGCTATCCGGTACAGTATTTTGGCTACCTTTCCTATACACGATTTTAAACTTTTATGACTGTAATTTCAGAGCCCACCTAGGTAATTGTCCCTCGAGATCTCGTTGGGTCATCAACCATTTTAAACTACTGTGATCCGTAATGATCGTGAACTCATATCCCTCAACATAGGGGCGAAACTTTTTGACGCTCTCTAATGCCGCCAGACATTCAAGGTATGTGACAGCATAGTTCCGTTGGGATTTGTTGAGTTTCCGACTCATAAAAGCAATGGGATGTTCCTGATTATCATGTATTTGGAAGAGAACACTTCCAATGCCTGATTTACACGCGTCACACTGAATAAAAACTCCTTCGAAAAATCAGGATGGGCCAGGAGCGGAGCAGATATTAGTGATTGCTTTAAATCTTGAAAAGCTTGTTGAGCCATATCATTCCAGACGAGCTTACTGCCTTTGACTAGAAGATCAGAAATTGGTGCAGCAATAATAGAAAAATTACGGATAAACCTCCGATACCACCCAGCCAATCCCAGAAAGAGCGGCGGATTTGTCTAGCGGTTTTAGGCACTGGGTATTCGACTATGGCTCGAATCTTGTCTGGGTCCACCTTAAGGCATCCCTCACCGATAACATAACCTAAGTACTTAGTTTCCTTGAGCATAAATTTGCTTTTTTCAACATTTATGGTCAGATTAACTTTTGCATGTAATCTAGCCACTTCCGATAAGATCTGAATATGTTCTTCAAATGTTGCCGAAACAACCAGAAGATCGTCAAGGTAAACTAATACCCGGTCATGCATCTGGTGAGGAATAACCTTATCCATTAGCCGACACATCGTCTGGGATGCATTGCACAAGCCAAACGGCATGACAACAAAATGGTAAAGTGGACGACCCGGCACCGTGAATGCCGTCTTCTCTTTTGACCCAGGATCGAGGGGTACTTGCCAGAACGCATCTTTTAAATCTATCGTACTAATATATCGCGTTTGTTCGAGTCGGCATAGGAGACTCTCGATCAAGGGTAAAGGATAGGCGTCACCCACCGTAACCGAGTTCACCTTACGAGAATCGAGACACAGTCGAATTTTTCCGTTCGGTTTTCTGACTATACTAACTGAGGATGACCATGAGCTTTAGCTCTCCTCTATAATTCCTAACTCTAGCATCCTATCAATCTCCTTATAGAGATCTTGCTGTACCGCTGGAGAAATTGGATAAAATTTCTGTTTTATAGGACGAGCCCCATCAATCACCTTAATCTCATGATGAATAAGACTAGTGCGACCGAGTCCTAGTTTCTCAAATTGAGGGAAACATTTTAACTACACTCGACAGCAAAGAATTTTGGCGAACAGACAGATCATGCTTCAGAGAGACAGATCAGGAGCAATATCCAACAAATTAGTTTCAATTTCTTCAAGCATCATTGGTATCAATCCGAAAGCTGACCAAAAATCAATGCCTAGGTAGAGTGGTTGACTGAGCGTAGGAGCAATGTGTAATCTCAAAAATTTTGTTTTCCCACCATAAGAAATATTAGCAAGAAAGTGTCCAAGAATGTGCTGTTTTTGCCCACTAGCTGTGGATAAGACAGACGGAAGATTGAAAAGTTTAATGTTATGTTGCTGTAAGAACTCTTCGGAACCTTTACCCAAAACCGAGATATTGGTTCCACTATCGAGGAGGCCCCGACAAGGAATGCCATTAATTAGTATATTAGCGAAAGGTCGTTCATCTGGCTCCATATTAATAGTGGTTTCGGTAATCAACTTTTTAATGTTCTGACGGCATTTAAAATAATCACGAGAACGCATCGAGCGGGAATTGCTTGAATAAGATACGGTGATTGGTGATTTGTTTAATCTTTCCCTTTGGATGGCAATATGGACATTCAGGTTTAAGTATCCCAGAAGCCCCACACCCATAACAAAAAAGGTTCCTTTCCTTAGATGAGCAATCAGGAAACATGTGCCCTGGCTTTTTACAATTCCAACACACATGTGACGGCTTTTGGATAGAATTCGAACCAAATGATGGCTTTATATTAGTTGGGTGATATATGTGATTAGTAATTGCCTGAACGTGGTAATTAGGATGAGAATTTGCATCCAAATACTTTTCCACTGGATTACTGTCTTCGCATATAACTGGAGTATCAATTTCATTGACATGTTTCTTTGACGACATAAACATCTCAGGAACATAGTTCATTCGATTCCAATCTTCTTCTACCATTACGCATCTGTCAACAAAGGCGGTAAGATCAGAGAAACGTTGTCCTGCAAAATGGTCCTGTAGACCGGGCCGCATATTTCGCATCAAATAACCAATGGTTTCTTGTTCAGAAAGTGGGGTTGACAATTTAAGTGGGGGTTCTGAAAAATGGTTCTTTAAATTTTTGTTTGGTACGATCAATCTCATATCTGAGTTCGTCATCCGTATGT
Organism: Tipula helvola; assembly: GCA_963556165.1. NCBI lineage: Eukaryota > Metazoa > Arthropoda > Insecta > Diptera > Tipulidae > Tipula > Tipula helvola. The sequence continues at coordinate 20,799,451 of OY744483.1, forward strand.
CTAACACGAAAACGACGGATCATGCTAGTTCTCAAGCTTTCGCAGGTCATTGGTCCATCAGACTGTCGATAGTCCCAATACCATGTCAGGGCTCGGTCCCGTGACAATACGGAAAAATTGGTTGTCAAACGTTCATAAGAAACCCCATTAGCTAAAGCCATATTTTCAACCCTATAGAGAAAATTTTCAACGGGAACACTATCTTTGTCATCTCCATGAAAATTAATACTCCACTCGGTTAATTTTAACATATTCCTAACTTGACGATCGCCACCCCCGTGGTGCATCTTGAAAGGCAAATCCAACCCATTATCATTCATGATCACATTTTCATTTAACTTGGATGGTGCAGATAAATGCTTTGTGGCTTAAGGGATTTAATTTCAATCAAAAGAGACGAAATTTTCAGAAGGGCGGCCAGTGCCCTAAACAGCAACTTTATATGTATTTTCAAAATATTCGCGGCATTACCTCAAAATCTGCTGAGTTTATCGCTTTGTCATCACTTCTATGTATCCAGTATATGTATGTAATTGTGGAAACCAATTTAAGTCCTGATATATATTGTTCTGGGCATTTTCCGGCACTCTACATTGTGTACAGGTGTGATCGGAAGCTACCCGCTACTAAATAGTGTCAAAACAAGTGAAGGAGGTGTACTGATCGCTGTTCATTCGTCTATTGTAAATGTAGTTGTTGACACTAATCGAACAATAGAACTTAAATGTGTTAAGGTGAATATATTCAAGAAATTGTGTTACATTATTGGCTTATACATTCCACCGAGGTCGTCACCAGAAGTTTATGCGACATATACAAACTGTTTGTATAATAAGATTTCCAAACTCAACTTAGATCGGGTGCTGAATTAATCTGTATAGATTCTATTTTATCGTACCTACCAGCTAATCTATTTCTGATAAATGGGGCACCATTCCATACATCATCAGCAATGTCAACCATAAATCAATGGAAATCAATTTAACCACATTAGAGTTTTTTGGTTGCCTAATTCCAATATCAACAATGATTGTAATTTAATTAAATTTTTTGATTTTAGGCGTGCTGATAATGATAGTCTGAGTTCTTATTTCAAATCTGTTGACTACGATTCGTGCTTTTCGTTGGTGGACATTAACAGTGATGTGCAAATATTGTTTAACATTTTATTCATTGGATTCGACAGGTTTGCCTCAATTTCTGTTTGAAAGGTTAATCTTAATAATCCTCCGTGGTTTAACAACAACATAATAAATCTTTGAAACCGTAAAAAAAATTATATCGAAGGTGTAAGTTCTCCAAGAGTGCTGACGACAGGTTATCATTTTTAGATTTATCGAAAAAGTTTGATAGTTTACATTGTAATGCATACAAGAATTTTATTGCCAAGGTTCAAAATAATATGGTTTCAAATCCAAAATCATTCTGGAATTTCTTCGAAATGAGAATAATTCTAATGATATTGCGAACTTATTTGCTTCGTTTTTTCAAAATGTTTATAAACGAGCTGATAAATATGAACCTGATGAAGGCAGTTGTGCCAACACTTGCTTGTATACCCCTCACATATATCAAGATGATATTATTAAACCCCTTCATCTTTTTAAGGAGGGATGTGGCCCAGATGATATTTCTTCAAATTTTCTTAAACAATTCTGTTACGAATAATGGCTCAGCATTTGTCGATTTTATTTAATAGTTCACTTTTGAAATGTGTTTTACCGGTTGTCTGAAAATCGTCTCATATTGTACCGTTATTCAAATCAGGAAATCGAACTGAAGTATCTAACTACCAAGGTATTTCGTTATTGTCAGCAAATCCTAAATTGTTTCAGTCGATTGTTTGTGACTATATCGCACACGTATTCGAAAAGTGACACAACTCAAAAAATTACATTTTTCAGGAGAAGCGAAAAATGATTGCGGTCTAAACAGAAATTTATTAGTAATTAGATAGAATTGGTAAATATAATTTAGTTTTAAAAATATGTTATATGTATCAACGTTTTTTGCGGTTTTGGGTTCCTAACACTTGAAATTTGAAATTTTTGAGTTGATGAGGTATTGATGTTTGTCTCAGTAACATACCGCTGCATTATTTTGTGTTGTGTCACTTTTAATTTGAATTTCATTAAAATGTTTTCTGATGGAGCGTGTGAAAAAAATTGAGAAGATAAGTTAATATGCTTACTGAGAGAGTTAGGTAGATGAGAAACGATAAAACATGTGCGATATGTTTTTCGGTCTTAATGTACCGACACGAGTTTTATTCCGGCAGTCTTTGATGTATGTTCATAATTGTAACAACTATAACATTGCCAATGCTTTGCTGGACACTGACTCTCGTGATGACTGTATCTTCCACACCGGTTACAATTACTACGCTGCACATTTTCATTTTGTGGACTGGGAGTTTGATTGTTTCGGTACCTCGTACTTGGACTTTTATTTTGATGATACCTTGGACTAGGACTTCTAACACTTCCACTTCTCTCCTGACTGTGACGACTGTGGTTGGATTGGCTTCGATGGCGCGACCTCGTTCTATCTGACTGACTTATGTAGTGGGCACCCTACGTCTGGACTAATTAATTTTACTTCCTTAACAGACATTTCAATGTTTAAGGCTTTTTCACAGCATTCATCGAACTTATCAGCCGGATATTGTAAGAGCTCTTGTTGGATTTCTTCGGATCGTAAACCCACAATAAACTTATCCGTTAAACCATCATCTAGAAAGGTTCCAAATTCACAAGATTGAGCTAACGATTTCTGTTTCACAATAAATTCGGATATAGATTCCCCTTGTTCTTATTTCGATTTAGAGAATTTAAACCGCTCTGCTCTTTTATTGACCTTAGGTTTGAAATGTTGCTTCATTATGTTGACAATTTCAGCGAAACTAAGTGTTCTGGGAGCCTTTCGTGTAGCTAACCTTATTAAAATTTTGTAGGATTCACCACCCATAACGGTAATGAAAAGCGGTACTTTTTTCTTCCAGAACATCATTTATGAGAAAATATTGCATTAGACGGTCTTCATATGCTTCAAAATCTTCCCCTGGGATAAACACCTCTATACTTCCAGTTAATGATATTTTTGGATTCACGAATTTACTTTTATTTATTTTCACTTTAATTAATTTATCGGGCTATTTACTGTTTGACTGTTGACCAATTATAGAATGCACATCATTTGTTAAACCGCTGCTCTGATCGATTATTTCATTATTGACGGCAGAAATTTATTACTCTTATAATGTACAATATAAAACAAAAAATACAACATTCAATTACAATGTCGTTGAAGTTTGTATTACCTTTTACATAAAGGATAACTACATACATACATAGCACGGGCCACAGAGTATCCCATTTTAATCCATCCGCGGAAATAACTCTTCAGCAAAACCTTGTCCGAGAAAGACCTTGAGATTGACCTCGAGGTAAAGAATAAAGGTCATTTAGAGGTCAAGTCAATTTTTTAAAAATTGGAATATGTAGCCTTGACTTCAACCTGGAGGTCAAGGATCAAGGTAATTTGGAGTCAACTCATTGTTTTAAATACTACTCCTTATTTTTACCCCGGAAATGTAGAAAAAATAAAATTCTTTTTTCTAGAATTTTTGTTTTCGACTTCTGAATTTCACCAGAAGGTCAAAAACTGTCTTTTTATTGAAAACATTCAAATAAAAGGTTGTTTTACCCCATTTTTTTTTAATGAAACTGTAAAGTTAGAAGGGAGAATGCTTTTTCTGGTGGTATTTAGCTTGACCTGAGATCAAATGTCAAGGACATTGTAAAATCAAGTATCTTCATTGTTTGAAATTCATATTTGGGACTCCAGGTATAGAAAGCATATGACGTACCCAAGCCTTTATCCCAATATGTACACCGTCACAGTCTTTAACCCCAAGCTGGTTGAGCTCATTAAGCCTTTAACAGCCACAGGTATACCCTAAACCTCTTATTTCCAGTAGGTCTACCCCGAGGCTTTAATCCCTAGTAGGTACATCCGTTGACCATTTAATTCGCAGCTGGTACACTTCATGCCTGTGAACCCCAGTTTGAATACACCCAAACCTGCTATCCAAAAGGTTACACGATGAACTTCCACTTTTTTTTGGAAGATGTTGATCTATACACAAGGGCAATAATGTGAGTTCAAATAGGTGGCGCATATTAGTTCAAGAGGTGTTATGCTTAATAAGTTAATATCGTCATCCATTTGGTGGAATGGCCCAAGTTATTTAAAGCTAGATTCAGTTTATTGGCCAGGTCAAAATTTAAAGAATCAAGGGAGAAGAAGGGTAGTATCAATGTAATTTTACTATGAACAAGGAGAATTGGGATGTGTTTTCTAGATTTTCAGACTACAACCGCTTAGTTGGAGCCATTGTAATCTGTTTACGTCTAAATAATTGGTTCCATGCAAACTAGAAGGAAGTGAAACTCGAATTATTCAAAATAGTCAATCGACTACATAGTTTTCCTAATGAATTGAGGTGCCTTAGATTTAATAAGCCTTGTATTAAAGTCCAGTAAAATCTACGCGTTAAATCCATTTGTTGATAAGTGCGGTATCATTAGATTGGGCGGGCTACTTGAGAATGCTAATTTGTCATATAATGTCCAACATCCAATTGTGATATCGAAATCGCACAACATGACAAAGTTAATTGTAAAATCAGAGCATGAAAGATTGGTGCATGCGGGAGTGTAGTCGCTGCTTTTTAGTTTGAGGCAGAGATTTTGGATAGTTGGTGGTCGAAGTCTGTGGAAGCAGATTATTTTTAAGTGTGTTACATGCTCCAAAGCGAAACAAGAATTAACAAACCAATTAATGGGAAGCCTACCTGCCTTACGAGTTAATAAGCCAACAAAGATTTTTTATGCAGTTGGAGTAAATTTTGCCGGTTCTTTTCTATTGAAAACTAAGTTAAGAAAGCAAATCGTAACCAAATTTTATATCGCTACTAACCACTGATTCATTTATAGCAGCATTAATTCGTTTTGTTTCACGTCGAGGATTCTGTACTCACATTTATTCAGACAATGCGACTAATTTTATAGGAACAAAGTCGGAACTAAAAGAATAACAAGACGTATTTTTCAATGTAATTTCAAGAAATAATTCCACCAAGATCGACACATTTCGCAGGTCTCTGGGAGGCGTCAATTAAAAACGCAAAATTCCATATGAGACGAATCATTGGGAAGGCAACATTCACACATGATGAGTATCACACTTTATTTTGTCAGATTGAGGCATTGTTAAATTCAAGACCATTGTTGCCTATGTCTGATGATCCTAATGACTTGAATTACTTAAGTCCAGTGCATTTTATAGTTGGCGAAGTATTAATCGCTCTTCCTAAGCAACATTGGAACATTTAAATTTCAATAAATTGAAAAGGTTTCAACGAGTTCAGTTTATACAACAACAATTTTGGAAATGTTGGTCAGGCCATTATTTATTAAGTTTACAACAGAGATATAAATTCTAATCTATAAATAATTTTACGGATTTCCCGAAAGTTAAGTTCTTTCCATGATTGGAATTCGCTTAAAGCAGAATTAAATCCCCGTTTACTGAGATCCGTACATGCAAACAAATTGAGTTAGAGGTAACTACGGCTAAGCAACAAAAAAATGAATCCGTCAGATGATTTGCAGATCGTATTGAAAATTTGTTGTCGAGCTTGAGCGATATTTGTTTAAATACTCTCGGAACGAACTTTAAAGAGTTTGTTACAAAGCTAAATTCAAAAACTGGTATTAGAGCTTTCCAAGAAGGGCTTATGGAGCCCATTAGCTTATAAGTGAATACCTGTCAGTTTTCTGATCTGAAAAAACCATTGCCAATTTATAAAACAATAATCAAATGAAAGTATCAATAAATGACAGATATGTAAAAGCTACGGCACACATCCGAAAAATGTTTATCACAGGTGTCTAATGTCACCGAAATCGCAACATCCATCATACTGTCGTCATCATTATCTAATTTTGAAGAAGAATTTAATCGAAAGCTTGTTTATTTAAATATCAATCCCGGGTCACCGAGCTCTGCTCTAAAAGTTGAATGTGATTAAACTTTTTTCTGTTTCTTTATGTTATTTCTAAACATATTATTACATTCCAAAACCAAAAAGTATCAAAACTACTCTATGTTACATCATCAATCAGAGTCTTATAAAATAATAATCAAATAAACCACTCCATTTTGAAGAGTAAGATATGCGATGAATCTCGTTTCGAGGTCATACCTGGAGAAGCAGACACTTATGTAGAAGGTAGATGCATTACTTCCGCTTCTGGGTGGAACGATCCCGTAATGACAATATTGACGACATGAGAATCAGTTAAACGAACAAGTCTTCAACGTCGTTGATTCAGCTACTCTTGGCAGACGCATGCATGTACGAGATGCTTAAAGGAAAACAAATCGAAATTGTTGATAAAATCTTAGACGCAGTAAAAATATAAACCTTAGCCCAAAGTGTTAATTTATTGATGAACCTGGTGGCACACGCAAGACTTTTATCTACATATAAGACAATTTACTATATCCTGCAGGGTGAAAACTGTATCGTCAAGTGTATGGCCTTCACAGGAATTGCGTCGATTTTGCTACGGAATAAACAAACTGCATATATAAGACCTTTGGACTCAAAGTACCTTTGACATCTGAATCGATCTCAAACATAAAACCGATATCAGTTAGAGCAGCCGAACTTGCCAAAGTTCACGTTTTTTTAATGGATGAAGCCCTTATCCTACAAAAATATGAACTGGACAATATGGATCAACTATTGCGCAAAATTGGAAATTCTAATTTGCCATTTGGAGGAAAGATTATGGTCCTGGGAGGTGATTTTCGTCAATTCAGCCACGAGCCAACCAAAGTGAGCTGCTGGATCTATCAATACGAAGTAATATCTGGAGACACTTCACTTTTTTTTCACTGGTGGATAATATGCGGGTCGATTGCGAACAGTTAGAATTCGCAAATTATTTGTTGCAATTGAGAGACGGAACACTTTCGATGAATCAGTTTAATGAAATAAAATAACCGGAGAATCTCCTGTCTAATGGCAATCTAATTAACGAAGTGTTCGGAAATTGCCTCGCCAATCACTACTATGAAAAAATGAAGAATCGATCTATACTAGCGCCAATAAATAAGAACGTAGGTAAGATCAATGCCGAAATTATCGACCAACTGACTGGAGATTCCAAAGTATATAAAAGCTTTGGTTCACTCAAAGATCAGACAGAAAGGACGCTCCAATTCACGCCTGAAAAAATTAATTTTTAATCATATTAAGTATTCACTCCAGCACACTCTATTGTGAAAGAACTTATGCGCAAATTTAAACGTGCGTAAGAATGGAACAAATTTTGTTTAATGGACAAAATTTAAGAGGGTTTTATACCTGGAAGCCATGATTGGAATTAATTTGCTTCCATATGTGCTTTTCCTCATAATCAAAAATTATAAAAGTAATAAATAAATAAATTAAATAATAATTTATGTGTTTAACAATCACACAACAATAGAATCGAGTCATATATTTAAAGAAATGGCTTAAAAACCTTTTTAAATTGGTAAGTTAATTTCTAGAACGAGTTTCATGCCAATCTGTGCAGAACTGAGTTAGTCCAATTTTTAGAACCACATCCGAAATTCATACTGAAATCCAATTTTAATCATATAAACAAAACAAAATAAGCCAGTTCCCAGAACAATATTTGGAATTCATATTTGAATTCCATTTACATTATTCAAATGCAAGTTTCATCACAATCAGTTGAGAAATGCAGAGTCCCATACAAATTAGTAATTTTTCAAAACAACATCAGGACATCATGTTAGAATCTGATTTTCATCAAACACACCGTGTTTCACCTCAATCGGATAAGAAATGGCGTAATTCCATACAAACTGGAAATTTTCTAGAGCCACACCTGGAACTCATTTTAATATTTCATTTTCATAATACAAACCGAGTCTTAACCAAATCGGTTGAAAAATGACCTAGTTCCATTTAAATTGGCCATTTTAGAGAACCACATTTAAAGAAAATGGCTGAAAAACTGGTGTCCGATATGTTAAAAAAGAACATTATTGAAAATTCCAAGAGTACTTCCAACTTTTACTAATCGTTCCTAAAAATTCACCAGATCTTGAGGATATATGGTGTGTGGTGGTATATTTTCCTTTGTCTAACACAGTTTCCTTTGTCTAGCATTACGGAGATACTGAAACAGCTGGGCAGATTAATCTATTTTAATACAATCAATCTGGCCACTGGTTATCACCAGGCGGCCATGCATGAGGCCGACAAAGAAAAAATATTGTTTATTAGATTAGTTTTGATTAGATCAATTTTGCAGAAATTGTTAAATCATTGACTATGTTGTCACAAAATTTTGATGAAGATAATTTGCCAGTACGCCAGTAGAACGCTAAGGAAAACGAAATGGAATTATTCCCCTATACAAAAGGAACTTCTTTCGAGAAAATAAGGCCGAAAATTCGTTGTTGTTACTGGTCATGAGCCCTTAAAATTCTTAAGAAGTACATATATCCAATCCGTCAATTCATCCACAAAACAAACAAAAATGCTGATTCATTAAGTGGAATACGTCTAGAAAATTTAAAAAGCCAAAAAAGTGAACTGGAAGTCGGTTATATTTTTCTAACTACTGTATCACAAAGTAAAATTAATCTAAAAAATAAGAAAATTACAAATTCCAGTGGTAACGGTTCATCTTGATCCTGACACTTCAAATCAAAAATTCTGTTTAATTTTTTGATTGAAAATCAATCAACTATAACGAATTCTAATTTTCTTAAACCAGTTACAGTTTTAGATAATGAAACTGATATTAATCGAGTGATCTCAAAATATAATTCGAGCCCCCTTCGTGGACATCACGGAATACAGAGCACCTATGAAAGATTAAAGCAATTAATTTATTTTAGTATTTTCCAAATATGCTATAGCTAAAATAGAAAAATACATAAAACTTTGTCGATCTTGCCAAACCAATAAATCATCTAAATATTTGAAGATGCCTATGCTCGTCACTACAACTTCTGAGTCTACATTTATATAGTATTTAGATATAGTGCAAGCTTCATTGATGGAGTATTTACTAAAATTTGTAAACTGTAAAAAATACATAAAATCGATACATCCGCGTATCATTTGCAATCTAAGGAAGCCTAGAAGGGTCCCACAGAATACTCGTTGAGTATATTCGGCCATTAAAAGATTAGGATCCGATGTCGTGGGATAAATGCATGTCGTATTTAATATTTGATTACAACACAACTGCTTTCGTCGTAACTCCTGTGTAGAAGAACTAGTTCAAGCAATTCAATTTCAACAGACACTCGTAAGTTTGTTTGGAAAATGTTTGAATAATCGTGAGTTTGGTTTTACAATACGGCAATACGGATCATTCAACATTTAATTTGTCGCTTGCATAAACATTTTATTGTAGTAGTTCCAAACAATTCTATAGACTTGACAACATAGTACATTGTTTATTTTTAAGTCGGACTCAGATCTACGGCATTTTATTCCCACACATCTGACTTGCCAATACCTACAATCATTTTGTTCTCGTCAATTAGCATTTTCTGACATAATTTTAATTGTAACCATAAATAATCTGGATACTCATCGACGACGACTGAAAAAATCGAACAATTGTATATAGCTATAAACATGTGGCCCGGTTATGTCAACATACGTATTTAAAATCCCAAGAAAATAACCTTGATGCTTGAAATCGTGCTCTTGACCCCGTAAACACGCACACGCTAAGAAAAAAATTATCACTCATATTGTACATAATCTATACACATTATAGACGCACTTCATTATCTAATTAGCAACACTTAAAAAACACGTTGTCCAATCACATCATTAAGTGTCGTATTTAAAACTAAAAAAAAAAAAAAACTCACAATTCTTAAACATCTTTTTGACTTGATTTATTATTAAGTGTCTACCGGCTACGTACGAATATTTTTTAAACAAATAAATTTAACGAATATTCGAACGATTTTTACGTAGACTCGGGGTTAAAAATAGCAGGATGCCCTTGAATCCATCAGGAAGAAGATGCGGAAAAATGTTTATGACGTAAAACAATGTCTTTATTAAATTTATAGAAGACACACACTACACGACAAACAATTAGTCGAGAATTCGTTTGTATACAGAAAAATTCAAAAACACATAAAAGAAAAACCAAACGATGGACCCTGGTATACAATGCTGACCGTGATAACTAAATTTTTATTCTAAAATTTTTGTTTACATCTTAATAAATAACGCGTTTGTAGTTTTTCGTATGTCTTCATAATCCAATACACATAGGTGCGTACATATGTATATACTGAACATGTATATCATAAACAGAAAACCTACCTAAATGATAACAAAAAAAAATTTGTTTTGTTTTCTTCAAATCGTGCTCATTTACATATTGCCATCTTCTTCATCATTTTTTTTTTTTTTTAATTTTTTGGAAAGATACACAAAAAGCCAAAGATTCTTCTTAAATAAACGAAATATGTTCAGATTAATCAAAAGAAAATCATAAGAAAAACACACAAGAAAATTTAATTTTTAATGAAACAAACAAATAAAAAATATGAAAAATTTGTAACGTTCGTGTACCTACATACATGTGATGTATGTACGAGTATTATGAAAACCGCCTTTTCCCGTATTTGCTTTACTCGGAAAAATATTGTTAGCGCACACACACACAATTCAAAAAAATTGTGAGAAGTAAATAAATAATTTATGAATCAAAAATTTTAACAACTCAAATTTGTTCTTTTTCGCTAATTTAACAAAATTTTGTTGTTATTATTTGGTACGAGTTTATTATGGTTCGAGGAAAAACAAAGAAAATCCAAATTTTGCCGTAAGCAAATTTTTTTTTGTGCTCGCAAGTGAATTTGAATTTCGAACAACATTTAGTGTGGCTTAATTAAGCTCGCTCACATTTTTTTTTAGATTACTCTACGGTCCAATAAGAGATGAGAGTTATTGTTAAAAACAAGTTTAGGTAGTTCCTTTGGATTATAATTACACTACCCTGCAAAATTTTGCCCCTGGACAATGAATAGTTGTTTCCGAAGTAATTTTTCATGCTGGATCCGAATCCCGGCTCAGAATTGCTCTATCACGTCAGGTTTTTGAGATATTCTAACCTAAAAGTGCAAAAAACACTGCTTTTGACATATTTGAGGTTATGTAGCAATGCAGTTTTTACTTTTTTATAAAAGCCATGTATGGGATCTTATTGTACAAGTCTTCCTCTTTCAAATGCCGTTGAATTTGCTCAAATATCATTTTTTTTCGCCGAGATATCGCATTTTAAAATTTGCATATTCGTGATTTTTTCTCTATAAAAACCCTACCCTGCAAAATTTTAAAAATTTGTTGCCACTTGACAATGAATAGTTGTTTCCGAAGTAATTTTTTACGCTGTATCCGAATCTGAGCTCAGAATTGCTCTATCACGTCAGGTTTATGAGATATTCTAACCTAAAAGTGCATATATCCCGTAGGTATAAAAGGTAGTGTATTATACAGTATACCGACTAATTCACGAACATGCAATTTTGAAAATGCGATATCTCGGCGAATAAAAAACATATTTGAGCAAACTCAAAGGCATTTGAAAGAAGAAGACTTGTACAATAAGATCCCACACATGAACTTTTGAAGAAAAAAAAAATCGCGGTGCTAGATAACCTCAAATACGTCAAAAAACAGTGTTTTTTGCACTTTTAGGTTAGAATATCTCATAAACCTGACGTGATTTATTTATTTATTTATTTATCATTATTGACATTTTTTTAAAACCTATTTTTATCTAAATTAATTAATTAATTAAATACATTTGTATCATACATTTGTATGATACATTTGTATTTCTTTTCATTAATGAATATGTGTAATGGTTGAATAAACTGGCCGTACTCTAGCTCTTGAAGGTCATTAAGATTGCAATAGTTGCTGAAAGAATTATATAACTTCACACCATTATACCCTAGCGATCGTTGGGAAAATGATTTACCGTACCTTGGTAATCTAAAATGAGTATTTTTTTTTTTTTTTTTCGCTGGCGCTACATCCCATGGAGGGATTTGGCCGCTTCATTTTTTTTGAAGTTTCGTGATCATTTTTACAACAGATAATGAGTGATTAGTTCATTGATCCTTACATTAACCCAGCCGTGATTTTTTCATCACCCGCCGGGAATCGAACCCGGGACCTCCGGAGCTTAAACCAAGCATGCTAACAACTGTGCCACCGGGGCGGCATAAAATGAGTATTCCTGGTATTATAATTATGAACTTCTCTGTTGGTAGACAGCAAACTATTTAAATATTTAGGAAGATCTCCTTTTTCGAGTAAATAAAACAGTTTTAGCACGTTAAAGTGTATTCTCTGGGTGATTGATTTCCAGCTTAGTTTTTCTAGCATGTCTTTAATATGTGTTCTATTATCCGCGTTTAAAATGCTTCTCATAAATCGATTCTGTATTTTTTGCAGATGTGTTAATTGTGTTTGATTCATGATAAATAGAACCGATGAGCAATAATCTTCATGGGGAGCTACAATTGATTTATAAAATAATATTTTGGTCTCCATTGGTAGCTTGTCTTTAATTCTGTTGAAAAGTTCTAATTTTTTATTCATCTTTTTGGCTAAGTAATCCAAATGCTGGTTAAAACTTAAGTTTTCATCAATGACGACACCGAGATATTTGTATTCTTTAACTCGCTCAATGATTTGGTTCGCAATTACAATATCTGAGATACCCTCGTACTTGGTTTTGATTGACGAGAACATATACTTCGTTTTCGAAATGTTCAATGACAATTTATGAAACATCAACCATCCCCGTAAATTCTCAAGATCTTCGTTTACTTTTTGTACTGCTTCTTGATGAGTTGGTGCCGAAATAGTAATTAATGTGTCATCCGCAAACATATTAATTTTACAGTTCTTTATAACATCTACTATGTCATTTATATATAAGATAAACAACAATGGCCCAAGTGTTGAACCTTGTGGTACTCCGAGATTGTTTTCTATAAACGATGATGTAAAATTATCGACTTTTGTATATTGTTGTCTCCCTTGAAGATAATTATTGAACCATTCAAGCTCTTTTCCGTCTATACCGTACTTGCATAATTTTTGGAGTAAGATTTTCCTATCTATAGTTTCAAAAGCTCGTTTGAAATCTAAAAAAAACTGCTACCACTACTTTATTTTCGTCTATTTGAGTTTTCCATATGTCCAACATAAGATTTAACGCTGTTTCACAGGAATGCAATTCTCTAAAACCAGATTGTTGATCCACTAATATATTGTTATTAGCAATATGATCAACCAACTGTTTTTTAACTACTCGTTCCAGTACTGCTTCGTAAATTGGGAGCATATTTATGGGGCGCAGATCTTCAGATGTGGTTGGTTTTGTGGTTTTTGAAATTGGAACAACTGTTGATATTTTCCATGAAGCCGGTACTACTCCTTCCTTTAGACTTCGATTAACTAAATCTGTAAAATATTCCGAGAATAAGTAGTTCTTCATCGCATCCAGCATGACCGTTCTGTTTATGCCATCAACTCCACATTGAGACTTTATTTTACTTATTATTTTTGATATCTCCTGGCGAGTTATTTCTTGAAAGCTAAATTTTTCAAAATTATTGTCATCATGTGAAAAATTCCAGTCCTTTATCTCAGGGATGTTCTGGTGAATATCTATCACGCTGGACACAAATGCTTCATTTAGCCCTTCTGCTAACTCTTGTTTATCAGTGAGTGTTTTGTTGTTAAATTGAATACATCATTGTGTCGTATTTTTAGACTTGTAGATGGATTTAAGCGTTTTCCACAGTTCCTTTGGGTTGTATTGGTTTTCAATGAACTTTTTTCTGAAGTATTCAGATTGTTCCTTTCTCAACGATTGTTTATACAAATTTCTAACTTTCCTGTAACTTTCCCAAGTTTCATCTGAATTCATAATTTTCATAACACTATAACTACGAGTTTTTTCTTGCTTCAGTAATTTCAAATTTTCTGAGAACCAAGGTATTGTATTTCTATTTTGACTAATTTTTGTTTCTGTTAATTCATTAACCGCCTGTTTTAGATTCAATAACAAGCCATCAGCATACTTATTTAGGTCACTCTGCGTTTTAAATTGCCGCAACCGGTGATTTAAAATGAAGTTAAGCTTATCCTCAGAGTAATTTTTCCATGATTTAATTTCTTTCATTCTGCATTGATCTAATGACTCCGATTGTTTACTGCTTAAATTTGCACTTATCATATAATGATTGCTTATTTGTTGTTCTTTTATAACTTCACACTGAACGGTAGCTGAATTGGTTATTAATAGATCTAACAAACTTTTGCTGGTTTGCGTGACTCTGGTGTATTCCTGGACTATTTGTGTCAATCTATAATCTTTAATTAACTGATTTAATTTTAAACTGTAGAAATCGTTGTTTTTTAGATCAATATTAAAGTCTCCAAACGTAATATTGAGTTTATTCTGATTGATAACATTTTCAAACCACTCCTCTAAATTATTTAAAAATATTGCGTTTGTGATAGAGCAATTCTGAGCCCAGATTCGGATTCAGCGTAAAAAATTACTTCGAAAACAACTATTCATTGTCAAGTGGCACCAAATTTTTAAAATGTTGCAGGGTAGTGTTATTCAACATTTTAATTTTCTGGCTAACAATTTTCGTTGTTTAGTATATATTGAAGCACTCTACATATAATATAATGTGTAAATTGCAATCACAAAGTAATCAAAAGCTGTCACTGATACCCATCCATAAGTCCATAAACAGCTGATTTGTAGATCTGATCCTGCCTGCCAGTTGTGACGGGAAAAATATAGCCTCAAAAATAAAAACAACAAACAAACTTCTTCAAACAGGTGTCCATGTCGAGCGAGATGAAGACAGATACGATAGTAGCTATCGACATTGAGTGCTTGGACATTTGTAGGTCGACTCTTGTAATGGTCGATTTTTCATACAGTAAATTATACCGATTGGGCAGAAGCTTACGAGCAACTCACAATTGCCGATGACATGGTTCAAACCATCTCGACTCCCGTGGAATTTTTAAAGTGTAAGGTACTGTTCGTTTTCTAGTTCTCATTCTCAAGTCCCGTTTTTCGAACGAAATCCTTGCTCAGAGCACAGATTTTAGCCCTGAAATAAGACTTGAGAGTTTATTTATGTACGTACCACAGGGGAGAGACAAAATCTCGAGAATCAAAATCCCGAGGGTACAAAATTATGAGGTTTAAAAAATTCCCGAGGGTACAAAATTTCGAGGATACACAATCCCGAGGGTACAAATTTCCGATGGTACAAAATTCCGAAGATACAAAATGTGTAGGGTACAAAATCCGAAAGCCTACGCAAATTTCAAAATCTGGGTTGGGATCGGGATCACTACATTAGCCTGAAAAAAAAATTTAAAAACTTTAACATCCTACGGTCCATCGTGTGTAGTGTACCTATCGATTACTGTGACACAATATCTCTGCGCTTCAGATGGTGGTAGTTGACTGATTTTGTCCATGTGATTCTCTGTGAATCGGTTGTTTGTCTGCAGATATTCTCCTAGCGGGCTTTTCGTGTGTCGTATTACTTTTGCATTCTGGCATGGTATGCAGCATTGGACCATTTTCTTCACGTCCTTTCTAATGTTATTCCAAATAAATTGTTTCGTCATCTTTTCACTGTTGCTGCTACCCTTGGGTGTGCGACATTGTGGACCGCTTGGATCACTATTTTTCGGAACTGCCTTGGTATGTAAGCCCGTGGCTTTCCGTTTGATACGTCGCAACAAAAAGTTGTTGTGGAGTTAAATGAAATTGGCAACTGCGATGCTGTTGGATATTTGTCGAATATTAACCTATGAAATCCAGGTATCTTAATGGTTTGTGGTCGATAAATATTGTAAATAGGCGACCTTCTAACAAATGCTTGCATTTAATCACTGTTGCGTATATCGCTAATCATATGGGCTATACCTTGTTGGCGTTTACGTTCTGCCTGATGTATCTGAAACATCGACCATTAGTGCTTCCTCCGTTGTTGCTGATGGATGTGCCCGGCTTAGTTGCATCTTTGACAATTCAAAAGCTTCTATCGCATGTTCGGACCACTCGATTTCCCGTGTATCCTTTTTCTTACTTCCTTGTAGATACTGGTTGAGTATTGCTTGGTTATTTACTCGCATTTGGTATGAAGATTTTATAAAAATTTATCATCACCAGATATCCTCTTTAGTCGTTGACTGTTTTCAGCCTTGGTTTTCTGCTTATTTCATCGAATCCCTTCTTTTGACACTTGGTGCTCTAAAAAATTTAGACTGTCTTTTGCGAATTGACTTTTCTCTAAATTTATCGTTAACCGCACATTTTCTTGAATACTATCTCCAGGTGTTTCGGATGTTCTGTTCGCGACTTGGATAATACTAACACGTCGTTTAAACATACGAAACAGCAGTCTAGCCCTTGTAGTATGGAGTGCACCAAACAACTCGATCGGTATCTGGTGGTATGCTCGCACTAGGTCTATCGTCGAGAAAATTGTTGCACCTTCTAGATGTTACGCGAAATTTTGAATATATGGGATCGTGTTTTTGTTCATCGCCCGATAGTCTCCACATGGTCGCCAGTCTCCATTTTTTTTTTTAGGCACTAGATGCAGTGGGCTAGCCCATGGACTATCGGAACGCCGACAGATTCCTTGATCTACCATATATTGGAATTACTTCGTCGCTATATTTAGTTTCTCTGCACTTATTCTTCGAGGCCTGGTGAATACCGGTGGTCCCTTCGTTATTATGTGATGGGTTACGGCGTGTTTGATTGGTTTGGCAATTTGTAGGTTATATGTGATTGCCTTGAATTTGTTTAGTAACTCAACGATTTGGGTATCTGATTACTATACCCACTACCCGGACTGTTGGTGCTTCTTCAGTGTTTGTTTTCCCGACTGTGTATAGCGTGGTGAATGGGTCGTTTAGTAGACCGGTTTGTTTCAGAAAATCAGGGCCAATTATGAGCAACGTGACTTCTGCTACGATAAACGTCCAACTGAATTGCCTCCTAAGGCCCAAATCTAACTGAATCCTACGTTTCCAGTGATTTACTCCCATTTGCTGCGTATAAGTAGCAATTTGCGTCGTGGTTTTTGTTACCCTCTTTTGGGACTGGTATCACTGACACGTTGGCTCCCAGGTCGGATTACAATTTCGTGCTAAATCTTTGAAACGAAAGTGGGAATAGCATAACCGTGGAGTGGTATTTTTGTCTAATGTATTACTGTCTGAGGCTGGGACGTTTGTATTTGACCTATTGTTAGACTGACTGCGGGGTCTCTTCTGAAATAGTTGGACATTTTCCTGTCGGCTGTTAGCGATTCGGCTATTGGTGACAATGTCTCTTGGGCTCTTGAGCCAAATGGCTTTTATGTGCTCGTCATTTACTGCTGCGCCCCGCTGGTTTTTAGTTGCCTTAGTAGTTGTGAGGGTTTCATATCCCCAAGTTCGATCCCCTGCAATAGTCGATGGATTCTCGACTACCTGGACTCGCCGATTCGGTTTAATATCGCCAGTTTTAAGGTAGAATATGGCGTGATGAAGATGGGAACCGTTATAATGTCGCTTACCCCGTTCGAAATTTTCTCGTTTAGCATGCATATTAAATGGTGATATTTCGTGGTTTCGGATGTAATTCTAGCTAAAACGAATTGTGATTCAATCATGTCGACCCATAGCTGTGGATTCTGTGGCGTTAGTGTTACGATTCGTATCGAGATCGCTCCTATCGAGCCTGTTGCTTCTTGTGTTGACACTCTTGTTCCTCCTTCTTGTGGTGCGTTGGTGTTTTCTGGTGTCACATTCATAATTAGCTGTTGTTCGGCTAATGCTCTGGTCACCGCAGTTCGCACTGCTTCTTCCATGGTGGGGAAAGGTCATTGGTATCATGGTTTCGGCGGTTGATCAGGCCGCGTTTATTTCGGCTGCTGATGCCGATGTCATCGATGATCCACTGACTCAGGAGTATGTGTACCTACATATATCACTGAATTGGGGAATCGAAATATGAATTTTTTCGCACCAATTTGTTTGTATTGTCGTTCGACTCGTTCGGCAATAATGTTAACAAGGATTCCGAGTCCGACCTTTCGGAATAGTGAAATTAGATTCGCCCCAAATGATGTGACAGAAGAAAAATTTATTATTTGGGAATTCGACTGGAGGATGGATAAATTTACACGATATCGGAATTATGTGACGTAGGTGAACCAATTATTTTTGATATGGCAAAAAATTGCGTCAGCCTCGAAATCAATATAATGAAAAAATTGAAAAATTTACAATTGGGTTTTAGCTTACGTTTTGTTTTGTTTATTTAACATACTTATGGCTGGACGCAGCTCTTTGTGGCTGTGTGTTCACGTCTGGATCCTGTTTGGTCTGATTTTACCACCAATGCCTCTTCTATCCGTAGTATCCTGATTCCTGATTGTTGCAGCTTGCTTGTTCAGTGAGCACTGAACCTTTATCATTTGACTAGTTTTTATGACTTGGTATCACCACAAAAATATATATTACCCCGGGCATGCCGACGGTGGGGGTATTACCGGGATAATCTTTAAATTTTTAGGCTCCAAATCACGTCGGGGTCACCAGTTATTGCCTATAGTCCACGAAGTCTTGCCGTTACTTCTATATACTTGTTAATTAAGAACACATTTGTTTTTGATGTTTATATTTTATACATATGTATTATATTGTTAATAATTAATCGTTATAAAATGTCCAATTGGTTCCTTTTCCTCGTTATATAATTTTGTTTGTTCGAGTATAATAATGACGTTCTTCCTCGAATATTGTTGTATAACGACTTTTTTTTTATTTTTCAAATATTTTTCCTTGTAGTTGTTTTCCTCCAGCGATATATGTACATGGATAGGGGACAGAACAAAATTTATGGAGAAACCGAAAAAGTATTTAGTGTGTGACAGAGAAAGAAAAAACCTTCGTCCTTGTCTTTAAATCCGAATTTTCGAATACCAAATTCAAATTTATGTGTAGGAGGCGGTAAAGCAAAATAGCGGTAACCTAGTGACGGAATAAATAAACGTTGCAAATTAAAATCATGCCAGATACAATAATATAAAAGTAGTAGTAACCATGTTAACATATTTAAAAATCATCTTAAAAATAAAAAATGAAAATTCACTTGAATGTTTGTTTATGCTAGATTTTTGACGTTTTATTCGATTTTTTTTTGTTGTTGTTTATTTTTCAGGGATGTATTTGAAATTTAAAGGAAAAAAATGTTATTAATTTTTAAATTAGTGTACGAAATCTGGTAGCGTAATGTTTAACTATTCAAATTTGATATAATTAATTAATTATTTTTAATATAATTAAACATTATCCAATATTTATTCCATTCAACTTAAAAAAAAAATCTGTTTCAAAAAATTTCGAAATGAAATTTATTCAAGTACGGCACTTTTTCGGAAATATTTTTTTTGATAAAGAGGAGTATATAAAAGAGTAGTAAGACTATACAATAAAATTTGCTCCATTTTTTGTGACGTAAATCAATGTGATTTTTGATCAATCCCCTATCCATGTATTTATATCGCTGTTTTCCTCTGACACTGCGATTTTTCCACCGTATCGAATACAAATTCACCACACCACACAGTTTCCGATATCGTGCAAATGATGTCGCTAATATTTCTATGAGGCGCTATTTAATGACTTTGACACAGTCGATATGTCATAACATTTTGACACTTCTAATTGAGCTCGTTTCATACCGAAACTACTAAGATGGGAAATTTTAGACTTTAAATAATTAAAACGAATAGAGTGGTTACTGTTGTAGAGTGGTTACTGTTTAAAATTTGGAAAAATGATGGATTGATGTTGCATCGACTTTGTGGCCGCCGCACAGTTGCACAACTGGTGCAACTTTACCTCGATTGGAAGATGTACACATGATAATTGTGGTGAAAGTTGAAATAAACGGCTACATTTATATTAAAAATCGTGACAATAAATCAACAATTAACTGACGGGTTCAGGACGGGTAACCATAATGGTCTGTGATAACATACTAAAAACAGTACCGACAACCCCACAACCAATTACTTCAGCTTCCAAACTCTGTTTAAGAAATGAATTCCTAA
Organism: Tipula helvola; assembly: GCA_963556165.1. NCBI lineage: Eukaryota > Metazoa > Arthropoda > Insecta > Diptera > Tipulidae > Tipula > Tipula helvola. Next base: position 20,819,761 of record OY744483.1, read on the forward strand.
AAAAATCGGAAAGGAAAGTGATAAAGCAAGTTATACTATTATTGCAGAAACTGTAGCAAGATGTGAGCGCAGCAATGCCGAATAAACTTACTCTCAAAATCAGCTCAACAAAAAAAAAGAAAGTTGCGCAACATAAATGAAATTAATATTCCTCAAATATTATGAGATGAGGGATTTATGAGTCGAACAATTTTTGCTATTGGTTTCTTTCAGTTCGCCATTTTTAGTTTTTAATGTAGCTAACCGAATGAGGCCATCGGAAATTAAGTTTTCGAAGATATCATAATTGATGGTTGACGTAATTATTATATTTTCGGTTAGGGAATCAAAGTTGGCATAATCCTTTTGTTGCGGTGGCCAAAATTTCTCTGGTTTAGTTAATCACTCAGGCCCGTTCCACTATAAAATATTCTCTTTAATTTCGTCTGGAAGAAGCCCTCTCGATGCATTATCGGCTCTATTTTGTTGTGATGGTACATGTCGCCAATGTGCTCGAATAAATGACGACAGTATTTGAGATGTGCAATTTGCAATAAATGTCGGCCAACCAATCAAGTACAATGGTTGAAACTGTCCATAATATAAGTTCTGCTTTATAGGAGTCACTTTGGTTTCTGTTGTAATTAAGTTACTGTAAGTTTCTTCCTCTTCAGTTGTCACCTTGTAGTAAACTACTGCGGCATAAGCAAGTTGGCTGGCGCCGCAAAAAACATGTAGTTCAATTTTTGATATTTTTCTTGTTTGAACATAACGTGAAATTGGAATTTGTTCTATTTTTGACAGTGGAAGCCGCAGTTGTTCCCACTCTAAGGCTTCTTTCTCTGGTATAAATGGTCATCCCAATTCAAGTTTAAAATCCAGAGTCTTTGGATAAAGATTTTAAATTTGATGTTGATTGGAGCGGAGCGATCCAACCGAGTGGATTAAAGATTTTATCGGCTTCAGGCAGTATAGTTCGTCTTGTAGGACTTGAATTCAGTAATACCTCGAAATTTAAGGGTCGTTCCTTGGATCATACTGCAGACCTAACACCTTCACTGTCTTGTCAATGGCAGAATCTTCGATTGTTTGCAAATGGTGTTCTCGATAGGGGTATTGTCTTGCAAAATATCATTAGAATTAGACACCCACTTCCGAAAATTAAAGCCGTAGTTGAATAACGTGATTTTTATCGAAGTTTTCTGCCTTTATGTTTCTTTTAATGTGTCTCCGCCCGTCATGAGGTCATCTACATAAATATTTTTCTCGATTGTTTTAGGTGTAACTGGTTCAGAATTCATTAAATTTTGAGCGATTTGATTAAGTGGCCTGATTGGTAAATAAGGAGCAGATGCCAATCCATATGTTACTGTATTTAGATTATAATACTTAATGGGATGAGATGGTTCTTCTTTCATACAATTTTCTGGAATTTGGTATCGTCGTCATGACATCTTCTCAATGTCGGCACAAAAAACTACACGATGCTCTCGAAAACGTAAAATTATGGAATATATGTATGTTGATTGTATTGTGGGGCCAACCGCTAAACAGTCGTTCAGCGACACGCCAGAGCTAGTTTTCGCGGAACCATCAAATACAACGCGAAAATTCATTGTAGAACTATCCTTTTAATGACTCCATGGTGTGGTAAAAAGAAACTGTCAACAGTCGCTTGTGGAATTATATGACCGAGAGACAAATATTCCTTCTTGAAATGTTTGTATTGGTCTTGAAAATGTTTACGAAGTTAAAAATTTGTCTGATTAATATGAAAAATGTTTCAGCTTTTTCGCCCATCAACCAAAATGTTGAAAAAATGAACAATTCCAATTAGTAGATCTATTTAATTAGCTTTATAAAATTCGGGATCGGCTAATATGGTAAATTTTCCCAAGTGTTCAAATGTGCAGAACTAATGTCGACATTGGAAGCTTGGTTATCCGCTTCATTATAAACACTCTCGTTGTTAAAGTTGGACCTGACTGTGGCTGAAGATGTAAGGTAGCGACCTCTTTTGTTGTATCTGAGTTGACTTGCCCAATTCCTTTTACTAAAACTCTCCCGTTGCATCGTGGAATTCCACGGCGATGAAGACATGACTCTGTTACAAAGCTTGCTTGAGAGCCCGAATCTAAAAGAACGCGACAGCGAACAGTTGGACCCGAAGAACATATGAGATTTGTTAGCGCAGTTGGAAGAATTGATTGAGCGGTGCTATTCCCATTGCAGTACGACAAGACTGCATTCCCGCAATTTGTATAGTAGATTCGTCATTGCTTCCTTCTTTGTTATTATCGGTTGTCACATCAGTATCTGGCAAATGGAGAAGTGTGTTATGCTTTCCTCTACATACTGGACATATTCGTTTGGATAAACATTTAAAGATGGCATGTTTATCGGTGAAACAATTGAAACACATTCTGTTGTTCTTAATTACTTCTCTTCTCTTATGAACATCCATAATTTCATACCGTTGAATACTGGACATTGATATATTAGATGTCCATCTGCTTGACAAATAGCGCATTTGCTATCATGAACTGCTACATGACCTTTGATCAATGGTTGTTTGTTGATCGAACTTGAACTTCGTTTTGTTGTACTGCTCAATGATTCCAAAGCATCACCTCGTCGTACCAAGAAGTTAAAAAATTTCTGAATTGTTGGACACTCTTTCTCGGCTGTAGTCTGCGCCCAAGGATCCTTTGACTCGTCATCTAATTTGTTTACAAGTATGTAAACTAACCACGGATCTCGCTGTTCTCCTCATCGGTGGTATCGAGTAATCTCTTAATGTTAATATTATTTGCCAGATTATTCAATGGTTAATCGATAAATATTCTGTGGATGGTGTGTTGTTTTCTGTCGTAACGATGCCTCAACTTTTATAAAGCTTCAATATAATTAGCCTCCTTGATGCTGAAATGTCGCAAGACACTAGCAGCTTCTCTTCGAAGTAGCCATTTTAAATATTGGAATTTTTTAATAGGTGGCAGCAAAGTTGAATCATATATGGAGGACACGTACAGATCGTAGAATCACAGCTACTTGGTGTAGTCTCCTGAGAATGCAGGAATATTTAGCTTAGGAAGCCTTATATCTGCAACCAAGCACAAAAACATAATCATATGGAATATTCGTGTAGAGATAATATCGAGCATCTTCATCATGTTCAATTCAAACCAACACTCCAATTTAGTTTTGTTCGTTTGAGCGGCGAGCAATGTCGCTTCTTCGTGGCCTGCCTGGAAGATAATTTGTTACTGATTTGGCAGGTGAACTGGGAGGCCACATGACAGCATGTCGTGCATTTTTGATTGGAAATTGAAGCATTTCGAAAATTGTTTTGAGCATTTACCATCCTTTATGTAAGGCACCATACGTCATAAATTTGAGCACAATTTTTAGAAGCTTTGGCCTCATTTCTAATGAAATTTCAGTGCTGATAAATTGATCGATTCTTTGGACTGTTGTGAATTTGTTTTCGGCTCTTAAGGTCACCCGAATTTGTAGATAAGGACGGCCTTGATTTTAGAATTCAATGGTTTAGACGTGTTCGATGACAATTCCAAAAATGCCATGCTTCTTATACATGAAAAACTCGCGCCACTAAATATGGTCGATATGAAGATATTTCGCCAGGTCTCGTTATAAAAAAATCTGGAGCGCCAAATTTTGTAAATATTGACATTCCATCGCAGCACCTTTCTCGCATGTTACGTTGCGATCCTTCGAAGCTTGATGGCAGCATAACCTATAGTATTTATCATTTAAAACAATCATTTTCAATGTTTCCAGCCGTCATGCGAGCATATTAACTGTATTTGCGATAACTCTTGCATAGTGTGGCCGCACTAAGATATTGGAAGACCGATGGCATGAACCATTTGACTATTCATATAAGATGTTCATTAAAGCTCTTATAAGTAAACTTTTACCCAAGCCGCATCACCTCCATTCACAAATCAATATAGTGGTGAGGTAGAGGGTAATTGAGTAAAAAGGTATTGTCCAACATGCAGAACTAAATCCCTTTGTTCATTACTTAGGTTTCGGATTAAACGAAAGACGTTTCGCTTCAAAATATTAATGGCTGAGCAATAACTTTAACACCAGTGCGCCTTTATCGCTACTTTGACGAACCATTCTGTGTCGTGTCCCTCTTCGTTTTGAGCCTCCACTGCAGCATCTTTAACTGCATCTGATAGTTCTTGAAAATCCTCAGCTCCTCCTAACTATGTTCTGGAAATTTTGTTGTTTTATTGTGTCAAATAGTATGTGCGTTCGCGTTAACACCTAGAAACATAAAGCATTAACTACTCACAATACAAATTTTTCGTATCTGGGATCTATTAAAGTGGCGATAGCGAAAAAAAGGGCAAAATCTAACCTACAAATTAAAACGGGAATCTTCCAATAATTTGGGCTTTATCCTCGTTAAGAAATTTTCAATATACGAACCTAATACTCTATCAATATCCTGACTAGATATGCGTTAGCCTTCAGTTTAAAACTAATCTATACCCACACAAAATTTTTGTACCAATTGTATGAATCGTTTAACCTTAACAACTCTGAGTCGAAATTTTTCTGAGATGTTTGTCAGTTTTAACATTCATAAGAATATGGTACAGGGTTTCAAAATTATTTGAGAAATGCAGATTCAAATTATTCAAATAAATTTATCTACAAATTAAAGAATATTTTATTCAAATTTTTTTTTTTTGTATAATCTCGAGCACGTAACACATTTCATATTTTCTGCTACATTGAAAAATATTTTCTCGTTCGATTTTGCAACTTTTCTCATTTTCTTAATGGATACACAATACAAAAATACGAGAGTATGATTGAACTTTATTAACCTGCCAGTTAATGTAAACATAACACATATATTCCCTAAACACATGTATTGTAATAAAATTGACTATTCACAGAAACCTAAAAAGATTTATGTGTAAACATAAAACAAATAATCAGCTAACAAAGTATTTATGTTTCAATTATGTAACAAATATTGAATCAAAATAACGACCCTGAATAGGGTCGTTATTTTGATTAATGTATAAATTAATTTTTTGTTTCTCTCTATTTTCCAGATCCATCCGATGTTGATTGTAATCGAAAATGTCATAGAGTTGAATGGCCAATGATATGTCGCTACAAATTTATCGTTGAATCGCAAACCTTGCTTGATTCAACTTTATTCACAATAAATAAGGCAAGACTAGGTCCTAGCATTGTTGTTTGTCATAATGATATAATTGTGATCGATGTGGAAAATCGTATACCCGAGTTATCTATCACATTGCATTGGCACGGTCAACATCAAAACGAAACACCATTTATGGATGGCGTGCCAATGATAACACAATGCCCAATTTCAAGTTTTACAACATTTCAGTATAAATTTCGTGCGAGCCAAGCAGGGACGCATTTTTATTATGCCTATTCAGGAAAATTGCGAAATCATGGCATTATCGGGAAATTTATAGTACGCCAACCAAGCGAAACATTTAGTAAATTTTACGATTTGGATACGCACTCCTTATTGGTAACGGAATTGAAGAAAGTGATATTTGTTGATGCCACCACATTTTTGGTTGTGCCTAAAGCACGTTATCGTTTCCGGATTATATACGGCAGCGGAGAGAATGGTTATCCAATCAAACTAAAAATTACAAATCACACACTAAAAATTATTACGATTGATGGCCACAATATAAAACCTGTGGATAGAGATGAAATAAATTTAAATTTGGGCGATCGAATCGATTTCCTACTGTACACAAATCAAACTGAAAATTATGAGTTTCCAGTTGAAATCATTTCGACTAAAATTAATCAAATTTGGCAAGGATTATTAATTTATGAGCAGAAAAATATTGTTTTGGCTGATCAACTAACACATACGCAATTAGTGAATGGCACATATTTCGATGAACGATTAGTTGCGGTAAATCGAACTATTTATATACCAATTGTTCGACACAAAATGGCCCCGCCTGCAGGTAAAATACCACATTTAAATATATTTTAGTGTAGACAGAATAGAAATCACCCACTCATCGGTCAACTGACACATTTCATAAACTCACAAATTATTTCCTCGCAAAAAATGTGACATCATAAAGAACTTGACTATACATAACAATACATTAAGATTTTTTTTCTTTCTTTTAGATGACAAATCCACCACGTGCAATATGGTGGAAACAGATGGAATTCTTGGAATTGGTAATTTAACATTTACATTTCCATCTCAACCGTATTATTTATTAGGAAAATGGCCGAATGAGTGTCACAATAATAATTTGAAGGACCAAATGCTAGACGATTATTGTGCTATTAATGTTGATTTTGGAAATTTATGTGGTTGTGTTCATGTGCAGAGATTGGGCGTGGGAGAATACGTGGAAATTATTTTTGTGAATTTTGGTAAGATTATTTATTTAATGCTTTAGTAAACATATTTTTGAAACGATTTGAAAGAAATACGTGGAAATGCCACGTCAGTTATTTTGATAAGAGCTTATAAATGGAAATTTATAAACGTGTAGATCTTGATATATTGGTAGATTCCAATTTTGGAAAATTCGCTAAAGTTTAATACGCCTCGAAGTCCCAATGTCAATAATTTTTCTCGAATATCCGTAGTATGCACTTAATGAAAAAATTATGGAATTGGCGGACCATTTCATAATTTTTTCATCAAATACATTCTACGGACATTCAAGAAAATGTATTTAACTTTAACGCTTTTGAGTTTTGTTGAACAAATTTCGTCGGTGGAATATCGTACAAAATTTGATGCAAATATTGCTTGTTATTTACCAGGTGTATGCATAATTTTTTTCCGTTTTTTGGTAAAAAAAAACACGTAATTTTCAAGGGAAATTATTTTTTTTTTATTCAAAATATTGGCCATCGGCTTCTACACATTTCGCCCATCTTTCAGGTAATTTATGAATACCATGCCAGAAAAACTGCTTGTCTTTTGCGGCAAACCATCGAGCCATTTTCTAACTTCTTCGAAATTGCTGAAGTGCTTCTTTGCGAGCGCATGCCCCATTGATGCGAAGAGGTGATAGTCAGGTGGCGCTAGGCCTGGGGAGTACGACGTGTGCGGTAGGATGTGTCATCCAAGCGATTTGAAGATATCTTTCATTGGTTTTGCTATATGAGACCGCGTGGTTTAAAATAATCATTTGTTGACGATAGTGTTTTGTATTAACGGTTTCGCCGGGCTTCAAGAGCTCATAATACACAATACCGCTCTGTCCCACCAGACACAGAGCATGGTCTTCTTGCCGAAGCCATTTGGCCTTGGTGTTGAAGGACGGGCTTCGCCAGGTGAAAGCCACGTTTTTTTCCACTTCGGGTTTTCAAAATAAATCAATTTTTCGTCATCCGTCACAATTCAATACAAAAATGATTTACTTTCGTGGCGTTGAAGCAGCATTTCACAAGTTACTTTGAGATTTTCTATTTGACGTTCATTCAATTCGTGTGGGATCCATTTACCGAGTTTATTGATCTTCTCCATTGCACGTAAACATCTGCTGATTGTTTCTTGTGATACATGTAATGCTTCTGCTAATTGCCGTTGTGTTTGAGTTGTGTCATCATCCAATAACTCCTTCAATTAAAAGCGCTCACTATCTTTCACATTGAAATCATCACTTTTAAATCGTCGAAATCATTTCTCACATGTTCTAATCGATGGAGCGTGTTCACCATATGTTTCTACCAGCAAACGATGACTTTGAACAACCTTTTTCTTTTGGTTAAATAAGAAAAACAATGCGTGCCGCAAACGTTCTTTTGCAGGCACAAAATTCGACATAATCACTGAACGATAAAACAAAGGCGTTAATTTTTAGCGGACTCAACTTGTGTGTGTGTGTATGTAGTTCAAATGTCAGCCGAACAAAATTACGTATGTGTCAAATTAATACACTGCGTACTTTTCGCTGGCACCATCTCTTAGTTAAACCGAAAAATAATTATGCATTGGTATGTGGCCGACCCCAGAGTTCGGCCATTTTATAACTTTTTCATCATGTGCTTAGTATGGACATTCGAGAAAAATTATTTTACTTTCGGAATTTTGATTTTTGTTGAACAAATTTAGTCACTTCCATCGTTAGTTCGGCTATACAAAAATCGCCTAAATGTATACTATTTATTTTACTCACACTACTACATATTTTGCTTTGCTAAGAACTTCACTTCGGTATAGAAGAAAGTTTTGAGATACCGATTTCCTTAGATACCGATTCCCTTATAATATTAAATTTTTAAACTGTCAACCATTGTTTGATCCGGTTATTAAGTTTAAGGCGATTGGGTTTGTGAAAGCCCAAATAGTTTAAGTTTTGATAAATTTTGAAAAACATCAAAATTAAACATGGATGTAACATTGATTCAGACCACTTCTTGATAGTTGCTGAATTAAAATTTCGTCTATCAACCACATATACATAATCATCGCTTCCAACGCATCACTCGTTGGGCGGCATTGAACAACCAAGTTACCAGTACTCCTTTTGGGATGACTGTATCAGAAAACTTGGACAATAAACCACTTTCTGACTCCGTTCAAGCACAGTGGGACTTTATCGAAACGGCGGTAACCGATGCCACAAAGTCCACCATAGACCAAAATCCATCAAGGCCTAAAAATATCTGGATTGATGATGATTACATTGGTGCTATTCGGGAGAAAGATCGTGCACAACAACGAAATCTATCGCAAAGAACAAAACAATCCCATAACGCCTACATGACTGCGATGAGAATTGCCAATCGGCTATGTAGACGGAAGAAATGGGAATGGCATGAATTCCAGGCACGGAACATCCAAAATTCTAGCCTGAGAGATAGATATCGTTGCATAAGAGAATTAGCTACGAACTTTCATCTTCGTAGCAGCGCTATTCGCAACAAATCCGGTGAGTTGGAAATGGATATTAAAACCGTTCTTGAAGTGTGGCGGAATTATTTCTCCTCACTTTTAAATAAACAGGCACCACCTTTCGAGCAACAAGCGCTCTTGCTTCAACACGATATTAACGTCGAACTGATACCACCACCTCCTCCATCATATGATGAAGTGCGAAACGTGATATCGCAGATGAAAAATTACAAGACCCCTGGTGAGGATGGTATCTGCAACGAAATGCTCAAATATGGCGTCATTATTTGTTCTGCCGCGCATGTTTGAACTAATATCAATAATTTGGTCTAGAGAAAAAATCCCAGTAGAGTGGAAGACGACTCTTATTTGTCTACGTCATAAAAAGGGAGATCGATTGAACTGCAAGAACTATCGCAGTATACATAGCTTTGCTGAACACGAGCTACAAGGTTCTGGCCAACGTAGTCGCAGCAAAGTTATCAATTTATAGCGAGAAGATCTTAGGCGATTATCAATGTGGTTTTCGAACAAATAGATCAACGACTATTCAAACTTTTACGCTGAGGATTACCTGCAGAAAACCGGCAGAAAAAATTTAACACCATTAAAACCATCTGGGAAAAATTCATCCTTACCGATAGAGAGATGAGAGATACATACCATGATGACAATCCATCTCATAATTACTGGGAGGAACAAAAGTCGTTTGAGATATTCTACAATAACTTTATCTATAATATCGATAATTATCTATCCATCAAACCATCAACCAATATGCCAACAACAACAAATATTCTAGCAAGCCTTTCTGCCACACCAGCCAACATCGACATGGCAGCAACTCTAATGCCAACGAGACTACAAACAACAACGATGTAGAAAATTCGACGATGCAAGACAGCGAGCACATACGCAAATATAAAGAGCAGAAGGTCAAGATGCGTTTGTGCTATAGATTAATGGCAGACGCTGCACAATTGTTAGAAGCTGAAGGTTGCAAAGATCAACTTAAACACAAGCTAACCCAGCTCGATGCCAGGGTAGCAAAAATCGAGCAACTTCATGAGGAACTATTAGTGGACGCTACTGCTGAAGAAGAAGTTACGATGCCGTACTTCATCGAGGATTACTACTCAACATTGATCAACCAATTCGAGATACTAAGATCCAGAATCACCAACGTGCTGAACAAACATTAATCTATAGAACATGAAGTCAAACTAAGGCCGATTGAAATTCCACATTATTCAGGATTATTCATGAAAACGACCAAATAAGTGACACCATAAAAATGCAACAGCTAAAAACTACGGTACTTGGGATGGCGGGCAGACTAATAAGCCACCTTGAAACCACTGGTGATAATTACAGAGACGCATGGCAGCTGTTGGTAAACCGAGACCAAAATGAACCGAACCATGTGAACGCGATGCTGAATTTTCCAGCAATACACTCGGAATCAGCCACATCAATTAAATCATTACATGATTTATTAACCGAGAGCCTACATGCCATTAAGAACTTAGGCATAATTACATTGTCTTGGAATTACATTATAATTCCAATAATAATAAAAATGTTGAATAATGAAACATCAAAACTATATTCGAGATCTCAATAGCGGATCCTAGAAAAATGCCAACAATAGAAGTAGTTCTCAATTTCCTAGAACGGAGATTCCAAGCCTTAGAAGCAACAAAATTGAAACCAATAAGTCGCCGTTTTGGAGCACCCGCTCCACAGACAGCAAGGGCCAACACATGTAGAACACAAACTAAAAGAAGCTGTGTATTGTGTAAAAAAGAGCACGAATTAAACGACTGTATTAATTTCCAATAACAGTCCGCCTTAGAACGTTCCAAATTCATCGCTCAAGAGCGGCTTTGCAACATGACACACCAAAAAGTGAGACAACCGTTCAGTTCAAGATAACGAACCATCTAGTAAACCAGTACGATCAGTTAACGTTCACATTATTGGTCACGGCATTGGTTGAAATACAGACTGGAAACCAAGAACCAAAACTCTTACGGATGTTAATAGATCCTGGGTCACAAATTTCAGTCATTACCGAGGAGGCATCCAAGCTAATTAAACAACAAACGAAGAAAACATGTATGGAAATAGGAGGTATAAACGAAAGCGAAATCACAACTGCCACAAAATCAGTCACCTTCTCGAGGCAGTAGAATTACCGAATATAACACGACCACTGTGCCTGACCAACATTTTAACAGTAGAAGATGGCGTCACTTAAACACCTTGATGTGGGCCGATCCGAATTATAATCAACCAAACAAAATCGACATCTTATTAGGTGCCGATTATTATCCAAATATTGTGATGAGCCAGGTTGTCAAAGGAAAACAAGGAGAACCAATTGCCCAACAAACAGAACTATAATGGATTATATTTGGTAATACCCCCAACAATAAACCTTCCAAGATCCCGTCATTGGTTACCTTAACAGACATCGACCAGCAATTAAAGAAATTCTGGGAAGTAGAAGAGATGCAACCTAAGAAGCTGATGATAGAGGAAGAAACTCTATGTGAAAACCATTATCATCAGAATTATTGTCGAGATACGGACGGTCTTTACATGGTATGAATTCATTTTATCCAAAATTTACCATCTCTTGGATCATCCAAACAAAGGGCCGTAGCAAGATTCATTCAATTGGAACGACGTTTTTCAGTGGCAAAGGAATTTTTCAAGCAGTATCAGGAGTGTATAGAACGGTACTATAATAAAGGACATATGATTGAGAGTAAGGAATATAACGACAACGAATATTATATTCCTCATCACGCGGTGCTAAAAACAACCACTACCACAATAAAATTAAGGGTCGTATTTGACGCATCAGCTAAGACAAGCAACGATATCAGTTTGAATCAAATACAACTCGTGGGGCCCAAGTTACAAGAGGACCTGATGTCAATTCTACTACGTTGGAGAAAATACAAAGTAGCATATACAGCGGACATAAAACAAATGTATCGACAAATAAGAATACATCCGGAGGATCAAAAATATCAGAAAATATTATGGAGAACATCATCCGACAAAATGATAAAGTCGTACCAGCTGACAACCGTGATATTTGGAAAATTATTTGATCCACTAGGCTGGCTATCTCCAACTACGATAACAGCCAAAGTGTTAATGCAATCGCCATATGGATCTCTGGCGTGACTTGGGACCAAAAACTGCCTATAGAAACATCAAAAACACATGTCAGCAATATTAAAAATCCCTCCCAAGTTTGGAGGAGATAAAAATTTCGAGGTGGTTTAAATTCGATCAATCTCTACAAGGAGAATTGCATGGATTTTGTGATGCTTCCGAAGTGGCTTATGCAGCAGTGGTATACTTCTATGACAGGGCATCAAATAAAGCAGCTTTTTTAACATCAAAAACACGGGTAGCACCAATAGCAACCAAGCTAACATTACCAAAGCTAGAGTTATGCGGAGCAAGTATGCTTGCAAATTTAATGAATAGGGTGCAGCAAGACATGCAGTTTGGCCATACTACAACATACTTTTGGACGGATTCAATGATCGTGTTAGGGTGGGTGAAAAATAAGCCATAAGTTTAAAACATTCGTGGCAAATCAAATATCGGAAATCCAGAATTTAAGTTCTCCGTCTCAGTGGTTTTATGTTAAATCAACCAACAACCCAGCGGATTGTGCATCCAGAGGTATCGAAGAAACGGAATTAATAACACATAATTTATGGTGGAACGGGCCTGAGGTAATTTTTGAGAAAGCAATCCAGCTGACGCCAATGATAATAGAGGAAATACCAGATTAATTGGAACTTAAACAACGAGTATTGAGTACAGCTACGATAACATCAGACAACGTTATTGATCCATTATATCTAAAATACTCAAACTTCAATACCATAAAAAGGATTATGGCATATATTGCGAGATTCATCAACAAATGCCGAAAAACGGTAGTAACCAACCAAAAAGCTCCTACGACGGAAGAAATACGAAGATCCATGCAACTGTTGATCAAAATATCGTGGAATCCTGGAAACTTGAAAAAGAAAACAGAATACATAATTATAAAGTAAATAAAAACCGTGACAAAGCCAGGAGTCCCTATATTCACTATAAAAGCTACAGTGGTAATTCTCAATTCCTTTTCTACTGAAATAATGATACAATCAATAGCAAATGAAATCAGTTGATATATAACCTTGAACAATAATTCAACAAATGCCCCACATTGGGCGCTGTGATGTAACATACTTACTTATTTGAGAACAAAAAAAATGTATCCCACCGGCTAGCTTTTATATTCTCAAGATAAGTAAGCGTGATTAGGATGAAACTGGACATGTACGATGGAATATTGCCTAGTAGTAGTAGTTATAGTTTGATTTTTTTAGTACATAAAGAAAAATTCTCTACATTTTGGATCGGAAAACAAATACAGCAAAACGTTATTTAAACATTCTAAGCATGTATGTATGTGTTTATGTAAACATGAACAATTCTTCAGTCCCTATATTGAATTTGTGTTTTGACTCGAATAACCACTGTAAAAATACTAAATTTCTAAGACTAAACTTTACTGGCATCCTTCCACCAGCTTAATATCTGGACACAAATTTGAATATTCCAAAAATATTAATTTAATTACAGTCACAACGTAAACGAAAACTGTACAAAAAATAAGTTCGGAAATCCCCAGAAGCTAAAAAAAAATGAAGCAAATAATTTTTAGATAATTTTCCACATTATGATTCTTATAAAATTAACGTTAGTTTTGTTCTGCATTACGTTTATCAGTAAATTTTACAACAAAAAAGGAAGAAAGCTGCTTGATTATTTCAATGTAACAATGTCTGTCGTTCTATATAAAAAGGATTTTTTGTATTTTGTGTTTTATGAATATTTAATGCGAATAATTTGCATTCATTTACAAAGAATGGATCATAAAGCATTCAAAGCCTTGGGGATATATTGGATAAAAACCAACAAACGGAAAAAACAACAACAATATGTGATAATGTGGTAAATGTGTATGTATGTATTTGTGTGTGTGTGTGTCAAGTTCAGACATAAAAGCTCAAAAGTATGGTAGCAAGAGAATGAATTTTTATGTTTGCTTATGGTTGCCGCCTTGGGTATATTAATTCGTTGCTAAATTACAATCGGTATATGTAGATATCAATCCATATGTGTAAAATATATAACAATCCAAAATTATACAAGTCAATCACAAAGTATATTTTTACCAAAAAGTAGTTCTAAACTAACAAACTAACTTTAACCTCATCCCACCCCAAATCCCATTAAAGTTATATGCGTTAAATTAATACTAATCCTAAATATAAATTGAATCGTCAATGACCGGAAGGGATCAATAAAATTGAAGGCAAAACGAAATCAAAAATCTTCGTATAGAAAATATTGGAAGAATTCACACATACTACACAAATAAATAATTCAGAGAATCCAAGACACAATAGTCTTGGAGACAAATAATCAGTAGATTATAAATTTAATATTGTACTCGTAAATATCATTACTTTTTGTATTCTTATCTACTGTCTTCTTCATTTTCTTATATGTGTAACTATGTATAATGCAAACTTGAGTTGTATTTATCCTTAAGCCATTTTGATAAAACTGAAAACTTTATATTAAATTATTTTTATCTTTCCAAAGTTGTGCTCTAATACAATTTTTTGAGTATCCTGTAATCGCATACGTACCTACTATTAAAAATCCAAAGTTATTTTTTTAATACTGCGTATAGCAAGATGGGAAATTGGATAGGAATGGTAAAATTTTAGCAATAAAATTTGTACTAAACTTCTTGAGCTATATAATAGAGCATCAAGAGTGTATATCGCATATGTAAAGCAAAAATTTGAAAAATTGAGGAGTTCTTGGGTACATTGGGTATGATTTGAATTTGTTCCACAAAATTATAGTGCTGCCTAACGGGACTCGCGTTAAAATCAAATGCACAATTAATCGTCATGACGAATACATAAATAGAAAGCTGGCCTATATATTGAATGCTGTAAAAGGTTTACATCTTCTTTTAATTATACATTTATAAACTAATATTTATACATTTTGTGATGCTGATCACAAATTTATAAATATTTGCGTTGAATGGCCAGTTTCAGTTCACGACCAACAAGCTTTGAGGAATAGTGATTTCTATGTCAAAAAAAAATATCCACCATAAGGCTACTATTTACTTGGTGATAGTGGATACCTGTTAACATTGAAACCGACAGTTATCATCACTCCATTTACAGAGACCGATCGTTGACGCACCAAGAAAATAATTCAACCACGTACACAGCAAAGGGTGAATTGCAATTGAACGAATGTTTTGGCAAATAAAGACCAGGTGTATTTATATCATTCACTGGCGACTAGCAGCGTTAAAAATTCAATAAAAATTATTGCGATTTGCTGCATATTGCATAATATTTGCTTGAACATTGAATATTTAAAAAGTATTGATGAGGAATTTAAAATTGTCGATAATTTTCATTTTCAGCGCTTCAGAATTCCGCAAACAGTTATACGCAGAAATATAAATAAAGATCATTAAATTTTTTTATTCATTAAATAAAATTTTTAAAATTCAGTCAACTTTTTGTTTTGTTTTCGCCTTCTAAACACCCAATAAAAAGCTTCACAACGTTGACATTCAATTTAGATTTTCTTACTAGAAAGGAGAAAATAAGTCTCCTCATTTACCAGTGTAGTATTAACAGCAAATGAAAAATACGAACATAATTTAACCATTTTTAGTACAGTTTAGTACTATAATTAATTGTTCTAAATACCCGTTTGAATTATACTTCTACTTCTCAGAAAAGATGGGTGGATCGCTTAACCCCCTGATTCTGAGGTGCAATCACTGACTAAAAAAATGAATGGGGTTCAAGCTCCACCTGAACCGCAAATGTTTAGTGTTATAAATACGACCGATGGCAAGCAGAGAACAGTTTTTGGTTTGTTTTAAATCGTTAAATAAAGAAACAAATGTGTTTTCATAGCCCCCACCAGTAGCAAGCGGACAGAATTAAATAGTAAAGTCAAAGCAAATATCAAAGTGTATAAAAGTAGAGTGAAATAAAAAGTACACAGTGTTTTTAATTGCAAAACCCGAACGAACTCAGTAGCCCAATTCGTAACAATATCTTTGCTACATGACATGATTTGTTTTTTTATTTTTTGTATTTTTAAAATGATGATCATTGAAATTTTATGGTATGCAATTATATAACATTGGGAAAAGTCGGACGCACAGAAATATTTAGCCTCAAAGGTGTCGTCATGCCATTTTCAATACACCATACATGTAACGTGAACAATGAAAGTACTCTCGCTATGTTTTTTATCGTTTTTGTTTCTATTTTAATGTGATAAATAAAAAGAGACGAAATATTTTTATTTAATATAACATTTTACATGACACGCAACATTTTAACGCAACATTTAACATAACATTCTAACGCAGCGTGTAACATGAACCCAAAACTATAGTACCCTAAATGTTTTACCAAACATAAAACAGTCTTAAACAGTAGTTAAAACCCATTTATCGTATTCTACTGGTAGTCTTATACCCTTGACAGACTAGGGATTAGCTAAGCGCGATTAGTGATATTTTCGAGATTGGCTGTAGTGTGTCAAGTTGTAAATTAGCTAACATGGGTTTCAACATTGCTGAACGTGTAAGCTTCGTTAGTTTATGATAGAAGTTAAAAAAACAATAACATCTTAAACAATTTGTGCTGAATAAATTTTGAGGTTATGTTTATAAAAAGAAAAACTAGTTGCATGTTTTAATGTATAAATCTTAGAAATATTGAATTAAAACACGAGTTCAGCTAATTTACTAATTATATTTGAGCAAATCGCCTCTAGCAATTGGATTTGTGATGGATTAGCTAATCTTTTTTCACTAATCACGGTTAGCTAATCCCTAGTCTGTCAAAGGTATTAGTTGTCATTAGTCTTACCAAACAGCCTTATGTAAGACCGACAGTTTTGGTGGTCTTAATTTGATATTTCTCTTGCAACAAAGTGATGTCGCTTTTACACCAAAGTACCGTTATAATTTTTGTGTATCCACATAAATACATTCAAATGTGTTTGTTTATCTATTTTCCAATAGCAGAAATATCTCAACATATAAATTAAAGCTAAAAACTAATAAAAAAAAGGAAAACATTGGTATTTGACAGGTCTACAAATATTTTGGAGAATTTGCAACCAAAAATTTAAGACTGCTGTGATCAGAATACTAGTATAATATTTACCCCCCGATTCTGACGTTAAGGCTCCTAAGACTGTCTTATCTAAGACATTTTTTGGGAAGACTGTTTGTTTAAGACTAAAATATTATACTGGTATTCTGATCACAGCAGTCTTAAATTTTTGGTTGCAAATTCTCCAAAATATTTGTAGACCTGTCAAATAACATGGTTTTCCTTTTTTATTAGTTTTTCAGCTTTAATTTATATTTTGAGATATTTCTGCTATTGGAAAATAGATAAACAAACACATTTGAATGTATTTATGCGGATACACAAAAATTATAACGGTACTTTGTTGTAAAAGCGACATCACTTTGTTGTAAAGAAATGTTAAATTATACAATAGAACAGTCTGCGGGAGCTACGAAACCGATACTTCGATCTAACCCTATATAGACACACAGTACACATAATAAGGTAATATACTCCGATGTTTCATTTTCGTTCTTTCTTGCGCATCTATATAAAAAAAAAAATGTAATATGGCGGACATAGTACCAAACAAATCGTGTTTGTTAGTTTTGCGTAATAATTTTGTGTGTTGAGTGAATATAATTAAAATTTTGTGGAAAATTCTACTGACTTTAATTCAAAATAATTAACAAGGTATCATTGATTAAATATTTCATAAACTTTCAGTCACGATCTCCGCCATTGTTGTTGTTGTAATTTTTTGACATCCTGCGCAATATATTACCTTATTCGCGATTTCCAACAAAGTAGCTGACATCTGGTGAAAACAATATGAACAAAATTTAACCATAGAACAAGGGTGATTAGAACTGTCAAACAGTTGAATTTGACAATACTCGTCCCCTTTACTTACATAGAAACCAACGCTAACTACATTTGATGAAAATCGCCAATATATGTGTACTGTGATATAGACATACACTCCGCTTCACTTGAGTGCGGACACTGAGAGGTTGTGCCGTTTTCGCCTGTTTCCCGTTACGGTAACGTAAATTTCAGTTCAAATATTGAATGCGAGGTTTATTACGAAAACATTGTACGAAATAAAAAATTCATTGTTTTTCAATATTCAAGCATTCTATTATAAGTAATTTGTTACTTATACTTTTAATCATTTCATAATGTTTTAGAAAAAAATGGGTTCTTGAAAAGATTTAGTCGTACTTGAAAAAGCTAAAATCGACGCATACATAAGGATGAAGGTCAAATTTACCGTTATATGGCGCAAAAAATTGGGTGGGGTAAGACAGCAGTAAATAAAAAGAATTATGGGCAAAATCGAAAAGGACGAGTTGCGAGTTGCCCTAGCTACTACTTGTGAAGCATGTATACTTCTTTGTGAAGCATGTATTTCGGCCCTATATTAGTAGCTAAAATTAAAGCTAAAACTGGGGTCGGCGCGCCCAAAAGTACCGTACGTCACGTGATACAGAATTCCAATTATCTCGTACGTCGAACATTAAAAGAAAATCTCCATTAAACGCGCAGCGTAAGGAGAAACGGCTTCAATTCCCAAGAGACCATATGACGTGGAAACTGAATGGCAAAAGGTTTAAGACATTCGCCACTATATTGCAGAAAATAGACTTGGCAAGGCAAAACAGTGTGGTTTTTGCCCAACAGCTTTAAGCTCGGTATGCTGCTCGCGCTAAGATAAATTTTCCATACAAATTTGACGTAAAATTTAGCTAGCGAAATAACAAAAAATGATTTAGCTCACGATTTCGCAGATGCGGTACGCCGCTGACGTGAAAATTTTGTAGTTATCTCATTCAAATACAGACTGCGCTAGTGGAAAGTCTACAAACGTTTTCGCAGCGTCTTCCCTCGTAAAAAACGCCTAGACGTTGTGTTCGAGGAGTACGCCCACTGGGTGGTTAATTCGAATAAAACGCCCGGGGCGTTATATTCGAATAAAATAACCAAATTCAGCTTACCATACTTTTTTATATAGTAAACAGAAAATTTGCTAAAATATTTATTTTACAATTTGTAAATGTTGTTTTTTATTGTTTTACCCAATACGCCGTTTGAAAACACTCGTGCATCTGTACATATTAGTAAATAGTCAAAAAACATCAAATTTGAACAAAACCATATGGTAAAAGTTGATTTTACGTGTTTTTTGCGATTTACATTCATACATATATCATAAAATGTAGGCCTAAAAATCTTTTTTGGTACAGGAGGATTCTAACTATAATTACTTATTAAAGGTTCCGTAAGATAGTTTTCCCATTTATTGGATATTTTTATCCAAATTTTCAATTTTTAATCATGAAGATTTTTATTTTCATTTTCGTGTGATTTGTTCGCTGTATTTCGTGAATATCACGACATTTCAACTAGAAAAGGTATGATGGGTAGCGATTTAAATTTCGTATTCACCAATCACCATACGCTGGTGACAACAGCAATGTTGCCATGGCAATAAAATCAAAAACATACACATGCATTAGTAAATTTTTCGTATCAATAAATAATATGTGGCAACATTGCTTATGTCAACCAGCATGGAATAAAAATAATAAATTAAATCGCTTAAATGATCGACATTTGAATAAATTGTATCATTCTGTGGTGATGTTGGATTGTCAAGTAATCCAACTGTGAGCCTTATAATGCCAAAAACCATTCCAATACGTTCAGATTTCACCAAATGCAAATAGTAAAAAAACGTTTTATTTTGATTAGTACGACATTTTACGTTCCATTGTTTTCATAATTTTGATTATTGGAATGTTCTACGCCCAACACCAGGTCAATAATTATAAATATTTCAGTTTTTAATTCATAATTTAAATTATTTAAATAAATAAAATTGAGTTTTGTCACCAGCTTACGTCATTTTTTAAAGAAAGAGAAAGCGATTGAAATTTAAATCGCTTCCATCCACGATAATTCAACTAGAAAAGGTATGAGGGAAGCGATTTAAATTTCAATCGCTTTCTCTTTCTTTAAAAAATGACGTAAGCTGGTGACAAAATGCAATTATATTTATTTAAATAATTTAAATTATGAATTAAAAACTGAAATATTTATAATTATTGACCTGGTGTTGGGTGTAGAACATTCCAATAATCAAAATTATGAAAACAATGGAACGTAAAATGTCGTACTAATCAAAATAAAACGTTTTTTTACTATTTGCATTTGGTGAAATCTGAACGTATTGGAATGGTTTTTGGCATTATAAGGCTCACAGTTGGATTACTTGACAATCCAACATCACCCCAGAATAATACATTAAATTCAAATGTCGATCAAAGTGTTGTATTTGTATATTTCTGTGGCAATATGACATAAGGGAATAACTCTAAAATTCGCTTTTTTCAGGAAAACGTTTTTAAAATTAAGAGTCGTTCAAAATCGTTTGAGTTTTTGGAATTCTTGCTTTTTTAAATGATTATTACGGTTGTTTGTAGTTGCTGCATTATTACGAAAAATTGATATGATATGAATTCGAGTATGGAGATTTCGAATTTGTAATAATACGTAAAAAGGTATGATATAACTCGTGTTATTCCCTTATGTCATATTGCCACAGATTTTGTCAGTTATAAATTAATATTTTTTGGTAAATAAACATTTGGGAGTAAGTCTATAGTTATTTCTAAAAATTTCTGTTGGTTTTCTCAGTTTAATAAACGCATTAAATAATAGTTTTATTACTTTTATGTTAATAATTAGAACCCGTAAACCTAAAAAATAACGAAAGAATAAAATTCTACGTAAACCTGAAAAAAATAACACCAACAAAAAATCCTGGCGATGAATAATATACTCTTCTTCCTACTAATAAACTCAAAATCAACCAAAATGTACCAACACGAGTAGCGAAACTAAAACAAAAAAATTTGAAATGAAGTAGAAACAACAAACGAAAAGAGGGAGATCCTCTTGTAAAAATCCTTCTGTACGAAAAATGATTTTTAGGCCTATATTTTAAAATAAAAGAATGAAAAGCGTGAAAATTTACGTTATGTTTATTTTATTTTAATAAATATGTACTGAATTACTATACTGAATAAATAGTAATGTAAAAAATAATTGACGGTTTTTACAGTGTTTCGATTTAGTTTCGTACAAAAAAATTTAATATTTTAATACAACGCCTAGGCGTTTTATTTAGGTGGGCGTTTTATTCGAGGTATTGGTTTTCATTTTTAAAATTTTGTTTTTTTAGGCGCTGTCGAATACAACGCCTAGGCGTTTTTTTTACGAGGGAAGACTGTAGCACAATAAAATTGAGATAAATTTTGACAGCGACCAAGAAATAAACATTTATTTTTTTAAATCGCAAAATGGAGTACAGTGAAGAAGATCTAGGCAATAGCTGCGGCACCAATAATAATATTGTCTTCATCAGTTGAATCCATTTGATAAAAATCACTCAATACTTTATTTAACTTTTAATTTAAATTTTTATTAAAATACTTATTTACATAGGACTACAAATACTTATTTATAGGACGAATAAAATAAATGTCAAAATTTATCTTTTTAGCTTGTGAATTTATCTGTAATTTAGTGGAGGCTTGTGGAGACCGCGTTAAAATTTATCTTAGCGCGAGCTGCATACTGAGCTTTAGATAGAAAAATTCAATTTAAATGTTTGAAGTGCGATATACCAGTGTGCCACGTCTAAGAGAACTAAAATCACATCTCAGTTATGGAAAAATGCATCTCACAACAGCGAAAGAAGAAATTCAATTTCTTTGAAATAAAATGCTAAGGTGACTACATTAATTACACAATAGATTTATTTTAACTGTGATAATTTGGGCGTATGCGGTGTTTTTAAATAAATGTCCAAAATTAGTACAAAACAAAAAAATGTACCACAGATTTCGGAGACAGTCTAGCACCGTGATCGCAAATACGGGGCACGCGTGCCAAACTTGGCATAGTGTTATTTTGAGTGAATGAGTGTCGTGAACATCCGATAAATATCCAGAAATCGAAAATTGTTCAATGGTGTGAATAGTTTAATTTGTGGTTTATATATTGGTCGTGAAGGTGATTTCTGAGGATGTGTATATCGCGAATCTGCATTGACTTTTCGCATTACATATACTTACTCGTATTCAACACCACAACTCAATTTTCAAAAATGTTATCTTTGTTTGCCAAGAACCTCTCCGGAAATGCAATTATTTATTAGCCACCCCACGAGTTATGATGTCTTTTTCGAATAATTCCTGACAAATTAAAAGCATGTATCTAAATTTTGGAATTTACGAGTATTCAAAATTTCACTAATCATTTGGCACCCTGTACAGTTGGTGAAATAAAATTTTATCAAGATAAAAATTTTGTTTAAGACAAGAATTTGGTGATTTATAGTAAAGTGATTTTCTAAAAAAACCGAACTTTCTATGAAATGTATGGAAATAATCAAGCAATTTAAATTCCCGTCAGCACAATAATTGCAGGTGCCGAAACGTATATTTAGAGATATCAAGAACTGCAATCGGAGCACAATTGCCAGATTTTGTCCAAGCCGTTAACAAAATCGGCCATTTATAATTTTAATAACACCAGCTTAATATCAAATTTCAGCAAATTTTAAGCACCAAAATTAAAATTTGTAGGATGTTAGTTAAATATACGGTTTAATTGTATTAAAATTGTGTCTATGCTAAAAAAATTGCGACATTTGTTTACAATTGTTTATTGATTATATTAGTAAGTTGAAAGCGATATAGTGAAGATAAATAGTGCGTCATTTTATAAACAAAGTGATAATAGTGTGAAAGTGTTTTCAGTGAATTTTAGTGATTTTGTGATTGTTTTTGTTATAATTTTAATTGATTGTTTTAAGCACAATCTAGTTGATAAGGCAAAAATATAACATTGAAGTTGAAGAATATTGGTTTTATCATAACGCTTTATACAAGAATAAACACTCGTAACAATAAAATTACTGCAAACTGCTCGTGCCAAAATTTGTAAAATTCTTCTATTTAGAGTCATTATTCTGAATGGTGCAATAAAAGTAATTATAGAACATCATTTGATATTCTATATGTAATGTATACATCTTGATTTTATTTTACTAACGCACAATAGACCAACAAACTCACTTCAAATAGTTTTACGGTACATATTACTACATGGGCTGAAAAGTTTTCTGTATTGATAATAAAATGTAACTTTACACTTACAACAGTACACTTCATCCAACGAAACGTAAGCGAAACTGCCAGTCATCTTGCTTTAAGCTTTTTCATATGCAAATGTTCATGCAAGACATTTTCTATAACTTATTTTGAACTATGTATGTACTATGTCAACAATCTCACTCAACTTCACTTTGCGACCTGTCGGTGTAGACTTGCCTCTATTAGAATGATATCGTTTTTGATGTCGGTTGTTGATAGAATAAAAGTAGGGAATTGCACGATGAATTTGAAATTCATCCATTCTTTGTAAAACGCAAACTAAATGACAGATCGACTTGAAAATAAAATGGCGTCTAATAAAAGATTCTAATGATTAACTCTTTATAGCGCCATCTATGTGTCAATACAGGAAACTTTTCAGCCGATGTATTATATAGTTTTCACACTGTACGTTGGTTGTACTTGAGAATTCCATTTATTTTTTTGTGGAAATTTTCTAAATACATATTAGTTTCCAGTTAAACACTTCACTTTTAAATTGAATATATAAAATTAACAGCAGAACACGTACAAGATAAATAAACTTATACACACGTGCACATAATAGACAAATATATGTGTCTGTAAATACAAATACACTCTACAAGTAATAGTGGAAAAGCTTTTTATTGATTATTTCAACAACTATGTATGGGTAGTAAACCCAAACAATCCAGCATCAACATGTGTATTTCTGTTCTACAAGTCGTAAATACTATCATCAATGCACTAAACCAAAGATATAAAAAATTAATGACAGAACTCTTTTGTTGAATCTTAAATTAATCTTACCTTAATCACAGGAAGATAACATGTGTTGTTTAATAACAAATATTGATAAAATGGGAGAAAGTATAATGGGTACAGCATTAAATCTAAATATACGTTTGCAAAAAGCTATAAAATGTTGTCACTCTGAAGAAGCTATACGTGTGTGGATTTCAATGAAGGATGTGTGCTTGAATTTAATTTTCGAGTCATGTCAAGTATGGAACTTGGAAGTTGGAACGCGTGTTTTTATTGTTCAATTTAAATCTCTGTACATTTTATACCAAGGACAAAGTCCGCTCTGAAAACATCTGAACAGCTACGTTCTGTTGGAACAAGTGAAAGAGTGAAGAAGTATACTAGTAACTTGTATTTTGTAAACGATTTGAGGAACAGTTGTGGTGAAAACATCTGTTCCGTAGTTTAATGTCACAATCAATCAAATCATGAGTAGATCGAACCCTACCAAAGCCATACTGGTGATCAGAAAATGAGATAAAAATGATTCAGATATTTCATCAGACCGTAACATTACTGTCAGTTTTTCAGAGATTATTCTTAAGAGCGGTGTTTCTCTTAAAATTGTGGTAGTGCCAAGGACTTCACGGTGTCTTTGATATCCCGATCCAGTGAATACGACTTCGCACATCATGAGGGATGATTTTCCAATAATATCCCAAAAGAATGAAGTACAAGTCAAGTTTGTTAAGCGGCCATCTCTAAGGAAGAAGAACGTCAAATCATTTTGGAAATTGTGGTTATTAAAATCACTCGCCTCAGAAACTTCGACGTTTTGGGATTTTTAAAGAATTTGTTCAAATATTTTGATAAACTACATAGTACATACTAAAAAAAAAAATGTTCAGCATTTTTAAAAATCTTTTGAGCTTCGGGAAGTCCTAAGTCCGTTTCAAGAAATATTGTTCGAACAACAGCCTTAATAGTTGACCAATCCTCCAGTGGCGGACGACAGATTTTTGAAAGCTGGTATTCTACGGTTACAAAGTTTTCACGTAGAAATAACTCCCCATGGGCAACATTTGAAAGTTTATCATGAATGTATCAGGCGAAGTGCTAAACACGTAGAGGTGGTCTAATGATCAATGAGAAAATCGATTTCCGTGAAGTAACGTTGTACAGAACCAACGTCCTAAAATCTCCTCGAGCTATAGAGCTAAAAAAATCTACGTGAAGGTTAATTATTAGAATGCATCAACCTAACCTTTTAAAGGTTATACTAAGTTGTAACATAGGTGGGTGGTAAATTGTCATAGGGACTATCCGCCCATTTGATAAGCTTTATTTTTATTGAATAAATTTAGTCACTTTCATCGTTAGTTCGACTATACAAAAACCGCCTAAATGTATACTATTTATTTTCATTCTACTACATATTTTGCTATTTGCGAAGAATTTCACTTCGGAATAGAAGAAAGTTTTGAGATATCGATTTTCTTAGATCCTAAATTTCACTTTTTCGAATAATCGTTATTTCAATATGAAATTTCAGCGGTTGAGCATGATTAATGTACACCATAGAATATCAAGGTAAGGTATTGCCACAAATGATTACATACAGATGAATTAAGATTAACAAAAAAATGAAAAAAATTGGTAGCGCCATTTTTTGAAGCTGCATTTTTTTTGTACTATAAATGGGTGACATAGAATAGAAACAAACCAACCAAGAGAGTATAAAACAGAGCCATCTAGTATAAATAAATAACCAAAAAATAAACAAAAAAATTGATGACAAAAATCAAATAAATTACTTTTTTATACTATGTATATACGGACGGCGATTGTCATGTGAAGGGCCGTGTTTGTACAAAAATCAAGGCAGCCCTGATTTGTTTTTAAATTTTTTTCCTGTATACAAAAAAATGTTATTGTGTGATTGTAAAGTAGTGGAAAATAGTGGTTTTATTTTCTCATCCTACCTGAAAATGTAGAGAGATTTTCTTCCACGATTTTTCAATCATTAATTCTAAATATATTGAGGACGAAAATTATAGAAGAATATTATTCAATTCGAGTGAATTTTAGTTCATAAATATTTAAGTTAAAATGAACAAATTTACATTAGTTCTTATTGGAAATTAAAAGAAATAATATTTTTATCCCGTACTGCGGGCTTTTTCTTTTAGTTTGTGTATATAGTAGGTACAGTCAAGCATCAAAGTCTGTAGGCATCTCTTTGAAATACTTATTTTTACTCCAAAATGAACTTAGATCAAAAATGTAACTTACGAATAAATTCAATTAATTGTTTATACAATTATGATCTATTGAAAAGTTTAAATTCTATCTAAGTGCATACATACATATATGTACAATAAACATTTATATTCAATTTTCAGTTTTGCAAAACTACTTACGATTGTAGGTGTAAGTGTTATTTTGGTGCATGTTAGTTTTTGATTCAATATAGAACAAAACAAAATTCACTAATCCAGAGCATGTAATAATGTATGTTAAAATGATGAATTGAATACGTATGTACATAAATACAGAATAATTTTGTATTAGTTTTAAACATTCTTTTGTAGTATGTATGTTTTTATTATGCAATATTTATTTTGAACTTTGAGATCGGATCGTTAAAAGTAAATAAAATCTAATAAATTTTAATTGAAATTGAATTCCAATTCGCGTAAATCTGGAACAAAGTGTCGGTTGCAGGTTGCAAATCTTCAAATCGGCATAATATACGATTATTTAGATTGACCATCAAAAACCCAAAATATAACGAATGAATTTCCAAGTGTAATTTATAAAATAACGACTTGAAATTTGTCAAAATACATATGTGCAAACATTTCGAACCGTGGTGCTATTCTACGGGTAAATTAAAACGAAATTCTGTTCCCACAATCTTATTTCATCTAATAATGCTCCTTCGGTTAATCATACTGTTACTTCTGGAATTAGTCTCAGTACTATTATGAGAGTTATGACGAGAAGTCGAGTAGTTCTTCAGTGGTAACAATTTTATTGTATAACAAAACGAAAGCAGCATTTGTAACATTTCTATTTACATCTAATTGCACATATAAAGACTTACAGCCGTTCAAAGGCTACATTAGACTCAGACATTAACTTCATAGAACGCCAATAAAATTTTTGTAATTTTGATCTAACATCGAAAAATATTGAGTCAATTTTCAATAATCTGGGGAAATCCTCATATAGTGTTCCAATTTTTCTATTACACCTAAAATGTAAAAATGACGACGAAAAACGTGGCCCGATGAATCGAAAATAAAATTTATAACGAAAATTAGCCAAATTTTGAGTTCAGCGAGCTTATGTTTGATGATATTGATGAGATTTCGTAGAAGATGAGACCATTGAAACTGATATTTGTGATAACCCCGAAAAACAATTTTAATTTGGATGTCGATTTACAAGAAGTCTCTATAAGGTGTTTTATAAGCTAAACAGTAAAATAGTTTATTAAATATTACGTGCTTTTGTTTTGCAAATGGGCAAAATTGTCATACTTTTTCATGGAAAATTAGATTGAAATTGAAAAACCAATTTTCATTGATATACCATAAATTCACTATCAAAGTCACGTAGCAACTAAAATGAAAAAAACGTGTAATTTTACGTGAATTGTAGAGATTTACGAACAAATTCCAGCACTTTTTTACACTTATAGAGCGGTAATTTTACGTGCTTCTAGCAAATTTGCATGTAAAAGTTCATCCAATTTTACATGAATATTCTGGTACAAATTTAAAGGTATACAAAGTGAATCTCGCAGTTTCAATAAGGAACCAAAATTTGTATAATTGTACTAAAGAATTGTATGTAGAGAATATGAACAAACGAATAAGTTAACCCTCCGAGAACACACCTAGTTTTTTAATCACGGAGAACACTCTGGGTCAATCTGACCCTAGACACTTTTTGACCGTCTACCATTTTAAATTGGTGAAAGCGATCAGCTTGAAAAAGTTCTCAGATGCTCTTAAAACATTGATAAATCAATTAACATAATTCAAAAGTGCCGATGGAATTATTTACATAATCAAAAAAATAATCGAAAATATTTTTTTTTTTGAAAAAAACGTAATTTGCAATGCAAATGGATTTTGTTTATTTTTCAATATTTCTGGCTAAAAGGTTACCCGTATGTGTGTTCTGGAAATGTAGTATAATCGAGAAAATGTTTGTGCTTTAGTGTTTCTAGGTATTTATTTTGCTTGGTGACGAAGATGATTTTTAACGTCAAAAAAATTGAACATTTTTATGAAAAAATTAAAGAAAAAATTGATTTTTTACTACATACACGTACATATTCTATCAATTGCATGATGTGTGATAATTATTAACTTATTTATTCATTTCCGGCGCAATCATACATATAGTAGATAGGCAGGATGTTCATCGCACATCGGACGCAAGCAAGGCGGACTATTAATTTTAGTTTTTTTATCCTTCGCGTAAGGGCAAATTGAACATCATGCTCTTTTTTGTAATTGCGGTCATCATCTTCTGGTGCAGCTGGTTTTTGATGAAGAATAATCTGAATGCCTTTGAATATTCAGAATGCAGTTTGGAATTTTTTAGTTTTCTTACAAGTATGGAGTAAGTAGGTGAAAGACAAGTTGCCTTAAAGCAACCATAGCAGACAAATATCCTTCCGCTTCATACTTGCCAGTACACAAAGTTCTTCCATTTATTCTTTTCACGTATTTTATTCTTTTCACTACTTGGCAACCAAAATTTTCAAACGAAACAGAAATTATTTACCTTTGCATACTTTAGTCATACAAAATCTCTCTCTATTTGAAATACTTCCTCAATGATATCACCTCAAATAATTTTTTTTTTTTTCGGAGTAAACCGATGCTTGATTCACAACAGGGTCAGAACGACCCTGCACGAACTTCGAATGATGCCATACGCCTACTATGTGTTACGCTTTACAAAGGGACCATTTTAACATGTATTTACTACCGAAAACTATAGCTAGACGGAATCAGGCCCGCTAATTTTCAAAACATTTTCAAGCGATCGACCCTGTGTGTTCTCGAAGGGTTAATGAAACTCCATGTTTCTAATTTCATTTATTTTCCTAAGATGAAATTTCGTACATTTATGTATATCAAACTTCATTATAATTCATTCATTATTTATGTAAACGTACGCAAAACTTTTATGATGTATATTTAAAAAAAATAAAATTTTATAATTTTATGTTATGCAAGATTTTTTAAAAAGTTTACCACTTTTGACTTATAATTCATTTTGATACTACTTTTATTAGGTCTGTATCGTTCTCGATTTCCAAAGCATTATTTTTAGTTTCGATAAATTTCTTGCATTTTTGCATTTATTAGTAGTTGAAATAGTTATGTGTAAATAAAAGAACAAGCTCACACTATAGCCGCAACTTCTCAAATAAAAAAATCTGTGTCATCTACACGGCCAAGTGTTTGCGTGTAACGTTTATACGCAGTGAGAATAATGATAGTCTGTAAATAATTGTTTGTAAAAATCTATATTATTATTAGCTTCAAGTAGATTTATTATTTAAATGTAAAATTAATTAATCGCCACTGGTTGTTTACGCAAATATTTACACAGAATTGCTCCGATCAGATGAGGCGTGCTTTCGCTACAGTGGTCTTAAGCATTGCAAATCGCTTTTTTGTAGTTTGAAATTTGAATTAAAATTTATGTGGCGATTATTTATTTTAATTGAAAACTAATTACCAGCCACTGTTTCTTTATGCACAAATTGACACCAGAATTGTTCCTATCAGTAGATGAGCCGTTCTCTCGTTAGAGTTCTTCTTCTTCCACTGGCGCTACATCCCGTGATGGGATTTGACAAATAATTTGAGCCGCCGCAAGAGAACGCCACACACGGTCCCTTCCAATGTCGTCCATCCATCAGGTAGGTGGTCTCGTGGCATGAGAGGTTCGTGGCATTTCGATAATTATACGTAAGGCATGAAGTCTAATGACCAAACTATCCAAATGTATATTTAAAGGTAATGCTTATTGTTGATGATGATGAGTAATTGCTCACGACTAAGGACAACATTTGGAGTCGCTCACTTTCCGAACATGATTATAATTTACTTTCGTAACAACAACAACAAATTTATCTTGAATATTCAAAATTCAAATAAATTATAAATCAAAATACGTTGTGCGTACATACGTACCTAGCCCTACTCGTATTCTTTGTTTTGTTTTTATCCGGCATACATTTATTTTATGTATTTATGAAAATTTCTCAAAAACCAAATTGTAAAATACAAAATGCACTGAAAGCTAAATATGTATGTATTGTATCTATGCATACTATAGATGTAATAAATACGTACTTAAGCAAATCATACGTGCACTTCGTTTGTTTCAGTTTTAATATGAATCGGGTTTTTTCATGAAAATGGTTAGAGCTATGCAAGAACAAAACATTGACAAAACGAATAATATTTACGCTAGATGCAGACACTGAATATTATAATAATAATTAGCAAAGATTTATACTTCTTAGCAAAGACAATGGGTAACATGGCAAACTTCGTTTTTTACTCACACAATTGTCGCTTGTATCAGTGATTTTGTAAAATTTCATAAATTTCTTAGACATAAAGCATCTGTATATATTAATTTGTGGTATTGCTCAATGTATGCTTTTTTAAAATACAAACGCATTTTTGTTTTTTTTGTTGTAAAATCCAATATTAATTTAGGATAAACTTCATTCGCATATGGATTGCCGATTCGGTTCACTCAAAAGGTAGATGGGGAAATAAACAAAAATAGATTTCGGTTTGCGTGTTTATTTTGTATGAAAAAATCTGAATTTCTCTACGCATGCAACACAATCCAATTCATTTTTTTGTGCCACTTTTTGTTTAAGACATCTACATTTCATAACCATTTAAAAAAACAAAAGTTGACCTATAAAATATTGAATTCTTTTCAATTTATTTATTTTCCAGATAAACTTGCTTCTTACACATACCACCTACACGGCTATTCATTTTTTATCGTCGGAGTAATGATACTTCCAACCAATGTGACTACCATCGACCACATAAATGAGCAAAATGAAAACGTGAGTGTATTGAATTATCGTTAACATTGACAAAACAATAAAAAAAAAAAAATATTTAAACAATTTTTCTATTTTGTTTACAGAATAAATTATTCGCAAGGAATTTTCATCATCCACCACAAAAAGATACAGTCACCATTGAATCGAATACAATAGTCGCTATACGTTTTATAGCTAATAATCCTGGTTACTGGATGTTACGTGATCTCAAATCAAATTCATGGACACGTGGCATTGACCTAATTCTACAAGTCGGAGACAATGGACGAATTAAAAAGCCGCCTAAAACATTTCCAAGATGTGGAGATTGGATTGGTCCAAAATATTTTTTTGCCTAAATCGAGACACAACACAACAAATTTATAGACTAAAACGAATCAACAAAAGACTGACTGAATATAATTTAGATAAGAAATAGACGAGTGCATATACTTATCGATATACACATAAAACAAACAAAAGGATGTGCGGTATACTATATCTATATATGTATGTACATAGTTACAAATTTTTATATGTTCAAATTTTCCATAAAATAAACTTTTAAAAGCATATTTGATAACGGAAAGCTCAATTTTTTCTAGCTTTTTATTATAAATTTTATATATCAATAAAAATATTTTTTTATAGTTTATTCAATTCAACTGTGTTTTAAATTGTCATATATATGTACATGGATTAGTAGAGCTGAAACGTCCTAGTTTTTATTTGGTATTTGGCAGGCATACTTAACATTTCTGGAAATAAGGTTCATTACAAATTTGATGTTTTATTAAGGGAAACATTTGAATGACTTTACCACTATCAACTCCCTCCGACATTTTCTTGTTTAGCTCTGCAACAGATTATTTTAATAGCTTTGGTTTCCTTGAAGCTTGGTGCATGGAAAAGCGGTTAAGATTCACTGATTTATAACTGTATAAGGATGTAAGGATATTGTTTTTTCTACCAATGTTCTCAAACTTTTTAAAAATGAAATACCTGTTTTTATAGTTCTCATAACTCATATATAGCTAAAAATGTGTATGTTGACTAGAAAAATCATAAATTCTTCATTAACATACGAGTATACACATGCTGTTCATACATCAACAAAAATTTGATTTATGTGATGGTGGAAATGCCACTCTTTTATGTTCACCTCTTGATTTATTTCTGAATACGCGGTTTTTGTTGGTGCTGCTGTTACTGTGTTGGTTGAGCAATATACTTATATGCTTTGTGAATTTCGTAAAGTGATCCCGCTATTTCCACCTTGTCTGTATTACTAAGAAACCGCTGAATATATCAAGGTATTTAAATTATAGCTTTTACGAGATAATTTAGTCGGAATGCCAAACCCAATTAATTGCCTATCAGCAAAGCAATCTTGAGGAGTTCAAGAGATTACTCAGTTTAATTTTTACGGCCTCAAATTATCAATGACTTCTCGATCAACTATTTTGCATCTGCGCCTTGGACCAACTAGCTTCAAAAATGATCTAATTCTGATAAGAACATGTTTATAGTAGTTTTTGAATCAGGTTCTTTGTGTTTTTGAAGCAACAAGAGACTCAATTCAATAGTGAGTTAAAGATTCTCTTAATATGGGTTCAGATACTGGAATTGGGTTTCATTAGTTTTAAAACTAGTGGATATGTATCATTTAATACAGCAGCCCAAATCATTACCTTAGGCTGCTAAAATCAAATTTTAGTTTTGGCCAATATACGAAATTAATGAAGAGGGCAATTACAAATGATGCGAGCCCAAAATCGATACAGATAGGGTAAAACGCTATAGTTATTCATAACACGGTCAAAGATCCCGCAAGGCTCTAAACTATGGTTGAACGCTTATAAATAATCAAAATGGAATTAGTAGCCAGGTTTTTCGTTTTCTAAGATTCTCACACCCTACCCTAGGGTGTGACCACCCTAATTCTTCGCAATTCTGCTCTTATTTCTGTCATTCTTTCTTGATTTTTCCACGATACTTTTTGTTGTGATAACCATTCTGGTCCCTTCCACCAAAGTTTATAACTGTTTAAATTGTGATGGAAGTAAACACCTCGTGGCAACATCTGCTGGATTCTCTCTAGACTTGACGTGAGACCATAATAGCTAATGGTTGAAGTTCAGCTGCTCGAGCGATCACTGAGCCATGCCGAAACGAGCACTAAATCTGTTGTGCAAATATATTGTGTGATATATGCTGCATAGATTTGGACACTATCTTCAATAGATTTCTAGCAAGTACTGCAGCGCATAATTCTAGTCCTGGAAAATGTTTCTGTCTGATCGGTACCATCTTAGTCTTTGCTATTAAAAGCTTGTGTTGAGTTGCATCTTCGTTAGAATATGTTCTGCAGAAAACTACGACAGCAAAAGCCTTTTCACTTGAATCTGTAAAAATTTGGAACTCTACTGTGAATTTTAACCAGGATTGTTGAAGCATATAACCATCCTACGGATCAAAGATTTTCGATGTCTCTGATAACATGCTACGGTTTGTCACCGATTTAGTTAATACATCTCCCATATTAAATTAAAAATTATACTTTTGTGGGCGCCATTGCAAGCCGAGAATTTTGATCACATCCCTTTCATCGCAGAAATTGACGATAGCATTATTTACGCCAATCAAAGTAATATTGGAATACCATTCCCTTAATTTAAACCCATCTGATTTTAAAATATTTCTAACCTCCCACTAATACCCAAATTAGCTTTCAAATTAACGCCCAATTCAATCTTCTATTAAATTTGTTCTAAAAAATTACATGCGTACATGAACTCAACTCAGAACAACTGAAGCTAACTTACAACTCGAATCTCAACTCAACCCAAAAAAAAAAAAATTCTCAGCGAAACGGCTGAATGAACCCCAACCCAGCCCTGACTCAGGTACTAACTTCCAACTTCCAAATTCCTAACTTAACCCCAACTCTAACTCTCCATCCGACTCAATCCTTAAATAATCCTGAACTCCACTCAAAACAACTCGAGCTAATTTCAAACTCAACCCTCAACATTACTCCAAATAAGTTCCCCACTTAACCGCTGACTCAACCTGAACGCAACCCTAACCCAACCCTACCTCAACTTTAACTCGATCTACAACCCAGCCCTTAAATCAACCCCTATCTTAACGCCCGACACACTCCCAAATCAACATGGTTTAAAAAACTACTTGGAGACTTGAACTCAACTCAAGCTATAACTTTAGTTCAATTCTCAATTCAGCCAATAAAAAATCGCCAGCGGAACTACTAACTAAACCTTAACACAACCTCAACTCAACCCCAACTAAATCCTAACTCGACCCACAAATGGAATCCATTTTAACCCTCAATACAACCAGCATATACAAAAAATTAATCAACGTGGTTCTTCATGTCACCGTTATGTCACATCATCACATAGTTTTGGATCAATTCGTATGGCAGGTATCCAATCCCAACTTCAAATCGGATACCCCGTTTTCGAAATACCATGGGTACCGATAGACATCCAAACGTTCAGGCAGACGGGGGCATTCATTTAAACCAAAGTTATTAAAATCCTGTGAAATATGACCTCAAAATTTTGGCCTCAAGAAGTGTCCGTCCGTCTATCTGGAGATCTGGACATTTCGATATCTGAATGTCTGTCTGTACCCATATAGTGTCTCGAGAACGGCTAGTCAGATTTGGAAATTTATCGCGAACTCGCTGGTTTGAGAATTGAGTTGGGTGCTGAGTTTGCGGTTAAGTTGAGGGTTGAGTGGGGTTCCATTTGCGGATTGAATTGGGGTTAAGTTGGAGTGCAGTTGGGGTTAGGTTACGATTTAGTGAGAAGTTCAGCTAGGAATTTATTTGTGTATTAATTGACAGTTGAACTAGAGTTAATTTGATTTAGGAGTTGAGTTAGGCGTTGAATTTGAGATTGGTTTAAGGGCAAAGTTGTAGGTCGAGTTAAGGGCGAGTCTGGACTAGACTAGGCCTGAGTTGGTGTTGGATTGAGATTTAAGAATTTATTTGGGGTTGTATTGAAGTTTGAGTTGAAAATTTTTGAGTTGAGTTCATGTACGAATGTAGTTTTGCGTTAAGTTGAGGGTTGAGTTAGGGGATGAGTTAGAGGTTGAGTTAGGATTGAGGTGAGTTCATTGCATGCAGTTTTAGTACCGTGTTGTTTTAGTAATTTAGTTTAGGGTTGAGTTGATAGTTGAGTTGGAAGTTGAGCTGGGGTTGAGTTGATTAGTTTAATGAGAGGTTCAGTTGCGTATTTAATTAGGGAGAATTGCAGAATGAGTTGGAAGTTAGATTGAGGTTTATATACTTGGATTGAATTGGCCGTTGGAGTTGAATTGAGGTTTAAGGTTTGAGTA
Organism: Tipula helvola; assembly: GCA_963556165.1. Taxonomy (NCBI): domain Eukaryota; kingdom Metazoa; phylum Arthropoda; class Insecta; order Diptera; family Tipulidae; genus Tipula; species Tipula helvola. The sequence continues at coordinate 20,855,320 of OY744483.1, forward strand.
GTAGAGGTTAATATAGTTGAAGTTGATCACGGGTTGCGTTACCTAGCGTTGGGCTTGAGTTAGGGGTTCCGATGAGTTAGGCGTTAAGTTTGGGGTAAGAAATGATTTTAAAGTTGATTTGAGGTTTAATTGGTCATTGAGTTGTGGGTTGAGCTTTCCTGATTTATTTTAGTTATTTTGCAGAACAGAAGCTTTCATCACCTGACCTGACTGGTTTCAGCTCTTGATTATTTTGCTTTTCGACTCAGTGGCTTTAAAAATATCGAGAAGAGTGGTTTTTGTTGGTCATTTTTGACAGTATTTCAATAACTTTGTTCCCTTGGTTCAACAGCACGCATAGTAGAATCAAGTTTACCACTTCCTATTTTAGGCGAATCATTATTATTACCTGTAGATTTCTAGAGTCAATGCTTTTAGCCGTTGATGTTGTATTTTTGCATTTAGCTTAGATCGACTTATCCTTGGTGATGATAATTCAACGTTATTTTGAGAATTTTTTTAACTTGACACTGGACGAGTTATTTAAAGACCATCATTTTCGTCTAATGCTGAAAATAATTGAATTCTTCACATCTTAACGGTTAAGGCAGCTAGGAGGCACTAATAAAAGGCGAATATACTGGCTGATTACACATAATGAATAGAGAACACAGTGGGATTTAGTACCAGCAGAAGGATGTGTGCCTTACAAATTATATGCATATTGCCGAAAAATCTAAAACCATCTTCAATTAAATATTACACTATACTTTAATATTGCACTGACAATTTCAATTACGTCCCGTACAATCTAGGCAATATCGAACAAGTGGCAGGAAAATCTCTAACAGTCTCAAAAATATCGAAATAATGGAGCGACCCAGAAATCTATCTCTGTAACATCAACTTACTCAGCGCAAATTAACTCAGCTTCGTTTTTAGATTCTATAAAAAAATTTTGTTTGCGGCGGTGTTGATACAGATGCAACAATTAGCCACAATTAGTGCAGTTTTGCAACAATTAGTGTACAACGTTAAAAAATTTTCTCCTTTGTATTTTCAAAGGAATGATTCTAGTTTTGGTTGGACTCTCTTTAAAATTCCTTTTGCTTGTTGGCCCAGTTCTGACAAGGTCTTCTCTACACATTTTGCAGAGTTTATTATAGTTTAACTCGGCGAGATTTAATTCAGACGAACATTTTTGTACAGCGAAATCAATTCATTTTCAATATGAATTAAATCCGCGACATTTACTACGTAATATGAAGAATAGTTCCTCTATCCGTAAAAACCTTTATCGATTTATCGGTAAATTTTACGATTTTTTCTTTTTACTGGTCTAAAATTAATCAAAATTATGGAATATGGAAATAAAAAAATTACGCAACACCACTACTCAAATGTAAGCATAAAAGAATGCCGTGCAAATCGAAAAATTTCGAATTATCTCCAATCATCTGACTGGCTTGAGAAACCCAGAATCATCAGTAAGCTTGTAGTAAATATCAGGCAATTTAGCAACCATCTTAAATGCTCACAATTTAATCGCTCACAAAATTATCAAATGTTAAATCCGGGTCATCGAGACCTGAAGCCGGGATGCGTCAAAACTCTTTCGAAACGGGAGAATGCAAAGGAATTTGTATTTAGCGGTTTTAATAAATAAATCTGGTGCCATTTAGCGCTGACAGTAGCAAGAAATATTTATGCTGACATGTCACTACCCGACTTGATAAGACTCGGTTTTGAATTATTTTTGAATTTAATTACTCTGCTTCTTCAATAAATTACCCTTATGTGAATGTAAAGGATGGTGTTACTTTAGTGAATGTGGGATTCCCATTGAATCTTCCAATTGGGATGATCTATAATGAGCAAATATAAGTTTTGCGGTTGGCTTTGATCCTATAGCCTCTTTTAATTCTGAAGATGATAAGTGCCCCTGTTTTTGATCCTATATGCCATCAAATTGTATGTAAGAGAAACCATCATCAATTAGCAAGTAAATCGCCTTCACAGCTTGTTTAAGACTAACATTTTAACTTATCTCGGTAGTACCTATCAACAAATTTTGGAATTTTTATTATTTCGAATCTTGAACATCCTGTAAAAAATATCAAATCAACACCGATAAGGAACCGACTTAACTTTGTTTCTACTGAATCTAGTTAAAAAATAAAAAGGAGCAACGATAGGGCTCAATATCGATTTCCTCGATGGGCACAAGAAAGTAGTCCTATGTTCTTGACATGTTATCATCAGCTTCACCCATGAAATTGAATTACTAGGAATGTGTCTTCGATTTGATCCAAAAACCTGCGATGTGTCAGTAGAAATAATGATTGACATTGATCTGGCTATGGAAATTTACCGCCAAACAAATTATTACGCTTGCATTCGCGTATCTTTGCAGATCTGAGTCTACATTTAAACCATTGTAAAAAAAATTGTTGATTGATTTCCCCTCCCGAAAATGTTTTCTGCCATAGGCCTACGTTACTAAATTCTTCTTTTATGCCACCAAAATCATTTTCAATAGAATAATTCCTTAAAATTCTTTAACTTATTGCTTAACTATTGCTTTCCCATTGTTGAGTTTTGTTGCAAAGTTTCTGGTTCAAATCCTTTTGATTGCGTCTAAATAAGCACATATTGGATTTCCTTACTGTGCCAAGTGTCCCGGACAACTATTAAACGACTGCTTCTGTTCGATTTGTAGATAATTTCCTGTACAATTCTAGAAATGTACATCATACATGCTAAATAGGACTTATCAACACATTTTTGATAGTCAATAATCTCAATATACGTCAATGTTTCGAGTATCAATAATATGAACAACGGAAAAGTTGCTACACATTAATTCTTGAAAAAAGTACTGAAAAGCACAAAAATCAGCTTTAAATCAGGTAAATATTTAATATTCGCCTATTTGCTGCTCTTTTCAGTTTTTTTTCGCTTAACACAGTAAAATTCCCCTGAATTTACATAAAGTACAGACACAAATTGAAATTAAGGCTACTTACCAATTTGATTTTAAAAAAATCGAAATAAGCAAAATTTTAGCCAAAAATGTTTATATTTGGAAATTAAAATTAATTAATTAATAATTAATTAATTAATAAATATATTAATTAATAAACGTGTTTTACTGTTTTTTTTTACAATCACCCTATAGCTTTTGCTAGATGTGTGTGTTGGTGTATAAGCTTAGTATATTTCTACGCGATACACAGCTGACTTTGACAGTTTTTGTTTACAAGCTGAAATATGAATAAGAAAATCAATTTGAGCGCGATGCTATGTAAAAAGGTGTTGCTTGCTCTTCAGTTGAAAAAAGTTCGTTGCATTGAGCGGAGACACAAAAATTATTCCGTGTATGTCAAGATAAAAATTTTTATCGGTTAATACGAATTTTTTATTTATTATTTTTTTAATTACTAAATAAAAGTAATTAAAACAAAGTATTTATTTATTGAACATTGTTTATAAATAAATAATTAATCTAATTCACTCGGTTTACTCGTGTGCCGTACTAATCAAGCTACAGTTTGCGCAAAATCTAAAACAAAAAAAAAAATTGCAACAAAAAACTTTTGGGAAAAAATGTTCGTTTCTCGTTTTTCCAAAAAAAAAATTTTTTTTTGTTTGTGATTCAGTTCATATTTTGATGTGTAGTGAAAATTTGTGTGTTGCGGCGAGAAAAAGTGAAAAAAAATAAAATTAATCCAAAAAATGTTTTTTTTTTAAATTTTATTTAATTTTTGTTGTTGTTGTTATTTTCTACAGAAATTTGTGCTCCTGCAACACCATAATATTTAATCCTTTTTTAACAGTCAAACGGAATAGTCGTGTCGGGTGGAAAATTTAAGATTCTGTTAGCTAAAAAAAAAAGTTTTCTGTGCTTTTATTAATTTTGTTTTTAAAACTTTCTGGTTGTTCAGAAAGTACAAAAAGTGAAAAGTTTTTAATTTGGTTTTTGTGAAAATAATTAAAAATTATAATTTAATTATAATTAGGTATTACGTAGTGAACGTAAAATAAAATTTTTTATTGCCATTTTAGGAGTTTTCATAAAAATCCAGTTTTAAGTTTATAAAAAAAAAAAAAAAATAGAAAAATAAAAAAATTAGTAATTTATTCAGTGTTTAGTAATTGTAATTCCAGAGAAAAAAATTGTTTATTTTTTGTAAATTCAATTAATTGGAAAAATTATTGAAAAAAAGTGAAAATAAAATTAATTTAATTGTGCGTGGTATAGTGTTTATCGCTTATTGTTGTTGCTATTAAAACTCATCTTCGTAATCATCGTCTTCAGCTGTTTCTACCGTATATTCAACTAATTACGGGTTTGTTATGATTTTTAATTTACTTTCGATTTTTCTCAAATTTTTGTAATTTTATTTAATTTTGCTTATTAAATTTAATTTTAAACAATTATAGATAATTTTTTGTACACAACTTACATACTATGTTATAAAATTTGTGTGTAGTTTGATCATTTAACCTTTAGCCATGTCAGTTGGTTTAAATTTGAACAACAAAATTAAGAAATGATTGCCTTTATACGAAATATATTTTGTACAAAAACTGGACAAGCCTTATATAACAAAGAAAATATTAAACAATTAAAAATATTAATCAAACGTCAATCAAATTCCTTTCAAACTTGAAAAGTTATTTATTTCAAATTATCCAAAGTGTTCAAATTGGATTTATGAGTCATTTGAAGTCAATTAAATAGTTGTGTATTTTGAATTTTAATATTAGTTTGACACGAGTTTGATAATCTGAACCTGAAATAAATATGATTAATATTGGATGTTCTGGTTTAATTTAAAATGAATGTTCAAACAAAAAAAGATTGATTAATCTAAACGTCAATCAAATTCAATTCAAACCTCATTGAAATGTTGCATTTATTTGATTGCATTTTTGAAACAAGAAAAGTGTGGTGATCGATAATCGATCAATATTATTAAATTTTAATCAAATTTCATTCAAACTTTTTTCAATAAAGTGGTTTAACAAAAATTGGATATACATAGTTTGAAATTTTCCAATAAGCATCAAGGGACTAATAGCAGAACTTTTAGTTTGATCCCTCTTAATCAATTTGAGGTCGAAAATCAACAAAAACAAGAAATGATTGACTGTATATGAAGTTAATTTTGTAGAAAAAACTGGATAAGGCTAATGTAATGATGACGATACCAGTCGAAATTGTTTTCATTATTTGATGCATCTTACAAATATTAATAAAACGTCAATCAAGTTGCTTTCAAACTAGAAAAATTATTTATTTCGAATTATTCAAAGTGTTCAAGTTGAATTTATACAGTCAATTGAGTAGTTATGTATTTTGAATTTTAATATTGGATTGATACGAGTTTGAAAATATAAACTCGAAATAAATATTATTAAATATAAGATATCCTTGTTTGATTTATATTGAATATTCAAACAAGAAAAGATTCAAACTTTATTCAAAGGTCAATCAAATTCAATTCAAACCTCCTTGAAATAAGTTGATTATTCAAAAATTGAAAATTGTTTGAATAAAATTTTAACCAACTTTTAAAACCAACATAGTTTGATTTAAATTTGATGATCGATAATCGATCATATTATTCAATTCCAATCAAATTCCATATTTAAAGTCTAATCAAACTAAATAAAATCAAGAAATGATTGGCTTTACATGAAATTTATTTTGTAGAAGTATCGGAGGCAAATGTATGACGATCTCAATTGTTTTAATTATTTAATTCATCTTCCAAATATCAATCAAATTCCTTTCAAACTATAAACTAGATGTTATTTATTTCGAATTAAATTTATCTGAAAACAAATAAAGACAAATGACGCGTTTTCAATCCAAAAAAATCATCGTAAATTTGATTTGGTTTGAATGGTTTGGTCAAAATAAAACAAATTATGTTAAATGGATCACAAAAGGCAATTTATTTGAACCAATAAAATCACCTATCTTTGATTAATATCAAATCTACGTTCGATACGATGTTATATTTTTAGATGTGGTTTGAATAAATTTAAAATTTGATTACGAAATTCCTGTGTTCTAGGTTCTAGCTGATTGATTTCGTTGCATAATTCTCTCAACTAATGCTTAAAATTCGTTCAAGCAACTTTCTCGCCAAAACCAACTTATTTTGAACTTTAATTCAATGTCAATTGAATAGTTAAGTATTTTGAATTTAAAAATTAGTTTGACGTGGGTTTGATAATATGAACTCGAAATAAATCTAATTAAATTAAATTTGATTGTAGTTTGAATATTGGATACTTCTTGTTTAATTTAAATTGAACGTTCAAACAAAACAAAAAAAAAATTAACTTAGTTTGAACGTCAATCAAATTAAATTCAAACCTCATTGAAAAGGTAAATTGTTTGATTGAATTTTTGAAACAAGCATAGTTTAATTTAAATTTGATGATCGATAATCGATCAATATTATTCAAACTTCATTCAAATTTTTATTCGAATAAAGTGGTTCGTCAAAAATTGGATATGGTTTGAAGCTTCAAACATGTTAAGGAACTAACAGCACAACTACGAATCCGATGTCTCCTAATCAATTTAAAGTCGAATCATACTCAACAAAATCAAGAAATGATTGACTTTACATGAAAATTTGATTGGAGTTTTCCAATAAGCATCAATCGTAAAATCAAACATTTCTTGATTTTATTGAGTTTGATTCGACTTTAACACACTTGAAGCTTGAAACCATATCCAAGTTTTGAAAAGCTACTTTATTAAAAAAAGTTTGAATGCAATTTGATTGAAATTTGAATAATGTTGATCGATTATCGATCATCAAATTTAAACTGAACTATGCCTACTTCTAAAATTCAATCAAATAAAATCAACTTTTTAATGAGGTTTGAATTGAATTTGATTGACGTTCAAATTAAGACAATCTTTTTTTGTTTGAACGTTCAATTTAAATTAAACTAGATGTATGCAATAATCAAAGTACAATCAAATTTAATTTAATTATATTTTCTTCGAGTTCATAGTATCAATCCCACGTCAAACTAATTTTAAATTTATTTGAACGAATTTTGAGCATTACTTTGAGCAATTAGCTGGAACCTTGGAATATCGCAATCAAATTTTCAATTTATTCAAACCATATCTAAAAATATAACATCGTATCAAAGGTAGATTTAATATTCAGCAATGATAGATGAATTTATTGGTTCAATTAAACCGCCTTTTGCAATCCATTTAACATAATTTATTTTATTTTGACCAAACCATTCAAACCAAATCAAATTGACGATGCTTATTTGGGATGGGAAACGCGTTATTTGTTTTTATTTGTTTTCAGATAAATTCAATAAGCATCAAGTGTAAAATTTGATCACGAAATTCTAATGTAGCTAATTGAAAATTCGTTCAAACAGATTTTTCGTAAATCCTATTTGAACTTTAATTCAAACTTCACTCAAAGCTATTTGAATAGTTATGTATTATGAATTTTAAAGTTAGTTCAAAGCGAGTTTGATAATATGATCTCGAAATAAACATAATTGAATTAAATTTGATTGTAGCTTGAATATTGGACACCGCTAGTTTAAATTGAACGTTCAAACAAAAAAATATTGAAACTTTATTAAAGGTCAATCAACTTCAATTCAAACCTGAAAAGTTGATTATTGTTTAATTGCAAAGCATAGTTTGATTAAAATTTGATGGTCGATAATCGATCATTATTATTCAAATTCCAATCAAATTGCATCCTAATTTTATTGAAAAGTTGGTCAAAAATTGGATATGGTTTGAATAAAATTTGATTAAAATTTTCCAATATGCATGAAGGAACTAACAGCAAAATTATGAATCCGTTACCCCATAATCAATTTAAATCGAATCAAACTAAACAAAATCAAGAAATGATTGGCTTTATATGAAATTTATTTTGTAGACAGAATTGGACAAGGCAAATGGAGTAAAAAGATAATGCTGACGATGACAATCTCAATTGTTTTAATTATTTAATTCATCCTATAAATATTAATCAAACGTCAATCAAATACCTTTCAAACTCAAAATGATGCGTTGTTATATTTTTAGATGTACTTTGAATTAATTTAAAATTTGATTGCGAAACTCCAGTGGTTCAGATAATTCATTTCGTTGCATTGGTCCCTCAATTAATACCCAAAATTCGTTCAAACAAATTTCACGTAAATACTAGGCAGTTTATTTTGAAGAAGTGAATAGTTATGTATTTTGAATTTTAAAATTAGTTTGACGGAGGTTTGCTAATATGAACCCGAAATAAATATAATTAAATTAAATTTGATTGTAATTTGAATATTGGATACCACTTGTTTAATTTTAATTGCACGTTCAAACAAATTAAATTGACTTAATTTGAACCGTCAATCAATTTATATACAAACCTCATTGAAAAGTTCCATTTTATTGATTCCATTTTTGAAACAAGCATAGTTTAATTTAAATTTGATAATCGATCAATATTATTCAAATTTCAATCAAATTTCATTCAAACTATTTTCAATAAAGTGGTTTGTCAAAACTTGGATATGGTTTGAAAACAATTTGATTGAAATTTTCCAATAAGCATCAACGATGTCAAGATACGAATAGCAAAATAATGCATTCGATGACTCTTAATCAATTTAAAGTCGAGTCAAACTCAAGAAATGATTGACTTTTATATGATGTTTATTTTGTAGAAAAAACTGGACAAGGCTATTGTAGTGATGGATACCAGTCTCAATTGTTTTAATTATTTAGAAATATTAATCAAACGTCAGTCAAATTCCATTCAAACTATGGATTGAAAAGTTTTTCGAATTATCCGAAGTGTTCAAATTAAATTTATCTGGTCACAAACAAATAAAAATGATATGTTCCCAAACATAACTCATAAATTTTAATAGGTTTGAATGATTTGCTCAAAATAAACTGCGAAAACGGCAGTTTAGTTGAACCAATCAAATAACATTTCTACGCAACCCGTTTCATACCGCCCATAAAATCAGTGGAGCACTTTATACGATTTTTAAAACTCTAACGTATTTTGATTCACTAAACATAATTGCCAGATTTCATCCAAATCTGGCTATGGAATGTTCCATAAATGGAACAACAGTAAAAACACTATTATTTTTTTTATTTTTTTATTAGTAAATAATTTTAGAATTCATGTAAATACAGCTTATTATTTTTTACTGTGAAACTGCGGTGAACATTTCAAATGCAGTGGAATGTGAATACCATGACTTGAGCATCGGGAACATTTAAACGTAGTGTTCTTTTTGCAGACCCGGCAGCGCTTTTGCTTACTGTTCGCTATTTTTATTATGTCATGACGCTGATTCGATAGTCTAAGAGTTGTATCTAATGACGTTCCCGTCATACGTCCAATTAATTCAGAATTATAGTTGATATCTGTTGAAGTTGATAGCAATGCCAAAGTTACCTCTCGACGAAATGCCAATAGCGGCATAGGTTTTTCAGACACCAGCTTATGTAAGCACCAGGCATTGGAAACTGGAGCATCTAAACAATTCACAAATAAAGGCTACCACCATTTCTTCCCTTTAATTTTGATGCGATATTGGGAAATAAATCTGTCGAATAAATCGACCCCACCCATTCCTTTATTGTAAGCTTTAACAATTTCAGGGCAAGGTATTTCAATATAGCGTTTTTGTTTCTGCGAAAACCTTTTAGCATGGGCAACGGGTTCGATCGTATCACAGTTTGAAAGAAATGTTACAACAGAATTATCGTTCCATCTTAGTCCAATACATTGATTATAATCATTAAAAGCTCCTTGGTAAAATCCTCTCTCCTTTTTTTGAATTCTTTCAAGCCCAGCCATGGGCATTTTTCAGTTCGGATATCGCGGGCAGTGCCCGTGGCAAAATAGCCATCATTGTTCAAACTCGCCATACGTTTATGCGAGCTGGAAAAATTATCAAAATATTCGCGATGGTTCTCCGGCTTTTGGACAATTTCCAAAAGATTGCGTACTACATTTTCTCCTAGTCCTCTTTCTGGATTGAAAGTTTCGGATTTACCGCCATATGGAAAAAATTTATATAAAAACCCATTTGCAGAGGTCATGCACCAAATCTTGTAACCAAATCTAATGGATTTAGCACGAATGAACATTTTACAGCTATGACGCCCGTCTATCGATAAATTATGCGCAAAAAATCCAAATTTTGAACAGTTACTGGGTATTATGCTCATATATGTTCTCACTTTATAAAATTTATCTGAAGTATCAATTTTATTATTATCTGCTAAATGCAAGTTTGATTTGATTTTAAAAAACATACTTCGAGGCATTGCATTTCTAATAATTTTAAAATCATAATCCAAAGATACCGACCAGTATAGGTGTTCTTGAGGAACAGGATGATGTCCAGAAAATAATAGGATTCCCAAAAAGCGTTTTAAATATGGAAGAGTCAAGCTGAAGTTGCTAACATTCTTTTGACTGGCATATATGTTACTTTGTTGTAGTATCAAGTTGTATACGGACTCATCAAAAAACTCGTGAAATAATTCAATTGGCGATTTTTCAGCTAGCAGATTTTTTAAATGTTCTGTTCTCTCGAATTCAATATTTTTCGGTTTTTTCAAAAATTCGATTTTTTGGGATTGAGGCAAAGTCCAGTTACTGTTGTATATGGATATAGTTTTACGCGGTAATAGTTGGCTCAATGGGACTAAATCATCTTCGTCCCAAATATCATCAGCATCTAAAACTATCTCATCCAAAATTATTTCCATCGTACCTGCAATATCATGCGGAAATTCTTCATCACTTATTCCTCCGAAATCAGCAGGAGGAAAAATAGTAATATCCGGCAACTCGGGTTCGTCCTCATTTTCATCCTGCCATTTCTCCATTTCAGCCACAGCTTCGACCAACGTGTAAAATTTTTTTGTCATCTAGAAAAAATAATTAGTTACTAACTACGGTTGTTCCATTTTTGGACACAAAATAATCACAGGTTAAAATATGGGGCAATAAACCTCTTTTCCCACTTACTTTTAATTAAATCTTTTTCGAATAGCTTTCAGCTTTCACTAATTCACAAATTTAGTAAAATAATTATTTTATTTTATTGATTATTTTATAATTTTTCGGAGCAATAAAAAAAACCACCATGCGGACTAAATTTCATAAAATGGGAATCCCAAAAATATAAATCATGTGGTATGTATATTCTTTTCAAATAGTTCTACTATAATATAGATGTCATTCCTGTAAGATAAGGGATACACGATTGTTTGAAATTAGACGCGAATTTGTGTTTCCAAAATTGGAACAGCCGTAAAAAACGGGATCAAATCTATGTTTGCTCTCTAATTAAACTTTTGGAAGTGGTTTTGGAGTTTGATTGCGAAAAGCAAGTGTAGCCAATTGATTTCATTGCATATATAAATCTCTCACCTAATGGTCAAAATTATCTCAAATAAATTTGTCGTTAAAACCAACTAATTTTGAATTTCAACTCAAACTTCACTCAAAGTCAATTGAATAGTTATGTATTTTGAATTTAAAAATTAGTTTGACGCAGGTTTGATAATATGAAGTCGAAATAAATATAAATAAATTGAAATATTGGTTCAAACATAAAAAGATTGACTTAATACTAACGTTAGTCAAATTCAATTCAAACCATTGAAAACTTGATTTTATTTGATTGAATTTTTGAAACAAGGCTAGTTTGATTAAAATTGGATGACCGATAATCGATCAATATTATTCCATTTTCTATGAAATTTCTTCCAAACTTTACTGAAAAGTTGGCCCAAAATTGGATACGGTTTGAATACAATTTGATTGAAGTTTTCCAATAACCATTTAGTGTGTCAAGGTACTAACAGCAAAACTATGAATTCGATGTCTTTTAGTTATGTCGAATCAAACTCAACAATATTAAAAAATTATTGACTTTATATAAATTTTTTTTTTGTATTACTGACGATGCCAATCTCAATTGTTTTAATTATTTAATTCATCTTATATATATTAATCAAACGTCAATCAAATTCCTTTCAAACTAAGATGGAAAGTTATTTATTTCGAATTATTTAAAGTACTCTATCTGAAAACAAACAAAATACAATAAATGATGCGTTCCCAATCCAAAATAGGATCATGAATTTGATTTGGTTTGAATGATTTGCTTAAAATAACAAACATTATTTAAAATTAACTCTACATTTAAACCGTAGTTTTATTTTTGGAAATGGTTTGAATAAAATTAAAATTTTAATGCTCAAAATTCGTCCAATCAAATTTATCGTCAATACTAATTTATTTTGAACTTTTATTGAAACATCAATCAAAGTCAATTGATTAGTACATGTAATTTGAATGTTATAATCAATTAAACTAGGCTTGATTAAAAAATTTAATCAAATGTTATTCAAATCATTTCCAAATTTTGAAAATTCAATATTGAAAAGTTGTTTATTAAAAATTGGACATGGTTTATATAAAATTTGATTGAACTTTTAAAACAACCATAGGTTGATTTAAATTTGATGATCAACATTATTAAAATTCTAATCAATTTTCATTTAAATTTTGAAATTTTTCAATTGAGCGCATGAAGTGTGTCAAGGAACTAACAGTAAAACTATGAATCCGAAGTCTCTGAATCAATTTAAATTCGAATCAAACTCCATCAAACTGGTTTATCAAATACGATTTTAAAAAGTTATCGTATCGAAATTTCAAACGTTTTGTTTGTCTTGAATATGCAACTTTTGAGTAGCAATAATTAATAAAATTGTGTCAAATCAAGACAAACGTGTTTAAGTATTCAAACAATCATTTTCAATGTAAACTGGTAATCAAGCTCAAATTCGCAATTATTTATACTCTCAATCAGACTTTGAAATTAATTAAGTAAGTTTAGAAATTGCAATGAACCATTCATATTGAACTTTTATTCAAACTTCACTCAAACTCAACTGAAAAAAGTTAATGTTATTTTAGAACGAATTTGGTAATATATTAAACAAACAAACATTACGATACGATTAAATTTGATTGTATTTAGTTTAAGTATTACCTTTACGCATGCTAATTTGATTCATAAAAGGAAAAGTTGTATTCATATGGGACTAATTATGGTCGATGCAATGTGAATTGTTTTAATTAGGTTTTTAATTCATCTTATCGATACTATTCAAGTGCCGATCAAATTCTATTCAAAACTAATTGTCAATGTTTAAATGTGGTTTGAATAAAATTTGATTGGGATTTTCTAATAAGCGTAAATTGTTCTAATAAGTGTAATCTAAATAATCTAAATTCAGTCAAAGGTATTTATCAAAATCGGTTGTTTTTAACACCAGAGAAACAAGTTTATGTAATCAAATAAGTCAGTCTCAATCTAAATTGATAAAGTAGCTCAAATTAGGAATTGTTCAGACCTCGATTTTGTAGTTCACTCGGCATTTGAAATTACAATGAATTATAATTTGACGGCCAATCAACTTGGTTGTTAAATTTCTATTGCTTAATTTTGTATGACCAACATTCAAAATTTGTGGAAACAAATTTCTCATTAATTAATTTTGGAAATCCCATTCAAACTCATTGTGGATAACAAATAATATGCTAAATTAAATTAAATTTGATTGTAGTTTGAATGATTTACTTGAAATATCACAGGCAGGAATTTAATTTAAATAGGTTTGATTTGAAAATTGACAATAGGTAGTAGTTAGGTAGGTTTAGATCAAGTTTGATTGGGATGTTAAAATCAGCTTTTAATTTACAAAACAAATTTGAGGACATTTGAATGAATTGTTGCTTACAACTTAGTAGTTATACGAATCCTTTGAATCAAACTAGATCTTAAAATTAATTTCTTTATTGTCAACCATACTTAGTTGAACTGGTTTTTTTTTTTGGATATGATTCAAGAGTGTTTTGACACAACTTGTTAACCTTTTTGTAGCACTTGTTGAGAATTTTCATGAAATTCAAAGTCGACTTAATTTCATTTAAAATTTGAATTCGAAGCGCTCCTTTATTGTCGATGGATTTGTTGGTTCTAATTAATTTTAAAATTTTGTTCAAACTTGATTCAAACTCATTTTGTAAAATTATGAATTTTGAATTTTGTGCAAAAAAAAGATAGTTTGAGAGTGATTTGATAGTTAGTTTAAATAAAATAAATTTGATTGCTGTTGGATTGAATATAATTTGATTGATGTTTTTAAACTATCTCCAAACGAATTAAGATTTTCTTATTAGAATAAACTTGTTTATAATCAATTGGAATTGATGCTCAAAACTTTGTAATCGGAAAATTCTAATTTATATTGAAATTTTCATTCAAACTTCACTCAAACTAAATGTTAAATTTGAATGTGGTTTGAAACAAAATTTTGATTTTAATTTATTAAATCACGAAAGAAAGTTTAATTAAACCAATCAAATGTGAAAATTTGCAGTTACTAGTTTGATCCGTAATTCAATTTGATGATGAAATTTGAAAGTGATGAGTAAAATGAGTGCTTTAATCATGAGGATTTATTTTAAATTAGTTTGATTCATAAGATCGTTAATTTTGACTAAAAATAGAATTGGTTTGAAAAAAGTTTGATTGCTATTTCGAAATCATTGTCATGGTTTAGAATTATGAATAAATTAGAGAACTATTCAAACTCGATATTTTATGTCGAAGTTATGCTTGCTTGTTTAAATTTGTTTTGAAATTGAATTCAAATTTCTATCAAACTTGTTTGAAAAGTATAAATTTTAAATTTCGCAAAAATAGTCTGAGAGTAGTCAAATAAAAAATATAAATCAATTAAATTTGAATGTGGTTGGACTGGTTTGAATACAAATTTGATTCAACATTTAAAATATTAAACTGAGTCTCGTGAAAGAAGAAAAAAATAATTTGAAAATTATTTAAAAGGAAAATTTTGCTTCAAACTTAGTGTGCTAGTCAAATCGTTTCAAGATTTTCTATCAAGTTTGAAACATTTTAATCAAACTTAATCAAATGTGTCGTTAAATAAATTATTTTGTTTATAGTTGAACTGGCTTATTGTAATAGGTGCCAATCAAGTGAGTTGTTAGATTGTGTTTGGTTATACCTACAATTGTTTGATTGAAAATTTGTAATGTATTAAAAATAATCTCAGGAAAGTCTTGTCTGTAGAGCTTAAATGTTGTGGGTAGCAGTAATCACAAACCCTATCTCTGAAAATGTCTGTTAAGAAATACATTAAGCGACTGAATGCAACTTCCGCTTCAAACAAAAGGAAAATTTGTAATTTGCTTAAATGATCCTTAAACAGCGGATTTGAGAAATATTAATCAATGTGTTCGGTCAAACAAAGCTGAAAATCAAAATAACGTCACTCCTATTATAATAAAGGTCCCAGTTCAGTTGGCCACACCTTTTATTAAAATAGCAAATGGTCGGGGCGCGGGTAAAAATGAGTTGGAAACCTTCAATAGACTAAAGCTAGAGGTCTGCAAATAGTTACAGTACTTAGTTTTGGCGGTAACATTTTCTGTTTAAATTTCAAAGTGGTCGGATTCCGTAATCAAGCGCATCCTACACTAATTAAATTTTTTGAAGCAAGTGTGAACAATTTTAGCTCCAGTGGCAATATTTTCTATTGGAGTTTCAATAGGGCATTATAAAGTTTTCATCATTTGAATAATCTAATTTTTGTGTAAAATGTCAAGTGTTGGCATTAACAGAACATCCCTTATTTTTCTTCCATTTATTCCCCTCTCCCCTTCCGATGTATTGGCTCGGTCTTTTTCACTAACATACTAAGATTTAAGCTTCACAACCCACCATTGGATGGGTGGCCCCTCTCCTGCTCCCCATTGTTTTCCGTCACTTATTTAGTTTCTGACACTCTGTTCTCGTATACCTATGTACTCTCTTCCATTTTTGTACTTTTCCAAAGCGTTCCATTCTTCACATTAAAATTTATTACATATGTTAAACCCAACGTTGCATTTATGATAGCACAAAGCACTTGCTCTAGAATTCCACCACAATCTTAAGATGTGTCATTTTAAAATTATTCTTCACCAAGCAATTTCATTATATTCTCAGAATTATTCAAAAGCTTAATGTTTAACCACAACAGCTATCACAGCATGAAGATATACTTTCTAGTAGATTTTGGTATTCTTATTTTTAATAAACAATGCTGGCGTAAGTGAGTATACCGCTCCAAACGTTAATATTCATCTAATGAACATACATATGTCTTGCCATTATTTATCCGTTACTTATTGATTTGACTACGGAAAATGACGCGCCAAACTCAATTGACACGTTTTGTAATTTAGAATATGGTTTGAAAGTGGTTGGATAATAAAATTCGTACAAGTTAGGCCATCACAGCTCGCGACCATCCATTTATGACGCGTATCGTGAGGACCTTAAAACAAGCACAAGCGAATTAGTTTTTATTTCCAGATTCCTCGAGATTTCTTTCAAACGGATGACTCAATGCAACTGCAATCGGTCAAACATTTATATCTGTCAACTTTTCAAATTTGAATCAAACTTAATCGAATTTGTTCTTCCGAGAAAATTTGATTTTTTTTTCGACATTTGTACTGGTTTTTGAAACACCAATCAAAATGTTGAGTTTGTACGTCAATCTTATCGGTTGGGAAATGTTATAAATTTTGCTAAATTAGTTTAACAGTGATTCGGTAATTTATTGAACAATTATTGATTGGTTGGAATAAAGTTTGATTGTATGAACGTATTAATACCAATCTCGTAAAAGTCTTGTCATAGTTTACAAAATTTAAAATAAATTTGCAAAAAATTTGAATGGAAAGTGGTGTTCAAACTTCGTAATTACGAATCCTACGCACTTTTGAAAATATTTGTAGTTATTATATCCTCATCTCACACGCATCCGAAGTCAATGTTTCATTATATTTTGAAAAACTTGTTACTTTTGGCACGTAACCGAAATAAAAGAAAATCTAAATCAAAGTAAATCAAACTTTGTTGTTAATCACAAGGAAAAGTTGGTATATGCGTAAATTCTTCATTAACTTGATTGGGACAAGTAATTATACTCCTATTAAACTAAAATTGCGAGCTCTGTTGGGAACACATTTTATTAAAATATCAAAATGCTCGGGTTGCTGGCTCAAGGGGTTTTAATATAAAATTTCAAAAAGGGACATGACCCATATACTAAAGCTAACGATTTGAAATTTTATGTAATTGGTTTTGGTGGCAAAACTTTCCATTTAATTTTTAAAGTCATCAAACTCCGCGGTCAATGGATTTCATACCCTAATTGAAATTTCAAAGTAGATGCTCCGAGATAGTGGATGATACGGATTCGTACTTTCAAGCTTTCTTATTATTTGAATCTATAAACAAACTTTTATATATAAAAGTCGCTTGTTGGTGTAGACAGATTAACGAGCAGTTCGTTCACGTACATTTACTCCATTCATCATCTCTCTGGAGCATTGTTCAGTACACAAAAAATAACAAAAATTTGCGATATAAAATTGGTTTGGTGGCGGTCACTTGATCATTAAATATATTGGTTAAGCCAGATATTAAACCGATTCTATAAGTAGTTCCTAACATAAAACCGAATTGTTCACGCTCTGAAGAAATTCTTGGGCCATTTTATTTGGGTTCAGATCTTATATAAAATAAGAGCCAAACATCCGTAATATTGCATACCACCACTTATAGACGGATTTTATTTAAATTGTATATCTTTTATTTGAGATTTGGCCTTAGACCTTTCGAACCTTTCTTATAGTATTGAAAAACGTTGTAGATTGTTAGCCAATAAAACAACTTTCACACAACCATTTATTATGTCGATCGATGGATGTTGCAATTAAATTCGAATCGATTCTTTGAGTAGTTGTAGTAAAATTGATTAATTCCGGCTTTGAAGAAACTAAAATTAAACCATGGCTCAAATTCAAAACACTGCCAATGATGTTTTCGTCCATATACCTAAATCAAAAATAATATTCGCCAAATTTATTTTTACGTACTTAACTAATTCAAACTTTCTTCTCAGTCTTCAGATTCAAACGGAACAAGCACGTTTGATGATGGATTTTAGTGAAATTTTATATCTGAGATATTAACCCGACTCTGTATAAGTAGTTCCCAACATAAAAAATCTTAAATCGCGTCCATAAGAATTTTTTGGGCCAAAATTTCAAATTTCAGTTGGAGGGCCATGTGAGCCAACATTCAAGCCACTTGTAAGCAAGCCAGTAAGCAGCTTCAACTCAAGTTTCCTAAGTTCAAGACACTTCTTCACCCTGACCTTTAAAGGTGATATACATTCCTTTGCCTGTCTTTTGAGCATCCTCCCAGTTTAGGCCTTTTCCTATGCCTATCCTAGTGCAAAGTTCAATAGCATGCTCTTTTGCTTGAAAAACGGTAGCATTGGCACCGAAGAACTTCGAGAGGGATGTCCCATTTCTGTGTATTCCTACCCCGCCCCATCTTCCGTTTTTGATTCATCTGTAAATCTTACCATTGACTCTTGCTTAAAGAATGGTCTCACTGCACTCCACACACCTAGGGAAAGTTTCGCTGGTATACAGTCGGAAGGCATTCCGATAGTAAGATCTGCCTGAAATTCCTTAAGGATTTCCAGATGACCCACCATGATGATATTTCCCACCATGAAGAGCGAGCTTATTTCTCCTCGTAAAAAGAACAATGACAGTTTTGCTTGGATTGACACTGGGACTGAGTCCTTCCTGGTCATACCACTGCCATATTATATTGAGTTCAATTTGCATGCGACCAGAGATGATCTCATCAAACTTGCCTCTAATTATGATAGCGACATCATCCGCATAGCCCTGGATATCAAACCCATGGCTACTCAGAAGGACCAGTAGTCTGTTAATAACCAATGACCATAAAAGAGGAGATAGTACGCTTCCATCTAGTCTGGCTGTAATCTCACGATGTTCCAGCATGGAGCGGATGCACAAATCACTAGTTTGAATATAATTTGATTGAATTTATTAAATTCTTCCGTATACGGTCTGTAACATATATTTTTATATTATTTTTTATTATTCCAAAAATTGGGCAGCGAACAGACAAAACGCCAATTATGCGCGACCACTACATAGCAGAAACGTTTTTATAATAAAGCAATTTTAGAAAAACAAAAACTTAACCAAATACAAATAGAAATTAACAAAAGTGCCTCCACATAAAACCAGCCAACCCTCAATAAGAAAGAGTAGATCCAACTCTTGTAGAAGCACACACACGCACATATATTGGATATCCACCAAACCCGCGACTATCAACCAAACGTTGAAACTGTGCTGAGATACGCAGATCTAAACTGACTTAGTGAAAGCAAAAATAAAAGAAAGTGAAAATAAATTACAATCAAGGAAAAACTCATTATGACTTTACTCTAATCTTGATAAAGGATTCGCAAAGCCAAGATTGGTTTTTGAAAAGGTCAGAAAAATAACATTGAGCTTCTAACTCTATGAAAGGGTGCATAGAAATTCTCTCAATTTGAGCCTTATAAGATTCGTTGTATGGGCTCCAAATTTGACTACAATATTTCAAACAACTACGCACTAAGCTTTTAAATAACGTAATAAAAACATTGGGATCACGAAACTCTTTACCACGTCTAAAAATAAACCCAAGTAATCTATATGCTTTAGCACAGACGGTTGCTATATGGAGATCAAATTTGAGTTTAGAATCAAATATTATCCCCAGATCAGCGATTGCGGAAACCCTGACTAAAACATGATCATGTGGTTAATGGTTATTGATTTAGAAATAATTACCGGATCACATTCAGGAACAATACATTTTATTCCTAGAATTACTTACATTAGACACAGCTAATGATCCATCTTTGCCTTTCAACTTCGTTCGACATCAGTTTCCAGTTCGTCTCTCTTATGCAATCACAATAAATAAATCGCAAGGTCAAACGTTCGAAAGAGTTGGATGGTATCTTCCTGAACCATATTTTACGCACATGGTCAACTTTATACCGAATTTTCTAAAATTGTAATATCAGATTCTTTAAAAATTCAAGTTTTTGAAACACCACATCAGGGAATAGAAAATGATGTTACAGTAACAGACAACATAGTTTATAAAGAAATATACGATTGAAAAAATATTTTGTCCAAATGCACAGGGGTCCTTGTTCAATTTCATAAATTTTTGAACTTATCTACGAGTAAGTCTAAAATTGAAATTAAGCGGCTCGGATTTCAAATATTTCTTAGCCTCATGTACAGTAATACACGTTTAATTCTGAAGAAAAGAGCAGCATTCTAGAACAAAAGAGCAGAACATATACTTGACTAAATGAAAGAAATTTGTCTATTTCATTTTGATATGATCAATCCAGTTACTCGCTTGCACTATGAGTATTAACCTTTTAAATCAGACAACAACAACCTACCAATTGAATTGGTTCTTCGAATTCAATTTGTAGGGAAATTTTTTGTTTTGAATCAATCTTCTTTTTTTGATAATCAAATTTCCTGGTACACACACAACAAGGGTAAAAAATTGGATTTTACCTTTGAAAGTGGATTACAAATTTAATCATACTGACAATCTCAAATATACAAAGTATATTGAAATTACATAATTCTAAAGCTTAAAACAATTTACTTTAAGTAGTTAAATTACCACTATATATAACCTTGCAGCAATTGACCATAAATCAAACTTTATACATAGTGACATGTTTCGAACTCGACATAATTTATGTTGTTTCAAAACAAACATTGCACAGATTTTTGTTTTTGTTAACACATAAAAGCACCATCATCCGCCGCATACCATACAGTTATATACAATATATTCAAGTTTACTGAAGCCATCCATATATACCATAGAACACATTTTCGGCTGGGAAAATATTTTTTTTGTTTTCGCCACAATATTCGTTTTAGTATTTTCTACAGCACAAAACATTTTTAAGCTACTTTCATGTTGTTGAGTTTGGATAGATGGATGGATATAGAAAAGTTGATGTTTTTCCTACTTTTCACTTTTCGTTTTTGTATTTATCTGTTGCGGAGAGATAGGAGGTAAAAAAACGTTAAGTTTAAGTGGTTGATATAAATATATACACAGTATAGAATACAAATACAAAATCTATTTGGAAAATAAAATTCCTTGAATTTTTGTTGTTTGGGGCCAATCGAAACTTTTCTAGAGTGGAAAAAGTTTCTTTATTTTTGCGGTTAAGCTATTTTGTTTGTACCCCCGAGTAGTGTTATATGTGTGGTACTATTTTACGATTTCTACTATTTATGTACGATATTCTTGAATATCTTAAACAGCCTACACTCAATCACGTTATTCAATAAATTAATTTGTGGTTAAATTTTACCCACCAGCTTCTTTACAATATAATGTCTAAAATTCAGAAATACAACAACACATGTTAACCAACTTATAATACATTTTTTTGTTATTTTGGAATACTTGGAATTTCGCGTCATGTTGTTTTTTTGTTGTGCGCGCGAGTTCAATACTACTAATCAGACGACGACGAGATTGGCGTAAAATAATTCCAAAATAATTTTTTAATTAAATTGAATTCGGTTCGCTAAACTCCTATTGAAATATTTTATGTTGTTTACAATGTAACAGACAAACCGAAATGAAAGTAAAATTAGTTTTGAACTAATTAAAATTCATATCCTAATCCCATACACCGTACTTTAGATCTATGTGTCTCGATAAAACAATAAACACACCAACAAAACATCTCGATTCAGATAGCAACGTTTAAGGAAAAAAAACTAATTTGTGTACGATTATCAAGGTTCCGAAGCATTCCAAAAAAAAAAAACAAACAAAACAAATAAAGATAAAACCAAGAGCACAAAGTAAATAAATAAACTAAATAAGTCTTCGTTTTCTTATTTTGCCGACCGACTTCTTATTATTTAGTCTTCCACACTTTTCATTTTTATTATATTTGATGAAGGAAACTGATTATTTCTTCTAAAACAAAAAACGTTGTTTTGTTTAAATTACGATAATTAATTAATTATGCTTGTTCATTTGTGTTTTTTTACGATGCAGATTATTGTTATTAAAATGAAGCGAAAATCCGAGTAATTTTGTAATTTATACTGTGTTGAGTTGCATAATGGTATATAAATAGTAGCGGAGGTAATAACACTAATTCGAGGGCAAGTGTGAATAAAACTGCAAAAAATATAAAATTGATTATTCAAATTGCTTGAAAAAGCAATCCATCCTACATATTTACCTGTTCCGGTGATGAATTCAATTTAATTCATCCGAGGTTTCGCGTTCGACCTTACCTTGAAATACTTGGAGTGGTATCATTCGATAAACCTTCCTCATTCATTTTTAGATGTGTTTGGACCAAATTACAATTGTCTGAGATTGGTCTGAGATTTCGATTGCCGAGTATAAGTTAATGATGCTGAAAATGGCCACCCAAGTGCTGCGAAATCCATTCGATCGAAAATTTGTTTAGTTCCAAATAAGCCAATTGGTATATGGAAAGATTTCATAATTGCAGCGACAGCTCATTTTGATTTTGACCAATGAAATTAAAATTGTCTAATTCCATAATATTTATAAATAAAACATTACGTTATTTCGGAATTAATTAGCCCGTTAGTTAAATAATTTTACGAAGTGAAGAAATTGTTAAGAGTTTTGCAATTCAGTTTGTTTACTTCGTAAACTTATGTATCTATCCGGCTAATTTATTCCGGAATATCCTAATGTTTCAAATAGAATCCGCTTGCATGCGTTAAATACAATAAAAATTGAAATTGTTAAAAGTTTTTAAAGAGGAATTGTAAAATTCGCTAATACTACAAGTGCATGGTTGATTCCTATATATAGCAAAAAATCAGTGTAATAAGTTAGCAGGTCAGTCACTATAGCTTGATGAGATGATTGCAAAATATTATATATTTCATAATCCACATCAGATCGAAACTAAATTCCAAAACTCTTAACAATTTCTTCACTTCGTAAAATATTTATAAATAAGTACATAATTGTCCACCAGCCACTTCTGTGTCAGCTTTCCGTCACGCATCCGTAAATTCAACTTAGCATCTGTTAATGCTGTTAAATAATTCATATTCCCCGCATTGAAGTTGGCTAAACCACGGCTATTTGTGAACTGAAATACATAACATGGTTTGCTTGTTAGAATTAATCACCCATCTCAGTTCTGGTGGAAAAATTTACTGGCTTGGTTTCTTTACATTCATCACAATTACTGACATAATTTCTTACATCATACGCCAGTATGGGCCAATAAAAGTATCGCTAAATTCTCTGCAGCATTTTTGCATCAGACATAGTAAAAGACATATTTTTATTTTCGATCGATGGGATATTCCTTACCATCATCACCTTTTTGTAACAACGCACCTCCGACACCAGTTGTACTAGCATCCTGAATCATACTGAATCACAAACGGGTTTGAGAAATTTGCGTGTACCAACACTGGAGCATTTGAGAGAGCCTTTTTGACACTCTCAAACGCTTGCTGGGCCCTCGCAGACCAAACGCATTTCGAGTTCTTCTTGGTAAGATCGGTTAGAGGCGCAACAAGAGAAGCGAAAGAAGGAATAAAGCGCCGATACCATGCCGCCTTTCCTAAGAAACGACGAAGTTTTTTAGGGGCAGTTGGTATTGGATAATCGTAAACGGCTTTTAACTTATCCGAGTTTGTTGAGAGGGTTCCGTCCCCAATCACATAACCTATAGGTAGTTAACACGTTTGAGGAGGAAGTGGTTTTTTTCAAGGTTTACTGTTAAACCCATATCCAACAGTCTTTTGGCAACAATTGACAGCAATCTTAGATGATCTTTGAAAGTCTTAGAAGCAATTAGGAGGTCGTCCAGATACACGAAACGATTCATTAACCGACTCATCGTTTGAGGCGCGTTACAGAGACCAAATGGCATAACTTTGAATTGATACAAAGGACGGCCAGGGACCGTGAACGCCGTCTTATATCGGGAATACTCATCTAATGGGATTTGCCAAAATGCATTCTTCAAGTCTGACACTTGAGATCCATTTTGCCTCCTCCAATTTGCTGATAAGTCCGTTGATTATAGGCACGAATACGCGTTCCTTTTCGTCATTTCATTCATTCGTCTTGCATCTAAACAAAGACGGACCTTGCCATTTCTTTTCCAAACTAATGGCACGGGTGAACTCCATGAACTCTTCGATACTTTAATTATTCCTAGATTCAACATCTGATCAATCTCCGAGTACATATCAGCTTATACCGTCGGAGATACAGGGTAGTACCGCTGTTTAACGGAAGTAGAATCTTGAACGTCGATATTATGAGAAATTAGAGATGTTTTACCCAGACCGTTTTTGTTAAGCGAAGGGAATTGTTTAACAACAGCATCGTCGTTCAGAACCATCTTTATCAACCTGTGAAATACATTTTGGAATTATTTTAAATAATTTCCAGAAACCAATATCTAAATAAAGTAATTGTTTTAAACTTGGTATTATTCATGACTTTCTGTTCTCCCTTATAATAAACCGAACCTTTAAAATACCCGAGAACACGTTGACTTTGACCAGTTTTGTCCAGAGCAGGCCACCAGACTGATATCTCATACGAAGAATGGGTCTGACTACTGCAGTGTATAGCCAAAGGACCATATGGGGCTCCAGCCCCATTCTTTCCCAATGACATTTTTGCAAGAGTATAGCGCTACCGTAGCTTTCTCTACTCTTTCCATAATATTAAACTGGAAACCTAATATTATGGAAAGAGTAAAGAAAGCTACGGTAGCGCTATACTCTTGCAAAAATGCAGTTGGAAAAGGATGGGGGCTGGAGTCCCACATAGTCCTTTGACAATACACTGCAGTCAAACCCATTCTTGTGTATGGGGTAACAGTCTGGTGACCTGCTCTGGACAAAACTGTCAACCAAAAGTTGTTGACAAAAGTTCAGAGAACAATCTCTCTGTGGATTAGTGGTGCACTGAGGAGCACATCCACTCAGGCACTGGAGACTCTGCTATTTCTGACTCCTCTAGATATCTTGAGAAAACAGTGGGCAGCTTGCACTGCCATACGACTGAACCTGCAACAATACAGGACTACTCATCTATACTTTGTAACAAAGGGCTTCCCAAGATCACCGAATATACTGTCCCGTCACACTATCTTTTGATAGAAAGTTTCGGACTATTATCCTATCCAGAGAGGACTGGATGATGGATGCAGTTGTGGAACCAGGAGTTTTAAACTTCTTCACTGATGGTTCGAAACGGGATGGAAAAATCGGGGCTAGGGTGTTCTGCGAGGAACTTTTATGTTAAACCTCTCCTTCTGTCTCCCCGACTACTGTAGCATTTTTCAAGCTGAAGTAACTGCGATAAAGGAAGTCGTGGACTGGTTGAGGTATAATGACATTTAATTAGTACAGGGAATATAAAATCCGATGAACTGGCTCGACGTCGTACAACGGACCACATCTCAAACAGCAAAAAGGATATTGAAATGCCTATTGCGGTATGCAAACTCCTGCTTTAGGAGGAAGCTAGTAAGTTGACGAATGACAGATGCTCAAATAGTACCTCATGCGTAATAACTTGGCAGGTCTGGCTAAATTTGGACTTGGCGAGATCCAAACAGCTGATCTCACTTCAGCGGGGTCAGATCAGTGTGGTTGTCGGAGTGATTATGGGGCACTGTCTCATATGCAGACATGCGAGTAGACTTCGTTTCTTCTCATATAACTATTGTCGTATAGTTGCGAGGACGAAGAGGAGGAAGATAAACAGACTAAAGTTTCTAGGGGCACCCCTCTTCATCGACCTGACGGAACTCAGCAGGATAGACGTCAGGAGTATCAAGTGCTTCGTATAGCAAGCTCAAAGTGGTTTCAATGAGCTGGAGGAACATTTTTAAGTTGTGGTACGGCTACGGACCTTTTTGTGTCTATGCCTGGTCCTGGTGGACCGCCACCTAAACCTAACCTTGCCCACCTGCTGTTTTAACTTCTGACGAAACACCGTAAATTTTTAGATTAGGCTTCAGGAAATATTTTTCACAATCATCTCCAAGAGCCGAATTGGATGCACCGCTATCCAGTAAACCTTTACAAGCTACTCCATAATAGCCACATTGGCGTATGGTCGCTCATCTAGCTCCTCTGTGATACTTTCCGAAATATTAAATTTACCTGCTTGTATTCCTTTCAATAAGTATATCCCATATCATGATAATGGCGAATAAAATAGTCCGATGAATTTCCGTTTTGATTAATATTTTGCTGATAGGCCTCAATTTGACTGACAGGATTACCATTTGACAATTGACAAGAGTTAGCTTGTCTCGAATTATATTGTGTCAATGAATTATAATTTGGAGGTCCAGAATTAGTAAAAGGTAAATTTTGGAATGTAACCGGAAATCAAATTTGGATTTGAATAAACAGTTGCGATTTTCGTCGTTTTGCCTAATTTCATTCACCTGATACTGTGGTCTGCAAAAATTTGTCAGGAACAATATTATTCCGTTTCCATGTATCCTCAAGTGCGACACATCCCTACAAAAGTACTAATGGAATGGGAGTTCGGAATCTGAGAGTAAGATGCAGCTTCACATGCTCTTTGTTTACGTGAATCAATCATGCGTCGAATATCATCACCCGTATACGATGGTCTTGGAACCGTTCAATGATTGCAGCCTTAAGTTGGAACCAACCCGAGGAAGAGTTACGCTCAATGAAGCACCAATACTCAAAAATATTTCAGAGGCTTGGTGAGTACGAGCCAAATGTTCCACTCTAAAAAGAGATCATTCAACTGGTACACCATCCGAGGTTCCACTAAATTCAATTTTCCAGTTCGATAATTGCAGTTTTCTATCATTCGCAATACACGCCGAAACTGTTGATGTAGCAAAAATTGAAAGTTGTTGTTGTCTTAAACCTTGATTTTCTAACTGATTCGAATTTAGAAAAGACTGAGATACTGAATTATAACCACATGGTGGAACCGAAAAATTTTGCGAAATGGGATTTTGACTGGCATTTGGAAAAGAATCGTACGCCAAATTTATATGTTTGATGCGTGAGTTTATTTGTTGCATTTGGTGGTAGCTGGGCCTGTTTTAACATATGTTTCTTTTCTTTAAAACTAACAGTAGTTTCAGTATCAGAAATTTCGTCTTCCGAGGATGATAATTTCTCATGGTTCTCGAAAATTTGTGCTTCTTTTAGCGTATTCACACATTTAGTTTTGTAACGTTTCGTCACCATTGCTAACCGTTCTAACGTCTGAATTATATGACCCGTTCTAGTTAAAATTGGGTAAAAATCCTTCTTTTCCAAGTCGTCCTCATCCTCCTGACTCACAAAGCAATCTCTATGTTCCTTTATCTT
This sequence comes from Tipula helvola, assembly GCA_963556165.1. Taxonomy (NCBI): domain Eukaryota; kingdom Metazoa; phylum Arthropoda; class Insecta; order Diptera; family Tipulidae; genus Tipula; species Tipula helvola. The sequence continues at coordinate 20,882,787 of OY744483.1, forward strand.
AATAAGACACCTTTTTATTTCCCTATCCGGATTCTTTGAGGCTTGCTTATGTGGTTTGAATGGTCGAAAAACCGGATCAATAATTTCATCCTCAAATAATTTTGCTAATGCATATAGCAACCATTACACGGTCAATAATAATGTCATTACTTTCTGATAATGACATTAATATTGATCGTGTAACTTGAAGTAATGACGAATGATGGTCGGTAATGATAAAAATCCGGATTTTTTGATTTCGAGACATCATTATTGATGTGTGATGAGGATACTGTCATTATTAATGATAGTGTAGGGTTCGCATCAGTACTGTGTGTCATTACTATTGAATATTACATAAATTTGAGGTTATCTACGTAATTATATTTTTTTTAATAAATGTATAAAAAAAGTAATAATTATTAAATTGTAAATAAATAGTTAAAATTCATCAACATGGATGATATGTTTTATGTATTAGAGGATTCAGATACAATACACGCTTTTTCTTTAGGATCCATGTAAAATTTAAGAAAAAAATGCTTCTACTAGCAGTAATGAAAGCTTAGTAATGATGGAATTACTGTCATTAATAATGATTGTGTAAGGTTAAAAAATACTGAAGTAGTATTGATGCAGATATTGACATTACTGGTAATGATATTAATATTGATCGTGTAATGGTTGCTTATAATTTTCCAGTGGGGCTTCGCTCAGTATACCTAACCAAGCACTCGACGCAAAACTCGTCTGTAATATGTACATACAATACGTAGGAATTAAAGAAGAGAAAAAAAATTATTTACAAATGGAATACACACCTTATTAACTATTTTCAAACTATTAATTAAATAAAACATTATTTGCAAATCGAACCCAGCACAAAACTTAGGACTTGACCTCCTTGACAAAACACAATACGGGCAATAACATCCGCTTCACCAAAAAACCCTGATGTAATTATAATAAAATTCAAAAACTATAATCGGTCGATACAATTTACTATTGACCGACTATTTTAAACCGACACAAAAAAAAATTATATTACATAAACTAAGTGGTCCAATAATATTGCAGAAAACTTAGATTTTTGCCTAATTTCAAAAATTATTTTTGACTGCTTACATTGAAAATACACTGGTATCAATGATTCAAATTTTAAATTTCTTTTCGATCCAAATCGGAGAAAGCCAAAAATTTTTAAATCAGGAACAATGTCACCAAAATAAAACAATCAAACCAAAAAGAAAATTTAGAAAAATTGGAATTATGAAATCTCTTGTACTTAAATAAATTCCGACCTGATTTGATGTACTTCGAAATATGAACACTATCTGGTTCGAAGGACCAAAATGGAGATGGTATAAAATCCACCATTCGAAATAAATAATAAACAGAATAAAATTCGACGTTCTTAATTTACGACAAAATAGAAGTCATTAAAGCCAAAACAAACATTAAAGAATACTTTAAAAAAAAACCGACCTAAAAAGTCTTTTCGTAATACAAACTACGGACCTTTTTTTATTACATCAAAGAGGCCATAGAAATCACAGAGACAATTTATTTGAGATTCCGATCATTTTAAATCTGAAAAGGCCTTTCTCTGATTAACACACAACTTTAAAAAATTAATTCTCCATTGTTGTTATCTCAATATGTAGCGTTCACCATTTCTAACATCCAACTTTTGGTAGATTTTCTTATTAAATCGGAAAGATCAAGGGGATAAAAAAGCCTTTTCGATCCGACAACTTTTTTCGTTTTTGTATTATATCCGAACGCTCACAGATGATTGCTGCGACAACAGCAATGGTAAATTAATTATCGAAATTTATTGTAAATCATTTTATGAACTGTTTCTTGTTTACTAACGGTTAGTATTATTTTTGGGTATTAGTATGTTACAAAACAGTGATTTGCCAATTTAAATGATTTAGTGTGTTAAAATCTGAAAAGGGTCTTTTCAGATTTAAAACTATCGGATATTTCAGATGTATGAAAAACAATGTTAGAATATAAGAAAAACAAAAAAACAACGAAAAAAATTTTTCGGATCGATCCGAGAAAATGAAATACGTAAAAGGCTTTTTTTTTTGTATCTCTCTGATTTCACCTATGTAATAAAAAAAAAAATATGCCATGCATAAACCCTTTGCAAAAGGTGAAATTTACGTCTATTTGGTAATGACATTCAGTTGAATAAAATCAACAGTGCTTTGAACATTGGGCATAGTTGAAACCATCGGCTTCGCGTTGGAAACTTAAATCGGTGCTGAGTAATCTTGGGCTATAAAAAGCTACTAAAGTAAAACCGTTTACGGCTAAAATGATCCTGCATGAACCGTGTGTATTACTAGATAAGAATTATTGAGTGACATTGAGACGAAACATAATATTTTTCTTCCGTAGGCGGAATTTCTTACCTCTTGCTATGTATAATCTAATATGAATATAAAAAATGTTCATTAGTTGTCACCTTTTAGTTAATTGCTCGCATTTTACATTTTAAACTGGATTCTCTTCTATTTAGAGCGTTGGTTTTATGTTCAACTAGCTTCTCTCATGCGTCCGACATCCAACCTTTCTTTTGGGATATATTTTGTGTAGCAAAACTCTGGCTTGTAATTAATATCCTCATCTAAGCCTCAAAATCGGTTGGCTTCAAAGGCTAACTGCAAACTATCTCCCTAAGTAGTAACTATGGAACGGCCTCTTCTTCCAATCATTATAAAATATTTTAAATTCATTCAATCCTCTCTCTCTCTCTCTCGCTCCCTCTCTCTCTCTCTCTCTCTCTCTCTCTCTCTCTCTCTCTCTCTCTCTCTCTCTGAACCTTCCATGTTCCAAATTAAGTTTCTTAACTTATTTACATTACAACTTCATTCTTCGACCCACGTTTGAAAATATATTCGCAAATAAATTTCTAAATAAAGCCTTACAACAGATAAATCTGATGAATATTTTATGTCTATGAAAACCATCGAAACTTTAACTCATATAAATGAATACATTATTAAACTTTAAAAGCACACAATATTGGCTTTGTGGTGGGTGTGTGCCTGTGCACATAAAAATGTTTGTATATAAAACTTTTATCGTTTTTGAACTTTCCGTAAACCTAGACAACACAAAAATAAAGATGTACGGTATAAAAGTGCGGAAACAAAAGAATCCAACAAATTTTCTTTTGCCAGTTGCCACCGACAGTATTTTCTGTTTTGACATAAACTTTTCTTTATAATATTGTACATTATGTACGTACGTATGTACACATTTTTGTATATAAGACAAAAATTGATTTAATGTACGTTACTTTAAAAAAAAAAGATTAAGATACACACAAGAAAGCAAAAAAAAAATACAAACAGAATCGTTAAAATGTCTGCGATGGAATATGTATTATGTGTATAGTGTCAAATACCAAAAAAATTAATTGTTTTCCAAACACAATGTGACATATTCGTGCGGTGGCATTTTATCAGTTTGATTAGATTTTTGTTTAGTTATAAGTACAAATAACAATAAATAAATAAAAGAAACGAATTTGGTTTGGCATTCGAACCACCCTCAGATAATAAAAACTTGTTTGCATGGTAATTGCTTTTGTGTATATTGTGTACCAAACACACACTTTGCCGCTTAAACAGATTTAATTAATTTTTTCATCAAGGAAAAATTTTTACAGTAAATTGCTTCCGCAAATATACAAAAAAAAATTTAGCAGCGAATTAATTAAGATATACGCCAAAATGGAGACGATTCCCGGAAGCATGAACAAAAAAATATAATTAGAAAAGATCGTTACAACGCACAAAAAACATCATCCGAAGATATTTTATGTAATTTACATTTAATTAATTATGCCTAAAGGATTTCAATTATAACTACTGGGAAAGGTTAGAAATGTTGTACAATTCACCCAGAAGGGCAGGTCAATTGGCTTCGCTGAGTTTTTTTTTTCGTTATACTTTCATTAAAAATTAAAGTGTAATTGGATGGTGTGACTATAGGTAGGTGTAGGTCCACACGATACCAAAAAAAAAAAAAATTATTTCCAGCTAATCCTAAATAATTTCACCTAATATTTCAAAAACGATGTAATACGTCTCTAACAAAAGCAGTGCGGATAAAATTAGATTCGAAAACATTTTTTTTCGGTTCGTTCGTTGGTAATTTTAATTAGAAAAGTGGGTGGTTGTCTTTATATCTAAGTATATTATATAGTACAGTGCTAGAGGCGAGGGTGGTGGTTAAATGTGTGTTGTGTTCAAAGTGTAAAAAGTATTTCAGTTAAGGTTGGGTTGATTCACAGCTCATTATAAAATAAATTGTCAGGTTATATACATTTAAGACCGTTAGACAAGACGCGATGTTGAAATGAAAAAAGAATTGTACGTTTTGATCTAGGTATTCTCTTAAGAGGTGTACAATTGAGGTATTTCATGTTGTAAAATATTAATTAGATTATTATAACTAATTCAGTTGAAAATAATAAAGTAGGATTTTTTTTAATTTCCTTCAAATTTCAGTGTTTTCCATAATTTGGCATGTTTTTTTTTGTTTTGTCCATCTATGCAAATCTGTATCTATTAATTTACTGACAATTTTATTATATTAGCTATACTGTCTGCCCTCATAGTTTAGAAGTAGCAATCTGCTTTCATTGAAACCCAGATATTTGATTTACCAATTTTAAATGGTGCCAATAAGAATAAGCTATTTCGTTTTTCGCCAAAGAGGCCAAATTAAATAAACATTTAAATAAGAAAATTTTGTGAATTGCCACCAACCGCGAGGAGTAGTAAAATTTTAAATGTTTTGTTAAAAACGCGCATTCGGAACGAACAGAAAACTGTAACTGCAACGGGTGTGAAGTTCTTAACAAAATTTGTTAAAATAAACATTTATGCGAATGTACAAAATATTTTTAATAGTGTATCCAACAAAAAATAAATTGAACGAATTTCTAGTTAGAATATCTTCCGCCTTATTTCACAAAATCGGACCTCAATCAATTTTTTTGACATAAATTTGTTAGAATTAATTTGATGTCTAATTTGATTTCTTAGAATTAATTAATGTCAAAAAAATTGATTGAGGTCCGATTTTTTAAATTGAAAGCTTGTTAATTCATAATGCTTCTCACTAGCTGTTAATCAGACCGATGATATCGATAGCTAATTTTTTTTTTTTTTTTTTTCGCTGGCGCTACATCCCATGGAGGGATTTGGCCGCTTCATTTTGAAGTTTCGTAATCAGTTTTACAACAGATAATGAGTGATTAGTTCATTGATCCTTACATTAACCAGCCGTGATTTTTTCATCACCCGCCGGGAATCGAACCCGGGACCTCCGGAGCTTAAAGAAAGCATGCTAACAACTGTGCCACCGGGATAGCTAATTAATCAAGCTATTTAATGTATATAGTAAAACCTATACTTTGGACATTTCTGTGATGGATTGATAACAAAAAACATTATGAATGAAGCAGTGAATCGTTTTTGATATTGTTTTCGTTCGAATATTGTTATAAAAATCATTTGATTTGACAATTTGTGCAAAATTGCATATCAAAATGTTGTGTCTTTGTATAAAGATTGATGGATAATTAAAGAACAACTAATTTAAACGTTTTAATAATATTTATTGTAAAATGAAACGACTGATTTTCACCAAAGCTATACACGTTCTGACATGAATTACTACCGGTAATATATAATAACTAAAAAGAAATAGAAAGAGAAAGAGAGTGCTCTTCATATTTTGTGTTTGTTTTGTTCGGTGTGTTTGTCACCCTCAGCCTCACCATACCTCACTATTTATCAGAGTAGTAAAACAATTAATGATGCGAAATATATCATTTTCCCCCTCTTAATGGTGCCTATACCGTAAGGGCTTATTTCGAGGTCGCTCTGAGCGACGAACGTCTACAGGTAAGTTGGCTTGGTTTGCATTACCGCTTTCATCTCTCGATGTGGATGGTTTTGGTGAGACCGATGTTTCTACTTCTGGTTCTGGCATTCGCTGTATTCTCCCCGGCAAAAACTTAGTTGATGTCAACGGTAATACCGATCGTTCTACTAGTAATGGTGCTTGCTGTAAAGGTGAACTCTGGTCCAAGTTAAACTTGTTCTCAATTGAAGTTGGTTGTAGTACTTCTGGAGGCTTTAGACGAATCTGATTTTGGTGGCGTCTACAGACTCCTCGTGATGACTCTATAATGAGCATTTTTCGTCCGATGACTTTAGAGATTGTTCCCGGAATCCACTTTTCTCCACGCCCGAAATATCTGGCGTACACTGCTTGACCTGGGTACAACTTTGACGTTTTTTCACAATGCCGATGTTGTGGATTGGGTACTAAGACTGATACTGATGAAGTACGCGGTTGTCGCCCGTGTAGAAGTTCTGCTGAAGATTTACCACTAGATGGATCAGGAGTAGCTCGGTAAGTATTAAGACACTTAAAAAGAGCTTTTCGTCTATTGTCTTCATCTGTCATCATTTTATTGAAGGATGTTTTGAAGGTTCGGACGAACCGCTCGACTTGCCCGTTTGAAGCTGGGTGAAACGGTGCTGATGTCAGATGCTAAATACTATTCAGCTTACAAAATGTTCGGAACTCTTCTGATGGGAACTGGGTGCCGTTATCAGACACTATTGTTGCTGGCAGTCCCTCAATTGCAAAGATTGATTGAAGCGCCTGCACCATAGTAGTTGCAGTGATATCTCTCAGCTCTATGGTATACGGAAACTTAGAGTAAGCATCCACATAGATTAACCACATCTTAATAAAGAATTGACCTGCGAAATCAACATGGATACGCTCCCAAGGATGCTTCGCAGTCGGCCAACTGGAAAATATCTTTCTGGGATCACTCATATTTGACTGGCACACTTTACATTCTGATACGATTCGCTCTATCTCTTTGTCACTATTCGGGAACCAAATGTATCTTCGAGCCATCTTCTTTATCCTAGTTGACCCCCAATGATCCTGGTGTAAAAGCTGAAGTACGTTTAGCTGTATTGCTTTTGGAATGACAACTCGGTTATGCTCTGTTTGAAGAAGAATGCAATTTGACTGCAACGATAAAGAAAACTTTCGATTGTAAAATGGATTAAGTGTGCTATCCGTCTTAAAAAGAACACTTGGCCATTCGTCTCGTATGAAACACGAAACTCTTGTTAACGTTGGATCATCGAGTGTTGCCCTCGCGATCAGCGAAGAATTTATAGGTAAGTCCTCTAGTGTTATTTGACTTATATGATCCACGTTAATCAAACCTTCTTCAAAATTATCAAACTCCTCATCTTTGCTTACTGGCGGTCTGGACAATGCATCTGCATTGGCATACTTTTCTGTTGGACGATATTTGATGTTATATTTATATCCTTGGAGTACAATAGCCCAACGCTGAAGTCTTTTTAGAGTTGCGACTGGCAGTTTCTTGTTTGGATGAAAAATTGTGGTCAACGGCTTGTGATTCGTTAATAACTCGAAATTTCTGCCGAATAAATACTGATGAAACTTCGTCACACCATAAATAATGGAAAGTGTTTCTTTTTCGATCTGACCGTATGCTTGCTGACTTGCCGTTAATGTGTTGGACGCAAAAGCGATAGGGTGTTCGGATCCATCTGGGAAACGATGCGAAATTACAGCACCAACACCATACTTGGATGCGTCGGTAGCAAGGATGATTGGATGATCCTCTTTGTAGTGGACTAATCTGGACGCCTTTAGCAGCTGCGACTTCAGTGTCTGAAAAGCAGTTTCTTGACGATTGGTCCAAACAAACTTCACACGCTTGTGCCGGAGCTCATTAAGTGGAGCGGCAATTGTAGCGAAATTTTGTATGAATTTATTGTAGTAATTGATTTTGCCAATGAATGCTTCCACTTGTTTGATATCAGTAGGCCGTGGCATATTCTTCAATGGCTCCAGCCGCTTCTCTGATGGTTGTATGCCCTGTGCGTTGATGATATGCCCCACGTATTCTATGTTCTGCACTGCAAACGTGCACTTATCCATCTTACATCGTAGACCATACAGTGATGATTACGTCATCTAGATACACCGCACACATTGGAATACATGCAATAACTTCTTCTATCAATCTTTGAAAAATTCCAGGAGCGCTTGCCACACCGAAAGGTAAACGTTAGTATTAATAAAGGGCAGAGGGTGTATTAATTACCGCTAATTGTTTAGATTCCTCTGACAATTCGATTTGAAGATAAGCATCGCTTAAGTCAATTTTAGTAAAGAAGTGTCCTCCTTAAAGCTGGTTGATAGTAACTTTAAAATTTCCACAGATTCTTACTTTACCATCTGGCTTTTTAATCGATGCAATTGGGGATGCCCATCGACTAAAATTGATTGATTTAAGGATGCCGCTGGACACTAGTATCTGAATCTCATCATCCACGTCCCTGACGCGAGCGTCAGGTTTCAATGTGATTTCCGCCCGGAAAGAGTTACACAATCTGAGAGTAGGCGAAAATAGATTCGGGTAATCCGCACAAATCTTCGAAGCACCCATATACCTTGCACCTTAACAACTCCTTTGAGCGGAACGAGTGTGCTGCCATAAGCCCTCAGAACCTTATTCGTCAGCTCGTATGCTGGAGAGCCCAATTGGTAGTATCCCTCAAGTCCGACCATAGAGCATGATGCTCCCGTGTCAACTTGAAAAGAGATTTATCTGTTGTTAACACTGATATTTGCCATAATTTTTCCTGAACCTTGCACCATTGCGGTTGACACTTGATTGACTTCTCTGACAAATGCAGTTGACACTGGATTGACTTCTTCTTGAAATTCGGTTTCCAGGTAATAAACAGAGTTTATGTAATGAAAATCGCTCAATTCATTAACTACGTGATTTCCTGATGACACGTAGTTACGACCACGACCGCATCCGCGATGTCTTCCTGCCTCATTACGATTTACCGTTGACTCCCGGTTGATTGACTGGCATACACTGGCGATATGACCCTTCTTGCCACATTTGTCACAAATAGATGTGATATGTCTACAGTCTCGACGCTCATGGGCTTCTTGACATCCAGGACACGATTTCATGATTTTGTACGAGAATTTATTACGTGAACGATTATAGCCTCGACTTCGACCAATTCTTCCACTTGATGGCTGTTGATTATGACCCTCTGTTGGTTTTATGTAATTGACTACAGCTGGATCAGAAATTATAGCTTGAAGTCCTTCTTTGATAACTGTGCACGATCGTTTATAGCATTCATAAGCTTGTGCTATTTCGATTACTTCCTCTAGTGTTGTGTTGGTTTTCAGTAATGCAGCATTGCGCACCGACTCATGTGGTGTATGCTTGACCAGCATGTCTCTAATTTCCCAATATGTGTAAGCTTCCTCACATCCAGCTTTGGACAAATAATGTACGCTGCTTCTCGTAATTCTGCAATCCAATCTGCGTATGATTGTTCTGGCAACATGCGACTTTTGTAGAAATTGCATCTCGACACGAGCACATGTTTTTTTCCACAAAATGGCTAGTTAACGCTTTTGTCAACTCTTTAAATGATTTTTTTATTAGCTGCTTGTGGAATAATTTTTGAAGTAGTTCCAGCGATGTGTCTCCTACGCTTGCAAGAAAAATTGCTCGCTTGACCGCGTCGTCCTCTATTTTATTTGCCAGAAAATGCTGCTCTATTTGTACAAGATAAGTTTCCCAATTTATCTTATCTTTTTCAAAGGTATGAAAGTGTGGTACGGCTACTGACGGTGATCCGATTTTCTGTTCCTTGATCATTGCCGCAACCAACTTTTCATTTTGCTTTTGCATTAATTGCAATAATTCTTTGAATTGGTTGGCGTCTATTTTTTTCAATGTATACACACGCGGTTGCAATATTTTTATTTTTGATTTCGATGAGACGCACTGTCACTATTCCACTTATTTTAAAAAACCTTCACACTCCTCGTCGCCAAAAATGTTGTATTTTTGTATAAAGATTGATGGATAATTAAAGAACAACTAATTTAAACGTTTTAATAATATTTATTGTAAAATGACACGACTGATTTTCACCAAAGCTTTACACGTTCTGACATGAATGACTACCGGTAATATATGTATAATACCGAAAAAGAAAGAGAAAGAGAGTGCTCTTCATTTTTTGTGTTTCTTTTGTTCGATATGTTTGCAACCTCTCTATTTATCAGAGTAGTAAAACAATTAATGATGCGAAATACATCACAAAATAAAATTTTTGTGAATTAAGGCGGAAGATATTCTAACTAGAAATTCGTTCAATTTATTTTTTGTTGAATAAACTGTTAAAAATATTTTGTACACTCGCCTAAATTTTTATTTTAACAAATTTTGTTAAAAACTTCACACCGATCTAACCGCATGTTTATTCTACCGTCTTTAATTTACTGAAATGATTTTCAAATCAATATTATATATATGTTTTATGAAATATGCGAGAAAGAATATTAAATTTTCCAGGTTTATTGGGAAAAATAACAGTTTTTTAAAATGCTTTATTGAATTTTATGTACATCGCAGAATGAATTTTTTGGTGGTTTAAAACCATAAAAAAGTTTACAAAAATTTTATTGCCACTTTCTCGCTTTAATTAAATTTTTTTTAGTCTTGCTTGTACTTGATTTAAAGCTTAATGTATATGAGGCAAATGATATTCCACTTATTTGAAATGTTGCTAAAATTTTTTCACTGTCAAAAAAATACTTTTACCCTCTAAATTATTTTGTTATGGACAAAATTATCAAAAACATTTTCATGAAATACTTTTAAAAATTTATAAAGTCATAATCACATTTGGTTGATCTCATAAAGCCCTTATCCAAATAATAAATCTAAAAACCAAAAACTAAAACAAACAAAAATTTACGCCCTAATCCTAATTCCTATATTTCCAAAACATTAATTTTTTAACCATTTATCTAATCGTCTAATATAAATTAATGTTTTGAAAATATTTAACTAAAACGGAAAAAATGTAGCTCTTGTTTTATAAAATAAAAGGGATTATTTTATAAAGCATGAACCTTATCTGTACGCTTTCATATTTTATGTAAGCCTATACAGTAATTGTTCTAGACAACAGTGTAAAAAGCTTACCATAATATTTAAGCTTTAATATTGCCTTCGAAGCTTATCAATACAAAAAATGCTTTCGATAAAAATTAATTTTGTCGTAGAAATCAATTTTTATAGTAAAACCTTTTCCTCTCCATCCCCCCCCCCCCATGCACAAAAACCAAACAAAAACTCGTATCCGCCTTAACGATCAACCGAATACAAATAATAATAAAAAAAGAGAAATTCGTAAAATTATTTTATTAATTTGAAATTTAATAAGATTTCAATTTATGGTTTTTCCTTTTAATTGAGTCTGTCTGTGGCTCTCTGCTATACGAGTATGTATATTTGGCATGCGAAGAAAACAATAAAGATGAAATTTTTATTGATAATCAAATTAGGAAATAAAATAAAATGTCATCTCTCTTCTATACCCTCTTGAACATTAAATTTAATTATGTGATTTTAATTAATGGAACATTTTTATTTATTTCATTAAAAATATTTTTCTGTGATTATTGATTGATTTTTAACGAACATCAATTAATAGTGTTAGTGTAATAAAGGCGCTATTTCGATTATTGTTTTTTCGCATTATGCATTAACATTAAACATGCGTTTATTCAACTTTGTTTTGAAGGTTTTTGTTTTGACAAGATCAGTAAAAACATGGACGGGACAACATGTCGTGTTTAACTGTTGTGTGAAATGTTTTGCTTTTAAATCGTGTAACGTAATTATTATTTAAAATACTTTATATAATTAACCCTCTGCGGTCGCACTGGAACGATTTCGTCCCAACTCTCAAGCGAAATTTCAATTTCACTTGGAAATTCACAAAAAACGGAAAAAGGGTAGAGCCTGGCTCCCCCCCCCCCTAAAAAAACTTAGTACAGGTATGGTCAAAACTGTACGTAGACGTTTTCGAGCCAGTGCGACCGCGGAAGTATTGAAATTAGTGTGCAACCGCCGAGGTATGTGTTTTGCTTGTGCCATTATAAGGCCGTTCGCTATGTAGGTATTTCATGTAGGAATTTTTCAACGAACTGTTTAGAGCAATGAAGGTTCACAGCAGGGGTATCATATTAGTAATAAAAAAATTGTTTACTTACATATTCACGCTGGTAAATACAACTGATCCGCTTATAACGTTCAGACAGTTCAATTTGTCCATCGCAACTTATAGTGTTGTACCGCTACGTAATACCCAGCCAGCAACACGTGGTTTTATCGCTATTGTTGTTCGAATGATACTCGTATTGAGATATAGTAAGTATAAAGTACAGTAAAACTGCTTGCATATTTATTATAGAATTTTGAAACCAACATGTATGATGTTTTATATCCAAATTGTGGCTTCGTTATAAATTTTGAGTTTACCCACGTTCCATCTCGCGTTATAATATAAAAGTCGAAATATATGATATTCCGATCCAAAGATGCTATACTTCATTGAAATACAGTATTAAAAGTTTGAAAGCTATACGAGTATAAGAAAGCTGTCTAATTTATTATTTTTTGAAACTCATCTCGTTACATTTCAGCTTTATGCAGATGCTGAATTAATTTCAGCTGAGACTATTAATCAAAACTTAAAACAAATTACTTCGCGAGATTTTTGTAAAGAAACTTTATTTTTCTATAAAATGCTTTCATTGAAACATTATTCATTCATCAAGAACGAATATATTTTTATGATTTGCAAACCTGCAAGCAATTTATAGATTTAAAATCATTTCAACAAAGCGCAAAAGTTTCATCCGAGTTTTTTTTTTATTTAACTATAAAGAAATGTGATGAAATGCTAAAGCTCGTACGTACGTACATCGCTTTAAGGAAGAAAAAATGAAAATTCTCAAATCAAATATTATTGTCCACTGAATTTAAACGGAACTGCAATAATAACAAAAATACAAAAAAAATCAATTTGAAATGTCTTAATGTAATCGTCACGCTATATCTGTATTTGCGCAAGTTATAATCCTTGAGCATACAAGAAATGTATAGTAAAATGGCAAAAAAATAGTTCGATATGGGTAAATATGTGGGTGAGCAAACATTTCGTGAAACTTCACAATAAATTATGAATTGTACAGCTAAAATAGCCTCAAACATTTTCCCATCTCTTAATGTAATCTTAGGTACATAAGTACCTACGTATTGCAAGAAAAAGAAAGAAAATCGGAATTATATCGACAAAATATATCAACTCAAACTCGTTCAACCATAATGATTCTGATTTTTCATCACACATTTCATTTATTATTTGTTGAGTACAGTTAATTGATTTTTATCTTGTCTCGTAATCAAGATGTTGATGACGACTATGGAATATCGATTCAATGAAAGAAAGTGGGTGTTATATTACCAAACTTTAATTAAAACTTAATTAATTTCTATTTATTGTTGTGTAATGTAGTTGTTCTACAAGTCTTGGATATATGGTTGGAGTTGAAATTTGAAATATATAATAGATTTCGGTGACTCGCAGAGGAAGGACTTTCTATATATAAAGATTTCTGAGCGGTAATATATTTGATTTGCAGAACATATAGGAAATGATGGAGACATGCGGGATTCTTGTAAAATAGGTACCACTCCAAAATACAATGCCATACTGAAATTGCGAATCAATCATTGCACAATAATACGTCCTTAGTATTTCAGTTGGACAACAACTAAATACGCAACAAATAAAATTTTGGGGTTGAGTTTAGCAAATTATTATACATTTTTTGAATATGAATTTTCCAAGTGCCATCACTCCTGATGTTCAAGCCTCAGTACTTAAAATTTGTAACCGCTTCGATTTTGACACATTTTTGATTAACATCCATGCACGGAACAACTTTGTTCATGATGAATAATATCATGTACTGGAGTATAATCCTGTTTGCCAAAAAACATTGTTTTCGCTTTGAAACTAAGAATCATGCAATGATTGTCAAACCATTTACAGAAACATCTTAAATCACTAGCAATTGGCCACCAAACATAGCTTCGGGCCAAAACTTTCAGGCGAACCATTCCAGGATGTCCGAAATGTAGTATGCGTTGAGAATTATCGCTTGGCCATCATGTGGAATAATTGTACGATTTCCCCACAATAAACATCCTCGGATGCACGAGATTTCATTTCGGCGATAAAAGAATAGCTTGAGATTTTCTTCGCCTGCAGGAAGCTTCTCCGGTCACCCCCTTAAAGTCCAGCTGAGAACTTTCTGGTAAAGAGAGGTATTTGACACCATTTTCGCGATAGATTTGGCGTCGAGTACCGGTTTCGCTATAGTTTCGATCATCTTCACTTTCGTCGGATGTTAATTCAGTTGCAGACGGCTTAGAAAATCAGCATTTCCCATTTTCACGTCTGAGCGATTAACGATATTGTAATCATAAGCACTCAGAAATATTATAAGGCGTAGCATTGTAGTTGAGATGATTTTCGGACTTTGTTTGTCTGGATTAAATATTCCCAAGAGCGGTCGGTGATCGGTGACAATTGTGAAATGTTGACCAAATAAAAATTCGTGGAATTTTTTAACTCCTTCTACGATGGCGACAGATTCTCGATCGATCTGTGCGTAGTTTTGCTGAGCTTTTGACAGGGTTTTCGAATAAAACGATATCGGTTTCTCAGCTCCGTCGGTCATAGGGTGACAGAGTATGACACCCAGACCATATAACGAGGCATCATATACTAATAAGAGAGGTAGTTTCTCGTTATAGTGTATCAAAACTTGGTCGGACGCTACCATGTTTTGTAGATCATCGAATGCCTCTTGATGAATTTTAGTCCATCCCCAATTTTGGTTCTGATCTAGAAGACGATGCGATGGTTCGGCGAGGGTTGCCTTTTGCGGTAGAAAAGAGTGGTAATAATTCAGGAGGCCCAAGAATGCTTGTAATTATTTCTTGTCAATCGGTGGTGATCCGTTTGTGATGGCGTGTACCTTTTCCGTGGTTGGACGAATTCCAAGTCCGTCGATTTTGTAACCGAGAAAATTGATGGCTGGTACACCAAATTTACATTTTGTTAGCTTAAGACGAAGGCCATTCTTGTCAATTCTGGATAATATTTTGGTTAATCGCTCAGCCAGTTGAATTTCATCGCGCGCGGTGACGATGCTATCATAGAAGTACGGAAGAACACGGAAGAAATGCCTTGCTCGGTTAATCGATTTAATTCAGCTTCGACTTGGCTCCTGATGGCGATTGAAATTCGTCGCGGAGGTAATCGAATTTTACTGAATGGTGGTATCGATTTTTAAAGCCACTGGTGGACCAGTATAACAGCCCAGTTTATTACTGAATAGATGCTGGAACTTTTTAACAACGTTTCTACTGGTTGGTTGGCATCGACATGGTTGACTCCTAGTAAACTGATCCCTAACGGTGAAAACCATACGTCTACATTGATAATCCCGACAGTTGGAATGGGATTGCGTTGAAAATCCATTAAATTCAACTCACAATTTGAAATCTCAAGATGAGAGGACTGCCAAATCGATTTAAAGGTGTAGAACGATATGATCGTATAGTTTGACCCTGAATCGACTTCGAAACCACATGGCTTATCGTTGATGATAATGGTTATCCTCTTGTTCCAATCAACCAACGGCAATATTTGATTAACTCTCGACTTCGATTGATTACGATTGTACTTGTTCCTTTTGTTGATCTGTGTTGTTTTAGAAGGAGATCGATATACACGATAAATGTGACCGGGTTTACCGCAAGAATTGCATACGGCATTTAAATGCGAGCAAGACGAACGAGCATGTGATGCACCACAACCATTACAAGGTCGAATTGAGATTGTGGTCGATTCTGTTGCTTTTGTAGGAAAGGTCTGAGCTCGATTGATAACCTGGGTCAGGTTCAGCCCTACCTCGGCTAGAAGGTTTCGTTGCAGTCCTTCATCTCGAAGGCCACAAACTACATAGTCGATTACACAACATCTTATCCAATGAGGTACCAATAAGTTACAATCCACAGCCAATCGAATTAATTCCGCCACATATGCGAGGCGAACAGTTCGTCCGGTAATTGGTCCCGTTTAAAAAATTTGAAGAACGCCGCGGAATTTTCAGAAAAAATTTATTTAATTCGTTACAAATATGTATCTAGATCCGTTGTGAGAATATTCTTAGAGGAATCGTAGATTCTTTTTATATCTGTTTTGTTTTCTGGTTTATTGAGCAAAGAATCTACAAATCTCCATTGGGATTTCATGTTCCCGCCGTACAAGTCAAAGTTAAACTTGTAATAATTAACTTTTGCTAGTTTCACCATTTCGTTGATCATTTTTCGAAATATTTATGTAACGGTTTATTGCCTGGGTGTTTTGTAAGCATTTTACCATGTAATAGTTAAATCTTGGATTGACTTGAAAAAAAAGTTGTTGAAAGAATTCGACCATGTTCAGACTCGTCAAGAAATTTATCAGTTGCTAGGCGCCCGAAAATTGAAAACAGGTGAATCATTGCATCGATATGTCATTGCCATGCAAGAGATTGCTGGTCCGGCGCAAGTGGATGACACTGACTTGATTGATTTTGTGATCAGGGGACTTCGGGATAATAGTGTTGCTATTTCTGTGTTGCATACCGCTACTACAATAGAACAATTAGGAGCTCTTCTTCCAGCTATTATTGAATTTGATGCTAGCAACAATGATCCAGAACAACATGAGATAAATGCTGCTTTAGCTGCCGTAAAATTGGTAAGTGTCGCTTTCCCACACAGTGGCGAAGAAAGTACAGAATTGAATAAGTTTTATTTATTCCTTGATACGGGTAGTCCGGTTAGCTTTATCCATCGCTCTATTGTTCCGGATGATTTGTGTAGCCCAAAGCAAATTTACTTAAACTATCGTGGATTATTAGGCCGCGGTGCCTGTATTACTTGGTCGGGATTTTATGGATATACATTTGGTATTTGTTTGTCACTAAAACCGGTCAATGTATCATTAAATATTGAATTAAACCAAAATTTGAATAAACCCGCTATTTTGAATAGAACTTATTTCTGTGCTTATGATGCTACTGTCGAAGTTGCGTGGTGAGACACGGCTATGTGTCGACTATCGGGCATTAAATAAACTAACCATTCGCGGCAATTACCCACTTCCACTTATTGAAGACTGCTTAGAGTATTTGGAAGGAAAAAATACTTCACATTACTTGATTTGTGCAGTGGTTTTCAACATGTCAAAATGGCAGAAGATTTAATTTGTTATACGTCGTTCGTAACACCACAGGGTCAGTTTTAATATCTTGGCATGCCGTTTGGACTTAAAAATGGCCCCAGTTGTTTTCAATGGTTTATTTCCGGTGTTTTAAGGGTGTTTATTGAATCCGGACACATCATTGTTTGTATATGGATGATATTCAGATAGCAACTACTTGAGTACTTGAGATATTTGGTAAATCACGATGGCATTCGACCAAGCAACAGCCATATTGAGACAATCCGTCATTATCCAATTCCTACGAACGCCAAGCTGGTTCAATCTTGTTTGGGGCTTTTCTCATACTTCCGACGATTCATTCCATTTTTTTCCAAAATTGCCAAACCACTTCTTGATTTGGTTAAACAAAATAACAACTTCCGATCCGATTCATCGATGAGTGTATGCAAGCTTTTACGATCAGTTGTCTTCTGCTCAGGTGCTTGCCCTATACAGTCCAGTTCGCTAGACTGAGTTGCACCGCGATGCTTTAGTGCTTTGGGATACAGTAGTGTGTTGTTGCAACAACAGCAAGACGGGAAATTGCATCCAGCGGCATATTTTTCGAAGCGTACGACAGTCCCTGAATCTCAATACCACAGTTCCGAACTAGAAACCGCCAATGCATATTTGGAATCATGATCGTTATTTTTCTCGGCGTTAAAATTGACGCTCTGAAGCAATCCAAAATTCCACTGTACCGACCTACAAGAAAAACCTCCGCCTTTTCTACGACAATGTTTTTCTTTTTACAAAAATCTATTCTTTATGGCATTAAAAAGTGAAAACGACGCGAACTAATGACGTTTCAATATTTAATCGGAGTTTTCTCAACCACCACGTCAACCATGCGGGAAAGTATTAAGTATAAAAAAAAATCCAGTCAACGAACCTCAATGATAAGAATTAATATCTATATCGCGATTATATTATTTGACTGATTCCATCGGAATATCAATGCCAATACTATCGACTTGCCAAACACTACACTTGAGACAAGCCCAATTACATAGCTACCCATTATAGCAAAAAAAAATCTTTTTATATTCACATGCTTTTGTATACACATAAGCTTTATATGGAATGTAGATCAAAGATCTGAGTCATAAATTTTATGATAATATTGTAAAATCAACAACACACATCAAGTCGTTTGTTTGCATTACACAAAGCGCTATACGTACGAGTATGTTTAAGTATAGATATGACGTGTGGTAAAAATGTTCACTGTTTTTCGTCAATGAAACATTTTTTCCACCTCTGCACACGTTATATTGTATATGAATTATAGTTAGAACAGGTTTCCGGCAGTAACAACAAACAGTTGATTTAATTAATGTATAACAGTTTGATTTAATTTATATTTATTAACACAAAACATGTACACCAACAATAATACGAGTATATACACAGTCCACACAACACCTAGCTAGCTAGACGAATGATATAACAAAAATATTTTCGAATGAGAAATTTATTCATACCTTGGTGACCTCATAGCGATTTCACACTGTACTGAGCAAACATCTTGTGAAAATCATAATTTATTTAAACAAGGACATGTTTTTCGATTAATCAAAATTTTAATATTTCCAACAAATTTGACTTGATCACTTTTGATGATGAAGCTAATTTTTTGTGTTGATTTAACCTTTTGGGTAAAGTTCAAATATTGTCTGCATTTTATAAATAGAAATTAAGTTAGTTTCTCTTCACCACCTTCATCGTTATGATATGGAAAATCATATCCCTGGTATATTTTATTCAAATCATGCAGTAGATAAGACAAGTAAACTGATTTATTTACAATAAACCTAAAATATTTATTTTGTCTTAAGAGAATTTCCTTTTTTTTACGTCTGTACGTACCAATGTTTATTTCCCATAATTTCGTTTTTTTGTTGTTGTTATGGAAAATAATATAAAAAGGATTATTAAGCTAAACTTGAACACACAAAACCAGAGCAGGTATATGTATATAATAATATCTTACTTTACTTACAATAATACCACTCGATCATTCCAGCAAATTATTTCTACCTCATCCCCATGGTACCTCTACTGAGCATTAAGTCGAATCGTTCTGGATGGAAGAAATTTAGTGGAATCACCTCGAAATCTCAACAACAAAAATCCCCATTAGATTTTTGTTAAATATGACCAACTACAATTTGATAACAAATGCATGCTGGATTATTTCTTGTAATCTTTGCGCAGGTAGGACCAATGCTATGCAGCTTAGAGGAGTTTTTCATTTTAGTATGCGAAATAGAAATGTAAAAATGTAAAAGAATTATCACGTTTTCCTGACACCCTTTTTAAAAAATGTTCCAATTACTATGATGTTAGAATTTCAAAAAATTGTCAGCGCGGGGGTTTGGGGTGGCAGCCCACAATCCCTAAAGTATAAAACGGATTAAAATAATATTTCAAGAATTTGTTATATTTAAAACTAAATTTTTTAGGATTTTTCGTTTTTTCGGGATTATTTTATTCTGTATAACAATACCTACCCGTTTACCGGTATTTTTATTTTTTCGGATTTTTTCGTTCGGGAGTATAATGGTATCGCTCAGTATTTCGTGCCTCGCGATTTTTGGTTTTGGGATTATTATTTCAGCCTTATATTTTGCAACATTTCATGATTTTTATTTTCGGGATTTCGTGTTTTGGCCTTTCGATGCTACCCCATAAAGTAACGTAAAATTCATTTCAATATAGCTTAAAAATAATTTTCTGTTCTTATCTGGGCAAACTTAAATATTTTAATTTTGCTCAAAATAGTTGTGTACTCGCTTTTATGATCCAGTAGCAAAGAGATCAGAAAGTAGCTCAATTTATGAGATACAACGATTTCAAAACCAAATTAAAATACTTAGTTATTAATTATTTTTTTAATGGAATAAGTGTAGCTTTATTGAAGCAGAAAGTGATCTAAGCACAGAAAGTAAAAGTTATTATTTCTTACTGCTAAATGGTGGGCCAATAAGAGTTTCACCTTGTGAATAGTAAATAAAAAATACGTACATACGTATAAAAGAGCCAATATTAGCCAAATATTCAGTCAATTAGCTCTTGAATTATTGCTGGCTTATTGGCATATACCTTCTTTTTAGATTACCCCAAAGAAAGAAGTCTAAGAGTATCAAATCATACTGTGGCGTAATAATAAGATCAAAATTTATAAAATAAAAAAAATTTAAAATCTAGACGATAAGTGACCTAGGCTAGGACGAATATGTTACGTCCCTACTCTATACGGAAATTTATATGAAATTTGATATTAAAAAAATTGCCAATCTGGTCCACAGATGGTACCCGAGTGGCCACCTGTTTTCTTGATTACATAAGGATCGCCTTTAACGAAGAAGCATAACAATTTGTAAAAATCTAGATAATAAGTGACTTAGGCCCAAAGATCATAAACAGATGACTGCACAGATAACTGCACAGCTTGACTACTTCTTAACCAATGATGATGTTTTGATTGATGATTGTTTGAGGCAATGTTCTAGAATAAGGGTAACTAAAATCGAACTTGACCAATTCTTATAGAATATGACTATAATTTCAATAGAATTTGGCTATTTCTTAACCGATAATGATGCAATTAGAAAGCTCTAAAATTTAGCCAATTAGGATGAAGATTGGCAGTTTCTTAAGCGATAAAGAGGAAATTCAATATATTCGATAAAATGAGACCCTAAAGTGATTGTATGGTAACAACCCAATCGTGGCGATCTTGAAGAGCTGCGAAATGTTCGTTTTACTTCAACTTTGTAATGTTCAATTTAGGTTTTAACAGTGATTGATTGCTAGAAGGTAACTCGACTGACTTGACATTCGATCCGTTTTGTTGATTCGATGGCTTGTTGATTTTTTCTCGAAAACAATTAATGCCTCTTCAGTTCTGCAGGTTCTCACGATTCTTCCACGTTGACGTTTTCAACCGCTAATCGGTTCATGGCTCTGAAAGCCTCAAGCAGCTGACAAATCAAATTTTGATACTTCCAAAATATCGCTTCCCTTTCGTTTTATTCACTTGAAAAATAATTCTTTTTATAAAGAGTTCATCGAGATGAACTTAAAGGTTTTTATTGCATTAAAATCTGTCTAATCGTTGTTCAGATATTAACAATAACATTTCAGATATAAATAATATAGCGGCCAATATGTAGCAAGCCGAATCTCTCTCATATTAGCGAGGATGTCAGCTCGTTCAGACCCGACGACTATATATGGTGGAATATGTTCTTATATTAGTTTATAAGAAACTGTTCACTAATGTTGTATTTCCGTTGGTTGTGGCGAAAATAACTGAAATGTTAAACAATTTAATTCTGAGCGTTATGACTTAAGGTAGACATTTTTATTGCCATATTTGAAAATGCTGCCCAATATAACTGATATAGTGATATATCTGAAAAAAAAATCAGGCCACTGGTAATTCGGAGCATTAACAGAAACTCTTATTTTATGAAGTTAATGGGCTGAAAGTTGCAGGAATTATGGTAAAAGAATCAATCCGCTCATTAGGCCATGACGACCGGACGTATACTGAGATCACATCTTATATTCGACATTATATGCAATGTATAATGTAGAGATTGTATTACCGAATTATGCTAATATTCTCGAAATAACTTTCATTATCTCGTTCTGACAGTTATATTCCTGTGTAAGATTTAGAAAAAAACTGAAAAATGCTACTTGGAAATGATAAATAAGGGATTGGAAATGAGAAAAGACATATCGAAAGCGAGAACCGAAAAATGAGAAATGAAAAATTACAAAATACAAGTTCGAAATGAGAAATGGCAAATAAGAAATAACAAATGAGCAATCCGAAATGAAAAACCAGAAATCGGAAATCAGAAATGAAGAGTGAAAAATGGTAAGCGAAAAGTGAGGATATCCTTGGGATAAATCATATATATGAAGTTAGACATGCGAAATGAGAAAGTTGTAGCTTTGAAATGGGATATGACAAATAAGGACATATTGAAAATGAGAAGTGAAAAATAATAATTCGGAAATAGAAAGAAAGTATAGGTAATGAGCAATGAGAAGTAATTAATACATTTGTTTGGACTTGGGAAGTCCCTTCGTTAAGGCATCAGCAATAATCTGTCTATCCAGCTTGGATTTAGTATGATTCTTCAACTTTCTGCTTTACAAAATGGTGTCTGGCGTCGTTGTGTTTCGTATGAGGATTATACGAGTTAGTCTTCGAAAGGTTGATTGTATTTTAGTTGTCACAGAAAATTGGAGTGGCAGTTAGTTTGATAACTCATATATTTAAATTTTGAAGCTTTTCTGGTCACTCTGCTGAGATGCCCTTATATTCGGCTACAATTGTGGAAAAACAACAGTTTCTTGCTTGCATGGTGACTATGCGGTTTTTGGTTGACTGTATCACTTCTGGTAATTCAATTTACTGCTTGACCTCGATTTCGGCTTTGCTGGACACTTTGATAACACACATTTGTCTAGCTTGACGTTTTTGTGGTCCGCCATGCTCTATTGTCTGTTGGTAATAAAACATCAAAAAAATTATCGACATCGCGAAATCGTCTGTTTGCAACATTGGCACAATTTCATTCAACTTATCTTGTAGACACTCATCCATTTGTGCAACACGCTTACTGTAATTAATGGTCACTGATAACAGGTAACGAATTGTGCTGCACCTGACCACTGGTGCAAACAACTCTTTATAACGAAACGAGCCGTGATTTGTATTGGATCTAGCCATCTAGTTGTAATTTAGTTTTAAACACTTATTTTGAGTTGATGGATTTTCTGTTGCTCGGTGGGTTGCACAGAGTTAAAGCGTGTCGCCACGATTAATAATATCACTACAACTTAATGTCTCTTCAATAGTAAGCGTTTCATTGGTTCTATGTCCGTTCTGACACTACTTTCAGTATTCTCAATTACTGTAACGTTTGGACAATAATCGTTATGAGGACCACCTTCCTATCCATCAATAATTGTTTTATCAGTGAAATACGCATCTCCATCGCACTATATATGTAGCAAGTGTGAGGAAATACTTTCCGAACAATTTTTCTGATGAAGTGTAAACAGCCGAAGCGGCATCCTCAACCGACCCCTCTGTTAGAACCATTGAATATTAATTACTTGACATTGGAAAAAATTGGACTTCGAACCAAAAACTCTCAAATCCAACAAATTCGAATGTCTTTCAGTCCAAACTAGCTCTGGTTGCCGTCCTGTTAACGCTTTTCTTGATGGTTCTTGTGTTATTGGCGGTCATCGAAAACTACCACAAATATCATTTTTCGCTTTGGATACATACATAAGGCCAGCGGTGAAAGTTGATTTTAAATTGTTGACAATGAGGTCCAGAAAAAGTGCATTGCGGTCGGGTTTTAAAATTAACTTTTTCCTTTCCAAGAGTTTACCTCACAAAGCGTTCTGATTTTCAAAATAAAATTTAAAATTTTTCAGAATTTACTCACACTCGAGTGTAAATTCTGAAATCTGAAAATTAATTAATGAAAAGCTCAGAACGCATTCTATAGAGTTTCAAAATGAATTCTAGCTTTATTCTGGAAAAGTGAAAATTTAATATTAAAATTCGGAACACGTGATGTAAATTCTGAAAAGGGCAAAATTTATATCTGAGAAACTCGAGTATGTTCCGAAAGTGGTCGGGTTTCAAAATTATATTTTCCAATGCCATAATTTACTCCACAAGGCTTACTGAGTTTCAAAATTTAATTTACAATTTTCCAGAAGTTACTCATCCTGGAGAGAAAATACTGAAAAATTAAAAATTAGATATTGAAAAACTCAGAACTCATTGAGATGGAGTTTGAAAATTAAAATTTTCTTTCCAGAATTTTTACCACAAGTTCTGAGTTTTAAGATTAAATTTACAATTTTCCAGAATTTATTCTCACCCAAGTAAAAATTTATTATTGAAAAACTCAGAGCATGTTGCGGTCGAGCTTCAAAATTAAATATTTCTTGCTTCAGAATTTACTCCATAACGCGTTCTGAGTTTCAAAATTAAATTTACAATTTACCAGAATTTACTCACACTCGTCTATAAATTTTCGAAAAGTGAAAATTTAATATTGAAATTCTGAACACGTTCTGATGTAAATTCTGGAAAGAGCAAAATTTAAATTTTGGAAAATAAATTATTTAATTTTTATAAAACGCATTATTGTCGAATATTAAAATTCTATTTACCCTTTTTCAGAATTGGCTCCATAACGCGTTCTTAGTTTCAAAATTATATTTTACGTTTTCTAGAATTTAAATTCTGGAAAAGTGTAAGTTTAATTTTGAAACTCAAATCGTTTTGTGGTCGTGTTTCAAAATTAAATTTTCCTTTGTCCAGAATTTAGTCCACAGCGCGATCTGAGTTTTAAGATTAAATTTTCCGTGTTCCAGAATTAAAACCACAACGCGTTTTGAGCTTCAAAATTAAACTTTCCATTTATTCAAACCTATTCGCGATTTCCAACAAAGTAGCTATGACATCTGGTGAAAACAATATGAACAAAATTTAACCATACAACAATGGGGCTCAGAACTGTCAAACAGTTGAATTTGACAATACTCGTCCCCTTTGCTTACATAGAAACCAATGCCGACGACAGTTGATGAAGATCGCCACTACGAGTAAATGTTGGAAAAGGGAAAATTAAATATTGCAACTCAGAAGCCGGATTTGTAAAAATAACAAAAGCAATGGATTTGTTAACTTTCTAACAAATTTTATCAAAACGTATCGGTGTTTGGTATGGGTAACTCGAAAATTATAAAAACAAAATTTCGAAAATGTTGGCTCTCAGAAAGCATTGTGGTCGGGTTTTCAAAATTAAAATTATCTTGTTCCAGAATTCACACCACAATTTGTTCCAAGTTTTTGTCCAACATCACACGAGGCCCAATAACTTTAAGAGCTTACTTTTGTTCGATTTAACTTATCTTGTCTTTTGTGTTAAACAACCATTGAGCCGATAATTTGATATGGATAACTGTTAGTTTGATATCGCAACATTTATTAACCAGTGTGGCTATAATTTTTTCAAATATTTGGATGTCAAATGTCTCTGATCTCGATCCTGCCATTTAGCCATAAGTTATCCAACAGAAGTACCAAACTATATAACCTAATTGAACGCTTGAAGAAACTTCAAATAGTAAATAATGAATTGGCTTTGGGCGTGTATAATGTGGAAAGCAACCCTGACATGTCGATTGAAAGGTCGTCATACGTGATTTTTCGTAGACCGAAAAGCGTTCGAATGACTTGTTTTAGCCGGAAATAAATATAGTTATTGTTGTGTTAGACAAGGTTTTGTAATCTACCGGGTTCATAAAATATTTAGCTTCAAATTGTATTAATTTCCTAAACTTATGCAAGATCTTAGCATTGAAACGCTCTAAATAAACCTTTGATTGATCATTGAAATTCAGCATAATAAACGTAAAAATAGCAACATACTTTGGGATTGAGAAGTTTTTCTGAAGTTATTTTATCTAAAATTATCTGTATTCTCTGAATAGCCGACTAATCGGAATTTAGTCTAATTAGTTTCTGCTGAAATCGCAGCTTCGCTAAAGCTCAAAAGCAAAAATAAACTAAATTTCAAAGCCCTCTCTTTCGTATCTCCTTTTTTTCAAAATATTTTTTTAAACCAATTGCTAAGTCGAGGAAATGTAATTTTCAGAGATACTTTTTTATAAGGTCACCACATATTACAACAATTTTGTTTTATTGAAGTTCACTTTAAAGTATAAATCCACCCCACAATTTGGTTAAAACTATTCCAAATCAGAACCGAAATCGAAAAAAGGAGCTTAAAGTGAACTTTCAATTTAAGCCTGATTGTAGGCTTGATATCCATATTGAGGCGTTCAATGGTCAACAAAATTCACAAAAATTGGTGAACCACATTTCTCTTGACAATTTTCTATTTTTCACAAATAGATTATCGTCGAATTTGGTTGCTGAAAGACTATCAGATATCACATATCAATTGGGCTGAGTGATACATAACCCAAAAAGCATCATCTGAAATATGATCTGGCTGGTACTAAAGATTTTGGCTTTTTTTTTGGCAGATTCCATAATCCATCCAATTAACCGATATACTCCGATAATTTCTCTAATTTACATGTGACATACCGAAGGGTTAAAATTTTAATTTCATTAGAAAAGCTTTCAATTACATTTGTAACTCAATGTGCCTTTACGGGAACATTTTTACATGATTGAATTAACTATAGCTTTATACGATAAACGCTCAATACAATATGAAATTCGATTGAATGTATATGACCGTGGTACATCTGGCTAAATGTTCTGTGGTATTCAATTCAAAAATGATCTAGGTAGGGCTTCAAGCAAGGTATCAAAAAGATTCGTTGCCAATGAAAAAACTATTGTTGAAGATTATCGAAGTTCCTCGACTGATCGAGTATGTTTGCAGCTAGGTAACGTTACTCTGTAATTCTGTATCAAAATATTGATTCGTTCCATTCAATAAACATTTTTGCTGAAATTTTAAAAGTTACGATAATCTATGTATAACTGGCACTCCTTCATTGTTTGCTGTGATTATGGCGTGCAAAACCGCCTTAATTTTTGAAAACCGGTTGTTTAATAACTCTTCAACAGATTCGATTTCATTCTCGTCTAAATCTATTGACAATATTTCATTTTCTGGCTCTGCAATTATAATACCTTCATTTATGTGGAAGCGCTGAAGTAATGCTTAAACTTGAAATACTAAATTATTCCGCGACGGTTTAATGAATACATACATATATTATAATTATTTGTATTTATCTCTGCTGTAGCAGCAGTAAGATAGCTAAAAATATCGGCATTTAAAGTTTTTCCGTTATTCACTTTAATAGAGCTATCTTCAGATCTGAACTAAATCAGTTATTTTGTTTTGTTAGTTATTTAACATGACCTGTAAAGCAATATCTACTCGATATAGCCTCTGATTTTGAGAGCATAATTAAATCATTTATAGTTGAAACTATAGCAATTTGTTGTTCGGTAAATATAATATCACTCTTTATTTCAATTAGTGCCTTCTTTTCTGCTTTTTAATTTATAGAAGCGATATAATATTAGAAGAAGTGTATTCTATCTTGATTTAAAATCCATACAATTTCCTTTTCAAATGGTTCCTTTACATGTTTTTGTATGGCAACATCATTTTTGGTGGGAGATGGTTTGAATATTTTTACCACTTTTCTACTTTTATGGATTATTTGTCCAATGTCTCCTCATTATATCGATCTGCCGAGCATTATATCGAGTTTCGCCAATTTCTTCCATTTGAAATTCGCATTCTAAATTTTCATCACAGCTATCCATTTCATCTTCAGAATTTAAAATTTCTGGTTCATCGGTACTCGTACGCATTTCATTTTCATGTAGGGTTTTTTAGGTAACACTTCCACTATGTGCCGTGTGCTAAGCAGCATGTTGATCATTCGCAATTATATCTCCTACCCTTTTCATTACGGAAGCTCCATCCGTTGTTATTGTAACAACATCAGAATTAGACCATACTTGTGCAGTTTAAAACAAAGTTCCAAAACGAATGTTTTGAATGTACGTTAACGTTAAAACATCTCCAACCGGAAACCTGTTTCTACCAGAATTCCACTCATCAAACGTTAACCTATATTTTTGGTTATCTTTTTAAAAGCTTAAATTCATTTTTTCTTAATAAATACGCACTTTACGAATTTCACTATTCGAATTACGAAAAAAATATTCATTTAATATTGAAAAAATATTATCTTTAAAAACCGGTTTTTAAATGGAATGAAACCGGTTTTTTCGGTTTTCATTTTTGGCCGGTTTTACCGAAAAACCGGTTGAACTGAAACCGTTAACTGAATCCCTAGCTTTGATGTATTGGTGTTGATAATTGAGATTAGCGGAATCAACCATATTTTTGTTTCATTTACTGCAAAAACTGACAAGAAAGCTGTTAGGTTTTTCAAGTCCTCGTTCTTGGGCGGACGCTTTCATTTGTTTGCGAAATGGCCTATCTGGTTACAGTTGTAACATTTTGCGTTAAATCGCTTTTTATTTCCTTTTAAAATAAACACTGTATTAAGTAAATTTTTGGAAATCTATTCGCTTGATTTTCAAGACAAATTTCAAATTGTTCAGCCTCTCGTGCTTTGCAAACGAATTGCATCGCTACGAATTTCACGTTGATCAGGTGTCTCAGCCGCTCTTTTGGCTTTTATCTTTCTCGATTTTATCTTGACTTGTCCAATAGATTTTTTTGTTAGATGACATTTTTTAGGAAAAAATGAAACGTTGCGTACAAAAAAAATAGACATACGAATTAAAAAATTTGAAAACTTTAAACACAAATCTAATAAGAATGCACTTGAATCAATATTTCACCTCAAAAATATTCACCATTAATCATATTGTTTATTGTCCATTTACAATTGAGTATTTACACAAAACAATTACAAAACATGTCTACTTCGAAACAATTCACTGCGAACTGTGTTTGAAAATGACATTACGAAAAACAAAAGAAATTTATAAAACTGGACCGGTTTTACGCGTACAATATTTTATAGCCAAGGATGTTTCTTGTAGAAGATGTCCATTTTAAATATAGAATGTTAGTACTTTTTCTGCTCATAAAAAAAGGGTTTGGTTAGAAGATACAGAGCATTCTTGAAGCTAATTTTGTAAATACATCATACAATTTAACTGCAAATTCGTGACAAATATATTTGCCAAGGACGTATACGTATTACACTATTGCCTGCACAGTATATAATAAATCAAAGACGATCAACGCTAAATTGTATTTTAGCTGGAGGCCTGCTGATTGATCAATCAATTTCAAATTTTCTCACGTTTCAAAAATGATTTGTGTATTGTACCATACCCCAAACCAAATACTACGATTACAAATCGGCAATTTGCATAAATTGCATTATATGCAATTTTACTGTAGACTGAATTTACATAATTCACATCTCTTTCATAAAAAAACAAAAAAACAAAAATCTCATCGTCGTGCTATAGTGACATAAATATTAATTCTGACTAAAAACATGACATTTTTATCATGATCGTGTTTGCATCATAACATTTTGTAATTTGTCATTGTTTGGTTTTGTGTACTACGACAAACAAGTGTCATGTACATACAAAATATTTAAAATACTGATCACGAATTTTGTGTCTCTCCTTTAATTTGACAATCGCGAGTTGTGAATTTGTAATGGTTAATAATGGGGATATTAGGCAAGACCGGAAATTCATTACTATTAACGAAATTAGGGTGACATTTCAAATCTGCATAAAATATTTTAAAATGTGATTTTTTTATTGTTATAATTCGCCAATTTTCTGCAGTTTGACACAAATACATATTTTAATTAATTTGCATTTTATTATTGTAGTTATTTTATGGTTTCTTTACATTATTTCAAATTATGTAAATTTTGTATTTATACAACAAAACAAAAGAACTAATCTTGTATTTTTTCTTGTTCTGTGTTTTTTTTTCTTTCTTATTTCGTTTCTTTTCTAGCCGCAGAGACGACGCGCACGATGTCATAAATTAGCAAACAAAAGAATAAAATTAAGTCATCTCGTTCAAAGAACTGCAACGAAAATAAAAGTAATTGAATAATGAAGTATAAATATCTAACAATAACAACAACAACAACAACAGATCATAATCACCAAGCATATTAGAGTGGCACAAATTAAAATTGTGAAACTCGTGCGCTCGCAAGCTCGATTTAAATAATTTGTATTTCAGTTCATTTAACACACAGCAAACAACTAACATACTATTTAAGTTACAACAGCAATAATAACAATAACTAATAATAGTAATAAGCAATAAATAGGAAAGTAATAAACAAAACTACTAACTCACAAAATGGCTATGGAATGGATAACAGCAATAGATAAAAGGTAACCAATTTTTTAATTGATTGATTTGATATAACGTACATGATGCATGTCACCGAGATAGAGATTTATGTTTTTGTTATTTGTTTAATGGTTTCATAGTTTTGTTGACCAAATATAAATATATGTCAACATTTATTTGTATGTGAGTATGGGTTTATCCGGTATAATTTTATTTTATTTAGAGTTAAAAAGTTGCGGGATATGTTTAATTAACAACATTGTATGTGACGTTTTTCAAACAGAAATTGAAAGGCTTAATTTTTTTTTTTTTTTGGTAAGAGTACATGTTTCATGAAATTATTTTAGTTTAATTAAAACGGAAGTGATGATAGTTGACGTAATCAATCATTTTTGTTTTGTATTCATAAGCTAGACATGGATTTATTTACAATTTAGATAATAGTTTTATGTGTTGACAGTACAATTCCAGATAATATTGACCTTCTGCAAACTCTGAAACTAATTTTAATCGGTATACGTAGCAATTTACATATATGTACTGTACATATACGTGGGCTGTCAAAGCAGGGTGATTTGATATTAAACAATTTACTGGCAAAAACTATAAAATAAAATAAAAATTAAGAAATATTTAGCAACAATTTAAAAACTCCAATATCTAGTTTATAAGTGCCGTAGTGCTCTCCTAACTTCGACACTTTCACAATAACCAAAAAGCTTTAAGTGTTAGAATCAAAAATTTAGAACATGTAATACAAAAAGAGCAGCAAGTAATGTTGTGTAATGGTTCGGTAATGATATAGACTAAAGTTAAAACACTTTCTTGAATACCGCCGTTAGATTTGCAAACCCCCAA
This sequence comes from Tipula helvola, assembly GCA_963556165.1. Lineage (NCBI taxonomy): Eukaryota > Metazoa > Arthropoda > Insecta > Diptera > Tipulidae > Tipula > Tipula helvola. The sequence continues at coordinate 20,913,883 of OY744483.1, forward strand.
AAACAGCTTTAAACATAAAAGTGGAACGTCAGTAAGTCGACTAAAAAAACACTTTTCATTTAGCATTTATTCCGCGAGGTCCATTATGTATCCACGTCTTTATGTACTCTAACATAGTTCTGATAACTCGGCTAATGAAAAATTTCCAAAATGCACCAACTTTCGTCTTTGTTTGGCAATCATCATCTTCACTGTTTATTGGTTAAACATTTATATTGCGAAATATGTCGACCGATAATGCAACTGAAATATTAGGACGAAATACTTTTCAAATAAATTGAAAAAAAAATCTCAAATCACGGAAATTGAATAAGAAACCAACTGTATTTCTTGATACCAAATGATTCTGTTTAGATCATATTTATTGGGTTGGTCGGAAAATAATTTCGTTTTTTTTTATAAAAATGAAAAACGATTTTCTTATAGTGAATTAGTCTGTCTGATCCAATACCATTTGCCATCTTCCTGGCAGTAGCATGATTCCACGCTCATAAAATTTTTGTTCTTTCCTGGCAAGAAATTGATCCAAGTGATTTTTGACCTCTTCATTTGAATTAAACGTTTTACCGTCTAAACAATTTTGTATAGACCGGAACAAATTATAATCGGAAGGTGCTAGATCTGGAGAGTATATCCCATCCAAGCTCTAAAAGCTTTTGCCGAGTGGTCAAACTTGTATGTGGTTTCGTATTAACATATTGGAACACTATACCTTTCCTATTGACCAAGTCTGGCTTTTTTCCTTTAAGTGAAGCATCCAATTGACAAATTGACTGATGATAGTACACTTCAGAATTGATCGTTGTGTTGCTCGGTAGAAGGTCAAAATAAACGATTCCTTTGAAATCCCACCAAACAGATAGCATAAACTTTTTTTGATGAATATTGGCTTTCGAAGTGCTTTGAGCCGGTGCATCTTTTCTACTCCAGGATGATATGCTTCAAAAATGGATGATTTACATGGCGTTTGAGAAGCAAATCACAAAGGTCAATGCAACGGCACAAATTTTTTTCTGTAAGAAGATGAGGAGATATGTCGAGCTTTGAGATTAAACCTAGCCGTTTCGAATGATCATGAACGGTCGAATTCGATAAATTTAATCCTCAGCGATCTCACGAGTTGTTAGTTATTCGCCGGTTTGCATCAATTTATACCTTTATTGTGTCTTCATCAGCTTCAACCGGCCTTCCAGAACGTGGTGCATATTCGAGCTCAAAATTGCCGGATCGAAATTTTGCAAACCAGTTTTGGAACTGGCGCTCACTTAACACATCTTCTGCATACCCATAGGAGAATTTTTTTCTTGCTTGAACAGCATATTTATCTTTTCTATAGTAAGAAGTAAAATATGCCGAAAATGCTGTTTTTCATTTTCCATATTTAAAAGGGTATCAACCAAAAACTACTGTGCAGAATCAATCGAATTTTTCACCAGTAAGCCTTGCTATGTCAGCTGTCAAAATGCATATGATTATGCGGCTTAAGTATGAAGTTGGTTGTGAAAAAATACATTAAGTCATCTGTTGGAAAAAAACGAAATTACTTTCCGAACAACCCAATACGTTGAAAACAACAACAAAATTTAAACGTTGATCGTGTCACAGTCACATCTATCTTAAAACCGCAAGCGTTTTTTACGAGCCAACGGATATAACAGCAGTAAAATATTGAAACATTTTACATTTTTTTGCGCATTGCAACGACACGCAACGCTAAGTCGTTCCATGCGTTTAATATGGTTTTACATCCCTGACGTAGTGGTCAAACACACATACATACAATACAATACAATATGTTTAAAGCGCGGGAAAATAAAAAGTCGTTGAAAAAAATCTTACGGGATGGTCCCGTTCAACAACGAGAATATTCGATTGGGAAGGGATCGCTATTATCATCTGATTTTATTGTGGGTATAAAAGGTAAACAATTTTGGATTTTTTTTTTTTAGAGTTGGTGAAAAATTATGAATATTGTCGGATCGGACAATAATAAGTAATATAAGTCATAAAATTTAATGACTTAAAATTATTAAAATTTTTTTTTGGTTTTGACCAATATCGTGTGATTATTAAAGTCCGTTTAGTATAGTTTTTTATTAAGTTTGTTCTATAAAGTTTTTGGTTTTCTGCTGAAAAGTGTCAGCATATCGTGTGTGAATTTTGAGTTTTAAAATATTAAAAGAAAAGAAAAATTTCTTATATTGGTGCTCATATTTGTTTTTTGAAAAAAATATGAAACTTTATAATATGGTGATAATTGTGTTATACCATTTCTTTTTGTTTGTTTAAATTTAAGTTTATAATTTTGGAATCATAAAAATATTCCAGAAACAATTAAAAATTGAATGAATTTTACGGTTAATAATCATAAGTTTGTAACTTTATATCTATTTCATTTAAAAAAAATAATGTCGTAAATTTAGTGATTTTTTTTGTGTATAAAATCGAAACAAATACAGTTCAAAGAAAAAAAAAATGATAAACTGTTGAATTTGAGAACATACGATTAAGTGAATTTTTATTGTGCATAAGTTTCATTCGTTCTTTATTTAAATGAAACAAAATAATCATAAGTTCTAATTTAATTGCCTAAAACTTAAAATAAACTTTACGAATAATAAGAAACTTAAACAAAAATAACTAATAACAAAATTATAAATTGAAAGTGCAAAAAAAATTCAAACGGTTCCATCCGATAATAAACATTCCAATAATAAGCTGTTTTACATCCGAGTGAACTTATGTGCTCACCCTATATTGCATTATGTTATAAATCAGTGCAAATAACATTTTGAGTCATATAAAAATTTGGAACAATATGTATGTTGTAGAAATTGACCACATTTATGACTTAGTGAAAGATTCAAAACCTAATTAGTGAAAAATCGAAATAATGAGTGAATCTAAATAAAAACAATTTAACTCAAAGTTTTATTTAGACTTTTTAGTGAAAAAAAACACTCAAAAAAATAAAACAATTGAGTAATTACAGGAAGACAATAAATATACTGTAATATTGGCCGTGCCTACATAAACAAATTAAGATAAGATTTTTACTTTATATTTTTTTATTATATTATATTATATTATTATTATTATTATTATTTAAGTATCTAATTCTTCTTAATTTTAATACGATGAAGGTAAATAGTTAAATTTTCATTTTTAATTATCAATATTTAGCTATTCTATATTTGCTATTTTCCGTTCATCTTTATAGTATACATGACGTCATTAGGTTAAGTAAATTTATCTAAAAACCAAAATTTTATTCATTCATGCTTTCATTGTATTTTTTTTTATTATCTATCTGCTTTTGGTTATTCAATAAATTATGTTTAAAGAAAAGTAGCTTTCTTCTCACTCAAGTTTCAATAGAAGTTTCATATTTTTTATTTTTTGTTGGTTATTTTCTTTTCTTTCGTATTGAGTTCGCTAAAGTTTCGCTTTTCAGAATGAGAGGCTAAAAGCTAACGGATCAGGATGAATTGGTAGGTGTAGTCTCAGCATATTTTTGGTAAGTTGATCCTTTGCCTTGTACCTTTTCCTTTATTCATATTCCTTTCTTTTCATGTGACCTTCCCTAGCGGTCTATCAAGACTTACTTATGCTTTGGAAAACCCCACCCCTTTACCCTGAGCTTCTAGCCGGCTATAAAGTGACCGCTCCAAAGCCTCTGAGTAAGTAAATTTCTCGTAACAGCACTACCGTGTTGTTACAGCATGCTAAAATATTAGTTAAGTTTGGTAAGCCAAACTGGTTCTTCTCTAAAGGACTAAAATCTCACACGGTAATCCGGAAAATTACGCGCATCCTTGCTTATCTCTTGTCATCTCAATGAAACCTCCAACTCAACCCTACTAATTGCCCAACTGAACCCCATAACTTAAGCTAATACAACTCCAACTCAACCCCAACTGGAGAAAAATCTCAACCCTCTATTCAACTTCAATGGCCAAATCATTCCCGAAGTCACCTCTATGCGATAAACTACGTAAACTGATGCGTATATGAACTAGTATATAATCAACTTAATCTAACCTACAACTAACCCCTCAACTCGACCCCACGTTAATCTCATCGTTAACCAAACCAGTCACTCAACCCCAATTTGACCACCCAACTAAATCCTCAACTTAGCTCTAAACTCTACGTCCAACGCAATCTTAAAAGAAGCATATGTACTATATATAAAAAATTGGTCAACTTGTACCGAAAACTATCTATGTTGATTCAACTCTTTCTCGCTTTTATGAATGCCACTCTGTACATCCATTAATGACCGGTGCTCTCTCAATTTTCCCAAATTCTTGATCATAACCACTGCGTTTCTCTTAAAGAAGTTGTTTCCTCATGTACGCCATTACGTCAAGCTCAAGATACGGAATTTCATCGTTCAGTTCTATTTCGATCGTAAACTTAATTGTTTCCACTTGGTTGTTAATTAACTTGATGAATCGAAATGACTGGAACCAATTAGACCTATTTATATAGCAAAGAACATACTGCACTTTACAGTTTTTGAGATCCGACAGGCTGCCCATCTTATATTTACCCATACGTGCCTTCTGCATGGTAATGTCAGACATGACTAAAGGAAGTGAATAAACGTCTCTTCCTCATCCAGCCTTCTTGCATGTTCTCCGAAAAGGCAGTGTTCCGTGAGTTCTCCTACGGCCGTTCTTAATTCACGTCTCCGTAGGCAGATTAATGGTCTAGTGCACCCACCGCCTTGCATCGGGCCTGCAGTTCCCTATGATGTCCAAGTGATCAGGGATCCAAATTAATTGAATGTTGAAATTCATACTTATCTCATTAAGAGATCTGATTGCCGCCTGACTGTCCATTTATCACAGAATATTCCAACTTTCATTCCTTTCTCTGTTTTATTCGAATAAGTTACTTTGTCCAGAGCTGGCCACCACATACTTATCCCATATATGAGTACAGGTGTCACTACGGAGGTCTGAAGCCAGTTTATCTGATCCGGCTTCAGACCCCATCTTTTATTAGTGGCGTTCCTGCAAGAGCACATAGCTATAGTAGCTTCGTTTGCTTCCTCCAAACTGTTAGGCTCCCAACTGAGCTTACTATCCAAGATAATGCCCAAATGTCTAAGAGTGAGACTACCGGATTTTGTATTTCTTAGTGAAGAGAACTTGCTCTGTCTTGGATGGGTTAATTCCCAATACATTTGCCAGCCCGATGCGTAATCCTTTGTAAGCGCTTTCTGCATTACATCCACCATAAGGCCCAGGTATTTCCCGGAAACAGGTATCGCTACGTCGTCTGCGTAAGCGATAACTTCTATACCCTCTCTGTCTAGTTACAATAATAACACACTTACAGCAATCGGACAAACCTTTACTCCAGCAATCGGACAAACCGATTTATATGGTTTAAAATCTTTTAGTGCCCATAGGATCCGTTTCTTAGTTACAACATCATCTGTGCACACTGAAAGTATTTCCTGATTATTTCTGATGAAAGCTCCCTGGGAAGAGGGTCTCGAAAAAAGCTCCAAGGACTCTCCACTAGAAGCACGACCCTTCCGATTTAATCAAGGAACTAGGATTGGTTGTACTTTAGGATTTCGAAAAAAATTGGAAGTTTCGGAGACCTCTTCGATTTTGTCACGGTAGAGCCTCCAGGACCTCCATTGCGCTTTCCTTGTTGTCTTAGGGCCCTTGACGAGAAACATCCCTCCAAAAGTTCCCTATATTTGCTCCAGTTGGCTATTCAAGGGTTCCTGAAGGCTTTTCGGATAGCAGGGTGAACAATGAGGCTTTAGGTTATATATCAATGGCCAGGAAAGTTGTTTTCCTTACTCACCCTCCATTTCTTTACCATCTGAAAGATTAGTACTCAGTAAATAACCAAAAGTGGGTAATCTTTTTCGTTGATATCCATGCTTTCCCAAATAGTATGACGTTCGAGGAACCGATCCATGTAGCTTGAAACCAACCAAAATCTGCTGGTGCCTACCTCCAGGCTGACCGCAGTGGTGTAATGGAGAAAGTAGGAAAAGATTTAAATTATTTTTCCCAAAAATGCAAAATCTGATCTTCGCAGACTAACTAGAGGATACAATTGTATACCACTTGGTTCTTGGATTAATTAGGCCACAGATCCTAGTTTTGTCAATCCAAGTTTCTTGGATTAATGCTACTTCCTCATCCGAACTTGTTAGTCATAAACGTTTCACTTTTACTTACTTCCATATCATATTGGATCTCCCTCTACTCTCTCGTATACGTTGAGATTGATTGACCCGAATTCGAAGTCAATCACTCGCTTTGTTTTTGTTACAAGGGCAACGGACTCCTTATTAATTATCATAATCGATAACCTTGAGCCCCCTTTCGTTTCCTCCTGTTTAACGATCTCCACTTACTAGTTGAAAGATGGGAATTACTGGCCTGAATTATCTTCATGCCCTCATCAGGGTTAGCCAGTTCAGGGGCTCCGGATTTTCTCCTAGGTCCTTCAGGAAGACGAGGTTTAGTGCGTTGAAGACCAACCTCCATCTTTCCGACGTGGGACTCCCATCTTTTTGACCCTCTTCAATTATGGCTAGTATCAAACATGCACCGTCAAGATATCGCTGAATAGCTTTGTCTTGTTCTTCTTGGGGAGCACGGCATTACCTCGGTCAGCAACTTGGCACGCTTGCTGTCAACCACCTCTACCTTGTCTTGGGACCGATGTCTTTTAGACACTTAGTGCCCAAGGCACTGACACATTTTGCTCCTCAAAGAGCTGACTCTCGGAAGTCGCAGCGCACTTCTCCACCTTTCCCATTCTCCTGTGTAGCGTTTGTAGAATCCCGGGTTCGGCGCCGTAGAGTTATCCTCCTTCGCTTCACCAGAAGGATCACCAGTCGCCTAGCTCGAAGTACTTCCCAACAATTTGTCCGGCTTTAGAGAGTGTCGGTCCTCTTATTGTGTTTTGTAATCTCATCCATATTTGATTCCCATAAGTATCAGAGAAAGAAACTTCCACCTGTGCAGAGATCCGTATTGGCAGGTCAGGCTACGGTAAAGTAACCTAGACCCGGCTTACACCTAATTCACTTTTATCATCCGCTCGGTTGTTTAGATAATCACATTGACTGCATGTTCCCTCGATACAAAAAAATGGCCACATGAATTACTATGGGTTAGGTGGGATTCGATTTCGAATGTTTCGTGAAAAACTTTCTAAAATTGGAGGTCACGACGAGTTTGTCATTGAAATAGAAGGGCCCATATTGTTTTGGCACAACGTCTTATGAAAACCGTGTTATATTATTGGTATTGGTGCTTAAGATCTCAGGCTTTTCATCTCAATGAGTAAATTTGTTTGTTTCTAAGTTTCTAAATCCAATAAATAGTGTTTTGTAAATTTAGTATGGTCCTTTATCTCATTTTATGCTTGATTTGTACCTGTTACCTACCACAGACGATTAATGAATTTAATTTTCAGTTTTACTGTATTTGACTAGAATACAGTAGCACATTCTAAAAAATTTAGAAAGAGGAGATTTGTTCTGAATAACTCGTATGCAAAATATTTTCATAGTACAGTATTTCACAAAATACTCCAGCCACAAATTAAAATTTTACACCAAAACATACAACGAAACATTTCGCTTACCGCCATTTAATGGTCGAAATTTACTCTGAAGTTACTCAAGATCAGTTTACGAATCTGCCTAACCTATAAGGGCGGGAGTCGAACTGTATTAGCGAGAGTAATATGAATACACCTGGAATCTAATATTATATTGCTTTAGGAACAATGTTCAAGTTGACTTGTTATTGATAATTTTTGAATTTGTATTATTCAACAGACCTACCTTACATACACATACTATACATATAAGCTCGAACAAGTTAAATCGGCAGCAGTTCGGTCGAAAAGTAATTTAGCAGAATTTATCAGTGAATATTTTGGACGTTGCCGGTTGAATGAACTTTGCCATCCGTATATTACATATTTCTCTTGATTGTTTAACAGTTGATCGATGAGATCAAGAAGATCATAATAAACTACAAACCAATAATTGACATGCCCAGTGAAACGTTCTTTGAAGGCGAAGATGCGGGCTGTAGTTGATTGGTAAACGAATAATCAATAGAGCTGGACTGAAATATTCAAATTCGCGTGTTCGTGCAACAGCTTTGTGTCGTTTTCTATCGTGGCCTGTTTTTCCTTTAATTCAAATTCAATTTTGTTATGAAACCAGTAATACCCTGCACTAACTTATTAACTACAATATATTAAAGTACATATTTCTACACTGTGTGATTCTAAAAAAAACTGAACGTTTCCGGGTGATGTTGTATTTTTCGTAAATATTTTGGCAAAGTTTGCGATTTTTGCATAATCGACCAGAAGGGCAGAACCAATAATTTGATATGCCCAGTGATGCGTTCTTTGAAGGGCAAGATCCAGCTTTAATGGGCAGCGGTCTGCACTTTTCTTTGTTTCTACCGTTTTGTATATTTTTCCACTTATTCCACTAACCTTCAACAATTTTCAATTTAAAAGTTCATTTTGGGTACATTGCGCTTGAATAAACTTTTCAAGAAGTTAAAAGCTAAAATTTATGATAACATCAAATGTTATGTGTCAGCTACCCTTTACCCAATCAGAACATAACTTTGTTCGAAATAATCAACTGCCCCGAACATAAAAAACACAACTTTTTATATGAAAAAAAGTTATCCCTTCATATTTAATTTGTAAACCGTTTCACACTAACACATACATATACAATACATAAACAAAAATTCTTTGAAAAGTGTTTCTCAGAAGTCCTTCTTGCTTCGTTTGGTATTTACAGCCGAAGGGAATAAATTTGAAGACAAATTTAAGAAACGAAAAAGTCGAAAAATTGCAAGAAATTATTCATCAAAAGCAGTAGCAACAACAAATAAATAAATTAAAAGACTGAAACTTAACTGAATACTAATTAAGACATTGCACAAAGCATTTACAAATATTTTGCATAATAATTGACTTTTTCAGCTATACACAAAACGAACCAAGTTTTATAGAATCCCCTAAAGAAAATTACAAATTGTTTATTAAAATGTAATTATCGTAAAGATTGACCCACTTCTAACCCTATCTATTGTACATCTTTAATTAAACTTTTAAATTGAGCATAAATAAATAAAATTTACTTCTACCAATTTATAGGAATAACATTAAGTTTAATAAAAATGAAAATATGTATTTGTTACCCCAAAATGTATATTTCGATATATTATGTAAGATAATTTATCCTTTTTGTTGAACGAAAGTTTTATCATATATGTATGTATAGTAATTTGATATACTACATGTAGGACGTAGGTACCCCAAGTACATAGAAAAGTTTTATTTGTGTGTACATATTTCTATTTCAGTCTCTCACATCACACTCTCGTGAGACACGGATACATGCCCGTACATCTATTATTTCAGTACATACATATTATGTTTTATGAAAATAGCCTGAAAAAATGAAAATGTTTATGTTGGTTTTTATGAAGTTCACATAAATATTGTAATGTTTATTTATGCTTTGTATACACTAAATGTCAGTAGCGTTCATATACCCTTGAATTTTGTTCGTGGAAAATGAATAAACATGAGTTTGGTTTGTTTTTTCGATTTTCATTGAAAATTGGAAAATTATGGACTACATATCTGGTGAGATATTCATATTATGCTATTTAAGTGGGATGTGAGGAGCTGACGTTGCTCTTAAATTTATTATTCGTTCCTAACGTATTTCTTCGGAATAATGCGATATTCTGTAATAGAGGTTAAAATCCACTTGAGTCACCTTCTATCTTCGAAAAATATGAGGAAATTGTTTGCAACACTTGCGTAGAACAAAGTTAGTTCTGATTTATAAGCGACTAGATAACCCGGTAAACTTCGTACCACCTAAAATTGATTGATTGTAACCCTTCATAAGTGATTATGAATCCCAATTAATTTTTCAACTCCAATTCATTGAGATCGGTAATATTGGCCGCACTGTGTACGGTTTAAGTTTCGTTTGGTGATTAAATGAAACTCGTCCGTAATCTAAATGAATTCAATGTCTTTTATTTATATGGAAAAGAAATGTAAAACACGGAAACTCATCGATGGGCATCGCGAAGGCCAGACGTATGGGGAATTGCAGCCTTCAAAAGCTTTCACAGCCAGTCTCGTTTCTTTGCACAGTTGGGGTTGATTGTTGTTACGCAACATGATGATGACTAAGCCTACTTTCAATTACAAATTGTGAAGTGGTAATCCGGGCAATTTCAGCGAATTCAAGAATCCTGTGGGATAGTTGACTACTTCATTCTGGTAGAAAACTGTGTCAACAAATTTGAAGGGAAACAATTGTCCCGGAATGAAATTTTGAATGGTCGCGTTGAGATCATCAACTTCTTTGGTTTGCGCCACCAATATGACTCGTTCGCTCAGCCAATTATTTTTTTTTGAAGTTTTGCGCTATGTTCGGAAAAATAAGTCGAATGAGATATGCCTTCGATTCGGTCAACTGGCAGAAATCAGTGGGCAATGTGATGAATTCGATATGTCTAACAATTGCTTTGAAAACACATTTGCAGTTCAATCTTGTTGCAAGAATAGTCGCATGTTAGTCGTCAATCGGAGGATCTTCACATGCCACAAATTTGATGATTTCCAGCACGCGTTTAGTCAAAGCAACCTTGATTATACAAGCCATAATCTAAAAAACGAAGCTTTTATAAGGGAATTAGAAACGAGGAAAAAACCAAACTTCCCATAGTAAAACACATAAAACATATGGGAAATCACTTTTTTTCCTAAGACAAATTTGTAAATGAAAACATTGCAAATTCTTAATTATGATTTCTGAAATATTTTCATAAATGTTTGAATTTCATCTTATATAAATGTCGTTTAAGTAAATCGTTTTCATTTTCTTGTAATAATTGATTTATTTAAACCAAAATATAAAAAAAGTTCATAACAACAGCATTCTGGTCAAATTAAAAAGAAAAGCTTACTAGAAATCGGGTGCATTAAGTCAATATACATAGATGGCAGTGGGCAGTAAACATTTTGAAAAATCGTACGAAAAATTGCCACCTGGGGAAATTTGAGTTCAAAAATTGTAGGAAAAGCAAAACAAATTCGCAAAATATTAAGAACGTGTCATAATTTTGTGATTAAATACTTTTTTTTCGTATTTTTCTGTATAAATCTGAGACATCTAACGTACACTAGTAAAACTAAAGATAAATTTAGCAAGTATTATTTTAATTCGTCAGAGCCAACTTTGATATATTTTTCAAGCTGAATGTTCGAAAAATATATTTTAGAAATAATTTAATTTAAATATTTCTGCAGTTAACATTTACTTAATACCAATATACCCTTCTTGTATATTGCTGCTAAAGATATGTAGAACACTTTTGTATAAAAATTTTGTAACATTTTTGCTTTTTTCATTGCAAAACTTGAAGCTAAAAAACACCATTTTTACTATGAATTCCTATGGAAATCAGTGAAAAGTTATACCACTAAAAAAGCTTCTAAAAAATTCGTCATAATGATTATGGCTCTATACTCTAGAAGGCTCTGGTTTAGTTCGTCAGATGCAGTTGAACGTGGAATAACAGGAAGAGTTTGGCGAAAATCACCGGACAACAGAATCATAATTCGGAACATTTTTACGAATGATTTGCCCGATGCTTCGATGTTGTATTGTTGTTCTCTTTGTAATTCGTGGTTTAATGCACCGTGCATTGGACGATTAGGTGATATCATGATAAAATGCGAAAACACATATCTTCTAGCATGATCAATGACTCATTGGCATTCTGCTGTTATTTGCAATGTCGGATTTGAAGTTTGGCGACGCACACTATGTAAAACATCTTCAGACATGTCGTCCTTATATGGTATTTCACACACAAATCGTTCGGATTCGATGGGGAACATGTGGATATGATAATCGCAAACAATGTGCGAATTTGATGGTGATGAAGATATGACCGAATCTGTGAGCGTATTGTTCGTCATAGCCTGTGATGGTGTCGGCAATCAGGCCTCTCGAGTATCGCTTGGGACACTTGTCATCGATCATACTAGGTGAGTCGTCGTTGAAAATTCCGCAAGATCCCTGGATCATATTCTAAGGCACCATTGCATGCAATTTTGGATCAACAGCTTCATCCGGGATTTCGGCTGAAATGATGGAATCGATTTCACCCGGTCTGATTTTGTCAACGAACCAAACCAAAATGTGCGCATGAGGCAGACCATGTTTTTACCATTCAACGGAGTACATCCAACAACGAACTTGGCCATACACACGGTGCTTTATGATGAAATCCATCAGAGATTTTAAGATTTCGGTCCATTGAGGGTTACAGGTGAATGTCATGAATAGGGTTGGCCAGTCATATTGTCTAACATACGACATCTTATCTTTTGCGTACTCGTACACATGGCGAGGGCTTGAGATCGGAGCTGATTTTTTGAGTTCAGTCTCAATTTTGACGTACATGTCAACCGCGAACTGATGGAAAAGACGGTGACACTTCAAAATGTGCGTTTCTTCACCTTCACGGATCATAAGTCTGTATGAATAAAAATTTATAGCACTGACCTTTTTATTGGTTTCGGCACCTGCAATCCCAATCGACATACGGTTCGATGCAAATCAGCGAATGAATTATTGAAATTGTTACATTTAACTGTTAATGGATTAAGCATTTTGATCTTGAAATGGTATCCATTCCCGCCCTTCTTAGATCAATGGATATTATAACGCATCCGCTAGTGGTAACAGTTCTGCTACGAAATGATATATTTTGAATTTTCCCTTGAATCTGCAATGGTGATGTGAAAGTGACTATGTCTTCTGATGCGAAAGAGAATTGTGTTGTAATTGCCTTCAAAGTGGGTATGAAGTTGTCCCGCATAATAATAGTGGCGCCAAACGATGCCATTTGGAGGCAACTGTTGTATTTTTGGATGTTGGCCAGGAAATGAGTAGAATCACTTCCTATTTCAGATACCAATAAGCGTAAAGGCTTTGGTGGCGGGACCAATTGTGGCAATTTCATTTCCCCACCTGCGCAACACAATCCAGGAGTTTCGCCGCTGAATTTCAACGTCTTACAATGTGGGCCAACGACTGACATTTCTCCAATCTATCCGCACTGTAATCGATTTCCGAATCGTAATTGAATGCCGATCGTTCCAGGCTTATAGGAGCACCGCATCGGCGCAATCGGTCATATATGCATTGTGTTGTGCTCGCTGGCATTGTGTTTGATGTACACGAACTTGTTGCATTCTGAATCTATTCGCTTGTCGCTCGTCTTTGTAGATCGAAATACAATCACAAATAATAATAAGGCATCGGAGACAATGTGAAACTGATTTTGATGTGGAGGTTTGTTGTTTAATTAAAAAAAAAAATAATTAGCTGATTATTATGTTCCAAATACAACAAATGTGTCACGTATTGAGCTGAAATTTTCACCACGAACAAAATTCACCACGTTTGTTACTCTCGTATGGATCAATCTGAATTTCATAGAGCGCCGAGTAAGAGTAAAACTTAATACAAAATAAAACCGTCATATAGAGCATCCACAATGAAACAAATTTTTACCTACAAGGTATGTGTGATTTTCCAACATAACGAACAAAAATGTTTGCTCGTTATATTGGAAATTCGTACGAACCTGTAAGTAAAAAGTGTTTTAATTGTGAATGCTCTGGTAGTACACTGGGATGATGTTATCATAGCGTCAAAAATTGAAAGAAAAAGGCACCAGGACATGTTCTCATTACTGGAAAAATGATAAGGAAATTGCCAGACAAATGCATAAAACTAATAACATTCATATTCAACGCAATCATGCGAACCACTCATATTCTTCAAAAATGCAAAATATCTTTGATCACAATGTTCCATATGCCAGGAAAAAATTAAACGCAGATCTCATCATATAGTCCAATAAGCATGCGGCTCACAATCTCAAAGCTATTTGAAAAAATGCTACTAACAAAATTGAAACCAATATTAAAAGAGCGGCGCGTTATTCCAGACCATCAATTTGGGTTCCGAAACCAACATGGTACAACAGAGCCAAAACACAGCATTGTAAATGCATTCAAAATCACCTTCGATGAAAATAAATATTGTTCTGCTGCTTTCTAGGATATAGCACAAGCCTTTGATAAAGTTGGGTACGATGGACTAATATACAAAAATAAAGAGATTCTAATTCTACCGAAGAAATTTCACTCAGTTCTGGGAAACTATCTTCTTCAAAGACAGTACATGGTCAAGCAAAATAGCGCAACCACTTGCTTAAATGATATTAATGCAGGTGTCCCGCAAGGTAGCGTTCTAGGCCCAATATTATACTCGTTGTACACAGCCGACTTACCTGTAACCAACAAAGTATTAATATCAACATTTGCTGATGATACGGCCATTCTGGCTTCTCACAATAATCCTGAAATCGCCTCAAAGGAGTTACAGAATCATTTTTACAAAATCGCGGACTGTATGGCGAATAAAAGTGAACAAAAATAAATAAACTCACGTCACATTCATGCTGAACAAACGAACCTACCCACCAGTGAAATTAAACGATACAAATATTCCTCAACAAACGAAGGTTAAATTCTTAAGTTTGCACCTGGATAGAAGGTTAACGTGGAAAAACTATATTGAAACAAAGCGCAACCAAATAAAAATTACATTTTCCAAAATGTGTTGGCTGATGGGAAGAAAATCTCAGTTGCCATTATCCAATAGTTTTACTGTACAAAGCGATAATCAAACCCATATGAACATTATGGTATACAGTTATGGGGATCCACCAGCGCTTCAAACAGAGAACTCCTGCAACGAATTCAAGCGAAAATACTTCGCAGTATTACCACTGCGAAAAATTGATATGTACATATATGAAATCGAATATGGAGAATTCGAATTTTAAATAATATTGTATGTACAAGGGCACAACTCGACTTTTGCCCCTTTGATTTGTGACCACAATATAAAGTGTAATCTAAACTAATTAAATTGTGAGCACTAACAATAAGTATGTATATTAACATTGGTTAAGACTTAAAATATGTAATCATTTTAGCTTAAGATTTGATTATTTCTTGTGAGTGTCTTATGTAGAAAGATTCAAGAATAACCCATTGGCATCATTTAAAAGCAAAACAAATAAAAAACAAAAAAATCGACTCAACGAGAATGTAATAACGCTAAAATAAAATTGAGCGATTTTTGGAAAAAAAGACTGGAAAGGGCTTAGTGAGCTCAATAATTGTTAATATGGCGGCTAAAAGAATCAACTTCCGGCAGAAACGAGTTATTCAAGAAAATATAAAAAATGATTTTATCTTTACGCTCGTTAAAACATTTAAAGAGTCAAATTTGTGCTTCCTTGTTTAATAGAATTAGTTAAAGGTGTAGCGGTTCATCCAATTCACCACTACAACATATTATTCTCAACTACAATATGTTTCTATAGTCTCCGCAGTTTCCATGATGAATACGTATTGGGTTTCTTACTCACGTGAGTCACATCCAAAACTCCAAATACGCAAAAAACACGAAACCAAAATACATGAATGACGTGTCGAACACAAAACAAAATAATTTTGACGTAGAACTACGTCTACATTAGCGAGGTACAATAATAAGTTGCATATAACTTTGTGAGACTGCATTTGAAACTGCATGTTTTGTGACTTGCCATGTCGTTCATAGCAGACACTTAAGACAAAAATCTTAATTATTTTTAACTTTAAAAGTAAAACCGCTAGGAACTTGAGTTTATGCATGTGAAAATATGCTATCTATAACAGCTCATAACCACAAAAATCGTGACGAAAAATATCCAGGTTCAAGAATTATCGTACATCAAAGTTTGAGCAAATATGAAACCTTTACAAATGCTTAAAACCCTACAACAGTTAAACATTTTGTTATATTATTTGTCATTTCGTGCGTGGCATACTAGAATGTATTTCTAGTTTTTGTAATACATAATAAAAACTGCCGAAAACAAGTGATGTGCTGAATTATTTAGAATTATGTATGTATTTAATTTAAAACAAAATTTTGACAGTTTTTGAGTTAGTGAATTTTGTTTCAACACAGCACTGCATAAATAAAATTTATTTGTTTTTTTTATATTTGAAATATAGTAGCTATGTACATAAGTACAAATCATTCATTTTAATATAACCCTGTCTACATTTGTTTAAATTAATCGGATAAATAATTTGCATACGTTTTTGTAAAATTAACCAGATTAATCGACATTTTTATGAACCCGAAAAGACGTTTGACTCATGCCGACCATTGCAAACGCTATCACGTTGCCAAACGATCGCGTATAAATAAGGCCGATGCCAAACCCCTCGTCACAATCAGCCCATTGCGACTACCTCTAGTGCACAAGTCGATGGCGCGGAGGAGCCCGATTACGTAAAGCCAACAACTTATGTGAATTTTTATAAAAAAGCAACCAATACAATATAGGTATAAGTTGCATATAAGTAACATTAACAACATCCATTGCGTATTTTTTGGTGTTCATGAACTTATCAAGACAAGGTTACGTAGTTCTATACGTTTTTGGTTTCGATTTGTAATTCGAGGTCTGCTTATTTTTTTTTAATTTTATTACGTCTCGCCTTTGATTTTCAACTGACAACACAAAAACTAAATTGATGTTGTGCGCTTACAAAATTGTGGTGTAAAAACGAAAGTGTATTATTTCCTAAGACATTTCTAAATTTTAAAAATATTTTAATGTACATATAAACTAATCAGTTAATTGTAAAGTATAACGGTTTCAAGTCAGATTGAATATAAATCAGAGATAATAACGGAAAATGAAACGGAAATAAATCTAGCGACATAATGTAGACCGTAGTCCATTCTTGGCTCATACAAATACTAGAGATGTTTCCCTAAATCTGAGAGGGTTAGTTAAATACGACGAAAATTGCGCCAAATTTAAATTGAACGGCTAACAATTAAAATGTGAATTTACTAAACGATCTTCGGTACCTTATTCGGAAATAAAGCTATGATATAAATATTTGGGATGTTCTCTTGGAGCTAAGAGGGTTAGATATTACAAAATTACTTCACGTTTAAATTGAACGGCTAACGTTTCATATTTTAATTTTCTAAACCTGTACCTTGTAAAATGTTCAGTAAGATGAATCAAAACCACATATTTTACAGAATCTCCGGAATCAAGAAAATATCATAAAAATAAGGCTGTCGTATATTTCTAAGTATATATGTAGATGGATTCCATTTCAAACGGTGTGTGCGCATTTATATTCCAAGCATTTTAAAACATAAATCCAGCAATAAAAATATTATTTGATGTGTAAAGAAATAAAAAAAATGCAAATACAACAACAACAAAAACACCGCCAACATTTATTTTATTCATTATTTTTATTTCTTATTTTTGTCTTAAACTTACAAAAAAAAAACAAACAATTCAAGATTTCTGTCTATATACGATACGATACACCTACGGTTCTTGTGATATTACTTTAGCTCTACAAAAGTTTTTTTTTTTTAATTTTTTTATTAAGATAAATTTTTGATGTGGCTTGTTTTTACTTTTTTATAAGTAGACGAGAATAATAACAACAATTAATAACGACTTGTACTCAATTATACACACTTCTTATAAATTTCCATTTCAATTTCACTCTGTGTTGTCTCGGCGCTGGAAGGAAATGAAATTTTTTGTTTTTTTATAAATTAAACAATTAATTAAAAACCACTTTAAATTCTCTTGTTGTTGGGTAATGAAAATGCGTAACGAAAATTTTATTAAATTTCCTTTCGTCTCAAGTTACTTTCGTAAATACGTAACATACATACATTAATAATTGTTCTTTATATCAGATTGCTCTTAATATTCGTATTTTTATTTTGGAAATGTATGGTACGTGTACGTCTCTGTATATAGAAATAGTCAACATAACAGTGTTGATCACCTGTTTTTTACCCTTTTGCTTCGAATCACAAATGTGAGATCATATTTATTGTTATTACCTGCACGCTATTCGGTGTTAACCCGTTAAGACGTTAGCTAAATTAGTTATACGCAGGCAGACATAATAAAATTGTTTTATGTAAACTTTACAATAAAAATAAAACATTAATTCGAATGTATGTAGGTTGAACTAACAGAAAAAAAAAATTATTACATTATTGTATTGAGCAATTGTTGTAGATGCTGTACTAAAAACAATAACAACAAATAATTTTAGCCCCCGTTTGCGGTGTACGTCGTCTCTCGTATTTGTCGTTTTGCGGAAATTGCCTTACCTATACAGTATACACGAATAATGAATTCATCTGCCATGTACTTTTGTAGAATTTTGTGGAATTTTAATATTCATCTTCACTTTATTAGCAAAAAATGTTTGTCATTTTATTTTATGGAAATTTAATAGACGCCAACCGCTTTTATCTTCTAATTATTTGTAATGGTTTTGTAGAATTTTGTTGACATTAATTAGCAACGAATTTGAGAATAATTTAGGTAAATAAATTTGTTGGTATATTTCTAACTCTCGCCATACACTAATTCGTGGTGTTGTTGAGTTATTATGATGTCTTCAAGTGGAAACTGCCATGCTATATTGTTGAGAAATTATTCAACCTAATTGGCGTACGTGAAATTTGTCCCAAGTTGCTTTTTGTTTTCCGTAGAATGTTCTAAGTTTTTTATTATTAGTTTAAAAGTCTCGTTATTACGCATTAATTTAATTCTTATTGAGTTACATAATAAAAATCATGTCTAAGTGATTTTAAAATTTTCTTGAGAAAATCCTAGGAAACAGCCAACCAAACGGCTGTGTACTAGGTTGTCAAAAGGTCCTGGATATTTGAGAACTATTTCACTTTTGGAAAAAGTGGGGATTAGGGTGTTTTAAGAATCTTGTTTGACATAATCTCATATAATATCAACTCTGATTTTACTACACAATTTTCTACTTCCAAAAAAGGGAAAACGACCCCTCTTGGTTTTAAAAATAAATATGTAAATGTCACGATTCCAGGTTATAAAATAAATAAAATTAAGTCAAGCTTCTATGAGATACACCTTACGAATACATACCGCTCAATCATATGATAAAAGAACGTGTTAGGAATTTTCTCGTTCTAGGAAAGACCGATACGTAAATTTTAGAGTAAGGCAAATTAGAGCAAATTAATTGATAATCTCCGATAACCACCTTAGAATTTAATGGTTTTAAATCTCGGATGATCCCGATCTAATATTTTTAGCTACGATCGTTGAAAATAAGATCGTGCTGATTCTGAAGGGAATTAACATTTCTTATATGCGAAAGTATATGCTGTATATCTATCAGTTATCACTAATCTTATTCAAGTTCTTGGTATAACCATTTCGCCCATTTAAAATTAATACCGTAACCTTCAGCTGCTTGACACATCACGTATTTTTACTTTATATAGGTTTGTACGATAAACCATCATCCATTTGCTGGGGTAGCACGAAATTATTATCTTCTATTATGTAAATATGCTAAATTTACATGGAATGCCCTTAGTTACACAAAAGTCAATTAAATCGGGATTTTTCTTTTCATCCGTGGGCTAGTAAGTTGGGTTACGAACAGATAAATAATCCAGAGACTGTTCCTCTATAGTTTCATTAAGTTGTTTGCCTTTCGGCGATGCTAATCTGGATCCCCAATGAGTGATATTAGGCATCGTAATCACCCCCCGCAATAAATTTATTACCCAGCTGGCTGAAATAATCCAAGAACTGCAGTTTTTTATAGCATATTTTGGAACCACTCTTACACCCGATATGACACAGTTTCCAGACCGCTAAAGATGCTCGTTGATTGTATATGCTCTGTCTCATATTTGGTAAGTTCATAGTGTCTTAGTCTTCTTTTAATCAATAAAGCAGTGTCTCCATATGCTTTCCCATCTGGGTACTTAGTGTCATAAATAAAGTAGCCATTAATTTTGAAATAGATATTTTTGGTGAAGCGTGTTTCAGATATTAACATTATGTCAATATTGTGCTCAGTGAGGAATGCTTGTACCTCCGCTTTGCTAGGCCATTTGCATTCCATATGGCTATTTTGATGATGGTCATTTTTACGACTATATTACGGCTATCTGCGTCAGCGTGTTCATATTCTGCATCATTAGATCCATGGTTCTCTCCATCATCGCCATGAAGCTTTGCATCATATAAGTCAATTTGTTTAAAGCTCTTGAGATGTTTACTTCTTCACTTGCTTGCACTTTAGGAGCGGTACCTTTAAGAACACTTGCTTATGAAACCCCTTGATGCACGCTACCGTTGACAGTTCCGTACTGGTTTCCATTTCGGGCGTTTGCGTTTACTATTTCTGGACATGCTTCTTTTCTAGCTGGAGAATGAAGATTAAGCATTCGTTGCTCTGCTCGCTGCTTTGGATTGATTCTCCTTTTCAAGTGTAGATAAATTAGACACCCTCTATAATTAGCTTTGTGATTTCCATCACAGTTGCTGCATTTCCTCACTGATGCTTCCTTTTTGGCTTTATTGTAAACCTTAGAGTTATGGAGTTCACCACATATAACACAAACATCGTTCAAAGTGCAATATGCTCTAGTGTGTCCATATTCTAGGCACTTAACACATTGTACCGGCACATTTGTTTTCCTGGGTTCCTCGATTGTAATCCTTCTGTGCAGAATATATTTTGTTTGCCTTTGATCTTTTTATTGTCTGGTTGAAATTTCAGACTGAACAATGGCTAAGGCGCCTTCTCATGATTAATAATATATTTTTCTTTTTTTTTTTTACATTTTTTTTAATTGGGTGCAGAGCGGACTTATTAACGGTCCTAGCTCCTTGTAACTGTCAGAGCTTCTGCATCCAATGCGCGATCCTGTAAGTAAAGATTAATAGCTACCTTAAATTTATTCATTTCGTATTCACTCGGAAATTTGAAGTGTATTAGCGAATTCCACTTTTTTGATGTTCTGTATAAAAATTCGCGCTTGATTTCTTCAGTTCGAGGTTTCGAGAGCTTCACCGTAAACCTATGTGCATTGGTTGTTCCTCTTGTTACTCTTGTTGTTGTAACGAATGGTGGTATTTTCTCCGATAGTTCTGCAGAACATTTACCATGCAAGCATCTGTAGAAGACGCAGAGTTCTGCAACATCTCTGCGATGCTGTAAGCTATCTAATTGCTGAGTAAGTCTGGGATTCCGTATAATAAATTGGTAATAGATTTGCATTGGAAGCCTTTCTCAGCCAGGGTAGCTTGTATTTCGTTTGCTTTCACGTTACTCTCAATTCCTTTCCGCATAACAACCAATCCTTTTTGGCTGTTTAGTTGGTACATGTAGTAATGTTTACCAACTTGATCAAAATGCTCTGTAAGCATCAATATTGAGCGGTTTAATTTTTGTTTCTTTTATATCTCCTCTTTTGATACCGGAAATATAAAATGCACCTTCCGTAATAAACTCGATCGTTTCTGCAAGTTCTCTATTTGATTCTTCCCTTAAATAGATTAGTGGCGGATTTGGGCTGGCCTTTTCTTGAGGCAGAGGTAAGAACATGACGGTTTCACTTATTTTTCACATCAGAATATTTTTTTAAAGCAAAAAAATGTAAACTGCTGATTTAACTTTTCACACAATTAATAAGTAAATTATTTTAAATGTTTATTCGGTGGTAGTAAAATTGCAACTGAATTCGAAATTGAAAAGTGTTTATCTTATTTTTTAAATGATGGGTGAAATGCATTTAGGAGACCTCGAATGTTTTGTTAATTTAGCAAAAACCGATAATACCAACTACCACGTTCTCGGTGTTTAAATTCCATTTATAACGAATTGTCATATGCGATTAGGGCATCCAATTTTAGGCCAAAAAACAATTCCAGAATTTTCGAATTCTAATAATTCGAATTGTTTTTTAATAATCTATGATTAAAAATTAAAAATCAAAATTTTACAAAAAACATCGAATTTCTTTAATTTCGTTTAAAATATTAGATACTTCTATAATTAATGCCCGCATGTGTGCACGATACTACATAAACCGGAGTTACAATTAGGATAAACACATTTTGTAGAATTAAAAAAAATTATAGAATTTATAAAGTTTATCGAATTTGCAGTAATTACAGTGTGTCACAGTCGTATTCGTAAAACAACATTAATAACTGAATTAGTAAAATAAAACGTATATTATTGTCAAATAAGTGTTAAATTTATTTTTAAATAAATAAACATAATTCAAAGGTCGTTTAAAATCAAGAATAAATAAAATTCATTTATTACAAATAAAAAAAAAATAATTAATTTCATTACTGATAATTAAAATCACAACACACTCATATTCGTAAATATTTACAGATATGCTACAAATCTGTTTATTGTCCAAATCAATATTTAGTTGGATACCCTTTATTTTTTTTTACATCTTCAAGCCGATTTGGTAATGACCGCACCAGTTTTTCGCACACCTTGAGTTCAATTTTGTACCATTCCCTTTCCAATACCTTCTTAAGCTCTTCTTTATTAGTAAATTCGTATTTTCTTATTCTAATTTCCAATTCATGCCATAAATTCTCTATAGGGTTTATATCTGGTGATTGTGGAGGTGTCTCAATGACTTTTGGGCAATTATAAAGCAACCACTGTCTAGCATCATAGGCCTTGTGCTTCAAGTCATTATCTTGGTAAAAGGCAAAATGGTCTTTTATACCCAAGCGTGCGGTGCTCTCTGGTAGATTTGGTCGCAATATGTTGATATATACGGTTTTATTCATGATACCCTCGATGAAATGAAGTTTGCCAACACCTGCCGCTGAGAAACAGCCCCATACCATTACAGAGCCACCTCCATATTTAACCGTTCGCTGCAAATTCTGTTTCTTCCGTTCTTCATTTGGTTTTCTCCATACCATTTTTCGGCCATCAGATCCGAAAACATTATATTTGCTTTCGTCCGTGAAAAGCACGTTTTTCCAGAAATCAAATGTACGGTTTCTGTATTCTTTGGCAAACTTTAGGCGCAGTTTTCGATTTTTTTCTGAAATCAACGGTTTTTTCCTAGCAACTCTACCATTGTATCCCGCGTTTCTAGTAGTTCCCCGAATTGTTTCGGCACTTACACTTTTGCCTAGTTCCGTTTCAACTTTCACTGCCATTGTTGTATTCGTGGATTCTTCCTAATTTCCCTCATAATATAACGATTGTCGAATTCGTTCAGTTTTTTCCTGTTTGTATTTCTCGGTGCATTTTTAATTCTGTTTTCTTCTTTATACCGCTTAATAATATACTGAATAGTAGAAATGCTTCGCTGAACAATTTCACTGATTTCTTTAAGTTTTTTACCCTCGTTATGATGAAAAATCACCAACTTTCTGAGTTCTAACGTCGTTTCATTTTTCTTGCGTCCCATTTTGCCAAAATTGTAAAAATTTAATTTGCTCCTTTACTAATTAACTTCTCAAGGGTTACTAAAACAATACATGATGAAACAAATAACAGAATAATACAAAATGACGAATGATTACGAACTATTACGATTAAAAGACGTAGTTTACGAATATGAAAGTGGGGTGATTTTTTCGATAACATCATAACGTGCCTTGTTTTGTGTAAATGTGTGAGTAAATTATTTGATGGATTGCATTTTGAATAAAGATAACAGTAAGGCATGATAACAAACAAAAACATTTTTATAAATAGTTTCAATTTTTGACTAAAAATGAAAATTAATTAAAAATTAAGTAATTACGAATACGACTGTGACACACTGTATATAAATTCTTTAAATTTAACAATTCTTTAAACGGTAAAAATTCTGTCAATCCTAAAAAATCAGTAAATTCTATAAATCCTATAAATACTGTAAATTTGATAAATTTAATAAATCCAATAAATTCCATAAATTTTATAAATTTTAATATGTCTATTAAAACTCTATAAATTTTTAAATTTTATAAATTATATCAATTCTACAAATTCTACAAAATTTATAAATTCTCTAAATTGTGTAGGTTCTTTGAGCTCTGTTAATTGTTTCAAGCGTGTCGGTTTTATAAATTCTAAAAACTGAAATTTTACTTGTTTTATAAACATAAAATTTCGATAAATCCTATAAACTTTAACAATTCAATAAATTTAAGGACTTAAACCTTTAAATTTTATAAGATTTATAAACTCTCTGAATAAAGTTTAAAAATTCAGTAAGTGCTTTAAATAAATTAAAGTCGATAAATTCTATACATTTTTCAAATTCTGCAAAGTCTGCATTTTGAATTTTCTTATGTTTGCATAAGTATTAGGGATTTAATTTTTTTAAATTTAACTATAAGTGGTTTACCGACAAAAGAATATACTAATATATCTTTATTGTTATCATTCATTTAATTTTTTTTAAAAAATGGTCTTATACCGCTTTCAAAATAAACGGTCCATATGTTTATGAGCTCTATCAATTCTATAAATTATACTCCACAAAATCTATAAATTTTATAAATTCTTTAAATTTTATGGATCCTTTCGATTCTATAAATTGTTTCAAATCTGTCAGTTTTATAAATTCTACAAACCCAAATTTTCCTTATTCTAAAAATTCCATAGTTTGTATAAATTTTGTAAATTTAATAAATTCTATGAATAATTCTATAAATTCTATGGATAAAGTTTTAAAATTCGGTAAGTTCTTTAAGTTCAAATCAAATATAATAAATTCTTTAGTTCTTATACTGTAAATTCGAAAAATTCTATAAATCTTAAAAGCTCAATAAATTCTTTAAATTTTATAAGTTCTACAAAGACGGTATTTATTATAAATTTTAATATTCTTATAAAACCTATAAATTCTTTAAATATGAAGGATATCATAAACTCCTTCAATTCTATAAATTATATAAACTCCAAAAATTCTATAAATCGTAAAAATTCTTGAAATTTTATAGATTCAATGGTAAGTTGACCTACTACCACAGAATATAATATAAACAGAACAATATCTTCTATAGCGCTTTATGCTGTGTTTATGACATAGGAACATAGGAAGATAGGGAGTGTGATACGACCAACCAAATTATTTAAAATTTCACCAGCCCCGCCTACTAGCCTACTTTGATCAAAAGTAAGAAATTTTTCAACTAGAGCATGGAAGTAATAGGCGGGGCTTGTGATATTTTAAATAATTTGGTTGGTCGTGTCACACTCCCAATCTTCCAATGTTCCTATGTCATAAACTCAGCATTATGCTGTGTTTATGACATAGAAACATAGGAAGATAGGGAGTGTGACACGACCAACCAAATTATTTAAAATGTAACCAGCCCCGCCTACTAGCCTACTTTGATCAAAAGTAAGAAATTTTTCAACTAGAGCATGGAAGTAATAGGCGGGGCTTGTGATATTTTAAATAATTTGATTGGTCGTGTCACACTCCCTATCTTCCAATGTTCCTATGTTCTTATGTCATAAACTCAGCATTAGTCCTAAGCTGGTGAACAAATATTTTCGTTATTGTTTTTTTCGACTGATTTTGATTTAGAAAAGATAGAAAAATCATTTTATATGCAATCAATGAAACAAAAAAAAATTACAAAAATTTGTGTACCCACCTCTTTCTATTGATAAATAAAAATCAGAACAATTTTAAAACGAAAGAGAAACCTTTACACTTTATAATGTTCGTAAAAGAGATAGTCATTTGTGAATAATTTTTGATTTTGGTCTAGTTAGCTTTGCGAAATTTTAAAATCAAATCAACAAATAGACAAAGGACCAATACAAATAAATTAGAAATGCTACACAAACTCATACACAACCTTATGGGAGTTGCAAGTTTTCATTTTGTTATTTCTTTGATATGATTTTAAAGTTTCGCAAAGCTAACTAGACCAAAATCAAAAATTGTTTACGAATGTCTATCTCTTTTAAGCACATTATAAAGTGTAAAGATTTCTCTTTCGTTTTACAATTGTTCTGATTTTTATTTATCAATAGAAAGAGGTGGGTACAAACATTTTTGTAATTGTTTTTTGTTTCATTGATTGCATATAAAATGATTTTTCTATCTTTTCTAAATCAAAATCAGTCGAAAAAAACAATAACGTTGTTCGCCAGCTTAGGACTAAAGCGACTACTACTTTGAAAATTCTATAATTTCTATAAATTCAATAAATTCGATAAATTCTACAAATTTTAGTATTTATAAATTTTTTTTAATTTTTATAAATTTTATAAATTCAATACATTCTTTGAATTCAATAAATGGGATAAATTCTATTGTATAATTCCTACAAATTCTATTAACTTTATGAATGCTACAAAGCCTAAAAATTCAGTAGGTTAGGTTAGTTGAAGTTGCATAGAATTATTCCCCTTCACCCTTACTGGTACTTTTTAAAGCTACTTAGATAGCACAGAACATCTCACACTTTACTGTTTTCGAGATCCGACGGGTTGTCCATCCTGAACTTACCTAAGTTTGTCTTCTGCGGGCTAATGCCGGACATGAGCCAAGGAAACGAATCAAAGTCCCTTCCTCCTCTCGTTCTTAATTCACGAGAGCTTAATGTTTTAAGTCTAATTTAAACCAGACTTGAATTGCTTCACTACAAGTGAGACTGTCAGCCCACTTATCCAGCTTAAGCGCTCTGATAAGACCTCCAGACTTCCTCTTTCCAGTTGCGGCTGGTGTCCTAGAAATTTTATAAATTCAATAAATTTTACAAATTTTTTTAAATTCCTTAAATTTTTTAGATTCTATAAGTTCTATAAATTGTTTTAATTGAGAGAGTTCTATAAATTATACTATGTAACTTAAATTGTTTTTCATTTTTATTTTTATTTTTTTCTAAAATTCCCTAATTTTTATAAATACCATATTATAAATTTTATAAATTCTTTAAATTCTCAAAATTTTATACTTTACTAAGAAACAACACAATACGTACTTATTTGGCATATTTTAGAGACCAAAAAAATTAATGAACAAGGTAATTTTCAGGGACGAGCATTTATTGTTTCCCAATCCCTTTATGAAATACTCTAAAAGTCGAAAAGTCACCTCTCTATTTTGTGATTGATTACTTTTTAACAGTCTCTGAAATATTACGTTAACATTTTTGTTAAAATTGAAGAACCTTTTTGTTTTTAGCCTGACTTTGAATTTTCAAATTATTAGAGTATTTATTCCTTAAACTAACCACCTTCATAGATTGACCAACATTTCTGGGTCTCTTGAATAGTGACTGACTTTAAAGAAGTTCCCTGTATGTATATAGTTTTTTTATTTCAATTAGGAACTATAATTAGTGTGAATAATAGAAATTGATCAATTCCGGTATTAGTGTTTTCAGTTTTGAAATAATCGAAACTAAAATATGGGCCGGTATTCCGGGATGCCCTATATACGATACGAGTAAACGTGAATTTCTAAATAGTTTGTTAAATTTTGAAATAATAATTTAGTATTTCTACTCAAATCTTAAAGTTTATTGAAATTTTATATTATCTAAATAAATTTGCAAAATATTTTGAATAATTCTTGGAATAAAAATTATAATAAATTTAAAGAGGTTCTAAATCGAAATGACCGTTTTATTTGACCCATGTAAATAGTTATTTATTTTTTTAATTTTATTTATTTATTTATCAATATATGACATTATTGTTTTAATTATTTAAATAAAAGTGAAAGTTGTTTATGTTTTAATCTAAATACTAATGTTATCTTTGATGAATATATTCAATAAATTTAGAAAATTATCGTACTTCAATTCTCGTAATTCACCTAAAGTATAGAAATTACTTAATGAATTATACAGCTTAACTCCATTATACCCTAATGATCTATGTCAAAAAGATTTACTGTACAGCGGTAATCGAAAATGAATATTTCTCGTATTATAGCTGTGAACTTCTCTTAGTTCAAATCATTGAATCTAAATAACTTGGAAGGTCTCCGTTTTCTGTTTACTCCATTTAACTTTTTAAGCAAAATTTTTCTATCGATTGTTTCAAAAGCGCCTTTGAAATCAAGGAAAACGAAAACCCTCAATTTATTATCATTTATTTCTCACGTCCCATTATCTAACATTAGGTTTAATGCTGTTTCGCATGAGTGCAGCTCTCGAAATCCAGATTGTTGGTCGACTAGTATATTATTTTTGTTAATGTGGTTAATTAATTGATTTTTAATTACCCGTTCCAATATAGCTTCATACGGTGGCAACATATTGACTGGGCGTACTTTTTTTGGTGTCGACGGTTTAATAGTTTTCGGAATTTTATTTATTTTTATATACAAACTATTCTACAGTAAAAAACCCTAACGAATACAAACATAAAAACTTAGAAAATCACGAAATATTTTAGAAAATAAATCACACTTACGAATTGCAACACGGAAAATCTCTCTTGACCTCGAAAAACCGGGAAAAGTTAATATTCATTAAATATTCTAGACATAGCAGCACGTCGATTGGGTACTTTGGGTACGATTTGGGTACTTAAGCTTGATTTAAACTTTGATTAATTACTTCTGTGAAATTTGAAGAGAATATTTGATTTTTCATCGCATCCAACATGACAGTTTGATTTATACCATCTATTCCAGCAATTGAATTCATACTACTTATAATTTTGACTAAATCTTGATGAGTAATAACTTAAAAACAGAATTTTTGTACGCATTTATCCCAAACCGAAAAATTTGTAAATTCATTAATGGTATGTGGTAACCGGTACAAATCAACCATTAAATGAGATTTACACAACACTATTTATTGGAACAAGAAGCTTAGAAACAAACAAATTTCCCAAAGATATTATGACTTATGTATTACTAATTGAGATGAAAAGCCTCGCATCTTAAGCACCAATACCAATAATAATACGGTTTTCAAAAGACATTGTGTCAAAACAATATGGAGCACGCAGTCAAATTGAATTTTAACCAGTTGCAATTGAAAAAACAACTCTTGAATCTCATTTCCGTAGTGCATGTCGAATTTAAAGGAAAATCCGAGTTCTATCCTACTATATTCCAGAACTTTATCTAAAAATAATTTTAGGATCCTGTTTCCATCACTTAAGAAATAGCCAAATTTTGTCCTACTTGGCCACATTCTAGAATTTCACCTAAAAATCATCTAGGAATCCCATTTCCAACACAGTTCCATCTTACTTGGCCATATTCCAGAACTTTATCCAAAAATCATTTTAGAATCCCATTTCCATCGTATACCTATATCAAATTTCATCAAAATCGGTTAAGAAATAGCCAAGATTTATGCTACTTGGCCAAATTCCAGAATCTAATCTAAAAATCAGTTTAGCATTCCACATTTATTCATACTGACAAAACACACAACAATCCATTGAAATATATACATTCAGTAACATTCAAATGTATATTCCTGGCGTTCCCAGGTTCCCACAAACACAATAAAAACCCATTGTTAGTTTCATAAATTCGCTTTATTTTCATATAAACATGGTGGTGCAATTGTGCGTATCCAGCCGGATAAGGATTAACAAAATAATAAATAAACATACATCCCCTTTATTCACCGGTCATGATTAACTAAATTCCAGGTTAGCTCTAAATATGTAAACAAATGACCATTTTTTTTATGACGACACACAATTCTAGTATTAAAATAGACAATAAAATAATAAATAACAAGTTGTATAAATTACAACAAGTAAAAAACTGAAAAATAAAAATGCAGTTACTCGAAACAAAAATGTTTCATTGCTTTCTCTCTTTATTTATAAACACGTGGCGGAATTGTATGACATCACAAACACGTGACTCAAAAGAAAGGACTAACCGTACTTGAACCATGCTCACCAGTGTTCCACCGCAAAGGCGAAAATTTTTCTGAATAAATATTTTTTACCTCGCACAAAGAACAAAGCAAGTATATTGCGTAGGGGGTCACTGTATTGTTCGGAATATAATTTCTACACCCAAATAATTTGAATTTTTGTTTGTTCGACATGAGACGTCTCTATGAAATTTTATTTACATAGTTTATGATTTTATATTCCAGACCGTGTTGTAAGCCCGTGTTGTAGCGAGGTTAACAACTGATTAATAATGGTGGTAAAGAATATTCTGTCTTTGTTGTTTTGTTTTTTGTGGAATTTTATTGTAATTAAATATTCGTTTTGCGGTGTGAAAATTAATTTCCGTATACGCTTAAAGCATTTAATTTATTATATTATTTTATAACGGCATTCATCTACCTTAAAGATTGAAGAAGTCTTAAAATATGAAACAAATTCATGTTATCTACAATATTTATCACGCATATAATATTTCTGCTAATTAATTAAGATTTTTAATTACTAATTGTTTTGTGCAAATACTTTTCATCCGGAATATAAATATTCGTTGTTAATTGTTCCTTATAATAGATCAACTTTACCCATAAAGAAACAAAAATGCCCAAAAGGTAAAGGTAAGAAAATTAAAACCAAACAAGCGTGTAGGCCTTCTCAATTTTATATGCCCAGTAAATAATAATTTCTATTGTTCGGGTGATGTACAAAAATATATAAATGAATCTGGCGCGTGGCTTGTCGTTCGAAGTTACAACAATAAATAAACATCAATATTGACATTGTTTGGAAGCCGCTGTTGAGTTAATTAAATTTATTTACGTATTTGAGACGAAGAAATATTTTTTAAGCTTGCATGGAACATAAATTAATCAGCTTAAATATTTTTAAGTTTTAAGATCTTTTGTGTTACGCTTTTTATGTAAAATCAAAGGTATATCATTTTTAACAAAGAATTTTTTTTTTGTATTTCCAGGTAAGGAGTTTTCTGTTTTTTGGATAATTTTCGTAAGTATAAAATTTAAGAATGTGTTTTCGCTTCTTACAAAATACACATTTCACTAACTCATAAGATTTTCTATTGCCAAAACTTCTCATAGTTTTTGTTTAGAAGTCTTAAATTTTCTGGAAATAATTTGATCACCTTCCGAGCTGAACATACTCAATTGACAATTTAGAATCAATCCCTGTAACTTACTTTAATAATTTTCATGCAGCTAAGTGTTTTCATACCGGCTGCGTTGACTTTGGACTTTAAAAAATTTACGTTTTATTTGTAATAATTATCACTTAAAAATAATTTATTTTATAACAGTTTCAAAATATTCCTATAAAAGCAGCGTTAATCAAATAAAACTAAATTACATCCTTAAACGTTAGAAAACGAGTTTTCATTTTTAAATTCCAAAGTCAACGCAGCCGGTATGAAAAGCACTTAAAGCTGTAGAATGGAAATGTTCGAATGTAAAAATGAAACTTCTCATACCCTCGAATTTGTGCTATTCATTCTTATTAGCATGTTTCATTTAACTTCTTAATGAATGAATTTTTGACTGCGTGAAGCAGAAAATGTTTAATATAATCAATGTGTTGAAGGATTATTCTTCTTGAGTTGACTGTCGCACTCACAAAATAAAAAAAACAATGATTTACGCTTAAGATAATTGTAAAACTTTTTTATTACATTAAAAAATTATTCCACTTTATTTGAATTGACGTATAAGAAGAGAATACAAAAATATGAATCGTAAGAACCGAATTACATTGGAACGCCGGCCACCTTGGAACATCAATTTCAACTTATAAGCTTAAAATTTACATATACATATAAGTTTTACATATGTACATATACGCCTATATAACATACACGTAGGTATATGCATTTTTTTTATGGTTCAGTAGATTCAATGGGCAATGGAGAAATTCTAGTAATTGCCCCTTTGAATTCACCGTTTTGAGTTTTCACTGACACGACTCTAGCATACGTTAGCATACATATTCTTCTTCTCATAGTTCATCACATAGGAGGGATCCTCTTCGAGCAAAACTAATGATCCAATTTTAATATTTGCTTGTGGTGAATGCCACTTATGCCTTTGCTGAAGGTCGCTTAGTTATTCAGTTGACCATCTTTGCTAAAACTGTTGCAAGAAGTATTTAATTAGTTGCCAGTGAGATAACCGATTGAAATTTAAATGAAACAACGATGGTTCAGGCAGTGCCGTATCAAAAAATAAGCAGGTGTTAACGCTGTCATACTTGAAGTATCTTCTGACATCTGCGTCAGTGGCCTAGAGTTTAGACAGGAATCAACTTGTATGACGAAAGTATTTAGATTTTCCAGAGTCAATGGTGAATTTCCAATTATTAGCTTTAAGGGGTATTTCGCTGATTTGATTGCAGCTTCCCACAATCCACTGAAATGTGGGGATCTCGGAGGAATTGTCTTCCATTGAATACCTTTGTCTGTACAAAATTTTAAAACTTGGTGTTGATGTAATGCATTGTTGATGAGACGCTTTAAATCAGTTAACTTTGCTTTAGCGCCGACAAAATTTGCCCTTTGCCACTGTAAAGGTTCGTACATCGACCTCTTCTTGAGACAAAACGGCGTACGGCTGATATAAATAAAGCTGTTGACATATCTTGAGCTACTTCTAAATGGCATGCCTTTGTTGTAAAATATAAAAGCAAAGCTATATATGTATGCCTTCGTTGTAGAATTGAACCAAAATTTATATAATACATGAAACGGGCCGCCATAGTCAACACCAACGTGTGTAAACGGTCGACCTGGTTGGATCCTAATTGAAGGTAGTTCGCCCATAAATTGATTAATGCCTTTCGGTTTTGCTCGAAAACATTGTATGCACTGGAAAACAATTCTGCGACATAAATTCCTGCCATTAGTTACCCGGAACCGTTGTGCGTTGTCTGATTATATTTAATAACGCCTGAGGGCCCGCATGAAGATTACGAATATGTTCACTACGAACGATACGTTCTTCTAATACATCATTACCAGGTGGAAAAATTGGATGCTTATGGCCGTATTCTTAATTTGAGTGTTGCAACCGACAACCTACACGAAGCACTTCAGATTGTACTATTTTTGTTAAGCACACGATTTGATAACAATTGTTTGAATTCCAATTTGTATGAATGTGTTCAGGCATATTTTACTAATGCTATTAATGCTTCATCGATTTCACGTCTTGTAATTGGACCTATAATACGCTTAATTTTAGGAAGTTTTCAAGAAATTAACTTTGTTTGTTTTGACCATTGATCATAGTTTAAAGCGAGAAAATTTGGGCCATTCCACCATAGTGTTGATGATTTTAAAAGAGAGGGCATTAGACGGGATTTTGGCGGGATTAAACTCTGTTGGAACATGTACCCATCTATCGGGAGGAGTTCGATCTTGTATCTGAGATATGCGATGAGATACAAAAGTCGAATACTTGGCCGGTAACGATTTGA
This sequence comes from Tipula helvola, assembly GCA_963556165.1. Classification (NCBI taxonomy): domain Eukaryota; kingdom Metazoa; phylum Arthropoda; class Insecta; order Diptera; family Tipulidae; genus Tipula; species Tipula helvola. The sequence continues at coordinate 20,947,291 of OY744483.1, forward strand.
TTCAATGTAGAGTTATTTCTGAACGTGACCAGAATGCAACCCGATCAAAATTGATTCCCATTACGTTTTTCAGTTTATTATACAACTGCGCTAACAGTAATGAAGCACAGAGCTCGAGCCTTGGTATAGTTACTCTTTTTAATGTTGCAACTTTAGATTTTCTACAAAGCATTCTTACAGTATGGACATTATTTTGGTCGGTGGTTCTGATATAAATACAACAACCGTAACCTTGCTCCGAAGCATCGCCAAAGCCGTGCAATTCTATTGATTTTACTATTTAACTACACAATACATCAAGGAAATTTACTTTCGTTGAGTGCAGCTAACTCATTGCGAAATTCTAACCACATTAACTGAATTGGTTCTGACACCTCTCAGATATTGACCATAACTTTTGCATTATATTTTTGGCCGTAAAAATGTCTGGTGAACACAGACCAAGCGGGTCGTATTGTTCAGAATATGTGTATGTCAAACCAGCTGATCTGAAAACAAAACAAAAAATATTAAATAAACACAAACACAAAATATCAATATTAGATTTAATTTAGCTTTTGCTGCAAGCAATTATTGCCACATTATTATTATAACCTAGAATCAAAAATTTCATTTATGTATTTTAAAAAACTAATTAATTATGTATTAAATATTTTCTTACCTGTTATAGTATTGTTCACTGACATTTTTATCATAATGTCAAATATAATGTGGTTACATTCAGTAGTGTAATGTGGTTTCATTCAGTAGTGAAATTTATTTGCGCTCAGTAGTATTTCCTGCATAGGACATCTATCACAAAATCCATGTACTAAAATCTTTATTGTAAAAAACTAGCATTGTAATAAAAAAATCATTCTGTACAACACATTGAGATGAAAACGTTCTGTTTCAAAAAAAAAAATAAGATTAACTAAATAAAAATAAGATTATAAGTGAGAAATAAATATACTTAAGTGTTTTTTATCGGTGGTTTAAAAAAAAATAAAGAATATAAAATAAATTTTTGTCTACAATCGCATCGATTGTTGCCACGTATAATTGAGCTAGCTCTAAAAGTATAGATCTTTTGGTTAGTATACTATTGAATTTCAGCTTACCAAAACTGACGAGGCAATTGTCTTGAATATGGAGTCCCATGGGATACCAAGCGTTGAAATTGTATCTCGAGATGAGTCATTGTTTGGAACTACTATTTTCGAATTTGAGCACCATTTTCGTAATTCAAATCCCCCTTTAGAAGGATCTCATTCAATTGAGATTGAATATGCTTGGCTTCCTCGATTGTTCGAGCACCGGGTACAAGATCATCGACGTATAAGTCAGTGGTGAGAATTTTTGAAGCAACTGGATATTTATCCATTTCATCGCTAGCCAATTGATGCAGGGTTCTTATCGCAAGAAATGGGGTATTAGCAGTCCCATACATCACCGTGTTCAATTGATAAATCTGGAATTTCTTAGTAGAGGGATCATACCACCATATTTTTTGTAAATTTCTATCTTCTTTACAAATATTAATTTGGCTATACATTTTGGCAATGTTTAGTTGGGCCTACCATTAAAATGTCGTTCTTAGATAGGCCTGAACTTATCTTCTGGGACCCGTTAAACACGACAATTAACTTTGTTGTGCTACTATTAAACCGGTGCACACCATGATGAGGCATAAAATATGAATTTGTTGTATTCGACTCATTTGTTGGCTGCATATCACCCAAATTATGAACTGATTATACAGTTGAAAAATTACTGATGTTCTTTTTAGCCGATGTTCAAAACTTAGTAATTGGCGGTATGCTATTTGTTTCGATTCACCAAGATCAGATAAATTTCGTTTTGTTGGAAGCGAAACAAAGTACCGGCCGCTGGATTCTCATTTTATTGTTCTTTTGTAATGCTCCTCACGTCACACGCCCTTTCTTTTAAAGAACAATTATTCGGCTGATTAATTTCTTCCATTGATCAAAACTTCTTGATTTGATTGTGAAGCTTATCTATGCTACATTCTTCAGAGCAATGCGCTGATTCTGGTGCAAAATCATGATTTGCTTCAATTGGGATTGTTCCCATAATAACCCACCCAAATGTCGTTTAATAATTTTAGTTGTTTACTCGTTATTAGCTCATTGTAATATTCGGCACCTATAGGGAAATCAATTTTTTGAGACAACAAGAATTAAGGATCTGCTAATTGAAATGTTGTTGGGTGTCTTGATGCATCGAACTCAACTGTATGATGTGCCAATCTCGATAGTTATATTATATCTCGATTCCACTGTTATTCTTGTTGCATGTCTAATTTGGGTTATTGTCTGGTTAATATCACTAACTGGTCTCGAAACATTTTCCCGTGGCAAATTAATCTTTTGAAACAAAGATTCGGTGATTAGATTGGACTGCGAACCAGTATCCAGTAGCGCACAACACGGATATTTCATTCCGGTTGAGCTTCGAACATTAACTATCGCAGTAGCGAGGACCACTTGCTTTGTATTCAATTTTATATTTGATTGAGAAACATCTGTTGCAGAATGAAGATTATTTGTATCTTTCGACAATTCGGGTGCGCAGCAGGAGTATTTAATTTCGCATTTGAAGATGATATTGGCGATGTGTGATGCTTACAATGGCAAATGCACTTCTTAAATTGTTTGTACATAATTTGTTAGCCTTACTAAAGGTATTTCGTTGGTAGATTTTCATGTTCAGAAACTTCTCGCATTTGAAAATTGTATGTTGTTCGTGGCAACAGGGGCAAGATTGGTTTGCGCTGAATAAAGTTGAAGCATTTCGATTATTATAATATACATTTTTCGATGTATTTGGTTTATATGATTCGCTTGTAGTTGACCGCGGCTTTGTCGTATATTAAAAATCATCTTGAATTTCCAAAACAATACTTACAATAATAATAACAACCGGTCATTTTGTCCGGTCGGTAGTTCTAATGTTAATGAAGCGTTTTGTTCTATTTTGCGACGTGAATCAAAATCTAATCGTTCTTCGATTCTTCGATTTTTACATTTAATGCCTTGAGAGAGAAAACATGCTTATGAATTGTGTCAATAAATTTTTGCAAAGACGTTGCAGAATTTTTTTGAACCTTTTTTATATCATAAAGTTCTTTCATATGTTTTCATTTTATTCGACTTTCATTTTATTCGACTTTCATTTTCGAAATATTCAAATAACTCTTTCCAAGCGGACGCGTAATTATCAGCTGTTGGTGATAAATGCTCAATGCAATTGGAATGCGGTGCCGTTTCGTAAACTCGAATGTAAATAATAAAATTTTAGTACCGAAGTAATATTTTTATTATCATCAAGACGTAAACAATCTGTGATCTGTCGAAACTCGGTAATTTTATCTCAGGTAATGGGACTTGAATTTTCATGTTCGCCCATTCTTCATTTATTGTATTACTTTTATTTAACCTGAATTATTGATCCTTTTTTAATCTTCAATAAAGTAATAATTTTCGATTCCAGATCTCCAAAATCATCCTCAGATTTATTCCGGTCTTCCACAGATCTTGCATCGATTTAAAATTGATTGAAGGTATCCAACGCTGATATTATGATCTCCTTTTCTTACTACGTAGATCATTTTTAAAATATGTTATACGACCTTTTAAACCACCTATATGATTTTACCCCCTTGTTAATTTATTTTAAGATGTTTAATTGATTGAGTGTACCTTTATTGCATACGAGTTTTTATTTTAAAATAGTTAATTGATTGAGTGTACATTTATCGCACACGAGTTTCGATTTTTTAAGATAGCTATTGATTGAGTGTAACTTCATCGCACACGAGTTTTTTATTATTTTAAACACAAAATCCGTACTTCGAAGGACCAAATGTTGAAGGATTATTCTTCTTGAGTTGACTGTCGCACTCACAAAATAAAAAAACACTGATTTATGCTGAAAATACTTGCAAAACTTTTTTATTACATTAAAAAATTATTCCACTTTATTTGAATTGACGTAGAAGAAAATAATACAAAAATTGAATCGTAAGAACCGAATTACATGCTCAAGTGATGGTTGAGAGAACTAAAAAATTAAAGGTGGATTTACATATCAAATTATATGATTAGCTAAATAGCACAGAGGGTACATTATATATATTGAGCAAATGAAATTCGTATTGACTAACGATTTGATTTTATGATTTCAATTTATTTAAAAAGTGCTTAATAATAAGTTTATTGATTGTACACAATGATTTGACAATGGTGAAATTGGTGGTGAAATTGTTCGGGCGCAATTCACAAATTATTTTTTCCAGTTTCTCAGTTCCTGCTCGGATCCATTGAGATCCATACCTGTCGAATTATTTAATATCGTCCGATTATTATATTCGTAAAATATTGCAAATGACCTGACATCGATCAACAAGTTTTTGAAGTTATATTGTAATTTAACTTCTAAATTTTCTTTTGAAATTTTTGAATAGACCTTCGCATATGCTGGTAGGAAGCAATTTACTTTAATCTATTCACGAGAATTCAGTTCAGATTTGATCCAGTACTAAATATAGGAAACAAAGTTACTGTCTAGTTTAGTTTAACTGCTTTGGCTCCATTATTAAGCATTAAAAATAGCTGACGATAATAATTTGCTGTGAAATTGTGATATTTTGCCACCTTAGTGTAAATATTACTCAGCATCCTATAGCTAAGACTTAAGTTATACTCTTTCAATAAAATATCAAAATGTGAACAAAAATTTTATTATTATTTCGTTTTTGTGTATATAAGTAATCTATGTACCTACATAAATACAAGGGTCGATAACTACAACCTCCCCAAAAATATAAACACCAACGAAATATTATTTTTAATGTAGCACCGAACATGTTGTTGTTATTGTTATTGTAGAAAAATATGAATAATTACATTAAATATTTATCAACATTTTGTGTTGTCTACACCAAAATGAATGAATTATGAACGTACAGAACACAAATATGGTTATTTATTACACCAAATATTATTATTATTCAGCGAGAGACTATCAACACATAAAATATTTGTTTCCGTAATACTCGATTGGCCACTCTCCATTTGGTACGTGAATTTAATTCGATTATAAGAACGTCAATCATTTATTGTATAATACAAGCATATAAGCTGAAGGTGTCAAACGCTACGGAACATATAGGCCTTATTATTCTCTATGTAATCTAACTGATTTATCGAAAATCATTGATATAAATACATCAAATTAATCATAATTAATTATTTGTAACAACACTAGCCGACAACAATAAACATGTTTGGTGTTTGACATATTTATCGATGACAGGTGATCGTGTCAGCACATTTTGTTTTGAGTATTCACGTATTATTTGGAGGTAATTTATGTTAGATTTCAAAATTAGTTTGTTTTGAGGAACCTCACTTAAATCAAACATCAAATTGCTGCGTTTAGATTATTTTTCTAGAATGAAGCTTTAACAAGTTTAAAATGCAAAAATTGAAATTATGAATAACATTTTGATAATTTTTTGTTGTAACCTAGCGTGTTGGCACCCATGTAAAAACAAAAACAAAAAAATTCGTGACCAAAAGCAATAAAAACCATTTCCGACACAAAATAGTCACTATGGAAAGCAAAAATCTATATGCAATTTGAAAACACCCCTTCCCCTTTAAATGTTGGGACATAATTTTTTAGTTTACCAAACTACATATTTAAAGTTTTAATTATTAATTTAGTTGAGCAAAGTTTTATTTACAAAAAAAATATGTAACTAGAGCTCTCAGTCCCAAAACACACATGGACATAGAGCCAATAATATTATGTTCACCTTTACATAATAAAGCACACCATAATTTAATTTTATGATATAAATTTATGTTATCCGAAAATGTATGTTCGTATCCAAAAGTAGCAAGCATTTTTTTTTGCTTTAAAATACGTATAAATCACAACAACAATAAAATGCGCGCCTGCTGGAAATTTACTGATAAGAACCAAAACATAAAATTTTAAAATCATAAAACTCAATTATTATTTATTAACAACAACAAAAAGTGATTCGACTAGAAAATTGAATTTTTTGTTGTTGTTAATTTGTGCTCATCTTCAAATTGTACAATTTGGTTTTTGGTATATTTATTTATAGGCGCGAAAAAATGAATTATTTTGCTTGGCCGCTTTTCTCGCATCTATATTTTAAATTTAATTACAATATAAATAATTATCCAAGATTGGAGATTTAGGGGTGGCGGTAAATTATATAGGAATTAATGTTTCGGAATTTTCTAGGAATTAATAAATAAAAATTTGCGTATACATATAATCGCGATCCGTTGTTTCTAGTTTGTTAAGTTTGTGGCAAATCACTGTTTTAACTAAATCGTTTCAATTTTTTTTTCAAATTTTGTTAATTAATTTCTAGCTTTGGTTCTATACAAGAATGTAAGGAAATTGGGCTGAACTTGTCCATAATTTACGATCTTATGGTCGCAATTATGTATCTAATTTCTACCACGATCTGTTCAGGTACAAATGTTTTGCATCTTTATTTGTCATAGGTGATTTTAATAACTCTAAATAACTCGAGTCTTTATTTAAAAATTTAATTGCAGTGTGTGAACAAAGCCTTAATGTACACTGGTGAAATAGGGTTTATTTCTTACATCATTTTCCAACATTTTCAATATGTGACCATTTATGCCACTTGCACAAAGGTAATTTTTTGAGAATTGGAAGATGTTTTGGTGAAATTTAGGAAAATTTCAATGGTCGTTATTGCATCATTCTCGCAGAGCCAAGCAAATTTACATTACGACTCCATTAACTTCAAAATAAAACTTTAATTTTGAATGTTAATTAATTAATTCCTGTTATTTCTAATATACAACCGGTCCTTAGACCATTTTTAATGTGATTTACAAATTAACACATAGAATTATATTCGTATTTCAGTGGCGTAACTACAAATGTCGGGCCCCCGCAAAATTTTTTTGGGGTCCTAAAAATGCTATTGTACCTATAATTGCGGGAGAAGATGACACGAAACGTCTTACAACTCAATGCTCTGACGATTTCTAAATATATCGATAAAGCATCACAAATTTCGAATATTATTTAAAAAAATATCAAGAATTTCGAAATAATCTCAAAAATGTCGAATTTTCGAAGTATCTTGAATATTCTTGAAAGTACTCAAATACCGAATTATAAGAAAGTTTTGTTAACAAATTATATAAGCATAAAATATGTATGTATGTGCAAAAATTGTCAATTAGTTTTAAATTTGATAATTAATTTAAAGAAGTTTGGGTTTAACTTAACTTTTAATGTTGAGCCTTTTTCGTACTTTTAGTTTTTTGCTAAAATGTTTTATGTATTATAGGATGGCTATAATTAACGATGATTTTTTTTTAATCGAAACCCAAATGAAGAATCACTCTATCAAGACAATATTTACATAAGGCTCTATTTTTTCTACTTCTGTAACTCCCTTAAAAAATCTGCTGCTGACTTGAAAACCTTCCAGATCCTCGACACAATATCGGTCTTTTCCTAATACAGCTCAGCTGAAACTCTATAAGGACCCCTATAAATATAGGTATCAATTTTTTATTTACATCCTTTTGGGTTTTTCTTTATTCTGAAAGGATTTTGTACCCAGTAATTATATTGGTTTTCTAGGTTAGGAAAGTAATCACTGATTGATTCCTGTAAACTGGACAGATGTGTTTTATACCATCACGGATTTCCATGTCTAAATTCACTTCAGATTCTTGGAGAAAACTACTAAGCGTCTGGAAACACTCAAAGTTATTTTGCTTCACAGCTGAAGTCCAATATTATATTTTCCTGGAAAAGGCAACCAATTTATCTTTTGTTCGCAATATGTTGACTTGTTTTCCTTGCAGAGCCAAACATGATTCGATCAATTTTCCAAATATATCAGCAAGGTGTTCAAGTGTAGATAGCGAAGTCATATTATTTAATCTGTCTGATATTTCGAATTTATGACCAATAAAATACGCCAAAAGTTCCTTTCGCAATTCAAATATTTGCACAATAATTTTACCACGCGATAACCATCTAACTTCCGTATGAAGAAGTAAAATGGTGTGAAGACTACCCATATCTTCACACATGCCTTTGAAAATACGTGATTGCAATGGTCGACATTTAATAAAATTAATAATCTTCACTGCTTCGTCCAGAACAGATTTAAATGTAACTGAAATCCTTTTTGTTCCTAATGGATATCTGTGAAGAATGCCATGAGTACTGTTACATACTATTGCTTTTGCTCCATCGCTGCATACTTCAAAACATTTTCCTCAGTTAATTTAATGCAATGCAGTTAAATATATTCTCCCTCGTGGTGTTAATTTTCACAACTTCACATAAAAGCAAAGCTTCCTCAATTTTTTTATTAAAATCATCCCAAAATTCAAAAATCAGGATCCCATATTGGTTACAATAGGGTCCGTCCATACGAAAAATTCTGTAGCTCTTTAGACTCGATCGATTTTCTTAAGATTGCTTGTGTGGATGTGTTATGACCCCAGGTATCCAAAAATCAGGGTCCCATATTGGTTACAAGGGGGTCCGTCCATACGATACAGTGGAAAAACTGAAAAATGCAGTTTGACCAACTGATTTTGGCTGCTTGAAGAGCGTTTCGCTAAATAAATTAGACAATCTTTGCGAACGAGAAATACGAATAACAACAATATTAAAAACAAAAATAAACATTAAAAAAACAACAACAAAAAATGAACAATGGGCCCGATTCAATGTAAATCTTCTATTTGTCTTTTCTTCTATTCTGCTATTATTTCTACGAGAACTAGATACGACTTTCAAACAATCTAAAAATGTTTGTGGATTTTTTTGAAAATTATATCGAGTTTTCCTTGAAATACTAGAAGAATAGAAGAAAAGAAAAATAGAAGATTTGCATTGAATCGGCCCCACAATAAATATTTCAACAATATTTCTCTTTTGTTTTAGTGCCGCCCCTGGTGGTGAGTAGAAAAACTATTTTTTCTTCTGGAAATTTTCTGCTATCTTATACAGTATGATAATCTACACAAAACCGTTTTTCACTACTATTTCGTTTATTCACTAATACAATTGGTGAAAACAGTAAGGCGAACTGCCTCTTCTAATAATACCACGATTTGAAAGATCTTTAATTATTCCAGAAAGTACATCACGCTCAGAAAACGATAATCTACGAAGAACTATAAAGAAATATTCATGACTTAATAAAATGATCTCCATCTCGAATTCCGTCTCTGGTTTGGCTGGCTTATCACAATTAAAATAGTATTGATTAAAACAATTGAGAACAGCCAATTAAGTATTATGGTCAATACTGTTATCAAAATTTAAACTTTCCATTTCATTTAGCTCTTTATCATCTATACCGTAATATTTAAGATTTCTTTTTCAACTTTATCTTCAATCAATGTACCTAATGGATTGAAATTTAGATTCACTTCTGTCTTACCTATGATAATTCTTGATTTACATATTTTCAAAAAATCACGGCCCACTATCATATCGTGAGATTTGAACAATAATGTAAACTTGATTGTTGTTTGCCGTTGAGTGAATTACCTCTTGTTGGTTATTCATTCATACTGTGCCCAATAAGACCACATGACATGCAGGACCCATAAGGTCGTTTGGGTTGGCTACATTTATTTGACATATACCCAACGTTTCCACAATTATAGTACGAAGCGTCAATCTTACTAAGTCTGATATCATACATCTGACGCATGCTTTACAAAAGATTTTCTAAACTGTAGGTGATATACTCAGATCGGGAATGAAACCACTCAGCTGCTCTACCAATTAATTTGTCTATTACCTCGATTTTGAATTCATCCTCATTTGGTTCATAAGTATTCATGATTAGACGTACCTTATTCACAAAAGTTTGGAATTTTTCACAATCTCCATTGAAAGATGGAAGCAATTTTCCCAATCGTTGTACTCCAATGTTTCGGTTCACTGCTTCAGATAACTCATTTACACTATTTAGGCTATTCTGATGATGATAATTTGTTTCACCCATTCTGTTAATATTTTCGGATACCTCATTTGACTTTGGTTCTTGCACTCGAAGAATAAGACGTTTCTGTAATTCACCTTTACTTCCACTTGTATAAATATCAAATTTTTCCAGTTGATTTTGTAACTGCTCTACATTCATTTGTAGGATTTCTCCTACAGTTCAACACTTTTTTTTAAGGTAAGGTCTAAGCGATATATTCCAAATAAACACACACTGTAAATTAATAATCCCACTTCTGAAAATTATAGGATGGCTATAATTAATGATGATTTTTTTTTTATATATTCAATTTAGCACACAAGAAAGAAAAAATACGTCTTCACTACACACGTTCTTTGTTTCTTCTCTTTTTCTTTTTTTTTTAATTTCACCACTCACCACCAGGTAGCATACCATCACGATCATTATGAGCAAAAATTATGTTTTGTGAAAAATGCCAAGCACTATTTGTTTGAAGAGCTTTCAATTAGAAAATCTTTTTAAACCAAACCATTTTACTCAGAAATTCGATTTTACATAGGGTAACGGGATTTAGGAATAATTTAATACGTTTGTTCATGCTGGGTTTATGACATAGGAACATAGGAAGATAGGAACATTGACACGACCAACCAAATTATTTAAAATATCACAAGCCCCGCCTATTAGTTACATGCTCTAGTTGAAAAATTTCTTACTTTTGATCAAAGTAGGCTAATATGCGGGGCTGGTGACATTTTAAATAATTTGGTTCGTCGTGTCAATCTTCCTATTTCCCTATGTTCCTATGTCATAAACGCACCATACATGTAAATTTTCAAGAGCTTTTAATCAAACCAAACCATTTCACTAGGAAACTTGGTATTACTATAATCTTTCGTTTATCGAAGCTTTTTGAATCAAATCATTTTACTCCGAAATTTGGTTTAAAAAAGAAGTACGATATTTTGGATTAAATTTAGAATATTTGTTACAATGAGCTTTGGGTTTAATAGGTGTAAATTAATACTATGTATTTGGGTTTAAACTTAACATTTCTCAGACTATTAATAATTTCAGGTTTTTATTACACTGTTTTATGTGCACAAAATATTATGTATTTGCAAAATGTTTCAAGAGCTTTTTGTTTTAAGAGCTCTCACTGATCGAAACTTTCCAAACAATTTATCTCAAAATTACCCTTCCTAACGGAATTTTGGGATATACATATTTATAATGTTTCCAATCAGCTTTAAGATTGATAACTAATTTATTCTTTTTGGATTTGAACTTAACATTTTTGAGACTTTTCATAATTTGAGGATTTTGTTAAAATATTTTAGTTTGTATTTGCAAAAAATGTCAAACTTTTAGGGACTTCCAATAACCGAAGCTTTTTAACCTAAATCATTTAATTTTTAATGTATCTGATTTTAATATGTTCCGAAGATTGTAAGAGAATTTAATCCAATTCGTTTCGAACTGATGAACTTATGATTATGAAAAAATCAATCTTCTCATCAGGCCGCGCCGACTGGACTGGTTGTGCCACAATTTACATTCTATATAATGTACTGTGCAGTTTTAATAAGCGAACTTTACTAATACGGCCAAATTCTCTTACAATTTTGCTTCTTCACGACATTCACTCAGCTCTATTTCTGTGTAAGCTAATTTTACTTTAATTTTGCATCTTTTTTAATTAATTTGTGTAATGTCTAATATGCAACTGGTCCTTAGACCATTTTTAATGTGTTTTACAAATTAACACATAGAAGCATATTAATATTTACGAACAATCATTCAACGAAACCGACTGATAGAGAGGATTCTATGGTTTTTATCCCATTGGTAATTATTTTTAATGTATATGAATTTAATACTTAATACTACCAGAGCCTACTGTATAAATAAGAGCCTCCAGTATCGACTGTATTTTTTACTAAGCTTAAAATAAGGTACATACAATTTTTTCTTTACTATGGACTTATATGGGAAAACGGTTATTTTCATTTACAGTTTTAGTTTATTAGAAATATGAGCTTTTATTTTGTTTTTATATGAAAATGTTCATGAAACATGTAATATTATTTAATTGAAAAATCGAGTCTTGAAAATGTTTATTTCTTAGTGAAAATCGTCATGAAAAATAAGGTACTTTTGAAATTTTAAATATTGTTGTTTTTGTAATATATACGTCATCAACATAACTCGAAATTTATAAACAAAACAATAATCATCTCTTTCATTGCCTTCATTCCAATTTGAATTCGAATATGTTTCTATAGTTATTTTGAATTTGCAAAGCATGCTAGATTGTTTTGATGTTCTGTTTTTTTCGCACTCATTGTATTGATTTAATTTATTCTGCTTGGCTCTTTTTGATTTTTTTTAAATTTTGATTGTTGAGCGGAGACGTGTTGTCTTTTTTCTTACCATTGGGTTAAGATGTGGTCTGTGGAGATATGATGTCGTCATTAAACTGAATTTTCTCTTTTTAATGCACATTGTTGTTGTTGTAGGGTGTTGTTTAATTTAATTTCCCTTATTTTCTTTTGATTACTGCTGGGAAATAGGGAAATTTGAGAATTTGTGTTTTAAATGAGTGAGACATTGGGCTAGATACTCGATACTCAGATAAGCAGATAAGCAGTTATTTTTGCGAATTTGCTAGAAATGTTATTCACTATAATTTAGCAACCCAATTTGTTTCTGAATTTCAGAAAATGAGATACTTTAACGCACTTTATCGTTTGTGCTGAATACAAAAATATATTTCACTTTGCTAAAATAATCGAGTAGCTTATGCAAGCAAATTTTCGATTAGCAAATCCGCCATATTTATCGATTTGCGAATTGCCAGAGTATCGTGTATCTGGCCCATTGAGTTGTTTGTTAGTGATTTCTTAAAAAATTATTTAACTGGGTTTAACTTTTAATTCATATTTTATCGTCAATCGAAGTCGCGTTTTTTCATACAAATACTATGAAAATAAATGAATTTTTAGTGTTTCTATATCCTTTATTTTAAGTTCATTTTTCACATGCCGGCTCTATTCACATCAAGATGGTTCTGATACTACTTACTTTAATTAGCTTTTTTGAAAAAATGGCTTGAAACTGGGTGCCCTAAATATCGTAATTGTGCTAATTTAGTTTGTACCTGAAAAAATAGGCGCTTACTTAATTTAATCTAATTTTCAATTGTTCAACCGATATTTAATTTAATTCAGAAATGAAGCGACACCGAGCTCCATGCTCAATTATATTGGTGGTTTCAATGAAAACAGAATAATTTAACCACCTTGAGCAGAAACAACAATGCTGAGATTACCTTTAGGTTGTGTGAAGAGGAGTTTTGATATTTAAATCATACTTGTTGCTATTGTATATAATGGGCAACAAACACAATTAAAAATATAATTGCTCACTTTTATTATGTACATATTATAATATTTAAAATGACCAAATAAAAAAAAAAGTTGCTTAATTATTTTAATAGACTGAAAAGTGTGGAATATTCATTAAGCAAAACTCCACAGTGAAATTGCAATTACCTACTTCAAATAAAAATTATTATTTAAAAAAAAAATTAAATTGTCCATTTAGTGACCTCGAAACTGTTTAAGCTGTTGCAACCTAATTCTAGTCTTGCTCAAGGCATAAGCAACACTCGATTTAGCGGTAAATTCTTTCTAAATGGTAAGGAATTATTAAATCAAAGTATGTGGCTCAATTTTTTAAATTTTAATTCTACGAGTATAAGAAAAATAAAACAAGCTGTATTTATTATTAGAAATTTACTATCGAAGGTTGCTCAATTATTGTGTTTGAAATATTTATTGAGGTTAATGGTATTATGACATTGGCTTGAAAATAGAATACAATAAAACTAAGCAAAGGGTGACTAGGCCTGAAATAGGGAGGTATAAAGAGATAACATTGTTTTATTTACAAAAGTCAAATAATTTAGACATTTTTAAAATGACCCGCTGATAAAAAAAACAAACTATTGAATTATGGATATGTCAGCAAAAAGTATACAACAAGCGCTGAAAATTACTGTGCCATATTCTTGTGTCTAGGATAACTGCTGTTAAAATGAGCTATTGATTTTTGCTTTATCTTTGTCTATACTACAATCTTTAGCTTAATTATTTTTGCTTAAATCAAATTTGAACACAAAATAAATTTTGTTGAACAATTTCTAGATTATGCATTAAATCTAAAACCATCAAAACTAACTAATTTTATTCAATGGTAACCAAATTCATGATGTTGCTCAAAATAGTGAAGGAGTAGTACTACATACAATTTTTTCTTTATAAGTAGCTTAACCCTCTCAAACGCCTTGTACAATATATTGTACATCAACTTTCATCGCTTCGACCAACCGTAATTTTTAATTTTTGTCTCATTTCTCTTGTGCGATCGTTCTCTTATGTATTTATGTTCACACTACAGTTTTATGAGCAATGCCATATCATAGCAGTGCATAATTGTGCTGCGTATTTTATTTTTGGAAGAAAGTCAATTTTAAATGGCGTTTGAACGTTAAAGTACGGCATTAGGATGAATGGCTAATACGTTAATCAGCCAAAACTATGCCGACTTTGAATACCAGGCATCCTCCAGTTTTATTTAGCCTTCGTGTGGTAAAGCTGGGTGACCTACAGGCAACTTTCCATTCTCAGCAGCTCGTAAGAGTCAAATTAAAACGAGAGACGGTACGGAGTACCAATGCTACCGTCTTGGTAGCAGAAGTATACGCTATAGTAAACATCTAGGAGGGAGAGCAATGAACCCAGATAGTATGTATCGCATACTTGCTGGTAGTATTATCAGGTTCATTAAGGGCCTGAATATTTACTGGATGGATAATTAAGTAGGGTCCAAGCACAAAACATCTTTTAGGTCGCAGTGCGAGGTGGCCGAGCGAACTCATGGCCCTTCAACAATATTAATAATACAAGTTGCTCATTTTATAAATATAATATTCAGTTTAATGCTTAATTTTATATTGAATAAAATTGGTTAGAACTCTGTTAAGAGTTTTTTAAATCATCGAAAACCTAAACAATATTAACAACAAAACCCACTTAGGTTCATCTGGTTAAATAAAATACCAACACTTAACATCATTTAAGAGTAACATAACAGGTTTTGCTAAGCCAAAGGTCGCCTTAGGACTTGGTGCGTGTTGCTCAATTTTAAAATTTTTGACATAATCATTAAGACACGGTCGTTACGTCTAAACTACATTGTTAAACCAAATAACTATTATCAATGTAAACTTTAGTTTAACTTGTTTTGCTCAAAATTAATATTCCTATTAAACGGCTTATTTAACCGCATAACCTGCGCTTTCCAATTTTTATTATTCTCAAAAATCTTGATTAGGTAGTGCAGTGGTATTGCGCTTTTATTATCTTTTTGACTGATCTGAACACAGATTTTTTAATAATACCCCATTAATCAGTAGCTCAAGTTTTGAAAAAAAAGGCTTGGTTTCTACATACACAGTGCGATAGTTTGGTTTAATTCTGTAAACAGGCTATGCACGTACATATCTTCTTTTGACTGAATTCTATTTCTTTGTTTACTTCCAATGGTCTTACCATAAACAGGCCAGTTCGAATTTTGAGCTCATCCATAATTATCTTTGTCTCCAACTTTGATACCGGGATACTCCTGTTTCATGTTTTTAACGTACCATCTCAAACAAAATTTCTAGATTGCTCACGCAAAGTACAACTATAGGATGTTTTAAAATAAATTGTTTTGCTTTTGTTCTAAAGAAGGGCAGTGATTGATAGTCGAGCGGATGCGGTTGAATTATGAATGAATGACACGAGTGAGCGCTGATATACGTGATATTGTAACGATAAACGAATGTATGTATGTATGTACATGATGATTGAGCTGGTTATCACTTAATCTGCTGTTTACTGCTTTGGGCTGTACTCCACAACGTCTACGTATATACCATCTGATCAATTTTGACTCGGACTGTTCCATTCAAACCGCGCGCGTAAACTGAATCGGTAATTTTTTTTAGGTTGGTACAACCTTCTTTAACATTCGTGTGCCGTTTGAGCAGAATACATCCATTAGTGTGAGTTTGGCAGCCATTTGTTTACGATGCGAAAAGTTTGTCTGGCGATTTTTACTATAATGCTAATCGTTTTCTTCAATTACCGTGGTGTGATTCACCATGAATTTGTTCCAGACGGTCAAACGGTCAATAAAGCATACTACTTGGCCATTTTTAAGCGTCTATACGTGAAGCAATTTTTCATAAACGGCCGGATTTGTGACCAAACAATTCATGGATTTTTTACTACGTTACATTCCAGCCTGATTGTGGCTGAATTTTTGGCCAAACACGATACAAAAGTTATCGCTCAGCCATCGTACTCGCCAGATTTGGCTCCTTGTGACTTTTTTCTGTTTCCGAAACTCAATAATTCGCTCCGGGGAACGCGCCATCAGTCGATTGAAACCATAAATAAAATTCGCTGAAGGATCTAAATAAGAAGTTTCAGTTCGATTGTTTAAATCATCAAGGTAGATAGTGAACAGTCTGGATTCAGACAGGCACCACTTCGAAACTCAATTTTGCAGACTGAGGGAACTTCAAAACAGATAAATCTTCGAAAATCTCAAGGTCGAAAATTTTCATGAATACTAAACTTTATTTTACTAACCACTGACTGTATTACTAAGCTTTTATTTAAAAGCAAACTATTGAAAAAGGAGCAAACTTCTTGCAGGATATAGTGCACCGACTATCAAAACCAATCGTTATTATAGTTAATTGTAATGTATTCCGTCATAGTTAGCTGTATGGTGTTTTTGACAGCTAGCAGCTAATTTCTATTTAATTTTCATTATGCTTTTCCTTTTTTATGTATCTACAGCCTATTTTCTTATCTTCTGGAAGAGGCGCTTTTTCTATATTTGCCGAAAAAGATCGAATACATTTTATCTGTGTATACAAATGAGATAAAAAAAAATTCTAAAATTAAATTTCTTGTGGTGTTCAATCTGTGAACATATCTGCAACTCTTAAAATTAAAGAAATCAAACTTATGCTCTCTATTTTACACTGCCTCTGAAGAAAATTTTACTATGTAAAATGCTTAAGTCTTTTTATACATGACTTCCTCCTTAACACTTTCTTAAGAAACTGGTATCATATTATAAGTTAAACCAGTTAAACGAAAACTATGAGCGCTTCTGATCATTCTTTTGTTTAGATTATTTTAACAAAAAATCGTATTCACCGTCTAACTGTACATATTCTTCATCAACGTCTGATATCAAAACAACACTAACAAAAACAATTTTTCATATAATAAGTTTTTCAATTTCCTTTCCAATTATAATTTAATCGAAATGTTCTTTCTCAACTTTTGTTTTTGTTTCAAATTTTTGCACACAACAAAAATGAAAAAATCTTAATTTTTAAGAAAATCAAAAAGATTTTCATAACCTAACAAAAACTTATGCAAAAAACAAAAAAATTAGAAAAAAACGAAAGTTTCGTTAATTAAAAACAAATTACAAAACGAAATGAAAACTTTCGAAACTTTAGTAGTTGTAATAGTACGTGCTGATTGGCATATTTATTTACTTAGTAGACTAGACTGTCTTGGGATAACCCCATCTCATATTCAAGAAATTGCTTGTGCTATAATATATCAACAAACAAAATGTTCATTTTCATATACATACATCATGATACACTTAGAAAAAAATATTTTTGAAGACTAAATTTACAATCAACCCCAAGCAAAACAAGAAAAATTGTTTGTGGAATTTTCCCCAACGCATTTTACAATAACACAAGAAAATGAAAATTCGGGAAGAAGAAAAATTCTAAATAATTTACCCAAAAATGACTTTATAATATTTTCACTTTGTAATAAACACAAAATATTTTTATTTTGTATATGTGTGTGTATGTATGCCGATCCATTATACAGGATTCTTTTGTTTTAAAGTAAAGTATACCAACCAGTTCTAAAAGCATAATTCGAAAATTTTCATTCATAAATCGTTCCTTCGTGTGCTTTAGCTTTTAATCTTAACATAAATATGTCTTCGACTAATACACGATGTATATTAATACTCCCAGACATATAACAACATTGATGTATATACAATGAAATGTACATAGATTAATGTAAGATGAAAAATTTGTTAACTGAAAATTGAGAAATACTCGTACACAAAACAGTATACTAATCTTTGTTTTATTTTAACCGCAGGCCTATTTCTATACAGGCATATTTGATTTTATAATTTGTTTGTATCAGGCTTGTGCCAGGAGAACTGTAAATTAAGAGGTTGTTTGCTTTATCTTTTGTTTGTGGTTTGTGTAAAATTTAAAAAAATATGGGATTATCATTTTCTAAAATTCAAAACTGGTAAAGTCGGTTTATACTGAAATTATACAAATCGGACTGAACGTGTAGACCCAGCATAACATATTTTTGTTACAAAAATCGATTCCAAAATTTTGTGAAGTCTTTAACTTGAGTAAGGTAGCTCAAAGCATTCCGATAATTCGCCACCATGTTGATATTAATTCTACAAGTTTCATGTGGGGAGCCCGGGAAAATTCGTTTGAATAAGAGGTCCATATAAATTTAAAAATTTGAATAAATTCCACCTTTAAAGTGTCCGAAAAGAGCCAAGACATATTCTGGAAACAAATTAAGAGAAATTCGTTAAAATTATTTTGGAAAAGAGGAGAATTTACTGGAGGAATAACTGTTGGCTAGGCACAAAAGTTGAAATACTTTTCAGATATGACACTATAAAGGTTGGATTTATCAAAATTTTTAAATTTTATGTGGGCCTTTCATCCAAACGAATTTTTCCGGGCTCCCCACATGATACTTGACCTGATAATTTTTCTAGAGATAACTTTTGGCTAGACACTTTTATTGAGAACCACTTTTCAGACATGACACTTGAAGGGTTCAATTTATACAAATTTTTAAATTTTATGTTATGCTCCTCTCATGAAACTTAACTTGTAATTGTCATCGCAAACAGTGACAACCAAATGAGCCTGTATCCAGCCATAAATTCACTATACATGAAAATTCCAGTTTATAGGTTGTTTTGTCAATTTTTCATTTTATATGAAATATGTTTCAGCTGAAATATGTCGGCTTGTAACTTCCGGCTGAGATAGCCAATACACTATCTGCTTTACCGACATTTAATAATTTTCGGCTGAAAACTTTCGGCTAACTTTAACAAGGTAAAATAATTATGAAAAAAATTGCACCACAATTTACATTCTATTTATACAGAATGTACTTATAGCGAATTTTACTGATACAGCCAAATTCTTTTCCAATTTTTCTTTTTCACGACATTCACGCAGCTCTATTTCTGTGTAAGCTAATTTTACTTTAATTTTGTATGTTAATTAATTAATTTGTGTAATTTCTAATATGCAACCGGTCCTTAGACCATTTTTAATGTGTTTTCCAAATTAACAGGTAACAGAATTCTATGGTTTTTATCCCTTTGGTATTGAGATGATTAATTTTTAATATAAGCTCATCAGTTTGAAACTGGATTAAATTCTCTTTCAATCTTCGGAACACATTAAAATCATGTACATTAAAATTAAATACCAAAGTGATAAAATCCATAGAATCCTGTCTATCAGTCGGATTCTATCTATCACCTGCACCCGGAGGGGGGGGGGGGTCACAGCTGTTGGGGTCCATTTGTGATGCTTTATCGATTCATTTAGAACTCGTCATAGCATAGAGTTGCAAGATATTTTGTTTTAATTGAGGCCATTCAAATGAATCATGTTTTATTTCATCTGCTTTTGAACGATGGCCCGCATATGTCAACAAAATTAAATCTGAGTAAACTAATTGGTTTTCTTACACATGGAACGCTCGAAAATGAAAACACATTTACAAGCTTTTGTAATATTAAATTTCTGAGTAAAACGATTTGAGTTGAAAAGCTTCGATAATTGAAAGCTCTTAAAACATTTTAACGAAAGGTAGAATTTATGGAAAGGAACACAAATTGCCGAGAAAGTATTAATAAATTATCAAGCTTAAAGCTCATTGGAAACAAAAACTTTAAATTAATCCCAAAAATACAACCTTCCTTATAATGACAAATTTAAAAGTCAAATGGTTTGGTTTGAAAAGCTCTTAAACTAAACGCTTGCTTAAAAATTCAATAAGTAAATGCGCTTAAAACTATAGCTCTTGACAATATTATCAAACACATAATTAACGCTCATAAAACATTTGATTAAAAACCAGAAATTATTAAAAATCTCAATAATGTTAAATTCAAACGCAAAAATTATGAATTAATTATAAAGCTTAAAGCTTATTGAAAACAAATATTCCAAATTTTATAGATCCGAAATTAATTTAGTCTCGAGACCTATTGGCTAAAGTCTCCAGAATTTAAATTCTGGCTCCATGAGAAACGAGAATAAGAAAGGATTCGATTTTTATTTCGGTTATTCGACGACGCAGACCTGGCCCAAGGAAAAATAAGGTGTTAAGTTTCAGCCAAAAATGGAAAAACACCCAAATTTAAATGCGACCAACTAATCAAATGAGAAAATGAGAAGAAATTTCCAATAGCAGGTGGGTTTTTAACGAGAACTATATCTGCTGCTGGTTAAATGCTCGGGAGAAGTATGGATTTGTCTTTACTAGGAGGAAGTATGGATTTGTCTTCAACTTAAAAATCGAATTGATAGGTTTTTTATTAGAGCGAGGTCCCTACTGAAAATTGAGAATTCTGTTTATTGCACGCATAAAAATTTAAGTTAGCATCCGCTATGATAAATAACTGAAAGAAAGATTTGGGATTATCAATTAAAAAGCGATTCTTTATTTTAATTTTCATTTAACCCTTTTATATTATAAAATTTTGAACCCAATCAAATTTTATCGAAGTTCGATTAATTAGGTAAATTAAGACTACAATTTACCAAATTTAAATCAATTTAAAATTCCTTTCAAGTAATTTTGGTAATTTTGAAGTGGGTTTGACAAGTAAAACATTAAATTTACCAAATAAATTGTAATTTGAGATGAAACATCTGAAATTATGACTTTGGGGTTTAAATGATATGATAAGCCTTAATGTAACCAAAATAACATTTTTTTATATATATCTCGATTTTTTTTTCTGCCAGTCGTATAGTTAAGTACATATGGTGGTACACACATATTGCTAAAAATAAATGGATTCTCCGAATTGAAATACATAAGCTTTTCGTATTTTGTTTTCTTGAAAATAATTAGGGAGATAAAACGAATTTTTGATGAACAAAAATGTATTTGCTTTTAAATTATTTCACATTAGCTGATAAGCACAAATCCAAAAGCTGTAAAATCAGAAATTCTTGGATTTTTTACGATAATTTCGTCTAAATATTGTTATATGAAAATCATCATTAAGGTGAATAAAATTTAATTAAACTTTAAAAATTTCCTTTGATCAAGAATTGCGCGCAAATTTTCAGGCGCTGAAAATTGTAGAGCTTTCACACATAAAAAAAAATTAACAAAATCTAATAAACATAAAACGATGACGACGTCATAATCGTATATTCCTTGTTTCTTAAAAAAGCACAGCATGTCACACAGGTAATTATTCAAAAGCATATAAAGTACACAAAAATGAAAAACTTCATTACTCTGTTGGATATGAGCATGGGATATTTCATTTTATTTGAATTATGAGCTATTTTTAGAAGCCAGATTTAAAAAAAAAAAAAAAACAACACAAAATCTAAGCAAATATACATTTTCCATTTGTATTGTACTTGGGGAAAAGATTAGAATCATTGTGCCATTTACAAAAAAAAATAAGTTTCTGTAAAAGGGAAAGATTCTATTTATGTTGGTTTTGGACTGCGTACAAAAAAAGTTTAGATCTAATTTTAGAAAATTTATGTATTTTTTACGAATACGAAATATAATTGAAAATTATGTTTTGAATACCTAAAAATAAAGATTTCGTCTTACATTCAAATCTGTTTCGCCCCAAATTTGTTTCCCATTTTTTTTGCTTCTCGCACTGGTGCAAACAATCTTGAATTATATTGAAAAAAGGCGGCATATCTCTCTAGATAGATGCTGACGAGTTTTTTTGTTGTTGTATATTTTTGAATTGAGTGACAACTTTTTGTCATTTATTGTCTAAAAGTTCATCTTTGCTTTGTCATTTTCTTTTTGTTAATTAAACGAGCATGAATAGAATATTCTTCTCCAACGCGCGTTATTTATGAGAACTTTACACACTATATTGTAAACAATAAATACATCAAGTACATCAGTCAACTGAGTGATGTATTCATCAAAACCTAAACCGACATAAAGAAAACGTAATGGGAAAACAATTTTCATTTTGTTCCTCGCGATTTTCATTTTTTTTTTCGTTCTATTTGTTGTTGTTGTCGTTTTTTCTTCTGCACCGAGTCTATGGAAATGTTAAAATTAAGTGAAAAATGTTTCTCATTTTCTCTTATGGATTTTCTATCATTTCGTTTAACTATGTACACAAATAAAAAAAGACGTCGAATACGACAATGATTTTATGTACATACATAGATCTAAAGAAGATGTGAATATAAAACGAAAACGCTTATGACTTTTTAGAAATTGGATATAAAGTTATCTGAAAAGTTTAAGTATCTAAAATTTTATATGCTTGTGTAGGGTGAAAATAAATAAAAAGGAAAATTGGCTGCTATTGTATTGATGTGTGGGAAAACGTTAATTTATAATTTTGGAATTTGCAGAGCGAACGGAAAATTAATTTTTTATGACTTTGCACATAAAATGATGTCAAGTGCATTGTGCTACAAAGTTGTTTCCGCACTTGAAAAATAATAGCTTTTATTTTTTTTTTGCTGTTGCTGTAAGTTGCATAAACCAGTAAAGTCGATAATAGATATGTGGCATTGTTGGTATTCGTATAAGATTATCGTAATGAGTCGATGGTTGCTTATATTATAGTGTTGAGTAAACTTAGCAGTATCGAAATTTGGATCGAGTTAGTTTGAAACGAGTTGAATCCAAGCAACCTTGATTTTATAAAGCCATAATGTTAAAAAATTGAGCTTTTATAAAGGATCAAAGCCTTCTAGAGTAAAGAGCCATCATCATAGATCATAATTTTTAAAGACATAACGTGTTGCAGTGACATAACGTTCACTGTGTCCCATAATAATTTGAAGTTTCAAGATTATCTCTCCGATATTCGAAATTTCTTGAGAATAACGAGGTGATTCGAGCTTTTCGAGAACATTCGATCGAGGTACGTAGGATTTTCGAGGTTTTGAAGCTTATTTAGAGTTAGCTTAAGCGTGTATTCAATTTCATGGTCCTACAAAGTTGAAATTATTTAGGTTTTGAAATAGCGTTCCCACAACAAAATCATAACGGTTATTCAATAATTTCAAGATTATTCAAGGTTGGCGATCTCTTAACATTTTTCAGTTTAATCGAAATTCCTGGTGGTTTCTAAATTTTTCAATATTATTTACTATAGGATTCCAAATACGTTAGAGTTTTCTATGAATATCAAAAGTATTGTAAGATTTTTTGATCATTTCGAGACTATTTCAGCTGCAACTTTTACAGAATCAGTGATTTATCGAGAATTTAGTTTTGAGCTTCTTGAAATTTGCGAAGCATTGAGTTACATATATATGTACATATACGTTTGGAGAATGTTGAGTTACATTTTCTAAAGATTCTTGAAATTTTCCGATGTCCTCCAAATAATTTTAGATTAAACCAGACCTTGCCAATTTTAACAATGTATTATATGGTTCGCTTGATTGCAAGGTTATTCAATACTTTCGATATTATTATCGACATTTGTAAGAATTTGAGATTAGATGCTCGATTGAGGTTTCGGACATATTCTGGAAAAGGAGGAAAATTTTAAATAAGCATTCTGGAAAATGGAGAAATTATTATTTTCTAGTTATTCAAAACTGCTTTAAACAAGAAAGGGTGCTACAGTCGAGTGAATGATAAATTGTGCATCGTAGCCTAAAGTTGCTTGAATCCACACACAAAGTTTTCAACTTTTACATGTGATTGTCCTTCAAAACCTCACCTACATTTTTTTTTTTATCAGAGGAATTTCGTAAAATTAAGAACCGATTCTCCGAATGCCTTGCAAATATCTTTGGCGTATATAATTATACTCTTCTCGGAAAGCCTGAGTAACACTGAACATCATGCAACTCATCGTCAAACAACATGGACCATTATGCAACACAAACTAAGTTCTCTAATAATTTTGAAAGTTGCATAATATATGTAAAGTCAAGGAAGCACCTCCACTTTAAAACTAGAATATATTGAACCATGGAGAAGCCAAGCAATATATCGATTCCTTAGAGCACACAAGAGCTATGTCCATTTTTAACAACCAACAACCAACCCAAAGCAATATTAAAAAATTCAACCTTTACTGGCTAGCCAAAGCAGGCGATTCTAAAAAAAATATAAATAGGGGAGATTAGGGAGTTGCGAGACGGGTTTTGTTTTTGAACTTGAACTACTCCACAATCACAATATTTTTCATATTGAAAGCTTTAAACTCTAGTTCGACAGTAATGATAGCTAATTAGTTCATTCTTTCCATTGAAAATAATCATTTTTGTCAAAATTTAAATTGCACGAAAAAACCAGTCATTTTTCGAATGTTCGAAAATTTTGAGGAGTTGTGAGACACTATACAATTAAAATGACATATTTTGGTAATTATTTTTTATTCAAGATGGAAAATAAGAAAAATGAGACAATTTTATGAAAAAATCTTATGAAAATGCAATACAATCAATCCGATTCGCAGTAAACGCATGTATAATATCCAGCTTGTAAATTGGCACACTTTAAGTGCACTGCTCGATCGTATACGTTGCAATGAATGGAGTTGTTTATGGTCAAATTAATATGCAGAAGTCTTCTTCAGAATCCGATGAACTTGGAATCATTGCTGCTGATGTGGAAAGTGCACGACGACAGCGTTTCTTCGGTGACATTTCGGCTGTTTTCTGTTTTCTCTTCTTTTGATCTTTCGCTTTTTTCAAACGTTTGGTCTCGGCTTTTTGATGTAGAAGCAGTAGGTCAACATTCGCTGGCGATGTCAAAATGGTGGTTTGCATACACTTTCGGCCACGATTGAATTTTTTTACCGGAGAACTACGTTTGAGAAGGCTGACCTCTTTCAATGCACTATAAATGGATACACCTGATGTGCTTGGCATAGATGATGTGCCGACCACTACTGAACGTCAAACTTCTGAAATACGACGGAGGATGGCGCTGTCTCACAACCCCCCAATCTCCCCTACCTATAAAAGATGTGTAAATACGTCAAAAAAATAGTGTCTCACAACTCCCCAAATCGTATTTATATTCAAAATGGCCGCATAGTTATTAGCACATTGTATGTTCATGGAAACATGAAAGTGTGTCGAAACTTCATTGACTAACGATTCATTTGTATATATTTACCTTTGCAATTCACTTTAAAAACTGATCAAAAGTATTACAAACAAAATTGGTCAAAAAACTTTTCGAAAAATTTTAAAACACATTACATTGAGAGACGCACAGAATGCGTGTTTAATTAATGATTTCTAGCTACAAAGTGAGGTTGCATTGAGAAACAAGTTTGACACTTATCACCGAACGTTAAACTTTTGAAATATGATGGAGGATGGCGCTATCTCACAACTTCCCATGTCTCACAACTCCCTAATCTCTCTTACCGAAAAATTTCCAAAATATGAAAATAGTTCGTAAATAATCTTTTGAATAACCCTAAAATCAGAATTTCCTAGACATTACAATTATGATATTTCACAATTATTATCATAATTTTAACGTCAAAGTGTAATCTGGAAAATATCGAAAAAATCGCGATAATAAGCAACGCCTTTGAATTCTGCAATATTTTCAAAATTATTTCGAAGATTTCGGAATGTCTCAAATATTCTCAATAATATTATTTATGAAAGTGTACTCGACATTCTCTCCAATTTAACTTAACGTTATATGATTTCAACGGAATAAAAATTCCGAAAAGCTAAAAAAAAATCGAAAAATGCCCAAAATATTCAAAATCTCAAAATTTATTTAAATGGTTATTACTATTTCTGTAACAATCAACGCTTTACAAATTAATTTAGCATAACATCAGAAAACGCGATTTATTTATATAATCCATATTCCTGAAAAAATGAATTAGACTTCGAATTCCAAAATAATTTTAAAAATTAAGAAATATGGTTAAGTCTATCGAAAAAGTATACGTTGAATAATCTTGAGAATATTGAATAATTCGGAATAATTTCGGTGGTAAAGATTAATTAAAAAATCGCAATATCTCAAATTTTGAGAACCTCATCTGGGTATCTCTAACTCAGTGCAATGCTTATTCAGCTCCTAACTCATAATATGGAATAATATGGATAATATCGAATGATTGATCATTAATTCTATAAAATCTTGTTACGTGACGGGAAACAAGGAAGGTGTTCACTTGTTGTGGGAGCAGCACAACCAACAATCCAGTTTGGGGGACCAGAGATATTGAACTCGAACCCGAAACACCAACTCACTTCAGTAGCCAAGTTGCCCAGGCTACTCCTAAAAATGAGTTGGGATCAGGAACGAGTCCTCACCCGGTCATCGCTGAACCCCAATCCAATCATCCACTACGTGCCGCACGTTGCCGTGGAAGACACCCTTGTAATGGATGATGGCCGAACTGGACTGTCAGCTGTGTATCCCATTCCCATCACGCAGACAGAAAATTGTCCACGGAGTCCTCCACCTGCAGCTTAAAGTCTGACCAAACTCAATCCAGAGGGGTAGGTGGTATGGTGGAGGCCCATCCGCAGATTACATCGCTGCTAACAATGATTTGCACAACGCTGCACCCATACTTACCCTGAGGACACGATCAACACGCACATACTCCCACGATGACTCTCACAAGTGATGTTTAAATTAATAATTCATCATGATTAAGCACGTTATAAATCAGATTTTATTTAATTAAAGGTTTGGTTTTATTTTAACAAATATAGAACGCGTAATCAGACAATATAAATATCTTTCCGAGGTACTCGCTGTGATACCGGTCGTTATCGATACACTATGGTCGACACGTAGTCCCGATGATACCGATGATCCAATCAGGAACAGAGCTCCACTCCTGCAGACCACTGTAAAGAAAATTCCCAACTCGGGAGAAAAAAACAAAAAAAACCAAAAAAAAATAATCGGCCACACCACTAGTGCATCTGGCCCCACCAATACCCACCTGGAGATCCTCCGAAAGATATTCCCGTTACGGTTACTCGTTGCTTAGTTAAACGGGTGACGATCGGCAATCTGTCGCAGGAACACCGCAGTTGCTGGATCTGGTTTAGGTTTCTCCCTTTATCCTTCCTCCTTCATAAGACCCTCGTGACAGCTGGAGCGTTATGTTTTTCCTCGGTTGGATGCTTGAGGACCAATACCACGTAGGTTTTATATGCGTATTTATAATTTTATACCAAATATTAGTGGTATATTTTTTTTCCCTCCGATATGGGTTATCCGAATTAACAAACAAAAAAAATTGTTGTTTTTTTTTTTTTTTATTTATAACTGAGGTGATAATTTTATTGATTTCCTCAGTTATATTTATTTTTTTCTTCTTGTTTGGTATTTTCTTAATTAATAATTTAATATTGCGGTGAGTGTGGTCCTCTTGCACTATTATTGTCCGCTTTGTATAAAATCCAAAAGGTAAGAGAGCGAATGACAATTGTTGTCCGCTTATATACCTTTTTTTCTGATCCAACAACAACATGTAATGTTAAAACACATGAAGTAACTGAGTTACCTCAGCTTAACATTACTAAGAAATTGTTTCTCGACCGCTGTTGTCACCCCTGCGGCATTTACCTGTGCTCAAGGCCGGTAGAGGTAAAATTAGTCATGGGTTTGGGGTGACACCGTTGAGAAACCTAGTTATACCGCGGTTGGATGAAAATATTGGGTGATCATTGAGATCACAAAAGGATTGGGGATTAGAAACGTTGGACCTGTCTATAGTGACCAACAGAAAACTAAGTTATTTGTCCAGCATGAATGGACAGTTTTTGGCCTTAGCCACGCATTATTTGAAATTCACACAAAAAAAAAAAAAAATAATTAATTAGCAAGTCCCTGTATGAGGGTTTGATTAGTAATTAACTTGGTCAGTAAGTAGTTAGCCAAAAGAAAGGGTAAATGACGCGGTTGAAGCTGTACATTCACCTGCCTCTAATGAGGCTATTGGCTTCCTACTATACTGACTGGACCTCTCTTAGTTAGTATGGTTTTTTTTTTTCTTTTTATACTCACCGTTGTTTTCCTCGATTTAGACCGCAACAAAACAAAACACCAAAAAAAAATTTAATTTATAAATTGCAAAAAAAAATATTTATTTTCCAAAAAAAATTTTTTATTTATTTTTTTTTTTTTTTTTTAAATAGAAAACTTCTAACCTGACGGTTAGCAAAAATCAACTAAAAAGAACCCCGAGTAAAAATTTTGTGGAGTTTTTATACAATTTTTCTGCTGATCAAAAAAAAAAAAAAAAAACACATATTTTCTTTTTCTTTTTCTCTTCCAATCAACTTGAAAAATTCCATAATCACCCCACTGACATTTTATCCGAATTTCCGGACAATATGCACGAACTGAAAACATGAGGCACGTTTGGCTGCATGTGTAACCACATGAACTGCCCAAGTCGCAAAAAAAAAATTATATTTCCACGCTTATTTTTACCTTGAGACATTCAATTACATTGACAATGACCCAGGTTGAATAAACGGAAACGAAAATTGAGACTTCAACAAAAACAAATGCGTCTCCACACTGATTCAAGAATGTGTGATAATAAAAAAAAATATTCTTATGTTTGTTTACCGAAACTTGAGCTTCCGCAAATAAACATAAATGAAAACCAAGTCATATGGGCACGCGCCATTGGAGATAATAGGATTTTACATTAATTTAGTTGTTGGTTAAGAATCTTGCTTATGTGCATGTTTTAATATGTACAGACAAGATTATTCCAACACAATTAATGTAAATGTAATGTGAACTGTACCCGGATTTAGTCATGTAAATTGGTATTTATTAGAAGAAAAAAAAATCTTCAAATGTGGGGTACAGTTTTATACGCGAATTTGATGGATAAGATTATTTTGTGACGGGGATGACAAGCACCCGTTACAGCGTGGGGAAAACCCAATCCCTGAGATGAAAAGAGATCTCATGCTCTGTTTGGCGGGGATAGGATGCTTCCGTCAGTTTTGTTTTCAACTTGTGTCAACCCAACGTGGGGACGCCCCACAACCTGAGATAGTCTCAAGCCGGGCCAATAATAGATTTACAAATTTTCGATTTTCTTAATACTAATTTCCTAATATTATGGATTGTTTATAATATATTTTTTTTTTCATTATTATTATATTTTTTTTTTTTTTTTTTTTTTTTTTTTTTTTTTCATATTTTTATATAATATACTTTCTTAAAATATACTACTGTTAATAATAAAAAAATTATAATTGAGCGAAAAATTATTACCTTTTTTTTTTTTTTTTTTTCAATAGGATATACCTTTATTTTTAAATGAAAATTTAACGCTCATTATTTACCTAAAAACAATTTATTTTCTAATCTAACTATATATCCTACTTAACGCTATATTAGTAAATAAGAACGGCGCTGTCTCAATTTTAACCTGCTTCTTGTGAGTGTTAATTGTTTCTTGTATCAGTGCTTACAAAAAATAGGTTGTTTGCTAAGAATAGTTTAAATTTGAGACAGCCTCGACTTTGAGCTATTCTAGTGTTATAAGTTAACTATTAATGTACTTAACCTAAGGCGAACAGTTTTCTTTCCTGACAATTATTGTGATTTTATGAAGCGAAATTGTATTCTAATTAATTATTTGTTTTATCATATGGCAAATTGCAAGGAGAAATTTATTATTGTTATCATTATTATTTTACTTTAAGTTTAGAAAATATAAACAGCTGATTTTGATTTTGATTTCAATTTCACTGTTGCCTTTTTAAACCTAATTATTATTATTCTACTCTGTCTAACTATTACCTAACGAAAATACGACTAACTTATGCTTCGGCGGCGATAGGCAGTTGTCATCGGTAAAATGTTGTTGTCCGTTGGTCGGCGCTGACTTATTTGGAACAACATTTGAGCGAGTTGTCGTCTCCGGTACCATGCAACAAGTAGCAAAACAACTGGAATGAGTAGGGCCCCTGATATCGCATATTGAGGAAAATCATGGATATTCATTTGATACCATGACTCTTCACGGTGCAACATCTGGACGGCTGTTAACATCTTTTGTACCTCTGGTTCTAGGTTGACCGTTTCCAGATCTATCGTTGGTCCCATTTGTTGGCTGAGGTTAAAATGGGGTATAAATTGCGCAGGTTGTTCGGAAGTATGCGTTGATATGCTCCTCAATAAAAATTTGTTGTTTTTGAGGAAACATCCTGATTCCAGACTTAACAAACCCGTTCCACCTATAGTGATAGATTGTAGTGTCTCATTGCAGATTACATCCATTGTTTCTCTCTTGGCTAATGACACGAGCCATTTGTTGGATTGGTTTATAGCTCTTATGTATGTTTTGGTCGTAGTAGTTCTAATTTGACACCTAGCTGCTGCCTGATCGTCGTTTTGTAAGAGCCTTAATTCACAAGGTGCCGAGCTCTCCTGGTTGACGTACAGAGCTCCTTTTTGGAAACAGATTATCTGGGTCTGGTCCCATCGCTGGCACTCTTGCAGTTCGCTAGTAGACATCAGATAGTACCAGGTGCGCTTGATATTGACTAGCAGAATTTCGGATGTTGGCTGGATATACACCATCTGACCCTGGATCATAGTTGGTGCTGGGTAATTTTTAAAAATCTGGTATGTTTCAATACCAAAAAGCGGTACCCTTAACTCGAAAATAAGGTAATTACCCACAAGCCGTGCTTTGACCTTTAGTAATTGGTACAACTGGACCCAATGTTGCTGGTAATCGGGTACCTGTACCTCGGGCGATGTCCATGCCTCCATTTGTTTAAGTTGGCCCCGGAGTTGGTCTGGGGTCAACAACTTGGTATTAAGATGTCCTTGGTGCAAGTCTACCATCACATCAATCATAGCTTCTTGCATTTCCTTGAAAAGAAGGATGTGAGTGGTTAACTGGAGAACCATATCGGTGAATTCAGCGTGTTCCACTAATGCTCTTATCTCCGCTTGCATCTGGGCATATTGGCGCTGAATCTGTTCTTGTTGCTTGCGAACCAGGTTAGTAGTTACTTCCAATACGTGGGTTTGTTGCCGCAGTAGTTGTTTCGCGCTTAATATTCCCGCCTGCAGATCCCGTATCTGTGCCTCATATTGAACTGCTGCCCTCTGGTCCAGTACCCCAAATGCCTCACTCAGGAAAGTTCCCACGAATTCCAGTGGTGCTCTTTTTACTCGTACTGGAACTTTCAGAAGAACATTACGGTCTTCTATTCCCTTCATCATAAATTGGATGGATTCTAGCATATGACTACAGGCTGATGAATGCCCCACAGGTGGTTTGTTGAGGGACTGATTGTTCTTTGACGTTTCTTTGATGTGACAAGCAGTCGTCATGCGATCCAGTATAAAAGACAGGGATTCCCACTCATGCCAGTAGTTAGCTAAGTCGTAGTACAGTACCATCTTCCATTCCGTGTTAGTTAATAGTGCCTGCCCTATTTCTTCCATGTATATACCTGGCCGAGCCTGGAATTCCTGATACGTCTGCGCCAAAGTTTGGAACGCCAACCATAACCACCAAAGCATCATTATCCCATTCATGTTGAATCTCGGGAATACAAAAGAAACACTACTTTATTAAAAAATAACATAAAAAAAATAAATAAACCCTAATAATGCTCTATCATTGACTTATTTACTATATTAGTATCCCTATTCTATCTAACTCCTACGCTACGTTAGAGTTAATATTCTATCTAAACCTACAAAATTCGTACCTAACCTTAACTAATTTGTAGCTTCTGAAGTTACTTGCCTTTATCTTAAGCTAAGGACTTTCTATCTTCAACTTACTATCACATTGATCATTACAATAATATTATAATCAATGTGATGGTAAGTCGGGATGTAATAAAAAAAAACAGGCAAAAATCTCCATATATGTATATATATACAGTGTAATTCGCTTATAACGACATTGAGAAAATCACTAAAATCCGTTGTTACAACCGAATGTCGTAATATGCGAATTGTGTTAAAACTAAAAAATCTTCTATATGTATTATAGCACCACATGTATATTTTTTAATGATAAATCAATTTAAAACAAATAATGAAACATACGTTTTACAGCAATTTTTATTAAAATTCAATTCATTATTTTTTAATTCAAAAGTTCATAGCTCCACTTTGACACTCAAAAGCCTTTTGTGTAGAATCTCTATTTTTCCAAATCGTGCTGATCATAGAGTGTGATACGTCATATTGTTTTGCTAAAAAAAGCTCTTCGGTTTTTCTATGTTGATGGTTCTATTATTTCGTTTTATGTAGGTACATATGTCCCATACAACTTTTAATTCAGTTAAAAATTATAATAAGATGAATGGTTATTTAACTGGTTTTATTTGTTATTTTACTTTTTTATTTACGCAATTAAATTTTGAAAATCACTTGAAAATTAAATTTATAGAATATGTATAAATAAAACCGTACACAAAAATGTATATCACCGAAACATGTAGAAAAGAAATTTGAGTATAAATCAAAATGAGTCAATAAAAAAAGCTGTGTGTTTTTATTCGCTCCCGAAAGCTGCTATCGAGAGCCGTCATTTTTATATGCCTAAATTTAAATTTAGTGCGCTATTTATTGGTAAACTAATTTTATTTAACATCAAACTATCATTTTTAATTCAATTGTTTAGCGAAAACTTTATATAAAAAATATTTGGTTCTATACATATTTATACGGAGCGCTATCGGGAGCCACATTTTATATGACGGCTCTCGATAGCAGCTATCCGGAGCGAATAAAAAAACAGCTAAAGTAGACATATATGTTTGGTTTTTTGTAAAAAATATTTTTATTTTATTTTACACATTTTTGGCCGTAATAAGCGAGCAATTTTTACATTTTTCTATGGAAAATTGGTCGTTATATCAGAATTGTCGTAATAACCGAAGTCGTTGTAAGCGAATGATTCCTAATGATAAAATAGAACAAATCAAACTTTCTTTTAAATTTCGACGTTATAAACGAAATGTCGCTATATCCGAGGGCGTTATAAGTGAATTTCACTGTATATATATTTTTTTTGTTTTTTTTTTTTTTTGTTTTACTCTCTCCCCCCTTTCCCCCCTTTTTTTTTTTTTTTCTTTTCCATTCAATCTCCTTCCTTCCTCCACTCTGGCCAATTAGCCAAATTTTCCTCCACCTGCTGTTGCTTCCTCTTTTTCTTTTCCTGCCGCCCCTGGGCCCGTTTTAGCTGAAGCTCCTTCAGCTTGGCCTGGATCTTCATTTTATCTCCTGGCCGCGTGCACAAGCCCAGTATGCGGTTGAGGTCACATATCTCCCTTTGCAGGGCATTATCCTTCCCTCCTCTCTTTATTTTGGGAAACTCCATTGGGACCGACTGTGGTATCGTCATTGAGGGTTTCCGTTTTCGGTACTCTTCCAAAGTCACTACCTTCTTCAATGGTTTCTCTTCTGGTATTCCATTTACTATGGTTACTTCAGCCATCTGAAAATAAACAGAAACCATCATGAAACTTCTAGAAACCCTTAAAGGCGGATGTCTTTTCCGTGGAAAACTCCCAATATCTTGTCATCACTGCCCATCACTTCGTAAGCAACCTTACCTACACGGCGACGTATTGTAGCCGGTAAGAATTTTTTTGCTAGCTTAGCAGAGTAATTCAGCAGAGCATTGCTTTGCGTGAAGTTTCGCACATATACTGCCTGTCCAGGCACGAATTCCCGCTCTGCTGACCGTAGGTTGTATCTCTGAGCATTGGCCTGGTATGCTTGTTGAAGATGGAATAGTACAAGTTCCCGTGCCAATGCCAGTCGGTCTTGTTTACTGGGTATGTGGTGATTACCTAAAGCTTCCTCGCCCAACATACGAAGTAGTTTGTATTGGGAACCATGCTGAATCATATGCTGACCGAACACCAGGTATGCAGGAGAAAAAGTCGTACCCGTATGTATGGTATTTCGCAAAGCTCCAGCAATCTGGGGTAGGTACTGATCCCATGTCCGGTGGTCCTCATCCACGTAAGCGCGTATAGCGGTGAGAATGGAACGGTTAACCCGCTCAGAGGCATTGGACTGGGGTGAATATACCGGAGTGAACAGGTGTTCTACACCATACCTCGTCAGCATCTCCTGGAGTATTCGAGATTTAAATTGTTTTCCATTGTCTGAGTGAATAATTTCGGGCACCGAAAAGACTGGAAAAATCTCCTGCTCCAGGTAGTCGACTACTCTTTTGGCTGTTGCTTCTCGGAGTGGTTTAAGCAAAACAAACCGAGAATAGTGGTCCAAAACGATCAGGATATGAGTGTTGCCCATTTTGGATCTTGGGTAAGGACCTAAGAAATCGAGATAGAGTTTTTGGAAAGGTCTCTCAAATTCCTTATACTGCCCCATGGGAGGTCTTAGGATATGATTCACTGCTTTGGTCTGCTTACAAACCTGGCACTGCTGGATGAACCTTCGAACATCGGTGGTTAGAGTTGGCCAGTAGAATTGCCTTCGCAATAGTTCGATCATCTTCCCCGTTCCAAAATGTGCTGCCAACGGAGGAATATGTGCTTGGCTTAGCACTTCCGGAACAAGGTCAATCGGCAGCCACAACTTCCAATCAGGGATGTCTGTTTTGTAATCAGTATTCCGGCATGGCAGTTGTATCAACAATTTCCCATTGTCTACTTTCACATCTGGTCTTGGTGGAGATCCCTCTGTGATAACTTTCAAGAGGTTTAAATATGCCGGACTCTGGAATGTCGCTGAGTGTAGATCTATTTTTAATGGACCTTTACCAACTTCCAGTTCCTCCACTTCCTTGGAATATACCCGAGATAATGCATCGGGTACCACATTCTGAGAACCTTTGCGGTATTCGATGCTAAAGTTATAACCTTGCAGTTTCAGGCTCCATCGCGCCAGGCGTCCTGACAAATCGGTTTGGTTCATCAGCCACTGTAAGCTTGCATGATCCGTTATGATCACAAACTTATAACCCTCCACGTAGGAGCGGAACTTCTTTACGCTTAGCACTGCCGCTAAGCATTCCAGTTCTGTTACGCTGTAATTGCGCTGGGCTCCATTCAGTTTGTGCGAATAAAAAGCAATTGGATGCTCAACACCGTCATTGTCCTTTTGGAACAGAACACTTCCTACTCCGGTTGTTGAAGCGTCCACTTGGATGTAGAAAGTGCGTTGGTAGTCTGGATGGATCAGAACAGGTGCGCTGGTTAGTAGAGCTTTCAATTTGTTTAGCGCTTCCTGAGCTGACTCATTCCAAACTATTTTCCCTTTTGACTTGAGCAAGTCCGTCATGGGAGCTGACACCGAGGAAAAACTTGGTATGAATTTCCGGTACCAACCACTCAATCCTAAGAATTGCCTGATGTGTTTGGCAGTCGTTGGTACTGGAAATTCTTGGATTGCTCTAATCTTATCTGCATCTACCCTGATACACCCATTTCCTATTACATGGCCTAAGTACTTCAGCTGCCGGAGCACAAACTTTGACTTTTCCACATTAATTGTCAAGTTGGCTGCTCGCAAACGTGCTGCCACTATTTCGAGTAATTTCATGTGCTCCTCAAAGGTAGGTGAGGTCACTAGTAGGTCATCAAGATAGACGAAAATCCGGTCATGTAGTTCATGAGGAATGACTCTGTCCATTAACCTGCACATGGTTTGTGCAGCATTACACAGACCGAATGGCATGACCGTGAAATGATATAGAGGCCTCCCTGGCACCGTGAAGGCTGTTTTACACCGAGAGCTCAGATTGAGTGGTATTTGCCAGAAGGCATCCTTTAGATCTAGGCTAGTGATATATCTAGTGTTTTCTAATCTGCTAAGCAAACCGTCGATAAGAGGTAGTGGGTATGCTTCTTTTACTGTTACCGCGTTGAGTTTACGAGCATCCAGACATAATCGTACCTTCCCGTTACTTTTGGCCACGACCGTCACCGGTGAACTCCAAGGACTGGATGATTCCTCGATCACTCCCAACGCTAACATTCTATCCAGTTCTTGGTCCATCTCCTTTTGTTTGGCGGGTGATATCGCGTAGTAACGTTGTTTGACTGGTCTAGCCTCTCCCGTATCAATTACATGCTCCAGGAGAGTCGTTTTACCTAGTCCTAGCTGTATAGAGGATGGAAATTTAGCTTTGATTGATTGAAGTTGATGTTGTTGGTCTACCGTTAAGATATGTTGTTGTACACTATCTTCACTGGTTTGAATTAGACCAACGGCCTTGTTTTTGATTGCATCCAACTCTGACACGGAGATTTGCAGTCCAAAAGCTTTCCAAAAATCTGTGCCTAAATACAATACTTGCGATAGTGACGGGGCAACGTGTAACTGGAAGTTTTTGGTCATACCATTGAATTGAATTGGTACGGTCACGAAGCCTAATACTGTTTCTGCTGTGCCACTGGCAGTATGTACCTGAGTTTTAGATGAGTGATATGTAATGCCGCATGTCTTCAGGAATTGCTCGCTTCCGTTGCCTAACACACTGATATTGGCTCCAGAATCTAACAACCCTTCCAACTGCCGACCACACACTTGAACATGTGCATATGGTCGGTTGTCAGGCTTTGAATGGATAACCGTCGAATATATACCCTTACGCAACTTACGGCGCATGGCAAAATATCTCTTCGTTCTAGTCAACTGCCGGTTATCCGATTGACAGGAGGTTGAATGAAGAGATTCAATACATGATGTAGCTAACGACGCCAACTCCGGTATAATTCCGGATCGGTGTTGCTGGCTGCCTCCTCGGTACTCGTAAGAGTCCCGGGTCTCATGTTTGGGTGTGGATGCGGTTCCCGGAAATTCCGCATCTCTGCTTGGCCGTTTTTTGCAGCATTGCACGGAACGCAATCAGGGAGGAATACCCCTCTTTCTCCACATCCATAACAAAACACACCTCGTACTAACTTCCGGCAGTCCGTGTAACGGTGCGATGTTTCGTTGCAGTTCCAACACCGTACCGCAGGTTTATCTCGCGCGCGCATCGTCGTGGAACCTACCATTTGAGGTGCGTGTTGTGAAGAATACTGGGGATGGATCTTCAAATTCTGCAACCCTGGTGGCTGTGCCCTGGCCTTCAAGTTTTCATTGATGGCACACACCTGTTGGTAATAGCTCTCTGGTCCTTCCTCACAACCTGATAGTCTTGGTTCCTCCTCAACATGAAACTTTTCTGGCTTAGAGGAGCACTGTTCCGTGTAGGAGTAATCTAGCTCGTGGACTCTGGGTGGTCGTTGATCAAACCGAACCTGAGACCGATCCCAGGATTTACTTTCATTAAACAGATATACTGGGCCCTGCGGAACACTAAGTCCTGCCTCTGGATTTCGCCCGAAACGACGCCACAAATCCTCTAGGGAACTACACTTGCGAATAAAGTCGGCTAAACTTCTGAAGTTCCACTGTTCGTGTAACTCTATTTGCAGCCCCGGACGCATGTTACGTCGGATGATAGTATACAAGGTGTCATCTGATAATGTACGACTGGATTGTAACGCTATCCTTTGGATCGCCTGGTAAAACTCCTGGATTGACTCCTTTGGAAAGCGCTGCTTACGATTATTTAGCATACGCCATACGTCGTCATCAGTGTAGCTAGCCGCAAAACGCAATCGCATCTCAGACTTGAGCCCTTCCCATGAGACTTCTGGATTACGGTCGACAGCCGTCCAAAACCATTCCAGAGCCTCCTCTTCTAAACAGAGGTCCAATGCCCCCACCAACTGGTCTAAACTTACACCTGCACGCCCAGCATGCCACTCGATGCGGGATAGAAACCTGTCAATAGTGAGATCACTACGGAAACCCCTAAATCTAACCTTCCAGGTATTCATTTCCTTTCGCACCTGAACGTCATTAAATAAGCCTGACGGCTTGTTTGCTGTATATTTCTGATTATTATCGCTTACGTTTGTTGGGCTCAATGTTAGTCCGTCCATCACGCGTGAAAATTCGCCAACATCGTACTGTAGGAATGCTGGTGTAATTGAGACCCTCCGCCTTGCATCTGGTTTAAACCCTGATGTCTTTTGACTAGGAACTGGTAATGGATCTACCTGGGTATTACCCGTATCCTCGTCTGTTTCCACTCCTGGTATCTTTTGGCTGGGACCTGGTAACAGATCTACCTGGGTATTACCTGTATCCTCGCCTCGGCGGACCGTTTCTATCACCAGAGTCTCAATTTGCCTCCGGACTTCCTCAGCCCCTACCTTGCCCTTCTTCAATCCCCCTAGCAGTACAGCATAGTTGCCGAGAGTAGCTTTTAACCCCTCAAATAATGTCTTGAACCTGGGAGAACTCTTGCCACGACGAACCCTGCCGTCTATGTGCGCGAGCTTGCTTTTGGCCTTTGGTATCCAGGTTAGCTCAGGTGGTTGTTTTTCCAGCCCTTGCAATACCAGCTCGCGCAAGTCCCTCAGTTTCGTACAGCATTTATCATACTCTCGCTGAGGATTTTTCGCTGCTGCTTCATGCATTCTCTTGGGCTTAAGGTACCATTCTTCATGTTCTTCTTCTAACTTCCTAACTAGCGCTTCCTTTAGCGTTCCAGTCACTTCTCTGCTGGCTTTGTCGGACAACTCACGAACTTCGAATTCCACAAGGAGTTCTTCGTCGTCCAAAAGCAGAACATCAAGATCCATTTCTAATATTGTATCAACCTAAACTTAAAAACAAAAACGTAGAGCTAACTATAACGTAACTTGATTCCTACACTATAATTGA
Organism: Tipula helvola; assembly: GCA_963556165.1. Lineage (NCBI taxonomy): Eukaryota > Metazoa > Arthropoda > Insecta > Diptera > Tipulidae > Tipula > Tipula helvola. Next base: position 20,986,465 of record OY744483.1, read on the forward strand.
TTACTAAACTTGAATATGAGTGTGTTCCATTCATGCTGGAATAGTGATGTCGTATCACCAAGACAGGTCAAAAAGGAAAGGAATGAAGGATTGTAATTTCTAATTGCTAGAACTGTTGGCTGTATTCCCAATCGCGCAGTGGAATTCCAACTCTACATGAGTGAGTCTCACTGCTATGGCGAATCCAGACCACACAGCCTATTTGGGTTTACCCGTGTGCTCCATCAAACACAAAACTACAACTCCTCGCAATCCGCATCCATTCCCATTGAGAAGAGCTAGACCGCGTGTGTAGAAAGTTAACTTGATGGATTGGTCTTGAACAAATTTCCATGCCTCTGGCAGAAATGTCTTGAGCAGTTTCACACGGGACAACAGCTAGCCCGCTGTTGTGTTCCGTTTCGTGTTTTTGTAGTATATCCACTGACTACCCGTACTACCACACCTGAATTCCATACCCGTCCATGGCAGATCAAAGGCGTGATAAGTAGTTAGAGATATACCCTGGACGATAACCTAAACTTAATATTAAATGTGCGAACCGACGACCCCATCCCGAAGGATGAAAAATTACGACTTTATACTGAAGTGAAAATATGACGCGAACCTAACTATAAAAATTTATACGAAACGAACTTTTCAATTTTGACTCTGATTTTTTGAACAGATTATTATTTTATTGTAACGGGGTAAATATATTAGATTTATTTAAGGCTTAGCCTCACTGGGATTTATTTCGATTGAATATTTTTGGTAACACAGATTTACCAGATAATTCGGGCCTATTTGGCCCCTGTTTGGGCGCCACTTGTAATGTTACGACTGGCGCACAAACTTATGATTAATTTGGAGACGGATGTTTTGCCTCCCTTTGGGCGCCACTTGTAATGTTAAAACACATGAAGTAACTGAGTTACCTCAGCTTAACATTACTAAGAAATTGTTTCTCGACCGCTGTTGTCACCCCTGCGGCATTTACCTGTGCTCAAGGCCGGTAGAGGTAAAATTAGTCATGGGTTTGGGGTGACACCGTTGAGAAACCTAGTTATACCGCGGTTGGATGAAAATATTGGGTGATCATTGAGATCACAAAAGGATTGGGGATTAGAAACGTTGGACCTGTCTATAGTGACCAACAGAAAACTAAGTTATTTGTCCAGCATGAATGGACAGTTTTTGGCCTTAGCCACGCATTATTTGAAATTCACACAAAAAAAAAAAATAATAATTAATTAGCAAGTCCCTGTATGAGGGTTTGATTAGTAATTAACTTGGTCAGTAAGTAGTTAGCCAAAAGAAAGGGTAAATGACGCGGTTGAAGCTGTACATTCACCTGCCTCTAATGAGGCTATTGGCTTCCTACTATACTGACTGGACCTCTCTTAGTTAGTATGGTTTTTTTTTTTCTTTTTATACTCACCGTTGTTTTCCTCGATTTAGACCGCAACAAAACAAAACACCAAAAAAAAATTTAATTTATAAATTGCAAAAAAAAATATTTATTTTCCAAAAAAAATTTTTTATTTATTTTTTTTTTTTTTTTTTAAATAGAAAACTTCTAACCTGACGGTTAGCAAAAATCAACTAAAAAGAACCCCGAGTAAAAATTTTGTGGAGTTTTTATACAATTTTTCTGCTGATCAAAAAAAAAAAAAAAAACACATATTTTCTTTTTCTTTTTCTCTTCCAATCAACTTGAAAAATTCCATAATCACCCCACTGACATTTTATCCGAATTTCCGGACAATATGCACGAACTGAAAACATGAGGCACGTTTGGCTGCATGTGTAACCACATGAACTGCCCAAGTCGCAAAAAAAAAATTATATTTCCACGCTTATTTTTACCTTGAGACATTCAATTACATTGACAATGACCCAGGTTGAATAAACGGAAACGAAAATTGAGACTTCAACAAAAACAAATGCGTCTCCACACTGATTCAAGAATGTGTGATAATAAAAAAAAATATTCTTATGTTTGTTTACCGAAACTTGAGCTTCCGCAAATAAACATAAATGAAAACCAAGTCATATGGGCACGCGCCATTGGAGATAATAGGATTTTACATTAATTTAGTTGTTGGTTAAGAATCTTGCTTATGTGCATGTTTTAATATGTACAGACAAGATTATTCCAACACAATTAATGTAAATGTAATGTGAACTGTACCCGGATTTAGTCATGTAAATTGGTATTTATTAGAAGAAAAAAAAATCTTCAAATGTGGGGTACAGTTTTATACGCGAATTTGATGGATAAGATTATTTTGTGACGGGGATGACAAGCACCCGTTACAAACATTTTTAGATCAATTTTAGTTAGTGCCCCTACAGGTGGTCACTCCAACCACAGCCTGTGCACGCAACCAAAAACAATAACGCCATCTGCACAAAGTTTGCTTACAGTACGGAAAAAATAAATGGAAAAAAAAACCCTCCACCAGCTGGTGTTGGTGAGCTTTATTTACGTTCGTTTAATGTATATTTGTGACAGGTGAAGAAAAAAAAAATAATGTGTTTATTTATTTAATTTTAACAATTATGGGACGCAAAAATGAGTAACCGAATGGATCAACAACTAAAGACAGATAAGTAGAAATAAAATAAAATAGCTAACGAACGAAATTCTTGGTGAAATTTTGTGTGTTTGTTTTTCAGGTTATTACAGCTGGATGTCATCAAATGAGTGTATGCATACCCAGCAGATTTCGGAATTTTGGAACCTGTACGTATTTATCCGAGTACATACATGGATAAGTGGGGTCGTACCACACAAAAAAAACAGATTGAGGTAAGAAATATACCAATTTTATTTTGATTAAAGAAGTTTTTTTTTTCTCTGTGTTTCATTGACAGATTATACAGTCGCCGAAATTAATATACGGTGCGTGAAGCACCAACAACAAAAAAAAATTGTAGACAAAAAAAAATTAACTAAAAATAAAAATAATATTTGAAAATTAAAAAAAAATGTGTCTATATTTTATTGAACACGGGACGATGCCTCGCCCCGTAACAGCGTGGGGAAAATCCACACCCTGGGAGTCTCAAGCCGGGCCTTATGTTAACAAACAAATGAAAAAAATTAATGGGTAAGACTCATGCATGCTGTGCTGCCTATCCTAACGTGGGGACGCTCCACACCCTGACAAGTCTCATAAGCCGGGCTAGCTAATGAAAATAAATATAGTGAAGAACCAAAAAAAACTGGTTGTCTAATCTATCGCGGGGATACCCCACACAAAAAAAACACTAGTAATAAACAAATAATTATCTAAAAAAAAAAAAATACGTTAAGGAAATAATTATATTGAACGAAAAAAAACAAAAAAAAATTGTCGATCATACTACGTTCGAATATCGTGGAGATGATACACCCCCAGGGGTTTACCATTTGGATCAGCCAGACGAAATGCAACTTGTCCGACTTGCTCAACTACGACAGCAGGTATAAACTTCGGTGCTAATTTCGAGGAAAATTTCCGAACCGCACTACTTAGAACGTAAGTTCTGACAAATACCGCTTGTCCCACCGTCAAGAAACGTCTTCGACTAGACGCATTATAGGCGCGTTCCCCCTTCAAATGAGCTTCGCGTAAATGTTGTATGATTTGTTCTCGCAATCCATCCAATCGATCCGCAGTAGTAAAAGCGTGGCTATCGCTATTATCCGTACATTGGAGTAACCGCCGAAGTTTGTATTCGGATCCGTGTCCGATTCGATGCTGGCCGAACACCACAAAGTGCGGAGAAAATGAAGTAGAAGCATGAATTACGTTCCGCAAGGTTGCTCCCACCGTAGACAAATGCTGATCCCAAGCCGTGTGGCGTGACCCAATATATGCGCGGAGCGCCGACACCACCGTTCGATTGACGCGTTCCGCAGCGTTACTTTGCGGTGAATGGAACGGGGTCCGGACTTGCTGGATTCCGTATTTAGCCAAAAGCTGATTAAACTGCACCGACTTAAATTGCATTCCATTATCTGTGTGCACTAACTCCGGAACGCCGAACAGGTGAAACACGTCTTTCTCCAGGAATTCACACATTGCCTTAGCTGAAGCTTCCTTCATTGCCTTTAAAATCACGAATTTGGAAAATTTATCTAAAATAACCAATACCACAGTGTTATGATTAGTCGACCGAGGGAATGGACCCAAAAAGTCCAAATATAAATATTGAAATGGTCGGGTAACCTCAGTGTCTACTCCCATAGGAGGCCTTAAAGGAACATTGGTAGCCTTAGTCATCTTACAGACTGAACAAGAATTAATGAATGACCGAACATCCCGATGCATCGTAGGCCAGTAAAAGTGACGTTGTAAAAGTTCGACGGTTTTTGCAATTCCCATATGGCTGGCGGACGGAGGTGAATGAGCGGAAGTGATTAGAGGTATAATAAGCGGAACCGGAACGACCAATTTCCAAGGTGACAAGTCGGTGGATAAGTACTGGAAACCATTAGAAGGACGGACCAGCAATTTACCATTTTCAACCTTAAAATCAGCATGTGGAGCATCAGTGATTCTACGAATTTGCTCCACGTACTCATCATGCTGAAAAGCTGGATCATCCAAATTGATGTTTAAGCAATCATCATTACAGGTACTAGACGGACCAGGCTCTATCGCATCGCAATAAGCGCGAGACAGAGTATCCGGTACAGTATTTAGAATACCCTTACGATGGACGATGTTGAATTTGTAGCCCTGCAATTTCAAGCTCCACCTGGCTAATCGGCCCGACAAGTCAGACAAATTCATTAGCCAACGGAGACTTGCGTGATCAGTGATGATTGTAAACTCGAAGCCCTCCACGAAAGAACGGAATTTCTTGACGCAAAGTACAGCCGCGTAGCATTCCAGTTCAGTAATGCTGTACTTGCGCTGGGCAGGGTTGAGTTTATGCGAGTAAAAGGCGATGGGATGCTCTGATCCATCATGTATCTGATAGAGCACTCCACCAACCCCCATTGTCGAAGCATCAACCTGGATGAAGAATGGCAAGGTGTAGTCGGCGTGCTTTAAAACCGGAGCCGTGGTTAAGGCTGTTTTCAGCTCGCTAAACGCAGAATCGGCCTTTGGGTTCCAAATAATCTTTTGTTTAGATTTCAACAAATCGGTTAGTGGAGCAGCGATTGTGGAATAATTAGCGATAAACCTACGATACCAACCACTTAATCCAAGAAAGCGACGAAGTTGACGAGTCGTAGTTGGTGTTGGAAATTCCGTAATCGCCTCGACTTTCTCGGGATCGACCCTAATGCACCCTTCTCCGATAATATGTCCCAAATATTTTAGCTGTTTTAATACGAAGTGACTTTTTTCCACATTTATTGTCAGGTTGGCCCACCGCAACCGCTCGGCAACTAAGCGCAGCAATGTAAGGTGTTCCTCAAAAGTACTGGACGTTACAAGGAGATCGTCTAGGTAGACGAAAACCTTGTCGTGATACTCATGAGGAATCACCTTGTCCATTAACCGGCACATGCTTTGCGGCGCGTTGCATAACCCGAAGGGCATCACAGTGAACTGGTAAAGAGGTCTACCTGGCACCGCAAACGCAGTCTTACTTTTAGCATCATCGTCGAGTGGAATTTGCCAAAAGGCATCCTTCAAATCTAAACTAGAGATGAAGGACGTGTTTTCCAACCGACTCAGAAGACCGTCGATTAGCGGTAACGGGTAGGCGTCTTTACCCGTCACTTCGTTGACCCTTCGAGCGTCAAGACACAACCGTGATTTCCCATTCGACTTTTTCACCAGGGTAACTGGTGAACACCAGGGACTCTCACTCTCCTCTAACACTCCCAACTCAATCATTCGATCGAGTTCGGCGTAAATCTGCGACCGGACGGCCGGGGAAACTGCATAATGCCGTTGTTTTAATGGGGGTGCGGTCCCTGTGTCTATTTTATGGGATAATAAATGAGTGCGACCCAATCCCAGAGTAGTTGACGATGGGAAAAGGTTAACAACTGCAGACAATGATTTGGACTGAGCCGTGGAAAGTAAATGTGTAGGAGGAATAATTGAATTGTTGGAGGGAACTGAAGAATTAGAGTTAATACCAGTCAACTCAGAAATATGAAATTCTATCCCAAAAGCACGGAAAAAGTCCATACCTAAGTATAGGGTTTGTGAAAGATTGGGAACCAAATGTAATTTAATGGTCCGAACTTTGTTTTTGAACGTGATATTAACGAAGATATGACCGAGAATACGCTCTCGAGCACCATTTGCGGTAGACAGAGATGACGGCATGTGATGGAAAAATAAATCAGAAGACTGAAGGAATTTTTCGCAACCCTGACCCAATGCACTAATACTGGCCCCAGAATCTAACAAACCTCGCATTTTACAATCACCAACTAATATATTAACAAACGGACGATCATCACCTTCGGTATTTAAGATAGACGCGCAAATTTCCTTACGAACTCGCCGCCGGTATCGGAAATATAAATATGAACGATGGAAGCGAGAATGAGCTTTATGAGTAGGTGATGAAGAAGTTAGTCGAGTTTTGGACGCTGACGTAGGTATAGTTCGGGATCCGTGTTGGAAGCGACCTCCGAGAACCGGATTTTTGACGGGATATGAGGAGGTTGAGGGATCGGATCCCGTGGGTAACGGTCCCTCGTCGGTAAGTTTTCCGCCGACTGGTTCTGACATTTTGGACAATCAGGAAGATAAGTATCGGGACGCCCACATCCGTAACAAAATATCGTACGAGGTTGTCGACACAGCTGGAAAGTGTGACCTGTTGATTTGCAATTCCAACATTGGAACGTAGTGTTATCACGTTTTAGTATTGACTTACGACCTGTTGGTTCACTCGCTCTATTAAAGGCGCACACCGTTTCGAGCTCCGATGAGGGTGATACTGACGTACTATCTGAAGTGTTAAGCTCATGTAGCAGATTGCGCGATACACCAATGTTAGCTTCGGGATTGTGCTTGAGTTGCTTCCATAACGTCTCCAAATAACGGGCCTCTTGAGCTAATTGACTAATGTTGTATATATATTTACCGCCCAATGCTAATTGTCCATCTAACATTCGACGGATTTCGCGATTAGTAATTCCTCGATTGAAGCGTAGAATTATTGCTGGTTTCAACCCTTCCCAATTTATACTCGGATCTCGTTCTACCGTCACCCAAAACCACTCGAGAGCTACTCCCGACAACAAACAGGTTAGGTTTTGTATGCAATCATTGAGGTTTATTCCGGAACATTTAGCCATTTGATCGACGCGTGCTACAAAACGCTCAACAGGCACCTCATCGTTTGAACCACTAAACTTTAGGTTCCATCCCAATAAAATCCTAGATATATTGGAGGAATTTGGTAATGACCTACTATTAAAATTATACCGTTCCGGTGCGGTGGAATTCGTTTGTGTTGGTCTGCTAGCATCGCCTAAGGAACGACGAAAATCAATTAGCATTGAACCGAAGGTATTTACTACGGATTGAAGATCAGTCTGAGTTACCGGATTGACAGCAGAATCTTGAAGTAATTCTTTTGAATTGGTGGCCGAAGTGTTGCCCTGGTCAATATTAGGCCTAAGGAAATCTAGTAAAGCTAAACCTGGATCATCCGAGGATGTAGTTGCAGAAGGCAACGGTGTGAGGTGTAAAGGGTCCGAAGATTTTTCTGCTGAAGGAAAATTATTCCCCAAATCGCCACGAAGTGATGCATAAAGATCCTGTGGTGATTTTTTAGGTTCTAACCGGGGTGTTGTATCCATAACTGGAACAGGTGAATCGAGGTTGGCATCTGATTGGAACTGAATTTTTGATGAACGAATACGCTTTGGTGATCCTGGAGGAGTCAGGTGATGACTAGGGTTATTACCAGAATCCTTAGTCTCAACTCGACAAGAGTTCTGTACCTGATCCAAAAATTGAAGCATCCCTTCGCACTCTCTGGCTACTGGTTCTACCTGTTCCGGATCCAAATTTTGGCAGTGAAGTCTAAACAATCTACCACGAATGTGGCACAAGCGTGCCCGTAGCTGTCGTACGAGGTCGTCAGTAAACGTCGGTTTGCTATCCAAAAAGGAGGTCATTCGGGCCAACTTTAGCGAACATAATCGTATTTCCGTATTAGGATGACGTATGCCGGATGCATGTGGGGTTTTAGGTATCAAAATCGGAAAAGATTCCTCAGCCAGGATCTTAGCATGCAACAGCTCCAAACTAGTTGGACCAGCGGGTAAATGCCTGATCTCGAACTCGACGCTCAACTCATCAGGTTCTAACCAACGAACGTCCATGATGGAATTAATGCAAATACACACCACACTTGCGAATTATACCTGAATTCAAGACAGGAAAAAAAACGCTGCCCGAAATGGATGACGTAGACAAACAAAAAAAAATGAAATATATAAATAAGTATAAGATAAGAAATAAATAAACACAAAATATAAGTTGTAAATTTTAAATGAAGTATATATTTGGGTAGATAAAATTGAATTTGTAAAAGCACCACTAATTCTCAAAAGCACAAAAAAAACTCACCAAAAAAAAAACCGAAAAAAAAAATCACCAACGACTGAATAAAGCCTTCAAAAATAAACGCCAAATTCAAAAAAATGCAAATGTATAAGATATATGATAATGCGAGAGTCATCGCGGTACCTGCGCGTGTCAACAAAGAATAATAAAAAAAAATGTTAGATGAAAATTGAAATATTTGTTCAATCAACAATCTCATGATGATCAATAATATACTGACAACACGAGATCGCTGAGACATAGTTTGGCCGACGAGGATACAATCGTCAAACGCACATCTAGCGATCAAACACCTGAGTGGACAAACTAGAAGGGTATCGGATTACATCCCCGAACAGTAAAAACCTATATGCGAACCCATCACCATCCGAATCACGCTCTCATTTCTAGACACACGTCGACCAGAAAGCTCCATCAAATGGTGATGCTCACGCATACCAAAAAAATATATATATGCTGTAATTAATAAAATAAATTAAACTGGAAAGGAACTACAAAAAACGCTAATAGGGAACCTATGGCTACACACAACGAGAAATACAACGGTTACACCACTATATCTCGTATAGAACCACAGGTCTAGCATCAGAAAAACAAAAAAAAACGCAAGTATGGGTAAAGCGTTGTGCAACTGAGATACAAATAAAATTAACCTGTATTATCGTTGCTATACTGTTTGGGCGCCACTGTTACGTGACGGGAAACAAGGAAGGTGTTCACTTGTTGTGGGAGCAGCACAACCAACAATCCAGTTTGGGGGACCAGAGATATTGAACTCGAACCCGAAACACCAACTCACTTCAGTAGCCAAGTTGCCCAGGCTACTCCTAAAAATGAGTTGGGATCAGGAACGAGTCCTCACCCGGTCATCGCTGAACCCCAATCCAATCATCCACTACGTGCCGCACGTTGCCGTGGAAGACACCCTTGTAATGGATGATGGCCGAACTGGACTGTCAGCTGTGTATCCCATTCCCATCACGCAGACAGAAAATTGTCCACGGAGTCCTCCACCTGCAGCTTAAAGTCTGACCAAACTCAGTCCAGAGGGGTAGGTGGTATGGTGGAGGCCCATCCGCAGATTACATCGCTGCTAACAATGATTTGCACAACGCTGCACCCATACTTACCCTGAGGACGTGATCAACACGCACATACTCCCACGATGACTCTCACAAGTGATGTTTAAATTAATAATTCATCATGATTAAGCACGTTATAAATCAGATTTTATTTAATTAAAGGTTTGGTTTTATTTTAACAAATATAGAACGCGTAATCAGACAATATAAATATCTTTCCGAGGTACTCGCTGTGATACCGGTCGTTATCGATACACTATGGTCGACACGTAGTCCCGATGATACCGATGATCCAATCAGGAACAGAGCTCCACTCCTGCAGACCACTGTAAAGAAAATTCCCAACTCGGGAGAAAAAAACAAAAAAAACCAAAAAATAATAATCGGCCACACCACTAGTGCATCTGGCCCCACCAATACCCACCTGGAGATCCTCCGAAAGATATTCCCGTTACGGTTACTCGTTGCTTAGTTAAACGGGTGACGATCGGCAATCTGTCGCAGGAACACCGCAGTTGCTGGATCTGGTTTAGGTTTCTCCCTTTATCCTTCCTCCTTCATAAGACCCTCGTGACAGCTGGAGCGTTATGTTTTTCCTCGGTTGGATGCTTGAGGACCAATACCACGTAGGTTTTATATGCGTATTTATAATTTTATACCAAATATTAGTGGTATATTTTTTTTCCCTCCGATATGGGTTATCCGAATTAACAAACAAAAAAAATTGTTGTTTTTTTTTTTTTTTATTTATAACTGAGGTGATAATTTTATTGATTTCCTCAGTTATATTTATTTTTTTCTTCTTGTTTGGTATTTTCTTAATTAATAATTTAATATTGCGGTGAGTGTGGTCCTCTTGCACTATTATTGTCCGCTTTGTATAAAATCCAAAAGGTAAGAGAGCGAATGACAATTGTTGTCCGCTTATATACCTTTTTTTCTGATCCAACAACAACATTTTTAGATCAATTTTAGTTAGTGCCCCTACAGGTGGTCACTCCAACCACAGCCTGTGCACGCAACCAAAAACAATAACGCCATCTGCACAAAGTTTGCTTACAGTACGGAAAAAATAAATGGAAAAAAAAACCCTCCACCAGCTGGTGTTGGTGAGCTTTATTTACGTTCGTTTAATGTATATTTGTGACAGGTGAAGAAAAAAAAAATAATGTGTTTATTTATTTAATTTTAACAATTATGGGACGCAAAAATGAGTAACCGAATGGATCAACAACTAAAGACAGATAAGTAGAAATAAAATAAAATAGCTAACGAACGAAATTCTTGGTGAAATTTTGTGTGTTTGTTTTTCAGGTTATTACAGCTGGATGTCATCAAATGAGTGTATGCATACCCAGCAGATTTCGGAATTTTGGAACCTGTACGTATTTATCCGAGTACATACATGGATAAGTGGGGTCGTACCACACAAAAAAAACAGATTGAGGTAAGAAATATACCAATTTTATTTTGATTAAAGAAGTTTTTTTTTTCTCTGTGTTTCATTGACAGATTATACAGTCGCCGAAATTAATATACGGTGCGTGAAGCACCAACAACAAAAAAAAATTGTAGACAAAAAAAAATTAACTAAAAATAAAAATAATATTTGAAAATTAAAAAAAAATGTGTCTATATTTTATTGAACACGGGACGATGCCTCGCCCCGTAACAATCTCTCAACTCAACGCCCAAATTTCGAGTATTTCGAAAAAATGAAGACACGAAAATAATCTCAAAGGGCTCAATTAATCTCGAATAATCTTAGAAATATGCCTAATCTAGAAAAATCTCGAAATTCTCAATACATTTCCAATATTTAAGAAAATCGTGAATTAACTAAAAATTCAAGAAACTATTACCTTAAAAATGAAGAAATCACTAAAAATCTCGCATAATTTGTAATAAATAGATTTCATCGTTACGCCACAAGACATAAAACAAATTTCTTTTCTATTGGAAGTTGAAGTAGGGTACTATTTAATTTTCTACAGTGCATACTTTAAGAATGGATCGTTTTAATCCATGCGTCAATTTGACCTACATAATTCAGAAAAATTTTAGTACTACCCTAGCAGATCCGATCACTTCTCACCTCTTGGGCAAGCTTAATTATTCTGAATCAAGCTTAAAATTGAGTATTCCATTTTCTGCGTAAAGAGACCTAAGTTCAGGATTTGCGACATTCGCTTTTACATTTTTTATTTAGGTTGATTTCCAAATTTTTAAAATTTCGATTTTAGAAATGCATTTTTTTAGATTTTTAGAGTGCGATTTTCATTAAATTCGATTTTTTGTTATTAATTTATCACAGTCATTAAAAGGAAGTGCAGTATTTTATTTTTGAAAAAAGAGAGAACTTTGTTTCCAGTTATGATAAATAAAGTTATTGCTGACCGTTATAATCTCCAGAACCTGAAGGGAAAATTTGAAACTTTCTCTTTTATTTAAAATTTGTATATTACTGCTGGTCGCAACAGTTCTCAAATTTTATGTCTGGATATTTATTAGAAATTGTTTGTTTGGATTTTTATTTTCGATACTCCGCATTATTATGAATTTTAGGTTATTATTATATTATTTCCAGTTTAGAACAAATTTACACACAATTCTTTTGATAAACTTAGACCATTACAAACATTAAACTAATTCGCACAAATTTAGAAAAGTACCGATTGGACATTATTTCAAATATTTATATTTAAGTAGATCTTGAGACATCTTGTACACCAGTTTGAAGAAGCAATGTCTTAAAAAAAATATTTCAAAATATTCATAAAACTACTCTAGCTGCGTCAAAAAAGTTGATTATACCTATTTTTCCGAGCACCAAGGTGGTGTAACAACCCCTTAAAACATAAGTAAATATTTTGTTTTCTATTTCTTTTTTTTTGTAATTTTATAAATATGTAGATCAGGAAAAAGAAACAGTAACCACCAAAATTAGTTTGCAACAAATAACGCTTGATACATCAGATGAAATACATTTGAAAAAAATATCTCAAATATGAAGGAAGAAAATGTTCTTGATGAAGTTTTTACGAAGTTTATTCACGCCACTCGCATTACCAAATATATAATTGCAGTGTTTATACGCTTTAGCTTAAAGCACAAAATGACGATCTCGAGCAATCAAAAAGGCATAAAAATAACATTTTCCAATTTAGAGGAAAATGAAAACAAAAATTCTATGATAGTAATATGTATTAAATATTTTTATTTTGAAATGGATTTCCTTGGATTTACTTAATATTCATGCGACCAAAACAAAATACAAAAGTTCAATGGCCCTGTGAACCGCAAAAATAAAAAAAACTTTGCTCATTCCTCAACAATTTTTTGCTCTATATGTACATTTCAATCGTTTATTAAATTATAAAAATAAATAGTGAAAATTTTAAATAAAAAATAGAGTTGAAATTACAAAATTAAAAATTGAGTTTTATTGCCTTCAAAAAATTTGGTTTTCGACATGTTTTGTTTAGCTAGTACAGTTAAGAATCTGCCACATTTGAAGGTCTTTTTACGCCAAATTTTTAAAAGTGAAATAATTCAATCGCGTATTAGGGCCAAGAATGCTGTCGAAAATGTATTTCACTTAGTCCAAATCGTACTTTTACTGTAAAACATGCAGAATATTGCGAAGTCCCGAGACCAATATTTAATTCTCTGCATTCCTCCTTTGGAATGAAAAAACAAAAATGTTCTAAGATACAAATTGGAATAAGTTCGAAATAAGAAGCCTAAACCGCCTCATAATCGATAAAAACATTTCAAAAAACTAGATTTCTGTTAAAAAAAACAAACAGTACAAATCTTCATTGTTTAATTTAATTTTTTGCAAATCAACTAATTTTGTTTTGGAATATTTTGAAAAATTTCAGGAATGACCTTTCAGATTTAAAAAAAATAAAAATTGATATTTGCTTGTTTAACTTCATTCATTTAGGCTATTACCAAAGTTTTGCACCATATATTTAAATGCGATCGATGCGACATCTGGAACTTTACCGATTAAATATTTTTTTTCGTATGATGGTAGCACTATATGCATTTATACTATGCATTAACTCAATCACAAACTTAACGCCAAACTCAAAATAGCATATCGTCGTCCTAACTGTGAATTAACGTATCTGACATTTTTTTTCAAAATCTCATTTCTGATACCAAATTTGTCATCGTGAGAAACTCTCTCTGAATTTTTGCACCTGCGTTATCGAGATATTATGGGTATACTATAGACAGACGAATGAGATGTGCATAGCATACTTTTGTGTTACTTAGCGCCTATTCCACAGATTTATCGGACTATTCTGAGCTGATTTCAAGTGTTGTTTAAATGTTTCCACTTTACTGGAACAGGGCTGACATGTTGTAACCATCACTTTTTACCTTCAATATAGCGCTAAGTTACGCTACCAACATGTTAGCACTGACGTGTTGTTACTACATATCAATTTTGTAACTCCGGTTCCATTTAATTTGAGATTTTCGAGGCTTTCAGGATTACTCCAAAATCTTCGAGATTTTAGAGAATTTCAAGATTTTCAAGATTATTCTTTACATTTTATCTTTAATGATGAAAACAACGATTCGGGTTCGTACGTCCATAAAACGATATAGAAATTGACCAATATACATATCTGTTCATATGATAATTCGACATAAGAATATGAAAGGATAGGACCAAAAAAAATTGTTTTCAAATTGTAAATCTGTCAAAAGAAAGGTTGTTTTCTTTATGCACAGATATGCAAATTTGCGTATTGCGTGAGCCCGCCTAAACATAAATCAATACTTGATTTAAAAAAAGGAGGAAAATACATAAAGAGCAAAAATGCTCATCGTAACACTGAAAATATATGTAATGTGTATACAAAAGCATGTGTATTCGAATAAGGCCAATTACCGGTTTTAATGAAATTCAACTTGCACAATGGAACATGAAAATGGGATTCTAAAATAATTTTAAGATGATGTCCTGGGATACAGGCAATTAGCATCGAACTAAAATATTTGTAAATCGATAATGATGAAATTTGACATGTACTTTTGGAAATGAGATTCTGAAATGATTTTAAATGAAGTTCTGGGAAATAGGTTCAATTAGGATGGAAGTTGCCTTTTTAAATAGATTTTGTAAAATTCAACAAGTGTGATTGGTAATGGGATTTTAAAATGATGTTTAGATGAAGTTTTAGAATTTGGCCATTTTGGATGAAACTTAAACTCTTAACACAACCCCATACTCAAGGCCAACTCTGCCAAATAATATATAAAATAACCCCCAAACGAATATTTATAATAATAACCCCCAAACGAACCCCAACTTAAGCTAACTAAACCCCTAATCAAACGCCAACCAAGTTAGCTCGAACCAAATCTTAACCCTCTACTCAACTCCACACTCAACGGTCAACTCAATCCCGAAATCAACTTGATTCGAAAGCTATGAACACATTTATATCAACTCAAGCTAACTTCCAACTCAACCATTAACCCGAAACTCACGCCTGACTCAACTCACAAATCAACATGACCTTATAAGAACTACATGCGTACATGAAATCAAATCAAGTTTACTCCAATTCAACCGTTAATTCAATACACAAATAAAATTCCAGCTGTATTGCTCACTAAACCCTAATCCAATCAAAATTGAATACGCAAATTGAACCCACCTCAACAGAATATAAAAAAAAAGTGGTTAACGTGGTAATATCATGACGTGGTTTTAGATCAATTCGTATGGCAGTTACCCGATCCTATTGACAGCTTCCAAAATTGTTTTCCATTTCTCCCGCTTAGGTTATAGAAACCGATTGGTGAAAAAAAAATCAGACAAGCCGTCCTCGAAGTACCATGGGTGCAAACCTACATCAACATCCAGACCATAGGAATTTAGGAAGGTATAGGAAGATTGACACGACTAACCAAATTATTTAAACTATCACAAGCGCGCGCCGCCTATTAGTTCCATGCTCTAGTTGAAAAATTTCTTACTTTTGATCAAAGTAGGCTAGTACGCGGAGCTGGTGAAATTTTAAATAATTTGGTTGGTCGTGTCAATCTTCCTATTTTCCTATGTCATGTAACGGTGTCATCAAAGGGACGTCGCGTCGTTCCACATATTTAGGAAAGTAGACCGTTATATTATTTTAATTAATTAACTAATTTGCCATTGTCAATTTAGAACCAAAAACCACAAAATTTTTTTGCACTTATTGTGTAACCTTTGTAAATTTGGTCGTACAAGAAAATTCACAGTACTCTTTTTCGGACATATGTATACGTATTTTTTTTGGTGGTGCTTGCGAAGGACCATATATCGGCTAACGATAAGCCTAACTGGAAAAATTACCCACTTTCAGAATAAGATGAGGGCGTGCTAAGCGAGAGGGATTAAGGCGAGGTGGAGTCAAATAAAAGTCCGGTTACCAGGTGGTATGTTACCGGTGGTTGAGCAAGAACGAACCCATTACCACTGAGCGGCGAGACGAAAGAAAAAAAAAATCAGCTCATCAGACCCCAGTAACAGTCATAAACGCATTATAAGAGAGAATTATTTTAGTTTGATTTCATTTTTAAAATGAAATGAAATCGCTATCTGAAATTATCGTGCTAATCTTTGTGTCTGTTATTTTTCACTACTGGTTCTAAGTTAAATTTAAATTTACACAGTGTAAAGTTGTTTAAATATACACAGTGTAAAGTATATGTAACCCAAAAGGTGTCAAATTGTTAAATCAAGAAATTTTCATTTTTCTGATTAACAAGTCGAAAATGTTGTGAATGCCATTATTATAAATATATTGTATCTATAAAAAGCCGAAAGAATCTGATTGATTTAATACAGACAATAAACTTCTGTTTCGAATTAATAATTTATGATCTTTGGGTTCACAAATTTAAATAAATAATTAAATAATTGAATATAATTTATAAGCTAAATTAATTAATCCTATATTGGTGACCACCGACATCCATTTTTAACGGTCTGGAACACGCCCAACAGTCGGTTTTTTTATTGTGTGGAAAATTTTGGACACCTGGTACGAACACATACCAAGTAAATGGTACGTACAAGCTTCCGTAAATAATATTTATGTATGTGGGGCATTCTCTGTCAAATCGGTCAAACCCCTCCCCCCCCCCCCTCCCTTGCACATTTTATTTTTTGAGATAAATAAACTTTTTTGGGCTTAGAATGTCTACTTTTTAATGCTGTATGGCGTTTTTATAGCGTCCTTGAATTTTTCAAAATGGCGGACCATATCTGCTAAGGAAGTTTTTCATTTTTAATAAAATTGATATAAACACGTAATTTTAACTCTGTTAATTTACTCAAAAGTGTTTTTGGTGTCATAGAGATTACACATTTTTTATTATTTTTTTAATAATTCCAAGATGGCGGATCCAAGATGGCCTTCAAAATTTGCCAATTTTTAGACGTTCATAAAGATCGTTAGAAGCATGTCCTAGAAGGTTTTCGGGGTCGGTGATCACGAATTTGAGGTTAGAATTATAATATTCAAAATGGCGGAAACAGGAAGGTGGTCGAATATGGCCGATAAAAGGCTAATTTTTCGACATTCATAGAAATCAATAAAAACTTGGTGTAGGGGGTTTTTGGGGTCGGTGATCATTAATTTAGGGTCTGAATTTGAAAATTCAAGACGGCGGATCCAAGAAGGCCGCCATAAAACGTAAATTTTTTAACGTTTATAAAAATCGATAAAAACATGATCTAGAGGGTTTTCGGGGTCGCTGATCACGAATCTGAGGTCAAAATTTAAAAATTCTTTAAAAAAAGTACCAAATTCTCGATAAAAAGCCTTATTTTTAGATATTTTTTGAAAAATATATATAAATAACAATTTTTATCGAGAATTTGGTACTTTTTTGAGAAAATTTTTAAATTTTGACTTCATATTCGTGATCGCCGACCCTGAAAACCTCCTAGATCATGTTTTTATCGATTTTAATAAACGTTGAAATATTTATGGCGGCCATCTTGGATCCGCCATCTTGGGATTGTAAAAAAATAATAACAAATGTGTAATCTATGACATCAAACATACTTTTGAGTAAATTAACAGAGTTAAAATTACGTTTTTATATCAATTTTATTAAAAATTAAAAACTTCCTTAGCAGTTATGGTCCGCCATTTTGAAAATTCAAGGACACCATAAAAATGTCATACGGCATTAAAAAGTAGACATTCTAAGCAAAATGTTAAGCCGAACACAGTTTATTTATCTCAAAAAATGAAATGTGCAGGGGGGCGGGGGAGGGGGTGGCTGATTTGACAGAGAATGCCCCATGTATACTTTTTTTCTTTGGCATCATTTAGATGAATTTTTTTTTTTTTTGGTTTATATATACGTGTATGGCCGCCGTCGAGTCACACCACACAAAATCATTGGTATAAAAACAGCTGCCTGCACACATATACATGATGCGCGCAACTTCATCACTGCCATCAGCACCGACTAGACAAATATCACCGCCATCATCATCATTCAACGACGCACATGTCCCCAGCCCTTAAAAGCGCGGTCATCAATATTACCATCTTCACCACATCATATCAGCAGGAATACAATGGGACTAGCAGTAACAGCATCATAAATATCCCACCGTCATCATCGTCTGAGCCATCACCGACAGGGACGACAATGGAAGCACCAATAACAACAGCAGCTACATCATCAGCAGCAACAACATTGAACCAGATACAATAACAACATCACCATCACTATCAAATCATTTTTTTTTTCATTTATTGTGAATTTTATCACCACCATTTTAATTTTTTTAAAGTTTCATTTCCGTGGTAATTTTTTTTCTCACTAGCAATAAAAGTGTTTTTGTGTTTCATTAAAATGGCTCCACCCCGGCATTCCCACTGATCTCCCCACCGTATTTTTTACAGCCACAGTCGAGACTCACTTTGACTGCCGCCGTATAATTTCCATGTCACTGGGGCACAGTCGATTCTCACTTCGACTGTCCCACCCACTTATGATAAAGGCGAGACTCACGCCGACTAAGCGGACACTGCCAACACCTCTTGACAGGCCCAAAGCTGATACTCCAAACTTCAGCATTCTTTTTCTGGTTAGGCATGTCACAGCTTTGCTTCCCGACATGGAAACTCGGTCACTGCACCATTCTTATGTCAAACTGGTATGGTGGACAGTGAGGGAAGACTAGCGGTACTCATCAGGTATTGGTCGAAGCCCTTGCTCCCAACTGCACCACATTCTCCTCCCTTACATATCAGTCTCCAGATAGATAAAAACCAATTACATTTCATAGGGAGGGGAAAATCACTTGCGGAGGAGTCATGTACAGGTTCACCCAATTAACCACTACATCATAGTCGGCGCACGTTCCACATGATGCATTCTCCCATTACAGTATTTTCAAACTTTGTAAATCACCATTTTGTGATTTTAATTTTAATTAATATTTATGTGGAGATTAATTATTTTAATTAACAATAAGTTATCTGCCACGTTTCTTTACGTACAAATTGAGACCAGAATCACACCCATCAGGTAAGGGATGCTCATGGTTGATTGTAAATCGCTGTTTTGTACTTTGCAATTTTAATTAACATTCATGTGGATATTAATTATTTTAATTTAAAATAAATTATCTGCCACGGTATTATTAAGCACAAAATTATACTCGAATTGCTCGGATCTGATAAGGCATTCTCTCGCTATAAGAGGGCACAATCTCTGTAAATCGCCATTTTGAAGTTTGAATTTTTAATTAAAATTTATATGGAGATTAATTAACTTAATTTAATATAAATTAACCACTACCGGTTTTTTACGCAAAAATTGGCACCATCGGATCTCCGATCGGATTAGCCATTCTCTCGCTACACTGGTTCAAGCATTTAAATCGGTCGAAATCAGAGGTTCGCGGCGTGAGTTCCTATGCCGCCTGAAAGGTAATGCTTATAGTTGATGAGTAATTACCCTCGACCAACGGCTAAGTTTCGGGTCAATTTTCTGAACATGTGGTGTAAAACGTTATCATGTCAAAATCTTGTAGTATCTTGTAATAAAACAGCAGTTGAAATCCTCTACAAATCCTCTAAATCCTCGCAGTCTGTCTCTATAGACCACAAATTAAATGCAGGTATTAATTTGTTAATACATTCTTCAGAATGTATTTTTAAAATGCTAAGCGACATCTTTTTTGTATAAGAACATCGATACAAGCATGCTGTTTCTTAACCGATTTTGATTAAATCCAGCATATGCGATGAAAATGGAGTTCTATACAGATTTTTATATGAAGTACATAAATTAAAAAAACAATAAAATTAATTACCTTGTTGAACAACTGCATAAACTATATTTCTCTGAAGTTTGTGATTTTGTCAATACTAATATTTTGCCGGTAAATACCAGGCACCCTACTAGTATTATAATATTGTGCAATATAAAATTCTATGTGTATACCATACTAAATAATCTCAATTCCACCTCCTTTAATTTTATTTTAAAAGTCAGACACAAAATAAATCCCAAGCTTAAATAACAGATTTGAAATGTAAATTTTTACTACTTCTTAGTAAACCCTTTGCTGAACGCATAAACTATACCATACGTAAGCACACGCACCAAAATGTCAAAAGAGGGCAAATTAAATCCTTATTTAAACCTTTTATTTGCATAAAATTTTACTTTGTTTATACAAAACTTTAGATTTAATTTAAACAAAAAAAAACGAAAAGAAATTAAAAAGAAAACCGTACATTTTTAATCCTTTGAAAATTACTTCATTTTCATTTTCATTTTATTACAACAATAAAAATGAAATTTATTCAATTTTTCATTCTATATTTCTGTTACGTTTTTCCTGTATGGCGAGGATGGCGTGTATTGTACAAAGCTCCACCATCATCTTTTACCACGATTATTCATAATACCCGTTGTGTTTGTAGTACACACAAAACGATTTTTCACTATAGTATAGCATGTACTCGTATACTGAATAAAGGAATTGTATTCGTTATTATTATTAGTACGATTTTTATTATTTTCCATTTTCCGTTATTTTATTTTTTGTATACATACATACATTGTTTATTTTCCATTCCAACTCATTATTATGTATTTATGAAATTTTGTCGTTCGCTTCGTGTGTGTGTAGGAAGCAAACAAAAATAAATATTTTCTATCGTCCTTTGTGAATTGTGACTGCGTGTATGGATGTGTATTTTCCAAAAATAATCTCTTTGTGAACTTTACTAAATTGTATATATCAATAAGATATTAAGTGCGGATTCTTTCCGAAATGTCGTCCTTTTGTTTGTACTATTTTGGTACTCCTGCGGAAAAGGAAACGGAAATATAATGCCGTACCAAAAAAAAAAAAAAAAATCCTTTAATCGATAGGAAGTAGGTCTCATCATCATATCGATTTCCACTTGTTGGCATTTCTCCGTACTCGAAATAATGAAACATTATATACGGAACGCACTTTAAATATTTATTTAGGTCCACGATAGAGATTAAAAATTGTTAAAAAGTTGTGAATGAGGTTTATTTAGGTTATGTACGAGAAGTGTTATTTAAATAGAATACTTACAAAGATTTATTTGTTGTTGCCTCTCGGAAAATTTATGTGAGATCATAAAATTGATTTTTATTCGTATAAATATGTATTTACGTTTTCCACCCTGTCTTGTGTCAATGTCGAGGCAACAAAATTGTATTGGTTATCGTACGCATATAACATAATTAATTGAGTGTAATTTTCCGATTTTTGTGTTTCTGAATATAGTAGCCATTAGATTTAAATTTATTGCGATAAAATTACGATATTGCTGAGGTTTCTTATTGATAACTTTTAGATTTAGAGATGATCTTTCCAACTTTTTATTGCGCTATAGACTAAGATATACGCACTAAATCTTATGATACAAATCTTATACATTACATCGACGATGGTATAAAACTAAAATATGCGGCACAGATAGAACAATAAAATATATTCGTATATGTGCGAGTATCGAATTTTATTGCCGGTACAATGGCAAATGGTTTGTTGAAAATTTGGATTTTATTGATTCACATAATAATGTATGTATGTAGGTATGTACGGAAAGGTTCAATTTTAATGTAGTACTTTGCTGAAAAAAAAAACATAAAAAATTTAGTACATGAGGATTTTTATAGGCGAATAAAACTTGTTATTGGTATAAATTGAATATGTGCGGAAGATTATCATAAATAAAATCGAAATTTTTATACGGTTATAGTCAACAAGGACTTTGGTATTGTTATGGGTTACCAATTTGACATAGGATGAACAACAAAAAACAAAAAAAAAATGGAATTGTTTTCGACGACACACATACATCATTGTGCATCAAAAAAATAAACAATCTTGTTTACAAAATTTGTAAAATTGTATTCCCTGTGGTGTGTGGATTTAAAACTTTATCCCCCGAAGCCAGCAATCAAAAAATTGTCAGAACATTTTTCACTTTTTATTTCTTTTATAAAGTTGATGCAACTAACAAGTACCCAAGTAAAGCAACTTTTTTTGTTATCATAATATTGTTAGCAATAATAATTAAACATTTTTTTCTGTATATCGACTGTCATTAATTTCGCTTTACTGCGGTGCGGTTGCTGCAGACATCTATATTCTCCACAATTTGTATAAAAATTTCTTAGATGAAACCTGTCCACTATGTGACTGCTTTCAACCGGCTCAAAAATTTCAAAAATTGTTTTCATTGGTCAAATTGTTTATAGATTTTCAGAGTAAATGTTGTGGTAACACCAAATAAACATTTTAATGATATACAATCAGGCCGTATCAGGAGGAGGGAGAGCACGGGCAAACTTCCTGCATAGTTGAAAATTTTTGTGATATACAAGCCTTGCTTCAAAATCTGGTTAAATGTTATTTGCATCAAATAAAATTAAATTACTAATTAGATCGAAATATCGATTTCGAAGCAAGTTTTGCATCTAACAGAATTATGCGACACTATTAGTATCGAACACAATGGCAACCAGCACCATTTTAGTTATGGTAGAAAATCGTCGGGGAAGGCATAGTTTATATTTCATTTCTGTTCATTTTTCTTTCCTGTGCTTCTTGATATCGTGTGGAAATACGTTACCAGAATGTTGTGTCTGCTAGGTAAACGCTGACGTAATGAATTTCATTAGTTGATGTTCAGGAAGGATTGCAGCTAAGCTTTCGTTATAAAAATTATAATATTTACAAACGAAATTATCACAAGTGTAACCTAACATCAAAATGATTTTCAATTCGATGATCATCGTATAATAACATTTTTAGTTTCTGGTTGTAATTTAATCTTAATTATTTTCTGTCCCTTTACAAAACAGGGTGAGAAAGAAACAATTATTTTTAAAAAAATACAAAACATTTAGGCTTTTTGGTTTAAATCAACTTTTTGTGTTAACTCAATTTTGAATAAAATGGTTGAAGTCCAGCTTTCCGATGTTTTTTAAAAATTACAACATTCTGAGACTTCAAAAAATTTGTGTTTAGCTTCGGACATCGCACTTTAGTTGTTCCAGTTTCTTTACAAGTAAGACATGGTCAATTTTGTTGACTACCTTACTAAAATCAGTAAACACTACTTCAACACTGTCACCATTAATTTGTGAACAAAACAAGATTAGTCACAGTTGATCGACCTGTTTAAAACCCATACTGGTTTTCAGAAATGGAATTTTTAACTAAGAAAAAGATGCGGTCTTTGACCATCACCAAGATAGAAATACCTCAGTAATTTTCGATATCTGTTCTCCGCCCACTCTTAAAAATTGGCTTAATGAAACTCGATTTCGATTAAACCAAAAGATATGCACACTTTTTTAATACAATAGGGTGAATTTTGTCCGGGCCACCACTCATATTCACATTTACATTCAATAATGCATGCAGAACGTCATCGGTGGCAAACTGAATTTGAATGTTTGAATGTTTACTAAAATAAAATCGATATCCTCTCTCGAAGAAGGGACATGCACATTTTCAAAAAATGCTGTAAACATATCAGTGATGCAGTGGGTATTCAATCTCAACAATATATGAATTATACAAGAAACGTTTTAAAAGTTTAAATTGAGCTCTAAGAGCACTAAATATTTCATAATTTACGACGGATGGATTCAATTTATACCTTTTATGAGCTTTAGATTTCCGATTTTTTAAGCCTGACAGGTGAGGTTTAAACCAAGGCCACGTGCTGGCAAAACTGCAGGCGATCGAGGAATAAATTGTTCAATTGCCGAGTTCATTATTTTAAAAAACTGATCAATATAAGCGTTCAAACTACCTATTTTATATCGATCTCAATTAATACTGTCCAGAAACTCATTTAAAGCATGATACTCTCCCTTTTTAAAGTTGAAAGACTCACAATTTTCAGAAGTTAATTGAATGTGTAGTGGTGTATGAAAAATCCTCGAAGAACTGCCTAGATCAAAATACCGATTTTGTCTTGATTATGTTGAGCTTAGTGAGCAATGCTATATCCGAAATTTATTAAAATATTCTAAATTTTTTGGCTAATCAGGCTACATTCCAAACTTAGGTATTTTTTATTATTTATCGTCTAAAGATAACATTGCCCTGAAAACTTAGAAGAAGAACTGAAAGATAATAATTTCCATACAATTTAAATATTTTAATTAAAAAATCAAACTGCAGCCCAATTGATATGACCCAAAAAATTCTTTAAGACGTGATTTAATCTATTTTAGATTTTGAACTATTTATAGAATCGGCGTAATATCTCAAATGGAAAACCAAAATTGGTAAATCAATTTTTTAACTTATGGTATCGACCGTATCACCATTAGTACGAGTAATGTTCCAAAATATTTTTTGCCGTTGGGCCATGTTTTAATTTATAAATTGTTATCTCACCCCAACCTTAGGGCCGAAAAAATTCTTCAGGTCATGTAATAATAGGTTTTATACTTGGAACTATTTTTAATAACAACATTTCAGACATAAAATTTCACTAAAATCCGTCAACAAATGACCTTGTTCCATTTGATGCTAGAGTTAAGAAGAAAGTCTGAATTGGTTCAGTATGTAAAAATAAATTTGGCGAATATAATTTTTAATTTAAGATTCAGCATTCTTCAGAGCCGGAATTTGTTTAATTTTATATTAGGGACGGCTCCGGGAATTCTAGTCAAAAACATTTCAGTCAAAAAACAAAAGGCATTTCAGTCATAAAATTTCCCATACAAATATTATGACTAAAACTCCTTTTAAAAAGGAACTTGAGTCGAAAAAAAAAGGTATTCCGGTCAGAAAACAGTTTGACTGAAATGCCCTTTGTGTTTTTGGACTGAACGACCTTCTTGAAAAGAATTTTAGTCACAAATTTGTGGACTGGAATACCTTTTGTTTGGTTAGTTTTTTTGACTGAAATGCCTTCGTAGTCCTATATATTGGCTTTGGCGCCCCAGTCAAAAGCATTTCAGTCAAAAACAGAAAGGAGTTTCAGTCAAAAATTAAAAGGCAACTCAGTCAAAATAGAAGACATTTATGCCTTTTCAGAAGGAAGTTCAATCAAAAAACAAAAAAGGCATTCAAGTCAAAACATTTTTTATTGGAATTTCTTTTGATTTAGTGACTGATCGTTCGATGTTGAAAGGCCGAATGGGTCCGAAGGCCGAATGCCGAAAGGCCGAATGCCGAAAGGCCGAATGTCGAATGGCCGAATGTGTCGAAAAGCCCAATGTTGAAAAGCCGAATGGGTCGAAACGTCGAATGTGTTGAAACCGAAAGGCCGAATATGTCAAATTTTCCTTCACTTAATTAATTGAAATGAATATTTAAAACCATTGAATTTATTTCTTGATGTAAAATAATTTAAATAAATTGAAAATACGTGCTAATAAGTCCTGTGCATGTAGCATAATTAATGTGATAATACGTGCTAATAAGTCCTGTGCATGTAGCATAATTAATGTGATCGTTTTGACGTTTATTCTTCCATACCTGTTTTATGAAAGAATTGATGGGAAATAAATTTTTTAACGAAAATATTTGTTGATATTAATAAATAATCATATTAATATTGCTTGTAAGGGTCCTTCGCGGATCTTTAGTTATTTTAATGTGATTCCATAGAGAACACGTACAACTAAATTTATTTCCCCTGTATATTTATTTCCCAATTGCCAGAATGCACTTTTGGAAATGGCGAATTAAAAGTTGGAAAAATTTATGTGGGGAATAACTGCTGTAAAACAAAATATTCCATATTCCCCGCGAAAGGGCCACAGATATTAATTTTTTTTTTGCTTTAAAAATTCATTTAGTATCTGAAGAATATATTTCCAAAATTTCAAGCCCAACAGAAAGTCCTAAAGGTCCCTAGGAAGTCACCGAAGTGATGCGAATTAATGTGTTCTCTTCAAGAACGAAAACTTCAATCGAGTTTTTCTTGAAACATGTTGGTTTGCGCGCCGGCGTCGTGGAATGTAACTCAAAAACTAATGGACCAATCAACTTGAAATTTTGTACACATATTCTTTAGCTTATCGGCCTTTGCACAAATCTAAAATTTCGTATAAGTTGTTTAAATAAATATTGGGTTTAACGAATTGTTTAAAAAAAAACGTGTTTTTTTTACTTTTTGTCCTCAAATTTTCAATTTTATTTTTATTTTTTACTACATTAGGTTCATGCAAAGCGGAATGAATTATTTTAATGAAAAAAATTTGTTTCGTTGATTTTAGTTAACTACAAGGACCAGGGCGTTCCACGGCGCAAACTCTAGTAGCCAAGTTCGAGCACCTCTAGCGCCGCCATTTTTTTTTTTTTCACTCATAAATAAAAATTTCTGTATTCAAATGAACGTCAATATTATTATGCAATTCGTTTCATTGCAATAAATGCTCTCAATTTTTTGTAAAAAATGATTGAAAAACCAGTTGTTTGGAGGAGGTGCCCCCCTTAAAATAAATGAAAAAAAATCAATTTTATTGCCATTTTTAGGGGATCGGGATATTTGGCTGCAAGACAAAATCTTGTTTTGCCGTTCAATCTTGTATTTTGAATTCTTACCTTGTAAAATTCTTACCGTATAAATTATTTTTCGAAATAATTATTTTGATTATTTTATAGTGAAATTAGGAATATTTAGTGAACTGGTTTTCTGGGATTGATATAAAATATTGCATTTTAAAATCTTGCAATTACAAAATCTTCCTTAACAAAATAGAGCAATTATTTTTTTTAGTAGGTGTCATTATTAGATTTTATATAATCCGCGGCTAAGTGAGGCACGCAGTGCGACATATTTGCTGACAAGATTTTGGAGAAAAGATTTTAGAAACAGTCTTTTGTAAACAGGGCCCCTATTTGTGAATCCGTTTCGTTTGGTCATTCGAAACGAATGATGTATTCGTTTCGAATAAGAATTGGTATTTTTGAATTCGATCGAAAATAAAAACCTACTTTATCAAATAATGAAAAGGGAAATTCTGTTTTTTTGGGTAAACCTTGTTACACTTCAAAATAACGGCCAACACGATTAATACGGGTAGCAATCAGTGGGCTATTGCCGTTACCTTTAAATATGAAGCCACAAAAACATTCGTGTTGATGAACAAATTACAGTAAATATGGTTCGAACACCCCATCACCAAATCGTAATAAATTAATTCTTCATTATAGTTTAACTAATTTTATTGAATAATTCTAATTAAAAATAAATAAAAATAAATAATAATACTAACGAAATTTTGCTATGCCCAAGCAACAAACAATTTAACTATTATAGGAAAAAAAAAATGCAATCTTAATTTTGAATTGAACTTAGTAGGTTGGAAACTAATTATGGTAAAATAAATAAAATAACAAATATTGTTTATTAAAAAAACTCACCCATATCGCCGCCAAAGAGTACTCTGTAGCATCTGCAAATGGTTGCTGAAATGTATCTGAAAACTTAAATTGGTTTCCAACAATACGCGTTCGGATTTACACTTAAACTGATTTTACTTTAGATTTAAATATTTTAATGAAATAAGATAACTAAACAAAACTGATTCTTAGGCAATTAGCGTAAACAAGAATTTTATGATAAACTAATTATAAAATTATAACATCAGATAATGTCACTAGATTTCGACAACAATAATTTTAATTAAGCACTAGTGTTTCCATATACGACGATTCATCTGTATGTAAAGGTATGACTCCTTCAAATTGTTCACTGTCCAATTATTCAATTGTTCAACTATCCAATTGTTGAACTATCCAATTTTTTTTACCATCCAATTGAGTAAATCTAACGGAGTAACCTTCCAATAAGTGAAGTATCCAATTGTTCCAATTGTTTAACTCGGAATTTAAACATCCAATTTTCTAGCTATGCAATTTTTTCCAGCTATGCAATTTTTAATCCATGCAATTTTTATGCTATGCAATTTTTTATCCAACACGGAATTTTAATATTGAGGCCCCGCTTTGTGAACGCTCGTTATTAAAATCTTCAATACCGTACGATAATTATAACACGGTTCATACAGGAAAAACTCCGAAAAAAACTGTACGCTGTGGCACCGTTGACCAATTTCACACAATTCCCGATAAGAATAAAAGAAAATCTCATTAGAGTTTCCACGTACGATATCACTAGGCTTGACTTAAACACTTAGCCCGATAAATTATAAAAATAATTAATAAATTTATTTTTCACTTTTGAAGAAACAAGAAACGTTCGCGGTGACCTCACTAGATATTATCAATAATTGTTACCATGCACAAAATGAAATGTAATCTTCCGTTTTCGGATTTATTTGTATTTATGTATCAAATACCTCATTACATAGATAAAGCAACAACCATACATTCGTATTTCCAAATTCAGTACATATATATTTCTACCACGAATTTTTAATACAACTCTAATTGTTAAGCAGAGTAAGATATACACGTCACGGTATGTCCAAATTACAATCACAAGAAGACAACAGAAATGAATTATGAATTAGGGGAAAAAATACCATAGCGTTATCACTACATATTTGGATGGTATTCTATATAAATTTGCGTATACTACCAACTCATTTTAGTGCATACATAATATACACAAAATTAAACAAAGTCATTAATCCTAAAGAAGTAGTACATATACTTGTACCATGAAATGTGCACCTATATAACATTTTATCATTATACAGTAGCACCTACTCGTACTGATCATCTTCTACAGATTGCCAGTGAAATAGATTATCAGACAGCCGTAACAACCTATACGAAAAATACAAACCTTGACCAATTTTGAAGTTTGATTGTTTTGTCTATAGTCTCGCAGTTTGAAAATTTTTAATTTGTGGTGTGGTTGTGGATATGTCTTCTGTTAAATAATTATTAGAATTATTTATTATTTGTTTCTTCTATGGGGAGTTTAAATTGATTATGATAAATTGCTTCATAGAGTCGTGTTTTGGTGTACATCGTAAAAATTAATGTGTCCAAAATGAGCTAAATCATAAATACAAATTTCGGAAAATAATTTTTTTATTTTATTAAACAGAAAAAATAGTTTTATTTCGATTGTGTGTATTATTTTTCATTGGTGCATAAAATTTCAAAATACATAATATTTTTGTACGTACATACATATGTGTCTATTTATTATTTGCTGAAATTTTCATGTTCCGTCGGTGGTTACGATATTTCTTCCACTATAATTTTTAT
Source organism: Tipula helvola (assembly GCA_963556165.1). NCBI lineage: Eukaryota > Metazoa > Arthropoda > Insecta > Diptera > Tipulidae > Tipula > Tipula helvola. The sequence goes on from OY744483.1 coordinate 21,015,831, forward strand.
AAAAAAATTGTATTTCTTGTAAAATTATTTATTTAGTGGTTACATTTGTAATTCAAAATGATCCCGTCCTAAAATGGCATCTTAATTATTAAATTACTGCTGTGCGTAAAGAATTATTCTCCATTTGTATATGGATACGTCAACAATTCTTTCAACGAACAGAAATCCGTTCATGAACGTACAAATGTTTGTCGAAAACGGATTGCTCGATAAGGGAAATTTTCGTTCGTTTGACGTTTGAACGTTTTCGTTTCATAGTTATTCGTTTTCGTTGATTTATTAGACGTTTTCGAATTCACAAATACCAATCGTTCGAACACGCCATTCGTTTATTCGAATTCGGATTCACAAATAGGGGCCCAGTCTTTTGAAAAACAGTGATACGTGGCCAACCCCATTTTTAGACTATTATTAGGAGCGATATGAGCAATACGATTATTTTGATCTGTGTCTAAAAGGTTGACGAAGCAATTTCTATTATCATAAATATTAAGAACTTTACGGAAAACTCAAATTTGATAGACATTTTATAAATTTTAATTACAATTTCGTCCGCACTTTGATAATTATGTTTCTGGATTTTAGTATTCTGGATTTTTGTTTTTCTGAGTTTTTTATTTCTGGATTTTTTTTCTGGATTTTCAGTTTCCGTATTTTTTTCCTAGATAAGGTAGCCAAACCTTAATTAATTTTAAATTATATGATAAAAAACGCAAGAAGATTTTAATATTTACGGTGATTTACTATTAAACAATTTTATACACAAATTTTGATAAAAATATAAATTTTGGTTTTCATAAAAATATAAATTTTGAAAATTTTCGTTCATAAAAAGATGAAATATTAAAATCAATTTCGATACAAACAACCTTTTAACATTCAGCCTTTCGACACAATCGACATTCGGCCTTTCGACCTATTCAGTTTTTCGACACATTCGGCCTTTCGACACATTCGGCCTTTCGACACATTTGGTCTTTCGACCCTATTCCGACTAATTTAACTTATAATTGTATAGGCTAACGGCTTCGTTAACTCTCACGGGTACGTGGGAGGTTGCTGCGCTTTTCCCCGATTATCGCTCCGAGGGGCTTTAGATTTGAACTTCGGGAGACGTAGGAGCCGGGATCAGCAAACATGTCGCACTGCGTGCCGCACTTAGGAGCGGATTATATAGAATCTATTAATGACACCTACTAAAAAGAAAAATAATTGCACTATTTTGTTAAGCATGATTTTGTAGTTGCAAATAAATACGTGGAATTGACCATGGATCCACGATCAATTGTCCAAACGATCAATTGTCCACACGATCAATTGATCCACGATCAATAGTTGATACGATCAATTGTCCATACGATCAATTGTCCATACGATCAATTGTATCCACGACCAATAATTCATACGATCAATTGTATCCACGATCAATTGTTTCTACGATCAATTGTATCTACGATCAACTATTCACGCTCAATTGTAACACGATCAATTGTTTACGATGCGACTAATAAAATAAACCAAACAAAAGGTATTCCAGTCCAAAAATTTGTGATTAAAATACTTTTCAAGAAGGTCGTTCAGTCCAAAAACACAAAGGGTATTTCAGTCAAACTATTTTCTGACCGAAATACCTTTTTTTTGGACTGAAGTTCCTTTTTGAAAGGAGTTTTAGTCATAATATTAAAATGGGAAATTTTATGACTGAAATGCGTTTTGTTTTTGACTGAATTGTTTTTGACTGAATTTTCCAAGAACAATTTTGCCTGGAATTCCTTTTTAATTGTTTGACTGAATTACCTTTTCAAAAGGTATGTCAGTCACAAATGCAAAAGGAATTTCAGTCGAAAAAGTTTTGACTTGAATGCCTTTTTAGTTTTTTGATTGAACTTCCTTCTGAAAAGGCATTTCAGTCTAAAACTATTTTGACTGAGTTGCCTTTTAATTTTTGACTGAAATTCCTTTTTGTTTTTGACTGAAATGTTTTTGACTGAAATTCCCGGAACCATTAGGGACTACTTAAAGAATCGACTTTACATATCAAATCTCAGATACCACCTAGTTCGGTTCTAGATTGGTTGTTCATGTAAAAAAATATTGGTGAAACAATTTTTGATTAATTGTACCATTATATCCGGTATTCCGCAATATTTCTTGGATTTGGCTCTTATTTTATCTAAGAAATCCGACCCCAAATGATATAACCCCATAAATTCTTCAGAGCATGAATATTTCGATTAGACATATTAGGAACTTCTTGCAGAATCGGCTTAATAACATAAATATAAAAGTTCACTAAAATTTATTGACATACGTGCGTAATTCCATTTGGCGCTGGAAGTGTAGAAAAGGCCTGGATTGGTCATTTAGTTAAAAAACAAGGTACTCTTTAGTAAATTTTCTTTTATTTATGGCTTGTGTTTATGTACCAAAGTATTATTAGCAATGTGTTGGAATATTTATTGAATTCTGGCCATGCTTCATTGAAGAAACTCCATTCCTGCCCCAAACGGAACTTTTGCAATTGTACACCAATTCCATTGTAATTTTGTATCTGACTTAACCAACAAATTTGATGATAAATAAATTGGTTTCAGCACATCCAAATGATGAATCAAGGTGGTGGCTTTTGAAACTTTCTAGAAGAAATTTAACTACAAATCTGTTTTCTAACCAGTGGTGGCCGTCGCCACCAAACCAATTTTTCCTTTTTTTTTAACAAATACATAACAAAATTCGAGACTTTAAAACTGACTTTTGAGACTTTTTTCAAATTTGTTCAGATTTCGTTCAAGTTTAGTTGTTTTTGGTTGTTTTTCTTAGTGACAACTTCCATTGGCTATCCTTTTCTTGTAATTAATACCATCGCATACTCTGAATTTAAACTACATAAGAAAATGAAGAAAATATTAACAAAAATGTATCGCAATAAAAATTTGCGATGGTTTATTGTGGCTGCTCGGTTTGAAATATTTCGGTATATAACAAAAATAATTTCAAATGGGTTTCAAGCGTGTGACAGTAAAACTACCTCTAAAATTATTGAATTTCGATCAAAAGCAGTTTCGAAGTGCAGAAGTTGCTGAATGAAGTCAACGACGAGCCAGAACTGCTCAAACGGGTCATAACTGGTGATAAAACAGGAGTTTACAAAGATAAAATAGGAGTTTTAAAGACGCAAGACCAAAAAAGGCTCACCAAGTAGTATAACATGAGTGCCTAGGTCGTTCGATTAATAGGCCCGATTCTGCCTTCCAAAATTTTATGTTATGTTATGTCATTTTTGTTTTTTCAATACAAATTCATATAGGAAGCGGGGAAATAAAATAACATAACATGAATTTCATCGTGGCAGATTCGGGCCCAATAAGAAGTACCTACTTCCAGGAAGTTATACGCTGTTTGCGTGAAGCGATTCGAACGAAACGTCTGAATTTGTGGGGAAACAACTCATGGCTATTGTACTACGATAATACACCTGCCGACACTTCTCTGCTTGTTAATAAATTTTTGAACAAAATCGACACCGTTATGATACTGAGCACACCAAAATCGTGTAACGTTTTCGACGAAAAAGTACCAACACTATTGGTTGTGTCCAAAGTGTCAATTCAAAAGTGAATTTTTATTTCGAATGAATTCCATTTAAATAATTGTGAAACTGATCCAGCTGCTTATTGGTTCTTATAAAAAGTATAATTATGTCATCTATGTACATACCTGTGGCAATATTTAAGAAAATATTTGCCATTGTCCCGGAAAGTGGGCTATCCATAGGTAAATCATCGATTTGGATGTAGTATTTATTTTCTAAGTAATTTTCCATGATAATTTGTTTTAATAGAGTGACAATCTCGTTTATGACATGTATGTCTATGTGCTGATCCAATAATAATTTCCTCGTAATTTTCAAAGTTTCATCTACCGGAATGTTAGAATACATATTAGTGACATCACCCTTGTATCTTTCTAAACAAAGATTATTATAGAGCCATTGATTTATAAATTTCGGAATCTTGTATGAAGGCGCTGTTCAAGACTGGGATTTGAATTAAATAAAACGTAAACATTTTTTTAATTGTTCAAACTTTTGAATTATTCTGGGGTAATAATCCAGATTGATAAATATTTAAGAAGAGGAGAAATTGTTAAGAGTTTGCAATTCAGTTTCGATCTGCGAGCATGTGAAAAATAAATCATTTTTCAGTACATCTCATCAGGCTATAGCGACTGAACTGCTAATTTATTACACTGATTTTTTCCTATATATAGGAATCAACCGTGCTCTTGTAGTATTAGCGAATTTTTACATTCCCCTTTCTAAAACCCCTATATTATAGGAAAAAATCAGTGTAATAAATTAGCAGTTCAGTCGCTATAACCTGATGAGATGTACTGAAAAATGATTTATTTTTCACATGCTCGCAGATCGAATCTGAATTGCAAACTCTTAACAATTTCTCCTCTTCTTAAATTTTTTTAATTTATCCTAAAAAATACCGCCGAAGGCCTTACATTCCCTCTAAAAGGCCCTATATAGAATTGTTAGCTCAAAAAATTATACATTTCGTGACGCTATTAAACGTCACTTACGATAGTTAAATATGTATTGGGTATTCTGAAAAGTTTTGAGCCTCAACAAGATGATAACGTTTTTGATCAAAACCGTCTCTTGAGTGCCACGCTTGTCCATTTTGGATCATAAAAGCATACGAATGAAGGAATCGGATTTGTTAAATCCACCTACACCACTATACTCGTGAGAATTTTTACTTTTGTTAATTTTTAAATTATAAATTTACAATACTTGGGAGCACTGTAGCGAAAGGTCGCTAATCGGAGCAATTCTGGTGTTATATTTGCGTAAAGCAACTGTTGCGGTTAATTAATTTACCATCCCGATTTCTTTTGGTCAACAAAACGCACCTTATCGATAAATTTATTTCGAAAGGATTCAGCTTTAAACAAAAAAAATATTGTGTGCAGTTCATACCTACGCAGTAGAAGTGAAACTTTCCGGAATCTAAGCAGCGAGAGAATGAGAAGAATGTAGTAACAGGAATGGGATAAATTAGGAGGTTTATTCATCATAATACAAAACAACAAACAAAATTTCGAATTTTTTTTTAACATTTCATTATTCCGACTCCATGTTTTCTATTTCGACGAATGACACGAATGGCTTATGGTAACTAAAATAGGTCACGAATGCTCTAGTATGAATTCTTTCAACATATCGTTGAAAGACTGCGTCGATAACAGTTTTTGATCGCATTGTTGATTCAGTACGACTGCTGCACATTTTTAAATTTAATTCTGTATTGAGGAATTGAATCAAAGGGTGCGCCGTATCTAATGCAAAATTCACATTGAAATCGCCACTCAAAATCATTGGAATTTTATCATAGTTTTCGATCTTCAAAACGCGAACGTATTTAAACAGTGATCTATATTGCTGTGCCACTTCAATTGACAAAGGAAGTAACTTTGAAAGATTTATTTTTAGTGCAGTGTGTATCGTTGTCCCATCAATAGCCACAGCAGCTTTACCAGTTGAAGCGCAAGTGATATAAGCGTTGCAAAATCGATCGTTTTCAGCATACCAATTATAAGTTTCAATCAATATTTAGTCTGATCACAAACGTTACGTTGTTTGAATCGCCGTTTGGTTTTGTTATTTTTCCATAAACTACTGCTGAATAGGCATATTTAGAAGCGTCTGAGAAGCCGTACAAAATTAACTTACTTTTCGTATTTGTTTCAATATTCCAAGTCGATTTGATTAATTTTGGGTAGATTATTTCGAATTCTTAGCCATTCGGTTGCTAAATCATGCGGTAGTTGATCATCCCACATCAAGTTTTTAACCCACAGTGATTGAAAAAATATTTTTATTTTTATAGTTATCGGAGCAAGCAATCCCAATGGATCAAACAAACGACTAGCCTCCGATAAGATTCCCCTTTTAGTTAAAATTGGCTGATCGTTCAAATTGACTTTGAATTGGAAGCAGTCTTTAATTGGATTCCAATATAACCCTAAGACTTTGGTGGAATTCGATTCTTCTATCTCTAAGATATCTGTTGGGTTACTGGTTCGAGCGACGTTCGTTAGTACATTTCTTTCGTTCGTTAGCCACTTTCTGAGGTGAAACCCGGAATTAGAGAGAATTGAATTTATTTCATCTTTTAGTTTTATTGTATCTTCTATTGTATCGGCCCCTGCCATCAGGTCATCCACGTACATGCTGTTCCTTATATGATTTACAGCGTCTGAAGAAGCTTCCTTAAATTTTTCTGTGCTTTCATTAAGTACTCGTATTGCTAGGTAGGTCGCGCTTGCTGTGCCATATGTTATTGTCTGAAGCTCATACGTACAATAGGGCTTATCAGACGTTTCTTGTCATAATATGCGTTGATATGATATGATAAACAACCTGAAACGAGACAATATGTTGTACAACGTTGACTGAACTATCGGACCTACTGCAAACGAATCGTTTAGCGAGTTTCCGGTGTTGGTTTTGGCTGAACCGTCAAAAACCACTCGCAACTTAGTTATACTACTCGAACTCTTTATGACTCCATGATGTGGTAAGTAGTACCCGTTTAATCTTGCGTGATTCTCGTTTATTAGTTTCATGTGTCCCAGCTGAATGTACTCTAACATGAACTGTTTGTACATCGATGCGAGTTCCGGATTTCTTACAAACTTTTTTTCAATGGCATGCAACCTTTGAATCGCTGTGCGAAATGAGCTTCCTATGTTCGATGGTGGTAACTTGAATGGAAGCCGAACTTCAAATCTTTCACTATCATCTACCCTTTTTGTTTCTAGAAAATGTCTCTCACAGAACCTTTCTTCTTCAGACAGATTGTAATTCGATGTGGCAACTTCTTCTATTTCCCAGAATTTACGTAATAAATTGTCTGTGCTTTCTTCTGGATAACTAAAGGTAACGGTGGCTGATTGGTGTGAATTCATTTCTCTGGCTTGTCCTGCAATCACTCATCCCAGTAATATTTTTTGCATGTGCAATTTCTCTTTTGTGATTAATTTTCTCTCATAGAGTAACTGAAAGAAAATATCAGCTCCAATTATTATATCGATGTCTGCTCCAATATAAAAACGTGGATCTGCCAAGTCAAACTGCTTATAATAGTTGACGTAGATAAATTGAGAAATTGACGATTGTTTTGCTGTCAGTTTTGAAAATACGAATGCTTCAATTTGTATATGAGGTTCTTCTTTGTTCCATGGTGTTAATATTAATGACACCAATCCTTTCGTAAAACCATTTGTTGATGCTCCTATGCCAGATATGGCAATACTCGCTTTCGTTCTTTTTAACTGCAGCCTCTGCGCGCATCTCTCTGAAATAAATGAGCTCTGCGAGCCGGAATCTAGCAACACTCGCACAATTGTTTCTGATTAAATTTGTCACTAACATTTACTAATGCTGTAGATAATAAAGAGCAGCCTAGCTGAATGGTGGAGGTGTAACTCCGATTGTGTTTCCGATCGTGTCCGATTGTGTAATTGTTGTGATGTTTTCATGTAATAAACTGTGGTGCTTCCTATTACAATGTCTGCACCTGAATCTAGACTTGCAAGAATACACCGAATGGTTGTCGTTTAGACAATTGAAGCGTCGATTTTCGTTCTTTAGCAAATTTTTTCTATCGAATAATGGCATTTCAATAAACTTTGGGCACTCAAACAGCTTGTGGTTTTCTTTTGCACATATTGAACATGGTTGTGTACTTGAAACTATATTACTTCTGATGTTAATTTTATGCTGATTTGGTTGTAGATTTGAGCGTTTGCTTGTGCCCTTTACTGACTCAAGTGTTGTTACCGATGGTTGAGACATGAAGTTTTTGCTTTAACAGTCCAGCCGCTTCGCCTTTCAATGTCCCTTTCAAATATTGCAGCTTCTGTGACGGTGTTAGCCTAAGATTATCAATTTATCATGAATGGTCGAACAGAAGAGGTCGTAGAATGACTGCCACTCTGTATAGTCGCCCGTAAAACATGGAATACTGATCTTCGGTAGTTTTAAAAGTGCCCATCTATAAATAGATTTGACAAGGATATGTTCATCTTTTCAGAAAGAAATTAATTAATTTGTAACTTTAACAGTTTTTTCCACTGCTTGCATAAAATTGTAAATTTAATTCGCAATTAAAAGATTATTTTGCATGCTTTCATTTTTATCTGGGGAAACTAAAAACTTTTTTTTTTTAATTAAATTTAAGATTATTTTAACGGCTACTGATATACTGTGACTGTATTGTAAAATTTACGATGTAAACTTCATAAATTAAAATAGTTAACATTTTATTTATAATTAATTAATTGTTTCCCATTAAATGTGCCCCAAACATTTTTTCCAAGAGCTTAAACAATTTTTGAAACTTGAACAATAAGAAAATTCTAAATATTTAGGTACAAACACAGAATTTCTGGGGTCTGAAAAATACAATTATAAGGTTCTAGGAAATTACAAATTTCCTAAATTATTATGGATCCACTAATTTCAATATTTGTTAGAACCCAAAAATTTTTAAAATTTATTAAATTCGAAAGTGAAAATTGGCAAATTTTACGAATGCTATATTTATCAGTTTTTGTCATCAAGACCCACTTTTCTCAATAATAGGTCTCTTTTGTTGAAAGTTTTCACTTACCATAAATATTATGATAAAAATAACGATACAAAAATTTCACAATATTTATTATTAAATATTTTAATGATAAAATTATCATTATGGATACCAAAAAAAAATACTTTAACATAAATTGGTCGTTGTCGTTGCTAGACCCTCAATAAAATAATAATTTACTTAATACCAAAAACTAAAAGCACAAAAAAATTAACATTAAAATTCTATATTTTCAGCACTAAATAAACAACAACAAAAAATTGTTATCCCTTTTTTTAATGTCTATATCCTTTTATCATTACTCTTATCTCATAAGCAATAAACACACATAAAAAAGATACACTTTTTTTGGTACATACATCCATAAAATACTATCTGCAGAAACAACAATTTCAAAAAATAGGAAAAAAAGTTTAAATATTTCAAAAAGTAATGGGACAAGAAACCATAATTCCAGCAAAAATATTGTGTCATATTCGACTGATGCGATAATAATGAAGATAAATATCAAATGGATCAAATTTTCTTTCTAGCAAGTTGGCAACATGAGACCATCTCCATCTCCAAAGAAATAAACCCAAATTTCTAGAAACGTAAAGATTTCCTTTCAGTATGTTGTGTGCATTTTCAATTTTATTGTCTGCGACTGTAGATGCTTACATATGTCTGGTGGCATAAAAATAAAAGTTTAATTATCTTCAAGTGAAAGCTTTTCATAAATCAGATTAATTTTTTCCGAAAACGTTTTTTTTTGTTTTTATTTTTGGGTTATGCGAGAGAAAGGTAGATTTTGAGAATATATAAATACAAATTTTATTTTTCCAAGATAAGAGGAAATCGAGATACATTACCGGTATATTTTACCGGTGAATATAGAAAAAAAAAAATGTCGACAATTTTGTTATGATGATTTGTATGTTTTCATTAGACTAAAAATGCCTGGAAGGTAGGTATACATATACGTGTACACAATATTTACACAGGGTGACGAAAATTTATGGTAAACAAAATTTCGAAAAAAAAAAATCGATTTGAATAGCCTACGGGTAGGATCTATCCTACATTAACTTATGTTCATCGATGGCTCTTTTTTTGTTTTTGTTGCTTTAGATTGGATGGGATTCAATCAATATGTTTAGCAAAAATAAATATATAATCTGACACGTACATCCGGATTAAATTTTTTATATTTATCGATATAACATCTAGGCGTTATCATATTTGTATATATTTGTATAGTTTTCCTATTAAGGTAAGGATTTATTATTGGATCATGTTTCAAATTACATTATGTATAAAAATTAAATAACAGTCTGCTGGCTTCATATTCTAATTTCCTCAATTATAATTCTGTGTTTACTATATGGACCACAGGTGCAAATTTATTTATTCATCAAATGGATTCAGCAAGTCGGATTATTAACCCAGCGTATTTTTTTCCAATCAAATCCCTTGGGTTGTTTCAGTGACTGGTCGGTTAAGGATTATTTAGCACGGAAATAAATACCTAAGGTAAAAAACACATCTCGTGGATTAATTTGTTAAGCAGCTCCTACAAAAATAATCAAAGGTAAATCCACTATCAATTTAAATTATCTAAATATAACTTTCTTAACTCCAATTAAGTTGAGAAATTTAGATTCAAAACATAAATTTCCCCAGCAATTGAAATTCTATAATTTCAAACTCCACAAAAAAAACAAAATCAAAATAGCTATCTTTCCATAATTTCAATATCCTAAGCCTAAAATTCGGGAATCCGATTTTCATTCCAATGTTGCGAAGCCCTAGATCCTAGAATATAGTTTGAAAACCAGTTTTGAATTTTCTGCAATTAACGGATTACCGGAAATTTTCAATAAATTCTGAAAACTAAAAGTTTTTCAGCTCTTTTTACAAAACTAACTGCTCATATATACATAACCTTATTTAATTTTAATGACCTTATGAGTTATGACTCTCTTTTTTAATGATTTTCCGAGTTTGTCAAGAAAATTGGATTCAAATTTTCATATTTCGCCTGAAAGATGGTAAAAAAGGCAAAAACTAAACCTGTGCTTCAGCTGAAGCCAGACTACTAAAAGCAATTAATTTAATAAGTTCTATTGGCACACTCATTGAATAAATTAGAGCTTTCCACAAAAATATAAATTTCTATAATTTTCATTCATAAAACGATGGGAAATGAAAATCAATTAATACCCCTAAATGACGCTATATCGAATTATCCAAGACACATTATTCGTTCAATAATGTTCGAATTGAACAACTTAAATAATTGATTTAAATTATTTCTGACATAAATTGTCCTAGAAACTAATAAAAATCTGGTTGACACATTCCGTTGCGATAGTTTCATAGCCATAGGTTGAATTTAACAAAACAAACAAAACACTAAACGAACTTTTGTATCTGAGATGAATTTTGCTAAATTCTATGTATTAGCACAGATAAGAATAGACAGATGTACATCTTGTATGGGCCAAATTTACATTAGAAATTTCAATACCAAATTCTAATCTAATCCTTTTAGAGCAGGACGTATATATTGTAAAATACAATTTTGTTTCAAGTTGGTTTATGTTTGCTTTGATATAATCAAAATAGCCATGCCATGTTTGCTTTGATATAATCAAAATAGCCATACGCAAAAAAAGATAAAAGAGACATAAATGTACGTCCTGCTTTAAAAGGATTGGATTGGAATTATTGTATTGAAATTTCTAATGTAAATTTGGCCCATACAAGATGTACATCTGTCTATTCTTATCTGTGGTATTAGTGTGTCGAAAGTATAAACCGATTCAAAAAGAGACGTTTCAACAAATCTTGCAGAGACCCGGCCCACCGATTCGTTTGGTTTGATTTAAAATCTGTCTTTCAATTAACTTCGGTTCGAAAGGACCAAAGTTATTGAAATCCTGTCAAAAACGACCAAAACATTTCTTGATTCAACACTACTTTTCTCGAAGTTTTGAAAGTTACTGAGTCCGAAAAAGCTTCAAAAACAAATTTCCTTTCATAGACATACTGGTTTGAGTTGAGCTTTGAGTTTTGGTTGAGTTGAGCGTTGAGCTGGGTTCCATTTGCCGGTTTATTTTGAGTTTAGTTGAGGTGGGTTGTTTAAATTTGGCTATTCAATTAGATTAGTAACAGTAATTATTTGGGTGTTCAATTAGAGTTAGGTTGAGTTAATTTCATGTGCGTATGTAGTTTTTAAGGCGATCTTGATATGAGAATTGGAGTTGGGCGTGAGGTTGAGTTGCGGTTGAATTACCGTTTGGTTAAGAGTGGAGTTGAGGCCGAGTTAGGATTGAATAATATTTGAGTTGAAGATGAGTTGGGTTTGAGTGAGGGGATAGGTTGCAAATTAGTGTTGAGTTGAGTTGAGAATTTAGTAGGATGTTGATTTTAGTTAAGTTACACGCGTGTAGCTTTTGAATCGAATCGATTTCGGGATTGAGTTGTCCGTAGAATGTGGAGTTGCGTAGAAGGTGGAGATTTGGTTCGGGCTAAATTGAGTTGAAGTTTAGTTGAAGCATAGTTACTTTGCATCGGGGTTGAGTAAGTGGTTCAGTTTGGAAAATATTTGGGGGTTGATTCGTATAGATTGAGTTAAGCATTGAGTCTGGGGTTAGATTAAGGTTGACTCGAATGTTGATTTGGGATTGAATTGGTGATTAAGTTTAGGGTTGGTTGGCCGTTGATTCGGTGATTGCTTTGGAGTTGTAAATTGAGTTGGAGGTTAAGCTAAAGATTAAGGTCAGTGGTTGAGCCCAGCATATGCTAATTTATTTATAAATCTCCTGAATTAAACCTTTACAAACCATACTCGAATAAGTTAAATAATTAAGATTCGCTGAAACATAAATTATACAGATGATTCCTGGATTTAAATTAAGAAGAGAAAATTATATGAACGCATTTTAGCCTAAAAAAAATTTGCTCAAATAGGAGAAATTACAATAACAATATAATTCCGTGTAGAATCGGCATAATTTTTGCAAGAAATCTACACTTTGTTGCATTCACGAAGAGCTGAAGTAATTGAAACGCGTTTCTGTGAGTTAAAGTTATATTCTGCTAATGCTTATCGGAGAAGGTGGTGCCAATATGAACGGGGAACATTTGACCGTAGCTACTTAGAGCAAATAGAAAACAAATGCTCGAAATCGCTCCATCGATACCCCAAATATCAAAAATATTTTATGTTTCAAGAACTTGCAAACTTCAGTCACCTTGTTGTTGGCACTAGATTTGTTATAGCAATTTGGTTAAAAATTGAGTTTTCGGCATTTTCCAAGGCCACCAAAATCAGGTGCAGCTAGCGGCGTCAATTTCCAATCAATATGTTCATCTTCACACATTGATGCAACTGTTCATTTAAATGTTCAGCTGTGAGCAATGCATACAGCTCGCGCAATTCTGAATTAGCACCCGCAAAATTCGTGCCCTTATCAGAGAAAAAAATGGTTCAGGAAAGTCTAAAAAGAACGGTGGCGTTGCATTTAGCGTTCTGGCGGGCTTCATTAATTGTGTCATCGGAATCTGTCGGGAACAAAAGCCTTCCTAGCTTTCTCTATCAAACTTCTTGCACACGGTTGTACCGTAGAATAGCCAATAAAACTGGTGACCGGCGACTAATGACGCTCGTGGACCAACATAGCAATTTCCTATAAATTAATGTTAGTATAAATTGATGCATATTTGGTATGTTGAAAATTTTCCCAACACGAATGATGTGATGAGTATCTAAAAATAGCGATAATGACCGGAAATGGGGTTGCCTTACGACGAAATTTGCTTTTCGCAACCCACTGTACTCTTCAGGAAAAGCGTCTCTCTGTATACAATTCTGATGATCGTATGAAGTGCTCGATCCAATTCTTCCAGTTTAAGCGACCCGCTCATTTTCAACTTCGGCTGGAACCTTAGGTGTAACATATATGCAAGGACTCGTCGAAGAATACCGCGAGTGGTGTCGGGTTCTTCATCTCGAACGAATTCTCAGGTAGTGGAAATTCTGAACGGAGCGTTGGCCAACACGAAGCTTTATTTAAAAAGAATGAAGGTTTACGAGTCCATGAGATTAGATTGAATAAATTTTCGATCTTTACTCCTCGAGAAATTAGATCTACTGGATCACACTCGGTCAGTACACGCAACCATTTTTCTTTTTTACTTTTCTGCACGGCAGCGATACGTTTCTAGATGAATGTTCTCCATTTAGATGGGCAGGATTTTGCCCAACGTTTGTCCAAGAATGTTGTGTACGAGTGGAATTAGGAGGACTGCTGCATACAATTCTAGTCGAGGTAGAGTTGTCCTTTGTAATGGAGCTATGCGGGATTTTGAGCAAAGTAGCTTAACGAAAACCAGACCACCATAGGTAATGAACTTCTATGGTGAATAACCGCCCCACAAGTACGCTCACTCACCGTGTATCTAGATATACTGTGTGACTTGTCTGAACTGAACAGGTGACGATGGATGGTAAAATTGTTAAGTAACTTCATACTTTCTCAAAGCGTTTGCCAATACGTTGCTATATTTGTGGTAATGATTGATCTCAATAATGCCATAGTGATTGCATTAGCAGTTTTCGCAAAATCGAGACTGTTTTACCTCTACCAGCAGACTGAGTATGTTCGAAATTGTAATTTTCAGTTCTGTTTCGATGGAATTTGCTTTGAATAAATCATCTACGCAGACATCTTTCTCTAATACTTCGGCGGTGACAGGTAAAGTGCCTTCATGAACGAGTGCTAGCTGTTTAAGGCAACTAGTTGCACAAAATGGTGATGAAGACGTTCCATGTGTCACAGTTGTCAACTTAAATGTCAAGAGCGGTTCAGCTACGGCGAGTTTATCCACAAGATGAGTTGGAATATCTGGTCGTCTTCGTGAATTCGGACTTGACGAAAGCGATGCATGTGACCGAAAGCGAACTAAAATTTAGAAAAGGCCATTCTGCACAACTCTAGGTTCCATATGGCATAGCGTGCTGTACTTATTCTTAAAAATCGAGTAATTGTATCCAATAACTCCTATGAGAATGAAATCCCGACGATGAATCGCAAGCCAAGGTAAGTGGTCAGCCATCTAGATTTAACCAACGGAGAGTAACTGTTGATATAGATCTCTGCGCCAAACAGTAAATTAATGTATCTTGTTTGAATAATTCGGGATTAGCCAGTTGGATATTTGATGGAATTCTCCACGATCCGATATTATTGGTGTACAAATTAGTAGTGTTTGATTTACCAGTAATTGTTGTGCTGGAGAGAAATACAACGGCGTGGGCGACAATTCCATGAATTTGATTGGTCCCTTTGCGTCGTGGTAATTATATATATAGTAGAGCTGAAAATGATTCAGTCATAAAATTTATTTGCTAGCTTGAGTCTAACAATTCTCTTCCCAGAACAGGATGTCCAGTTTAGCCAAATAAATAAATGAACTTGAATTCGGCTGGGAATTGACGTCTGATAGCAATAATGATGATGAAACGGCTCCATTATTGGTTTGTTTCTCACAATTTTTACTAACTGAATTACTCGAAGCGTTCTTATTTGTAGCTTGACAATGTACACAATGAAACTTTGAAAGTTGTCGAAATAGGAAGTTAGTTCAGAGATAATGCAGAGGTCGTCCATCGTTGGTAAGTGGGTTATCGGAGCAGCACTTTTCTATTTGTTTTTTGTGTCTGCATTCAGTTTTGATCTCATTTCGTATGCAATCAGGTCGTTCCACTGCTTTACTGGTCGTTTGAGAGCATCTAATGAAGATGCGATCGAATGATCAACAAATTCTAGCAACTCATGGACGTGTCACAAATGAAATTCGATTTGTCGAATCTATCCTTAAGAATTTTTCGGGCGACTTCATAGTTCGATAGTTCGACAGGCGCTATGGCAATAGCAGCGATACCACCAAGTGACAATCTAAGGTACTGAATCTTTGTGCGGTCACTTAGAGACAGGCTATCGTCAATAATGGCATGGCGTTAAACATGTCATTAAATGGATTCCACTCTAGATATCTACCACTAAAACTCGGAGGGTTCACGGTAGGATGTTTTGGCACCTACGGTTGCTAGTAGCTAGTTGTCCTCTAATTTTTCCTCATATTCTGAGGTTATTGAGATGCATATATTATTTTTCGATTTTAGTCCGTATCTTCTCAGTTAAAAGCTCGTTATCCATTACATGTAAGGCGCCGTAAGGCGGTAACATCCGTTTATAAACGGAAAAGCTAGCCCTCATACCGCTACAATTTCTGTATCAAATTTTTTTTATAAATTGTTTCAAACGACGATTATCCACTGTTGGGGGCATTATGTGAAAACTTAATTGTATTTACAGTTTCGGCAGGACAGAACCTTTGGATAGATACAGTTCTTCGAAGGTCAATGTAACTACCGCTATGTTCATATGCCGCAAAGTTGTACAATCGATGATAACCGAGTTAGTTTGTTCAACACGTATCCCGTTAACATGCAAATATCCAGCACTGCCACACGATCGATAATAAATTTTGATGTGATTTGCTCGCCAAATAGACATACAAAAAATGGGATTAGCGAGCAGAACCTTTCTTGGAATTAGGATGCTATTGCCACAAAATACTCATCTTTATAAAGTTTGACCTATTCTCCAGAAGGGTTGAACAAAATTTGAAAAATCGGAGTACCGAGTGTCCAGTCCTAAAAGGTGACTAAGGATCTTCTTTGTATAATTTACTCTGTACTCTGTTCATACCGAAATTTGTCTAAACCATCAACATCAACAACAAAACTTTGAAGTTTTATATTCAAAAGTTGTTTAGTACAATTTAACCAAAAATCAAAATTTTCATGAAATTTCTATCGATATTCCGAGCCGCTTATCACTACTTATGCGTGAAGTTTTCCCAAATTTGTCCTGTATTGGTGACGTTACTTTTGGGACAAATTTAGGACAAACTTCACACGATGAGAAATATTCATCTCGATTAAAATTTGGCCTTTGCACAGACTTCAAATTTTTCCTCTGCTCAAACTCGTCTCTGGCTTTTTCGTCTAGTAGTTTATCATTTCAGATTTCACGTTAAACTTACAAATTTATCGGCTGCTATCCATACGAGCCTAATGTCAGAATCGTAGAAGTTTACTATATGTGACCATAGCCTCACAATGAAGAAAATTGAAAGAAATTAACAGCGACCAGGACAAAAAATACCGTCCACCAAAAATGTAAAGTACTCTCAGAGGCACTCATTGAACCTTACGATATCTTAGTAATTAAGTAATGCCAATTTTGGATAGCAAATAGATAGATGAAAAGCTTATGGCATCTCTCCAAAGTGTCAAATATACATAAGAAGCCTCGTCAAAAACCAATATTTGATTGGAATCTTTTGAGTAAGACTAAAGTTAGAACTAAATTCCAAAATTTTGAATTTTTATTTTAATTTATAGTTATCAACAAATTTGCCCTAATTTGAACTCGCACATAAAATAATTATTTGTATACTTAATTCTTTTGAATACCCTCAAGGACTACACAAAAAACAAAAACAAAAAAATTTCTATCCAACTATAATTACGGATTTACGGACACAGTTTTTAATTTATTTTTTGAAATAAATATAAATAAAAAAAAATTCTCGCACAGTAGTTAAACTCCAAACCGGAAAATTGTTTAATTAAATTTAGTTTCTCAAACGTATAATTAAAATGTTTATGTTTATTTTATGCCAATTGCGAAATTCAATTCAATTTTACATCACAAAAGAAAATGAAAAAAGCTTTTCCTTTGAACATTCAAATTCAAATTTGTTTATATTTTGGAATGGAAAAGCTTTTATTCTCTTTTCACAAAATTTTACCAAGCGTGTGTGACTCACGTATGTGTGTTTATATGTAGATATATTGAATGTAGCATTCATGATATATGGATGGATGGGGGACAAACGAAATGAAATAAAAACAAATTCTAAATTGATTTATGTTTAAAAATTTCCCCAGAGGCCACTGTTGCTACAAAAGAGAAGATTTTCATTTGGCATAATTTTTATGATAAAATTATATTCTTAGACTTTTAATTAAATAACCAACGCCATTCACAAATCGCAATCCTTTAGAAATTGATATTTTCAAAATATTTCTATCGATTATACTACTATGTCACGTTTTTTAATTTTAATTATAATTTTACGTATCGATTACTTTTGTGTGTACATACCAAAGTGATATTTTGCCATGTATTTTCCGGTTATGTCCTTCTTTCTCATTAAAATAATAAAAGGCGACGAATCCCTTTTCCAAATATAGACGCAGCACTCTTGATTGCTCACCTGGAAATAAAATTTCCTATGTTATAAAGGACACCCTTTTTTAAAAGTGCTGGAATATTTGTACGATTCATACCTAAATATTATGTATATTAGCTTGAAATGGTAGAAAAACAAAAACAAAACGGAATTTTTTGTTGTGTCATTTCATTTCAATTAAGTGGTGACCACCCTGAATGATTTTATGATAAATACACACACACACACATTATGCTAAGGATACATTTTTTTAACACATATTTGAAAAACAGAACCAAACAAAGCAAACAATAAGCCGAAATTTATGTAGAATATTAATCAGATTGTTGACATTTTTATAGAAGTGGATGTATACGAACGGGTAAGGTAAACATATATTTTGGTAAGGATACGACGGTAATAATCAAGTGAGACAATATCTCAAGTAGGAAATTTTCATTACCTTTATTTATGTAATGGGCAAGGCAACATGAACCTTTGGAACGCTGTCTCTTTGAAACCCAATTTTTGACTCTCTTCGCAATCAAGCTCCAAACAATTTTTGATTACCTTAATTCCGGGAAAACCTCCTTTGCTTAATCTTATTGCTGTTATCAATAATCCCTGGTCGAGCTTTCACTGTAACGTCGAATATGAATTTATTTCAAGGATGCGTCAGTGATTCAATAAAGCACAGAAATTCTCGCCAAATTCTCCATAGACGCTTTGTGATTTTTCTGGATTTTTCTCGATACCTTACCAAGGACCATATTTTGTTGATTTTCATTTCGTCTGCCGTTCAAGCAATAACTTTGACCAGTTTTCACATTAATTTTCCGATTTTATCGAAACAATAATTAAAGCTCTAAGATTTTTCAAAGAATTTCTTATTAAATTTGGTTAGCCAGAAGCTTTATTTTATAAAGCATAAAGCTTTAACAATATTTGTAAATAATTTTAAATGTTTCCAAGTCTTTATAGACAAAAGGATCTATTAAAGTTCGTTTTTATAAATTATTGAATTTAAAAAGCTTTCACTTCTAAAATTTATTTAAATTTTAATCAAAACATTCAACTTTTCCAATTTAAAATGTGTAACATGTTATTGAAACTTACCCATTTGTAATATCAGTTTTCTTACTTAAAGAGCTTTTCTCGTGGAAGCTTCAAATGCAGTACTACACTTACGCAGGCTTAACTAAATGTAACAGGAACTTTCGGAAGCCTTTATGAACAAAGTATTTTGTAAAAAAAATTGAAGCTTTCAAAAACATTCATAAAAAAATTCAACTTTTCAGTTGGCTCCAAATATTGACATACTTGATAGATAGCCTAAAAGTAAGTTTTACACCAACTTACTTTAAATTAGGAACTGATTTAGTGGAACTTTTAAACAGTGTACTTTTTTGTCCACTCACATGGATTTGATGATTGAAGTTTTCAGAGATATCTGTTAAGTTTGATCACAAGGAAACACAAATTTTATTTTTAATTAAGTTAAAAAAAAGCTTTCATTCAATTGTATTTAAGCTTCTGAAAAGCAAATGAACCAAACATATTTTATCTTTAATTTGTATAGTGATTTGAAGCCCTAAAATATTGATGGACTTATTACATAATATTTGAAAACTGGAGCTTTGAAAAAAAAATTTGAAATAATGATGTGATATTGGTTTCTAAAAATTCCAAAGTAAGCTTTTGTGCTATCTGACATTAAAAATTAACGCTGGCACTGTTGGAAGCATTAGTGAAGAAAACATATTGAAACTTTAATTGATATAGTGATCTTATATTAATTTCTGATTAAAGTTATGAGACATTTTAGGACAAACCATATTTTCCTTCACTTTGATCAGTAGTTTCAAAAGGCCAGAAATATTGATGGATTTGGTGAAAACTTTAAATATTAACCTTTCATAAGATGCTAATTACTAAAAACAAATATTCTGAAAAATGTATAGATAAGATTTAAAATCTAAAAAGTGAGCTTTCTTACTGCAATTACATTAAATACTCAGGGTTTCCAAAGCATTAATGAGCAAAACACTTTTAAGTTAGTTAAGCTTTTAATTTGTTTAGTGATTTCAAAGCGACAGAAATATTGAATTGAACAACGGTTTAGAAAATGCAAGCTTTTCAAGCTTTTAAACCATCTAAATTTAAATTAGAGACTGAAGTTCTCGGAATCATTAATGAGCAAAACATATTTAACCTTTATTCAGTGACAACTGTAAATCTAAAATATTACTGGATTTGGTGAAAAGTTCAAAACTATCCATGATCAAAACTTTCGTCTGAAATTTTGATGGATTTCGCACCATCTTCCATTTCTGGAAGCATTAATGAAGAAAACATATTTAACCTTCAATATATACTGAAGCTTTCGGAGGCATTTGAACAAAACATATTTGATCGTTAATTTGTATAGTGACAGCAAACGTCTTTGTACAGCAACAAAACTGGATTTTGTGAAAAGTTTAGATAATAAATTTTGTTTACGATCTTAAATCAATTTTATGAGCCGAGCTTTCGGAGGGATAAATAAACAAAATATTTTTAAACTTTAATTTATATTCGTAATTTGGTTAAGCTGTTAAAGCCACCTAAATGGCACTAATATAAATTCAGTCACTAATTATAAATTAGTGACTGAAGCTTTTGTACAAATATATGAACCATAGTTGAAAACCTTATGGGAATAGATGTATTTATTGCAAACTAAAAAATGCATTCAAAGAAAAATCAATAAAATAGATAGTATTTTATTTATAGAAGGATACTGTGAAGAGTTTAAAAGTAAGCTTTCATACTTCAGAATCATAAATTAACAAAATATATTTTACTTTTAATTGGTGTCACTTTAACCAAAAAACTTGAATAAATGATAAATTTGCTGAAAAGTTTAATAAAGAAGCTTTCATACAACATATATTACATAAAATTAATGACTGAAGCTTTTGGAAATATTTAAGTGCAAACCGGTTACTCCTTTATTTTGTATAGCCACATCAAACCGTCGAAAAATTGGTAGATTTGAAAAATGTTTAAAAGTAAGGTTTCTTAAATCAATCTAATGACTGAAGCTTTCGAAAACATTTAAATAGTATTTGTTTAGCTTTAGAAATTCATGAAATAGTGATTAATTTGGTGAAAAGCTTAACCGAATCTTGCAAAACATTTGAAGGTTTTAATTTGTATAGTGTATTTAAAAGTCTTGAAATACTGATGAATTTGCCAAAAAACTTTAGAAAGAATAGTAACTGAAGCTTTCCGAAACATTTGTGAACCGAACAAGTTCAACATGTGTTGTTGAAAGTGCAATCGGAATGATTAAGATATTCGGACAGTTCAAAAATAAACGTTTGCATTTTTAGGTATGAGATTAAGTCTGCCGGTATACTGCTAGTCCACAGTACACATATATAAGGTAATATATTGCGCAGGTTGTCAAAAAATTACAACAACAACAATGGCGGAGATCGTGACATAAATGTTGGACAACATTTGATACATGATACATTGTTAATTATTTTGAATTAAAGTCAGTAGAATTTTTCACACAATTTTAATTATATTCACTCAACACTCAAAATTATTACGCAAAACTCACAAACACGATTTGTTTGGTCACGATGTCCGCCATATTAAAATATTTTTAACAAGGATGCGCAAGAAAGAACGAAAATGAAACATCGGAGTATATTACCTTTATTATGTGTACTGTGCTGCTAGTCAACATGCTCATTTTGACGTCTTTTGCAATCCAATGTCATTATTTATTTCTATTACTGGCATCTCTCTTTAATAGTGTTGTAGATTTGTTGGGAACAGTTCTTGCCTTTGTGTTTCCATCCTCTTTAATAGGAATTTCCTTGTTCCCCAATTTTGGCCCCTTTTAATGACAAGTTCCTCTACTTTCGGTAGGAAATTTTTAGAAGAACAAACTTTGTCCTCTAGTACCTCCAACCTAATTTTTCTAAGCTTTTCTAGACAAATCATTAGGATTACTATTTGCATTAATTAATATTTACAGTTCGATAGAGCTTAAGTAGAGCTTTTTAAAAATATTATGCAGTAACAATTCAACTATCGTAGGATTTAAATTGGTGCTGTCGGAAGCATTAATGAACAAACCATATCTTTCTATTAATTTGTATAGCGACATCATAAGTCCTCAAATGTTGATGAATTTAGATTGGTGAACGTTGCAGGCGGTATTTATGTACAAAACATTTTAAATCTTTACTCTGCACAATCTGAATAACCTGAAATATTTATGGATTAGATGGAAAGTTTAAAAAATAGCTTTTGATACTCTCTTACGTTAAACTAATTACCGAAGCTTTCTAAAGCACTAATAAACAAAACCTTTTCAACTTCTTTGACTATGGCCGATCCGAAATATTGGTAAAAGTGGTAAAAGTTTATAAGTGAGCTTTCACGCGATCTCGGATTAATTTGATAAACGAAGCTTTCGACGAGTTCTGTAGTACTGATGAATTTAAAAATTTAAAAATAAGCTTCTACTCAATGTTACATTATTATTTATATTAAATTCTTTACTTAAGCTTGTAGAAGCATAATAAACAAAACATATTTTTCTATTAATTTGTGCACTGATGTCTAAAATTTATTGATGGATTTGTTAAAAAGTTTAAAATCTCAGCATTTTGGCTGTCACACAGACTAAAATTTTCGAAACATTTTCGAACAAAACATATTTTATGTTTCATTTGTTCAGTGCTTCAAAAGGTCAAAAATATTGATGGATTACAAGAACAGTTTAAAAATATGTTTCTTTAATATCTTAAATTGAATTCATGACTGAATCCTTTGGAAGCAAATAAACAAACCTTGTTTTATCTATATAGTTTGTAAAATTTAATAATTAATTGATCAGAGCTTTCAGAAACATTTATCAACAAAACACTAATAAGTTTTAATTTATTCAATGGCTTCAAAATTTCTGAAATATTAGCGGATTTAGTGAAAAGTTTAAAAAATAAACTTTCATACAAATTTATCTACATTAAATTATTGACTAAAGCTTTTGGAAGTAAATATTAACGATCAAAAGATATACATACATTAATTTGTATTATGATAACAAAAAGTTTGAAATATTGACTAATTTGGTGAATAATTTAGAGGTGAGCGAACACATTTTAAAAATGTTTTCGTGTAGTGACATAAGAGGTGCGAAATATTGATGAAAAAAGTGAAAACTTTTAAAAGTAAGCTTTCTCATGTAATGGTATCAATGCAATTTTCGGAAACCATTAAACCAGTTTTAACTTTATTTGTTTACGACACCCCTTTAGACTCGGTATATTGATCGAGAAATTAATATTTAAGCACTTTTTATACTGAAGCTTTCGAAAACATTTATAAAATAAATATTTGTATCCTATCCGAAGATCTGAACTCTGCATCTTAATTTTAAATTAGTAACTAAAGAGCATTTATTTATTAGTTGGAAATTAGAAATAACCTCTAGCTTCTATAGTAGCATTGAAATGTCTGAAAATTTGATAGGTTTCATGAAAAATTTAAAAGTAAGCTTTATTACTTTCTTGCAACTAATTAACGATATGAGCTTTCAATTGCAATTTAAACTTGCTTTAAAAGGCATATAATTATGTTCGCTTTCGTGAAAAGTAAAAAAACCTTCCTTGGCACGTTAGGTTCAATTTCTGACTGAAGTTTAACTTTTAAAACGTTCAGTGACTTATACCACTGAGAGACTAGGGATTAGCTAAGCGCGATTAGTGAAACGAGATTAGCTAATCCACCACAAATCCATATGCGTTGACAGACTAGGGATTAGTTTCTTGCAGAGAAATAAAATATTATTATGGTGATTCGCTAAAATATAGCTAGTAAATCAGCTGGACTCATTTTTTAATTCAATATTTGTAAGATTTATACATTAAAACACACTAGATCTTCTTTTTCCTCGAAATTTATTCAGCACAAATTTTTTAAGATGTCATTGATTTATAACTTCTATCGTAAATTCACGTCACTTGCATTTTCAGCAATGTTTAAATAATTATTTCACACTTGTACCATCACTAAATCCATAATACAACGAGATAAGCTCGAGAATTTTCAAGGATTAGTGCACTAATCTCGATTAGTGACTAATCCTCAAATTAAACGAGATTAGCTAATCTTCAACTTGACACACTACAGCTAATCTCGAAAAAATCACTAATCGCGCTTAGCTAATCCCTAGTCTGTCAAGGGTATTACAAATGTATGAAGTATTGACAGATTTAGAAAAAACATGTAAAACAAAGTTATAAAATATTAATTAATTAGGTGAAAAGTTTAAATATAAGCTTTGATACTATCTTATATAAAATTAACGGCTGAATGGTTTGAAGCAAATGAACCAAACAGCATAGACACAAAAGATGGTTTAAACTTTAATTTAACAGAAGCTTTTTAATCGTCTTACTTTAAACTATTGTGACCATATTTTGAATCCTCAATTTTAATAGTCGTACTAAAAGACTCTGAAATGCTGTTAGGTTTATTAGAGTGAAAAAAAGCGCTCAGAAACATAAAATAATAAACACATTTCTTTCACAGGTGACATCGAAATGCCTCAATATTGACGGATTTGGTAAAAGGGTCAAAAAATAAGTTATACCATCAATTATTAATTTAAGACTAAATCTTTTGAACAAAAATTGAGAATTTTTGAATAAAAAATATTTCACCTTTAATATGGACAATGATTTCAAAAGATCAGAAATTTTGATGGATTTCTTAGAAAGTTTAAAAAATAAGCTTCCATACTATCTTACATTAATTTAATGATGCATTACGGAACATTAATTTAATGAGTCGCATAAAATTCTTGAAATTTTGTTGAACTTGGTGAACATTTTAAAAAATTAAGCTCTCATATCTTCAAAAATTTATAGATTAGATTAACAATTAAAAACGTGTGATGTTTTACTGGCTTACGTTACATAACAAAACATTTTTAACTTAGTTTAACTTTTAATTTTTTCAATAACTTCAAAACGTCAGACGTATTGAATCAGAGCCTTCTAGAGTATAGAGCCATAATCATTATGACGTATTTTTTCGAAGCTTTTTTAGTGGTATAACTTTTCACTAATTTCCATAGGAATCCATAGTAAAAATGGTGTTTTTTAGCTTCAAGTTTTTCATTGAAAAAAGCAAGAATGTTACAAAATTTTTATACAAAAGTGTTCTACATATATTTAGCAGCAATATACAAGAAGGGTATATTGGTATTAAGTAAATATTAATTGCAGAAATATTAAAATTAAATTATTTCTAAAATATATTTTGTGAACTTTCATTTTGAAAAATACATCAAAGTTGGCTCTGACGAATTAAAATAATACTTGCTAAATTTATCTTTAGTTTTACTAGTGTACGTTAGATATCTCAGATTTATACAGAAAAATACGAAAAAGATTGTTTAATCACAAAATTATGACACGTTCTTAAATATTTTGCGAATTTGTTTTGCTTTTCCTACAACTTTTGAACTCAAATTTCCCCAAGTGGCGATTTTTTGTACGGGTTTTCAAAATGTTTACTGCCCACTGCCATCTATGTATATTGGCTTAATGCACACGATTTGTAGTAAGCTTTTCTTTTTAATTTGACCAGAAAGCTGTTGTTATGAACTTTTTTTTATATTTTGGTTTAAATAAATCAATTATTACAAGAAAATGAAAACGATTTACTTAAACGATATTCATATATGTTGAAATTCAAACATTTATGAAAATATTTCAGAAACCATAATTAAGAATTTGCAACGTTTTCATTTACAAATTTGTCTTAGGAAAAAAAGTGATTTTCCATATGTTTTGTGTGTTTTACTATGGAAATTTTGATTTTTTCGTCGTTTCTAATTCCCTTATAAAAGCTTCGTTTTTTAGATTATGGCTTGTATAATCAAGGTTGCTTTGATTGAATTGATCAACAGCTTAAACAGTAAGCTTTTACATTATTTTGATTGCTGCACTATTAATTTTTTGTTCAAAAGTAAAAAAAAAACGTTCGGAAGCATTAAGAAAATCAATGTTTAACCGTTTTATTGACAAAATGGATAGTGTGGAAAGTCTAAAAGTAAGCTTCCATACTTCAGAATCATTAATTAACAAAATAAGTTTTACCTTTAATTTGTAAAGTAACACCAAAACACCTAAGAAATTGATGAAATTTAGTGAAAAGTTTAATACAAAAGCTTTCATACCTCGTATCTCACATTAAATGTATGAGTAAAGCTTTATTTATGTATAAAACATGTTTTGCTTTGATTTGTAAAAACACATTAAATAGTTTGAAAAGGACTCCGCAATAATCTTATGAAAATTTGGTTTCGGTCAAATTTTCTGAATTTTTGATATGTTATATATTTTGTCATCCTGAACAAAAGTCTCCATGGGCACAAAGCTCCAAATTCAATATTTTGGCAGCCACGGAGCTCCAAATAACTCCGATAGCAAAAAACAAATTTAAAAACCTTTCGGTAGCATTCTGAAGCTTAATGAAAGAACTTGCTAAATTCAGTGATAAATTATAAAATTAAGCTTTCAAATTATATAAGGTAAAATTATTGATAGAAGCTTTTGGAAGCAAAACATTGTTAACCCTTAATTTAAACAATGTCTTCAAAATATGTAAATTATTGATAAATTAGGCAACAAAAATAAATAGTGAAAGCTTTAGGCTTTCATACTATCTTTTATTAAACTATTAACTCAAGCTTTTGAAAATATGCAAAATGTTATTCGAACAGATTGTAAACATTTTTTGTTGCAAACACTTTTAGGCTTTCATGCTTTCATATTCATAAACCATCAAAATAATATGATTAAAGCTTTTTGAAACATTATTAAATATTAATTTATTCGGTGACCTCAAAAGCTCCGAAATATTGATAAATATGACGATAAATTAAAAAATTGAACTTTCTTGTTTCATTTATTTATTATTGATATAAGTTATATCCGGTCTTTATTAATTTTTAATTTTTTAACTACTGGCTATTATAGACCGTTTATTTTCATTTAGTTTTTAATTTAAATGTTTTTATTTAAAAAAATTGTTGTCGCCGATATTTCGATGTTTTACATCATTTTCCAGGCGGTATATTTAGTTAACAAATTTTATTTTTTATTTTCCGCGATTCAAATTTTTCCCCAAAGGCTACCAATTTAATAATTTATTTGTTGTCCTTGACCCAATATTTATTTACGAAAGTTCAAAAAATAGCTGACCAAAGTTCAAAATAAAAACATTGTGACGTGATAATTTAAAAAACTACATAGATTTCTGAATGAAAATTTTGATTGTATTATGTGTGGTTTTTGATAATATCAATATAGACAGATTGTAATTTATTTGTGTCCACTTTGTAATTTACTGGATTCTTCGCCAACCAGATATGGCATGCTTCCTTAAATAACCTTTTGTTTTTCTTTTGTTATTTATTGTACTTTAACAATAATTTAGTATTAGAAGGAAAAGCACAGATGGAAACAGAGTAAACGGAACAAAAGAACAAAAATAAAATGATGAAGCTGCTTCCATTAGGCAGAAAACCCTTTTAAATTTTTTCAAACAATTTCCACCTCATGCATACACATTCAATTTTGAGCAATAGCTCATTTACAATAACATGTACAGCAAGAGGTGAAATAATATTAAAAATTAACAATAATAACAATAATATTAAAAAAAAATTTAATAAACTACGTATTGCCCATCAATCACGCCACTCCAAAAATTTTGACTTAAATAATTTGGCCGATCCTAATCTCTTAATTTCCAATGGAATTGAATTCCAAAGAGAAACTCCCCTAACGTAAAAGGATTTGTTTAGCGACCTACAACAACTTTTGGCCGGAATCAGGCGGAAGTTTGAGGAATGAGACCTGCTAAAAAGAAACTTCCTATAAAGATAACAAGGCTTCTTAGCTTTGAGAAGTTTAAAAATAAAAAGACAAACGCGAAATTCGTAAAAGGTAGATAAACTACATCCTAAAACAAGGCTAGAGTGGGCAGAAATATGATCGAATTTCCTAATACCAAAAATAAACCTAGTACATGCATTGAAACATCTTTGGAGAACGTTCATATTTTCCTGAAGCATACCGAATAAAACTATGTCACCATAAATAAAATGAGGAAGAAGATAAGACAAAAACATTTTTTTCCTAAACTGACTATCAGAAAATCCTACTACTTTATACAAACAACTAAGCATACCAAAGACCCTCTTACTAATACTAACTAAATGGTCACCCCAAGAAAGAGTTTTATTAATAACTAAGCCTAAATCTCTAACAGTATTTGAATACCTAATTAGCGAACCCTGCAGAAAAATACCAGGAAAGGACGAGGTGTCTAACGATTTTTAAAACGCATTTAAAACGAGCCTATTAGAGACCGACCAACTAGCGATATTACTTAAGTCTTCATTTATCAGAGAAATATTCCTATCAATAGAATCCTGATCTAAACGACTATTTTTATAAATTTGGACGTCATCAGCGAAAATGTGAAATGAACAATGGTGAATAGAGGATTCTATGTCATTAATGTACATTGAAAACAATAGAGGACCCAGCACTGAATCCTGACGAACGCCGGAAATTACAGGAAGGAAATCAGACAAAGGCATGTCGAGAAAAACTGCCTGAGAACGATTAGAAAGATAGTTAAAAATTAGTCCGGCAGCGGAAACCGAAAATCTAAACTGAGATAAGAGTTTGTTAAAAAGAATTCTGTGATTAATAGAATCAAAGGCCTTAGAAAAATCTAACAAAATTAAAGAAGTCAATTCCCTATTATTCATGTTACACCTAATATCATCACATACATTTAATAACGCAGTAGAAGTGCTATGAAATTTTCTAAACCCAGATTGGAAGAAACTAATTAAACTATTGCTATTTAGATGCGATTGAGAGAGAGAACTTAAAATGCTAATTGGCCTCAAATGGGATAGCTCTGAAGGATTACTAATCTTTGGGATGGGTATGATTTTACTTAGCTTCCACTGATCTGGATAGGAAGAGGATGTGAGAATAAAATTAAAAATATGTAACAAATATTTTGAGACGAAAGGGAAAACTCGTTTAACGAATTTTAAATTGACGTTATCCAGACCAGAAGATTCCGATTTAACATTCCAAATGGCAGACTGTAAATCCTCGAGAGAAATATTTGAAAACGAAAACGAATTAGAGGACGCATTAGAGAACAAATCGACGGTACTACTACCCGAGTTCAAACTAGAGCAAAAATAACTATTAATATCATTGGGCTTAAACACCTCACTAGAACTACTCTTGCATCTGCCTAGGCCTAAATTACGAACATTACGCCAAAAAACCTTGGGAGGAAGGGAGGTGTCTAACTTGTCCTTGAAATATATACGTTTAGCAATCCGAATTAACCCTACAACTCTATTACGAGCCTGCTTATAATCTAAATGAGACTGATTATTAGGATACCTTTTCCATAAACGATATTTACTAACTCTAATACTTATGGCATTCGAAACTTCCTGAGACAACCAAGGCGGAGATTTCGCTTCGAAAGTAAGCTTTTTAAGCGGAACGCAACTATCAAAGACTAAACTAATATACGAGTTGAAAAATTCTACTTGGGTAGTTGCCGAACTAAGGCAAAAAATATCCTCCCAAGGAACCGAGTTACAAACGAAGTAAAGGCGGGAATTATCTATACTAGCAAAAATCTCTAAAGCTAAAACTGTTAGGCTTAGGTGGAGAATAACAATTCACAGAAAAAACTAAAAGATCATGATGGGATCCCATACCGAGAGACAACTGATTGAAAAAACAAATAGAGTTATTAGTAAAAGAGATGATATGGTCAATAAGGGAATAAGAGGCACCGCTAGCGGTTGGACAACAAAACGTCGGCGCCACAGTGTTGTGGACGGATAAATTAAGACTATTTAAAAGATTCAAATAATCACGAGGGAAGCCGGAATTTTGGAGTATATCGAAATTGAAGTCACCTGATATATATATTTCATCGAATCTACAAGAGAAATAACTAAACAAACTTTCTAAGTCTACAAGGGATTTTTTAAATTGGGCATACGACCTCTTACTAGTTTTTGGAGGGTTATAGACGGTACCGAATAAGATTTTACGACCATTAATGAAAACGTTGACAAATAAAAACTCTAAATCCGATACTAACAATTCCGAAATAGAAGAAGGTATGGTAACTAATCTAGCCTTAATGTGATCACCTACAAACATACATAAACCACCATAATTAAGGGGAGGTACCGTCCTATCTTTCCTAAATATATTAAAACCTTTTATGGCAAAAGCTGAATTAGGGATATTTGGATTTAGAAAGGTCTCAGAGAAACAAAGTATGTCCACTGGAGCGCCATTAAAAATGTGACGAATCTCGTCAATATTTGGGACTAGACTTTGGACATTCAAACTGACTACATTCAATAACGACCTATCAACTAACATGGATTTTAGAACTATATTGGGATAACTAAGCGACATAACCAAACTCAAAATCAAAATTTAGCGTACATACGACGTGGGCGTGATTGATACGCAATACTTACAAATAAAATTAAATAAATTTTGCTTCGTTCAGCTTCAAAATAAACCCCAATCAATGGAAATCTAAAACGAGAAGAAACAAAAAAAAACGACCCAAAGTAACAAGTGCTAAGAAAAAGTACACAAAGGAACAATACTTAACCGTAAGCCCCAATTTTTGCCCCAAAAATCGATAATTTATTTTTTTTTCCGAACAGACCTTGTTGCCATACATTAAATTAAAGACTGAAGCTTTACCAAGCATGCATGGGTGATTGCAAAAGTGTAATTAGTGACTGAAGCTTTCGAATCCAAAAGTCAAAACATTTTAAACCTTTAATTTGTATAGCGATAATAACTGTCTGTCACATATTTTACCAAAAACAGTTTACCTTTTCGATTGCTTAAATTATTGATTAACAGTTTAAAAAGTACGGTGTAACCAAATCCGTCCGAAACATTTTAGAAAAAAAAAATTGGTTTCAATAGTAACAAAATGGAAGCTTTCGATTTAGTGGTATTGGAAGGCCTGAACGTGGCTTACATTAAATTAATAATGTTATCTAAATTTTTCAGATAAATGGATTTCGAACAAAGCTTTTAATTTTTAAATCTATATCCATATCACGTACTAGTGATATTTGATTTGGTGATCGTTTTACAAATGTTAGCTTTCTCACCGCTTGCTAAAGTTTTGTGAATTGGGTGAAACATTTAAAAAGTAAGCTCTCTTATTCTCGAAGTCCTTATGAACAAAACCTAATGTTCAGTTTGGCGAAAAATATTAAAGCTTTGGTAATAAATATTGTGGATTGTATGGTACAGGAGTTTGGTTAAAAGTTTTCCTGTAGAAATATTGATTTCTTTTCTGCCATTATTTTTATTAAGTTTTTACGCCATAAACTAACATATTTTTTCTTATATTTTCAGGTGAGTTGGCTACCGATCGATCAAATTGACATATCATCCTGTAAGTTGAAACCGTATCATGAAGCACTCAAATAGTCTCATTTCAAATATCTGCACCGTACTCATCTGTTATTGATTGTAATATAAAATTATTTTATTCTTACTAAACAAACCAAAAAAAAAAATGACGACCACGATTTGAATTTCAAAACTAATCTTGATGCCTACATACTTCTTCATATATAGCCAATCCGATTATCATTACATTATATCACTGAGAATTCTGTCATTCAAAACACTTAACACCCTTACCTTAATTTATGCACAAGGAGACGAAGACGACACCGACAACTGGATCCACTTAAAACCGACGAAAATCAAATAAAAATAAATTCCTAAAACAACAAACATGCAAACGCATACCTACACAGTACACACATACACATTCATGAGAAAATGAATAAAATTCAAATTAGTTTTTCCAAACACGAAATAAACATAATCAGCATGAATGGTTTGGAAGAAAAGCACAAAAAACAAAAAGTTTGGTGCGGTGAAGAGAGCTCATTATCATTTTAATCGGCGATAATCCGTAAATGTGGAATATATACACTTATACAGGTATATGTGAGACCATAAAATTAAGATTTTCATGAAAATTTGCGCCATAATCAAAATGAGCGAATTTGAAAACGGTTATGATAATGATTTTGATTTAACATAACGGAAAATTATTAAGGTGTGTATGTGTGTGTATATCTGTAAACTTTATGTTTTAATGTGCGTGAACAAGTGGATTAGCATAATAATTAATTTGTATTGTGTCGCACACTAATCGGCTCGAAATTTTTATTTTTACGGGAAATAATCTTCTTGTTGAACATGAAATTTTGTAAATAAAGGAAGCAGACCAAAAATCGAACAAGAGAGCTCGATATATTATGTCTTTATGTACCAAAAAAAAGGTCAAACTTAAATTTATTCAGAATATTTTATTGTTGCTGTCGGAAAATATTCGATTTAGTGATTATCCTTTTTTTTATGCCCCTTTTTACATATTTGTATCTATATTTTTATCTTTTAATCCTTGTATCCTCTATTCAAATCCCAAATTTTTTTATTAAGTTGTGATTTCTCTATTTATATCGAATTTTATTGTTGCTGCTTATGTAGTTGCCTATTTTTCAATTTTTGCAGCGCGGATATCTTATTTGTAAAATACAATATACCTCCAGCTACAATATAAGGAACAGGATATTCAATTTCCAAAATGTATATCCTTATTATAGTAGTAAAGTACATAATATGTACTATATTTTGTTGTAGTTTATAAGGTTTACCGATTTTACAATTGGCTGAAATTCAGTCAATTCCATGAATATAAATTCGAAGGCAGGAACTGTTAATTAAATTTTAAATATTATGCAATATTTTCGACTAACTAAATTATTAAAATTAAACATCAAATGTACCCTCCTCAGTTTGGAACGCTGGATGACAGTAGCTTACGGAAAGTATTAATCCGAATGCCATTTCAAACAACATAATTCTAGTAAAGTAAATTTGAATACTGACTTTATAGATTGTTATTCGTATTAAAACTTCAAAATTTAATTTACTTTAAAAACACAAGAAACTATGCGGACCTACGAGATTGCCGAATCCGTTGCCATTTTAAGTTGTTTAAAGCTGTTGAAAACAATTGGAAAATGCTGAGCCAAGTGTGCCCCTCGGTTTACGCCAAAATAAAATTATCAAACTATGCTTTAATTTGGTATATGCAGTGAAGCTATAGCAGGAGGAATTATTTGGTAGTAAAATTGTTTACTCTTCCCTAGGAGCTCTAGTAGATAATTCACATTCTTTTAGTCCTTTTTGGACAGTTGCCAATGAGGCCATGGCCTTGTTTATTTATTCTAGAGATTCACATTAACACATACTCAAAAGTTACATTCTTTCGTGTACAATTAAAGAGGTGCTGATAAGTTTTAAAATTTCACAAAAACTCGTACCTGCATAATGAATTATGCTTCTTTCTGGTTTAAAAGGTGAATGGTGAAAGGTTTCAACGAAAGCCGCAATTTGTGAAATTAAAAGCTGAGAAGCCCGATTCTTATATGTGTGTGGCTACGAAGTGATAAATCGCATCACCAATCAGACACCAAGGAATAAAACCCTTCAGATCAACTCAATTTCTATACAGAAATGGCTGCAGTTAAAAAAAGCATAATTTCGAGAATGCAGAGCATTGTGCCGGTGGGATATTACGTCTAATCAAAAACTTGCTGATCCAGATTTCAGTCCCTCACGTCCTATTGCATTTTAATTGAAGGAGAAATATTTTTCGAGAAAGAACTTGATTGAAACGCATCATACAATTTTCTTCTTTCAAACGGAGGACAAATTGAATTTGGCCTGCGAGCATATCGTGATGAAGATGGCAGCTATTTTAGTTTCAATTCCACTTCGAAAAAATTATGTATCTGGGAGAATCAGAAGCCTAAGCTTTTAAGCGACTTTTATACCTTGAAGGCAAATTCGGTGCTAACATAGACTTTTCTCGTCAATATAAAGATAAGCGAATACTCTCGATTAGACCACATGCATGATATAGATGTTTCCTCCGTGAAAGAACCCGACCATGTATTAT
The DNA here is from genome assembly GCA_963556165.1 of Tipula helvola. Taxonomy (NCBI): domain Eukaryota; kingdom Metazoa; phylum Arthropoda; class Insecta; order Diptera; family Tipulidae; genus Tipula; species Tipula helvola. The sequence continues at coordinate 21,049,949 of OY744483.1, forward strand.
ATATGTCGCATCACAAAGTAATTAAGTTATCAAAACTAACGACAAAAATTCGTGCTTTCGCAAAGACATCAGCAAATTTGGCACTTACTGAAATAATGATGGTGGGCTTCAATTTAGAAAACAGCGATATGTTTTCACTTTTCAAGTACTTATCAACCCATAAACACATTACCCATGTAAAGAGTAAACAAAACCGACCCCACAGGCATCTATTATGAACTTCAAACGGTTACATTCGAAAGGCGGCTGCCCCATATCTTGCAACTAGTACATTAAAACAGTTAGCAGTGGACGAGGCGAACAATTATCCGGAAGGTAGTATTGTAACGCAACGTGATTTCTATGTTGACGACATTCTTACTGGGACAGAAAAAAATTCAGTTTTATGATGGAATATCATCATTGAACCCTTTTCTCGACTTAACAGGTTTGCTTAGCGTCGGAGGACGATTATCTTAGTCTGAGCTTGATTATGATCAAAAACACCAACTCATTTTGCCATCAAAGGACATGAACACAATCTACACATTACTCGTGAGATAAAAATGTTACTGCTCGCTGCGAAGCACATAGCTAAACAACGCATAAGAACTTGTGTCGTGTGTTTTAGAGCAAAGCCACGAACAAGTACACAATTAATATGTACGAGCATTTCATACCACAGGCATCGATTTCTGTGATCCTTTATCTATAAAGTTTGAGGTGGTAACAGATTTTACATCAAAAAGATGTATTTCACGCTTGGAGAGATTTATATTTCGCCGTGGGAAACCAAATACGATATTGAGCGATAATGGCACCAATTTTCTTGATGGAACGAAGATTTAAAGGATATGTACAAATAACTTAAAAACGAACCCTTGGGAAATCAGTGGGAAATGTGTACCTCCACGATCTCCAACTTTGGAGGATTATGAGAGAGTATACAGTTAAATCTCTAAGACATTACGACAAGCAATTCACGACCTCTAACGGTATTATCTGATGATCCTAACAACTTTAGTCCTTTAACCCCAGCACATTTTCTGTGTGGTGGATAAATAACAGCACCAGTATAACCTGATCTAATTGGAATCTCTATTAATCGGAAGAAAATCACTCAAAAATATCTACATTCTCTGCAATGATTACCTTCAACTCAGTGGTAATTTGGGAAAATTGTTGAAATTTATAAAGACCAGGACAACAAATTCCGCGTTGTCAAAATATTCTATATTGCCATTTCTTATTCGATTTTGATGAAATTCAGCATTTCCAATAGAAATTGGATTCTCAAATGATTTTTAGACAAAGTTCTGGAATATGTATATGGAAGTCAATTAGACTAGAGCAGAACACATTTCGGTTTTGTTCCTTTTTTTCCTGATCTGTTTGTGCAAGGTATCGTGTGTATTGTGCCATTGTACTAGCGATCAAATTGTCTCAGCGACAATTTGTGAATTTTCGAGGAAACCAGTAGAAGATCATTTCAAAAAAGAATTCCAACAATGAAAATACAACATAACGTTCCATAATCGAGACTGGTCCTTCGGGGAATCACAAGTGTTTTAGAAAACCTCAACAGATTAACAAGGAGATTGAGTTATATGCATCTTGCTGTTAAAAGGAGTAGCAACTTCTTTTGTAAAAAATTAAGAATACTTATCCTCTCATTGGTAAACAAAAATTTCGCTCTGACTGAATCATTTTGGTCGCACCTCTTAATATAACTTATTGTGATAGAACATTATCAACACTGATCCTCCGACCATACTAACAATTTTGTCTGCACCGCTAAGTGGGACTTTAAAAGCTAGTCTCTTTTTCTCCATATTCTACTTTTAGGCTGAACTTGCTTACACCTTATAAATCCGGTGGTTCTGATGGGATTTTTTCTACTAAACTGCGCATTTTATTTACCTGCCACCCCACTAAATAACATGCAGCATGCTTACAGAGTTGGTGAACCCGGTGGAACTACTTTACATGAGCTTGTTATAAGGATTGAAAGATCACTTAAGGCAGTTACACAGTGTACTGTTGAGTAACGAAAATGAATGTATTTTCGGATTTTTTTACAAGAAAATGGCTTGAATGATCGATTTGAAATTTCACATTTTAATTAAAGACAATTTAAAGAGTACAGATTATTATTTTTTTATGACCTGGTATGGACAGTATAGCGGCCGGAAGATGACATTCTCGAAAAAAGGTCACTAGGCGGTTGATAGCATAACTCCAGTTCCGATTGTCTGAAATAAAAATTTCAAATATAATTAAAATATAGGTAAATGGCTATGGCCGCAAAAAAAAAAATTTGCAATAACAAAAATTGTACAATGCAGCGATAACGGCACATTTCCTGAACCGAGTCCACTTTGAATTAGTTCGATCGGACAAAAAGTGTCTGTGCTATGTTCTCAACCAGGTCAAAAAACCTTATTTTGAGAAAAACGCGCTGAACACCAACAGTAAATACAGCGAGCGCTCTCGAGGCATCGGCATATGGTGGTCATTACGAACTATTCTGTTGCAAATTGAGTTTTGGAGAATAAGGTACACACTCTTAGGGTCAAAAGCTATCCATTAAAACAAAAAAAAAATGTTTTTTTTTGTTTCAACACTGTGTAACTGCCTTAATAAAAATAAAGCTTCTCGTGGATATATACTTAAATTTGGAAATGTTCCTTGAACAGCACTTCCTTTTCTACAATTATTAATACGTGCATAAAGTTTGGCGTTGAAGAAACTAGTGTCGTTTTGATCGAATCAATATGGTAAGGGCTAAAATTAGTAGAAAAGCAATTCGAGCAGAGTAGATCGCGAAATTACAATTCGTATTTTCAACCAATCACTTTGAAACCCCAACCGAGCCGCCAAAAATTTCAGAAGAAACCGGACAGTATTCATTGGGGATGACTGTTTCATATCTAATCCTGGCTGTTTAGAAAGTAAGTGTTTTGTATTTATTATTTTAATTGATATTGTCTAAAATCTAAATAAATCGTTATTTTTTAAAGGCTGCAATAAACGATATGATGCATTAAACCAAAAATTTGGCAGACTACACAGTAAACAAATGATTTCACAGCGTATCATATTAGAAATAATCGAAAACATTTTGATAAAAAATGGCGAAACCTTGACTTCTGGTTGGATGCACCAGTTAAGTGACAAATTTAAATTTTGAGTTAGAAAGTAACCCGAAATACAAAACTTCCTTTATAACATATTTATCAGAAATTCCTGTAATCGATGGAATCCACAGAGGAGATAAAGTCGGTGTTAAATTAGTTTCCGATATTATTTTCACGAAAGAGCTACTTGCGCTGACGTCATGGACAGAAATTTCCTGTTCCGCAAACTGCGACCAGAAGGTTGCATTTCGAAGTTTCGTAAATATTTTAGGTTTGATAAACACGATTCTTGTGAAAGCAGATGATCACTGGTCTAAAATAGAGACTGAAAAGTTATTTCGTGACACAATAATTAAACACTATAATAAAAGAAGTGCAGCTGAATTAAAAATAAGAGAGAAGAAAATATAGAAAAGTGAATCTGAAACATTAATCATGCTACTTCAAAAAATGAAGCAAGTAACCAAGGACTAGGCAATAAGGAAAGTAATCAAGGATACGAGGCTGACGAAGATCCACAATTATGAATGTTGCTGCTAACTGAATCAATACCGCATAGATTCTAAATATTCACTGAGTAGTTTCTCAGCTAGTTCAATATATTGTAAATATTCTTGGCTTGATAGAATTGTTACAGCTCATGACAACGTCAAACAATTATTAGAATATTCTTCGGACAGAACATCTTTTAAAATTACAGGTCCTAGATAAAGCAGCATAGTTCGATACTCCGAACCTTTCCAATATTTTAAACATTTTAGACCTCTTATAGCGCAATTAATTGCTATCTGTTTTGTCTTATTGAAATCTTCTAAAACCAACGATAATGCCATTTTTTGACCCGGTGAAAGTTTTTTTTTTCGAAAATTGTAACTGCCGTTGCACCAACCAAACAAGCATTTTCTCATGATTCCGTGAAATATTAAATAATCCAACAATTAGCATTTTTTTAACGATTTTTTATGATCAAAAATATTTTTTTAGTAGGTACATACCTAAATTTAGTAATAGATGTAAAGAGTCGGAAACAACAAAACATTTTACTAGATCCACCTCCATTGTCAATTTTATTAACGGTGTAACTTCCTTATGATGATCTTCATCAATTCAATTTCAAAATTTATCATTAGTTCTAGGTGTCATGTACAATTAAAATTAGGATAACTCATGTGACGGCCAACTTTATCCCAAATACCTTCTATAATGTGCATTTTATATAAGCGCCGTTTTCTGAATTGGAACCAACAACACCTTTAATTAAAAATTATGCATATTTAAGATAAATTTTAAATAGCCAATAGTTTTATTAAATATAATAAATAAATTGTATTTACAATTTTGTACTAAATTGTAAATAAAATTTAAATATTTTGGACACAAAATTGTTTTTTAAAATTTATTATTAAATTATGATTAATTTATAACTGTAAGTTTGTAAAGTCAGTTAAAAAATTACTAATTCTCTATTTTTACCTTTAAGGGAAGATCGAGCAGGTGTTTCGCAAACGAAACATTTATACTCAGATCTATACTTTATGATCGTTTATATGTAGTCCTGGCGGTAAAATTTCATTTAATTCGATCACAAAAAGCTTAAAATACGCTTCCAAAGGTGGTTTGCCAAGCCATAATAAACTGCAGCAGCCATTGGTTTTAAAAGTGGCATATCTCTAATTCTAAATAATATCAAAGCAACCTTGATTATACAAGCCATAATCTAAAAAACGAAGCTTTTTTAAGGGAATTAGAAACGTCGAAAAAATCAAAATTTCCATAGTAAAACACATAAAACATATGGGAAATCACTTTTTTTCTTAAGACAAATTTGTCAATGAAAACGTTACAAATTATTAATTATGATTTCTGAAATATTTTCATAAATGTTTGAATTTCAACATATATAAATGTCGTTTAAGTAAATCGTTTTCATTTTCTTGTAATAATTGATTTATTTAAACCAAAATATAAAAAAAAGTTCATAACAACAGCATTCTGGTCAAATAAAAAAGAAAAGCTTACTACAAATTGTGTGGATTAAGTCAATATACATTACATAGATGGCAGTGATGGCAGTACACATTTTTTAAAAATCGTACCAAAAATTGCCACTTGGGGAAATTTTAAGTCAAAAATTGTAGGAAAAGCAAAACAAATTCTCAAAATATTAAGAACGTGTGATAATTTTGTGATTAAACAATTTTTTTTCGTATTTTTCTGTATAAATCTGAGACATCTAACGTACACTAGTAAAACTAAAGATAAATGTAGCAAGTATTATTTTAATTCGTCAGAGCCAACTTTGATGTATTTTTCAAAATGAAAGTTCGAAAAATATAATTTAGAAATAATTTAATTTTAATATTTCTGCAATTAATATTTACTTAATACCAATAAACCCTGCATGTATATTGCTGCTAAAGGTATGTAGAAAACTTTTGTATAAAAATTTTGTAACATTTTTGCTTTTTTCAATGAAAAATTTGAAGCTAAAAAACACCATTTTTACTATGGATTCCTATGGAAATTAGTGAAAAGTTATACCACTAAAAAAGCTTCTAAAAAATACGTCATAATGATTATGGCTCTATACTCTAGAAGGCTCTGATAATATTGGCCAAAATTCATAAATAGAGCTTTCGGACGACGATATTCCATTTGCATTGATTATCATACTAATCGACGCCGAATTTTTAATGTCACAGAGCGCTCTTTCTAAATTATACTTTATGCCATAATACCAATATTGTCTGCTTTCCATCTTAATAATATTAACTTTTACTGGAGTTTCTAACAATGTCCGACTACTGGTTGGAAGTTCCGCATTTTGATGATGTCTTAATATTTTTAATAAACTATTGATTGCAGTATGCGTACATTTGGTAGCTAAAACACAATGCCTTAACTTTTGTTGAAATTTGATTTTATCCTAAATAAGGAATTATTTATGGATATTTCCGTATCTGTAACTGCCTCAGCTGCAAATGATGCCCTATTAAGGGGTTTTAAGATCAGTTGACGAGATATTTGAATAATTGTCAGATTCCAAATTTAAATTTTCTTTTTCAGTGTTGTAATAATATCCAAATGTCTTAATTTGATAATTTTTCCTTATTTTCGACTTTAAAGAAAAATGTTTTCGGACCTATCCGAAAATTCGTTTTGGAAGTAACATTTTCAGGTGATTTAATTCCGTCTTTACAGTCGAGCGCACAAAAGAGATTTCTACTAATTTTTTTTTTAAGAAATTCTAACCATACGGTAAAAAATTGTCAAAAATAAAGAAAAAATCCTTCTCAAAGTCGAAAATTGAGAAAATGGTATATGAGCAAAGTTCCTCCTATTTGTGACATTTCGATTTAAAAATTATATTTATGTACTTTAAAGTGGAAAATAGGTAGAATCTGAGGAATTTTTTCCTTATTTTAAACCCTATTTTCAACCATAAACAACTTTCAACTTTTAACACACCACGCTGTTGTGAATTACGTTAAATTTCCTTATTATTCCACCATAAAGTAAACACCGCTTCAATATACAAAATAGATGAAGCATTTTCGAAATGTCTCCCTAATATTTTATCAAGGGAAAATAACTCCTTCATAGTAGCAAAATAACTCAAAATTACGTAATTTTGACTTAATTACCACAAATTGCACCAAACCCTGAACTAAGTTACCAATTTTTGTTACTTGGGTCATAAGTTACTTGTCAAACTACACTCGTTAACGAGTTATGTTTATTGCCAAATCAGTTGTCTCCAGCAACTCATCTTACCTAATTTTACCATCTTTTATGATTATTGTTGATTTATCGCCAAAGCAGAAAATTTTCCATTAAAAGTTGGTAATATTGAAGAAAATTCTGGTTACACACACACACACACACACCTAAAGTGCACACAAGGTTCTTTTTTTTTATAAAAAAAAACATTAATGTTTTAATTACACAAATGTACCTGCGGTACAAATAAAGAGACTAAACACTTTGATGTACACAAATAAATTATATTCCAAACTAAAAGGAAATTGTATTTTCATTTTATGTATGATACATATATTATGATATCTTAAACAAAGTAATGAAAATGCCAAAGAATTTTCTGTTTTATATTTATTTACGTTGTAAAATGTGGTTTTTACCTGTTTACCTATTTTCATCTGTGTTTACATTTATTTTTTGGTATTGTGGGAGAAACGGAAGAAAAACAAACATCAAAATGGTAAAAAATAAAATGTTGCACAGAAAAAGAAAAAGGATTTCTTGGAACCATTATAGATTAGATAGATATACATAATGTACGAGTTAACAAACAAAGTGTTCGCATGTTAAACGAATTCATCATCATAATGTTGAGCAAGATATGTGGGTGTTGTTAATTTAGTTTTTTTTTTGTCTTTTAGTAAAGTTCAAAAAATTAAGAAAACGAATTTCTTGTTTAATGTCTTAATAATTTTTATTTTTAAATTCAGTGTTTGTGTGTCTTCAAAGTGTTATATTAACTCAAAAATGGCTTTCACACGTCTGCCACTTTTATATTGGAATTATTTTCAAGACAGTGGTAGGCATATAGTACATAAATTATGTGGCAACCCTTGAACAGGACATCTTAATTTGCGTATTGTGCGGAACATTTTGGATGATGCGAAAAATTTTCTTTATTTGAAAATCTGAAGAAAGAAAAATCGATTAACGTCTATATAGCTTATGACAGCTAATAAGGTAAATTAGTTTCGAAATTATGGACCTTTGAATAATTTTGCAAAATAAGGAAATTTTCTGAGCCACAGTGGTCAAAATTATGTTTCACTTAGATCAAATGTTAAGCATAATTTTGCTATACCAGTTGCTGTATTTTTTGTAGCCGCCTCTCTTCTTCTTTTTTTTGGTAAGTTCTCAAATAGGTTGCTATTCCCCCTAATTTTATTTGGTCTCTATACAAATCATTACCGCGGTAGCATTTTATAGGTCGGGAGACTTTTGTCTTGCAATATTAATTTACTTCGTTTGGAGGTAAAAATGTTAAACATTTAGCTTAACGAAAACCACTAAGTAATAAATCCTCTTTTTCTATCAACCACAAACTACTTATCAGTCCTAAATTAGTTATCATTCTGATTAACCACAATCCATCAAATCAATACATCAACAATTTACCTTTATTACCAAAATCCATATTTAACTAATTTTCTAAACAATCATAAATTTTATTTAGGCTAAACCACTTAACCCAATTTTTTTTTTTGCTACCTCGCTCGTTTTCGTTCAATCAATTCATTATGTTATCAACACTATTTATGATGAGATGGTATGTACATACACGTATACACATACAAAACGAACGAAATCACAATCTACACGCACCCAAAAGGTAAAAGAAAAGATTTGCTTGATTGAATTTTGAAAATTAAGATGAAAAAGCTTCCAAATTAAATTAATTTCGATATAAATCTCTCACTAACCGTTAGTCCTTGTGCGTATTAAATATGTAAGTATGTATATAGCCAACAACATCACTAAATAGGTACACACCAAATACGTCAGATGGAAATTGATGAAAAATCAATAATAATTTAACCTTTAAAACGGAACAAAATGAAAAAAACTTTCGTGTTGCGCTCTTCGGGTTCATCAATAGCATTGCAAACAAAAAAAAAAAAAAAACTTTGAAGTTTATCGCCAGCCCAAAAAGTTTACGCAAAAAATTTTCTCGTAAATTAAAGGTATATTATATATTCGGGTGTACATATATTTGTACGAGTATACGCGCTTTACAAAACGTAAAAATTGTGTGAAGAATACGAAAATTAAATTTGGAAAGATTTCTTCTCAAACAGATCGGAAAACGGATAATAAATTGAAAAGAAAAAGAAAACAAAAAAAACCAGGTAGATTAATCAATTGGATTAAAAGTGAATATAGAGTAGATATACCTATGGCTGTTGTATATTATACTTGAAGTGAACGATAATTTAATTTACAAAATGAAAAATCGTGGCCCGACGCGGCTTTTGTACATACATTCTCCATACCACATTCAACAGACGTATTCAATGAGGTGTTGATTTTACAGAAAACAAATAGGCATATTTGAAAATGAATTGGATTCCGAGCAGGTTGTAATTTATTTATTGTAAATTGCGTTTCAAGTAGAGAATGGTGAAATGGATAAATCGATCCGGAAATTTGATTTCAATTATGCTGTAAAAATTGGTTCGACCAGTGTTATATACATACATCATATTAGAGAATTTTATTTGTTATGTGCACGTAAACTGAGGTTTATTCAGGTTTTTTTTTTGATAGAATATAGGTTCCACAATAAATCGGGTGGACCACTAACTTGAGTCACCTATATAACTTGAAAATTAGGCTTTATACCAGGAAAAAAAATTCCTGGACAAAATAATCTAGGCTAGAGGGGAGATAATATATCGAATTTATTTTTGATGACCTCGAAATTACATATCAAGGTATGCACAAAAGATCTTTTAGGTCGCAGTGCGGGGTGGCTTGAGCCACCACATGGCCCTCAAGTAATAATAATAATAATAATAATAATACATATCAAGGTCAAGTTAAAATTTTGAAAAGAAACCTACATTTTTGTTTACGGCGCTTTATTTTATGCAAAAAAGAAATGTCTATAATTATTGTTTCTCCTTGAGTATGTAGATTCGAAATATCTAGGTGGATGACTTTAAATGGTCCACTCTAATTGATGATAGATTTTTGTTGAAATATCTCAATACGTTCCACAGTTTTAAGTTACTTGTATTCCACAACTTTAATTCTCTCTCTAAGTTTCATGGTCAGATACAGGATTATCCCAAACAACGTTTTTGATAACGAAGGAAAATAAGAGCCTGAATGAAGCAATGTACCATATCAAACATCCACAAATAGTTTTTTCCATGAACATTCAACAATGTAATTGATAGAATAGTATGCTTGAAGAACATCAATAGCATCAAACAATTACCTGGGTGAGAGCGAACAAAAGTGATTTTCAAGAATATCAACTAACCATCGGTATATAAGGAACATCGGCCGCGTCTTATTTGGCCATCCGGATTTTACAACAGTTAGCTGATGGTGAAAGGAATCTGTAAAGAAAAGTTCCTGGTTGGCGACCTCACATTCAATGATGAGCAATCATTTAAAACTCGGATTTTAATTCACGGGTCAATCTTCTTCGTGAATTTTAAATAAATTGCGACAAATCGCTCAAATATCGATGGTAATAAACACGAGACATCGGAGACAACTTCATAGAAAGCATTTCGATAATAAGAACTAGAGTTAACTAGGTTAAATGAATATAGAACGCATCACTACAAATCATTAACAGCAGCACTCATACGATATTACCCATTAAGATACCCAGTCCTAATAGGACAGCAACAAGAACTGCTAGGAACCAAAAACCACATAATACATTCAGCATTAAAGTCACCAAGGAGTTGCTAAGCAAGTGCTAGTTGTCCGAATCATCTCTAATATTACAAAACTCCGAAGGCGAACGTATACGCATTGTGAAGTTTTGATGTTATTAAACGTACCGGTTCGACACTAAAACCAGCTGTGCAGAATTGTTTTATTAATATACATAGGTCAAACCGATGGATCAGCTGAGGAATTTGTGTCCCGGGCACTGGTTATAAAACGAAAGTCGTGATTATTGCCATATCAAATCGGCATGTTCCAGTTGTAATATAAGCGTACAATTTACAATTCGTTCTCAAAGCCATTCTCAAGGTCACGGAAGTGGAAACATAGGGGAACAATTATAGCAACACAGTCAAATTAGCCATACAATTGAAACTTTCGAAATGGTGCAGCTAGTCAATTTCATTGAAGTAATTCTCATGGAGAGTTTTGAAGTTGGCACATAACCTGCCAGGATCTGGAATTTGGAAAACCAAAAACAAATGGGAAGGTGTTTGGAGGTAATATGGTGCGGCTAAAACGCGTTACATTTAATTTTAAATTGCCTCAAGAATTAATTTTCAGTTAAATAAATTACGATGCAATATCATCATTTCCTTTAGCGGCCGATGAATGATGAAGCCATTCGGTTTGGAAGCGGTAATTTTACAGAGATTCCCTGAAGATAATACAAAACATCTCATTGCATTAAAAAACATAACAGAAGCCAACAAGCCGGATACAAAAACGATCTCTATTGTGTACGAGTATTGGTTGTAACGAGTCTTGTATGGACGCAGATTTACTTTGTGCACGAATTATAAGCCCCAAATAACGTATTTCACTGGTGCAGCCATACTCCAACCAAATCAAGGAAGAGTAATGCAACATTTTCATATAGGTCACTGAAGGACGTTGCTGTAATAAAATGTACAAGTAGCTCAAATGCGTAAACACTTACCCAGTGACGATATTCAATCACTCCAAATGATATTTTCAGCCGAGGTAATCATAGGTATACAATTGACATCCGGTATTTAATTCAGCGTCCATCAAGAAATATTCCATGTTGATAAGAGGTTCAAGGTACATGATCCGAACGCGAAAAAATCGGGTGGTAGTCGAGAAATACAACAGGACTGAATCCTCATGAGGTTATACAAATTTCGGTTCCGATAATTAACTCAACTCCCTAACTGAACCTGTTAACTGAATCATCAGCTTAATCTCCACCCTAATTTACAACTCAACTTTCAACTCAATCGCAACCCAATCCTAAACGCAATTACTAACTCAACCGACAACCCAACCCTCAACTCAAACACCAATTCAAATCCAAATAAACTGTCAACCCTTAACCTAACCTCAAATATTTCCAAAACCAACAAAGTTAAACCTGGACCCTCTAATTAAATCCACACTCAACAGCCAACTGAACCAAGAAATAAACTCTATTTGAAACCCTACCTTGTATGAACTCAACGCATCATTGATTGATTGATTGATTTTGAATGTACGACCAAGCATTTATCAAGATCTCCCGGTTGACGCCGGGCCCACCGTACACCCTTTTTTACATTTATTTGGAAGGATAGGATTGTTAGTATAGGATTGAGATCGACCCGGTTACAAACACCTTGACGGTCAATTAATTGTTAGTATTTACATTTTTCTAATAATTACTTTACTACATTTTTTCTACAAACTTCTTTCCATCCTTGGCATCCTAAAGTCAATATTAATTAGTTATCAATTACTTCTTATATACCTTCCACACTCCACTGCTTCCGGCCGCTTTCCATTGATTGATACTCTCAACCAACCATGACAACACATCTCCAATCTACTCCCGTGCTTTAATTAAATTAAGATTAAACTGCCTACTAATTTCTAAAATTCAAAACGCATTAATTTACTTAACTAATCTCATACTCTTAATTAATTAATTTTGAATTTAAGTTTAATATAATTTCCATAAATTGAATCCAATTTCTCGTGATCTCTGAAACAAAATCAATATTAGTCTATTATTAGTAAATGCCTGCTTCTCCTTCTTGGCGTCCTGAAATCAATATTAATTGGTTATTCATCCCCATTATATATTTCCAGCCACCCCGCTTCCTCCGGCCCCTTTTAATTGATTGCTTGGTACTTAAATCTCCCGTCGCCCTCTTAACCAACTAAGCCTAAACCCAAGATTACATGAGATAAATTTCCATAAACCTGTTATTAAAGAATCATTAGAAAACAATTCCCCTACTCATCCATTCAACATTTGCAATACCACCTCGTCCAAACTCTTTCCTTTCAAACACAACATGAACATGGCATGCACACAGTCAATCGACATCCCCAAAACGTTAAATACACTCATCACACTACATTCTTCCATTTATTGTTTATAAGCAACCGAAACTTACTATACGATGCGGCATCCATGCTCTTTTCTCTAGAAGAATCCGCCTCAAGTAATTTACTTGAAAGCGATGTGGAAGAAGAGTTGGATATGCAATTATAATTTAACTAATTTTTTTTTTTTTTTTTTTTTCAATCTGCAAATAATACCCGTATAGAATTAAAACAAAAACAATAACAATTTTCAATTTATTCAATTTCTATACATATTCTCCGTTTACACTACACTTGCCTGTACCTATAATTTAAAAACTTTATTATTCAGGTTAAATTTAATTTATACCCCCACCCTTTTCTTAGATTATAATAATACCATATGCAATTGATAAACTATCATATTACAAAATATAACTAAAAATTTAATTTCTGCCAGCAAATGATTATGTTAATAAAATAAATATTAATAAATATATAGTAAATATTTTTAGGAATCAATTTAATAGATAAACTTTATCTGTAAAGGAGCTTATCTTAATAAGAAATTCAGTAATAATAAACACTTTTTGATGTTAAGAAATTTAAAGGACGACCAATGATTTACACATTGTCATACTACCACAGAGTACATATAAACAGAACAATACCCTCCACTGCGCCCCAGGCCCAAGCTGGCGAACAAATACCCCCGCCATTGCTTCCCCTAAACGACCCCTACCTACAAAAGATAGAAAAATCATTCTATATGCAATCAATGAAACAAAAAAAAACTACAAAAATGCCTGTACCCACCTCCCCGTTCTAACAAACAAAAATCAGTACAACCCTCCAAGGAAAGAGAAACCCTTACACTCCACAATGCACCCGAAAGAGTCAGACACTCATGAACAATCCCCGATTCCGGTATTGTTAGCCTTGCGAAATGCCACACAAACACATACACAACCTTATGCGAGTTGCAAGTTTTCTTTTTGTTATTTGTTTGATGTGATTTTAAAGTTTCGCAAAGCTAACAAGACCAAAATAAAAATCCGCTCACGAATGTCTATCTCCCCGAAGTACATTACAAAGTGCAAAGACCTCTCCCTCCCCCGAAAACTGCACCGACCCCTACCCATCAAAACAAGGAGGCGGGTGCAAACATCCCTGCAATTCTCCCTCGCTTCACCGACTGCATACAAAATGACATCCCCTCCAAACAAAAATCACCCGAAAAAAACAACGACAAAAATATCCGCTCACCAGCACAGGCCCAAAGCGCAGCAGAAGATACTGCTCCGCTTACATACACTCCGTGATACTACTTCACAGTTCTTTTTACTGTCCCCTTCTAATTAACTATGGAAAGATCAACCTCCTATTTATGATTCCGTGTTCAGCTTTCATGTTTTACAGCTAAAAATTATATCCCTTGCTTCATGGTGAGAATATGTTTCCTAAATTGGAGAAACATTATCCGAGAACTAAATTAACTGCTCAAACTGCAAATGAAATGGAAACCCAAATCATTTTCAATATGGAGTTCACTTTTGTGTTTTTTTTTTTTTTTTTGGAGACTCGTGTATAGTTACATAAAATAACACGCACTTTTTTTTCACTTTTGTATCGTTCGGGAGTACCAAACTTACCGTTTTATCATGATCCGTTGCATGTAAAGCTAGTTCGAACATTCCTTGTTCATTGTTCAACAATTTATTTGCACTCGATTTACACAAATTTATTGTTAAGTAATTTTCCACAATTTATAATTTAGCCACGGACATCGTCGACTTCACACACACCTAATTTTAACCACTACCACTTTACGTGAAAACTGCACAGCTCAAGGCACTTGCTTTGCATGATAAAATATGTTTACTAAATTTGCAAACCATTATCAGAGGCCTAAAATAAAAGTAAAGTTATTTTCGTCATCTTCCGACCCCTTGTGGCGATGACCATAGTAAATCATATACCAAGCCGGATACCACTGCTGAAACCCGTCGGTGGTAAAATCAGCTAAATTCATTATGCACCAGCATTATGTGCAACTTATTGTAAATGTGAATATGGCAATACAACGTATACTCACCTGCCTTTGGCTTTCATTCTTCGGAGCCCGATCATAGTTTATTCATTGCATATTCTGGCTGACATCTTTATGTTTAAAGTGCAGTTTCTTAGCGGCGGGATATTTCCTATAACTTGTCGCACTGCTGCCGTATTACTCGCACAGATATTTTCATGGAAAAAATCCTTGATCCTCTAAAACACCGTACACGATATAAACGATGCACAATCACTCACTCAGACAGACATTTACAATTCACTCACAATCAAATTTAATTTTAATTCCAGATTCACAGTAAATTAATTATTTTTTTTTAAATTATTAAATTCTTAAGGAAAAAAAAAACACAGCCGTTTGACTCGAAAGTCACGGCCAACCCCCCTTGTATGAACTCAACGCATCATATCAACTTAATCTGACCTTCCACTAAATCCTCAACTTTATCCTAAATTAGTACCCAACCGAACCCTAACTCAAAACTCAAATCAACTTCAATTCAACCCAGAAATCCAGACATCCATACAGATGAACGGACGTTTTTATTTTTTTTTTTGCTTTGTCGGATTAGGGAACTATCAAAACGGCGAGACTTTTTATATATTTTATATACTTTATATACTTTATATACTATTACTACTACTTATATACTTTTTATACTTTATATACTTTTTATACTTTTTATATTTTATATGTATACTTTACAACTACTACTTATATACTTTTTATATTTTTATACCTTTTATACTTTTTATACTTTTTATTTTTACACTTTTTATACTTTATACACTTTATATACTTTATATACTATTACTACTACTACTTATATACTTTTTATACTTTATACACTTTATACACTTTATATACATTATATACTATTACTACTACTGCTTATATACTTTTTATATCATACTTTATATACTTTTTATACTTTATATACTTTATATACTTTATATACTTTATATATTTTGTTACTACTATCATACTTATATACTTTATATACTTTACTACTACTACTTTTTATACTTTTATACTTTATATACTTTATATACTATTACTACTACTTATATACTTTTTATACTTTATATACTTTTTATACTTTTTATATTTTATATGTATACTTTACAACTACTACTTATATACTTTTTATATTTTTATACCTTTTATACTTTTTATACTTTTTATTTTTACACTTTTTATACTTTATACACTTTATATACTTTATATACTATTACTACTACTACTTATATACTTTTTATACTTTATACACTTTATACACTTTATATACATTATATACTATTACTACTACTGCTTATATACTTTTTATATCATACTTTATATACTTTTTATACTTTATATACTTTATATACTTTATATACTTTATATATTTTGTTACTACTATCATACTTATATACTTTATATACTTTACTACTACTACTTTTTATACTTTTATACTTTATATACTTTATATACTTTAGATACTTTTTATACTTTTTATACTTTATATACTTTACTACTACTACTTATATACTTTTTATACTTTATATGTGTACTTTATATACTTTATATACTTTTTATACTTTATATACTTTATATACTTTACTACTACTACTTTATATATTTTTTATACTTTTTATACTTTATATACTTTACTACTACTACTTTTATACTTTTTATACTTTTTATTTTTATACTTTTTATACTTTATACACTTTATATACTTTATATACTATTACTACTACTACTTATATACTTTATATACTTTTTATACTTTATATACTATTACTACTACTACTTATATACTTTATATACTTTACTACTACTACTTATATAATTTTTATACTTTATATACTTTATACACATTATATACTTTACTACTACTACTTATATACTTTTTATACTTTTTATACTTTATATACTTTATATACTTTATATACTTTACTACTACTACTTTTATACTTTATATATGTACTTTATATACTTTATATACTACTACTTTTTATACTTTATATACTTTACTACTACTACTTTTTATACTTTATATACTTTACTACTACTACTTTTTATACCTTTTATACCTTTTATACTTTTTATACTTTTTATTCTTTTTATATTTTTTACTGAGCATTCACAATGCAATAACTTTTTACCCTTTTTATTTTTTTTTCTTCTCAATCTCTGCAATCTTTTCTGCGGCTCAAGGCACTCCCAACTCTTTCGCAGTTCACTTTAACGTCCTACTTTACGCCGTTGCCAGCCAACTCGAGGACGTACGGCTATAGACCCCCTTTTGTTTAAACCACCTGCACATTGCATTGCTTCATGCCAG
The DNA here is from genome assembly GCA_963556165.1 of Tipula helvola. Lineage (NCBI taxonomy): Eukaryota > Metazoa > Arthropoda > Insecta > Diptera > Tipulidae > Tipula > Tipula helvola. Next base: position 21,067,218 of record OY744483.1, read on the forward strand.
CCTATAGTACTGACATGAAAGGTGGGTCGGCCCATGGATTCCGCACTCTCAAGACAGGGGGTCATAGATGTGTTCATCGTCATCACATATCGTAATCAGATGATGAAAAATCCCTTTTGCATCCCGCCCCTATAGGGATTCGAACCCGGTACCTCCCGATCCAACCGCCGTAGCTTTAACCACTGCGCCGTTTGGTCGGTAACTTTTTACCTTTTACTTACAGTTTGTATGAATTTCCAACATAACAAACAAAAATGTTTTCTCGTTTTATTGGAAATTAATACAAACCTGCAATTCAAAAGTAAAGTTTTTTTCATTGTGAATGCTTTGTTACTTTTCCTTTTTTACTTTTTACTGTTTTACTTTTTAGATGGATGTGGTTTTGAGTCAATTCTTACCCAACCGTCTTGACGTACAGGTTGCAAAATCTTTTTAATTTTTCGCCTTGACCATTGAAACAGTGCGCCGAAAAAAAAATCGGACTGGCTGTTCTCGAAACACAACCAGATAGACGAACATTTTTTTTTTTTGCTTTTTCGAACACGGAACTTTCAAAACGTCGAGAAAGGTCCATTTTTGGTCATTTTCACAGGATTTCAATACTGAGATCTTTTTGGACCGACAGATTTATTTAGTTGAGATTGAGTTAGGTGATATTTAAATAAAATTACATTTCTTCGAAACCCTGCAGTATTCATTAACATTACAAAATAATTGATTGCCTCATACAATTACAGCCCGGTTTTATACCACACAGTCAGTGAAACGCCTTTCAATAAACCATTGCTATTATTCCTTAAATAAATAATAATTCCTCACACTTTAAATAAGTTCTACATACTTGTATAAATAAGCTCCACATATTTTAACCTCCCAAAAAAAAAAATCGATATTCTATAAGATTTAACGCTTTACGAGGTATGTATATGTATATGTATATAGAAATACGAAGGAAGACCAAGACACATCTGCGATGATAAGACATTAAATTGTTCTATTTTTTTTTATATTTTTTTGCTTCCCAGTCATTACACATAGAACACAATAATTTTCACATTAAGCGAATATTTTCTTTTATTGTTGTCCTCCCATCCTGTTAAAGAAGAAAATTTCATTTCGTTTACTTTGAACCAGACACACACCCGTCGTTGCTGTTCACTATTATACTACAATATACAGATGCTATGATTCTCTTCATTATTATTGTATTATGTATCCTTCAGTAGATTTGTTGTATCTGTACTCCTTACAAACGAGTAACTATTGTATGTCGAGTATGAAAATCATTTATTAAATTTACGTGACATACTTGCGGACAAATATGTGCTGCTCAACATCGCTTTAGTTTCAAACAATATATTCAATTTAATTAAATATTTCTATTTATTATTATACAGTAATGGTGGAAATATTTGAAGCAATTGTTTATAATTCGCCTAAATGTGGTGTGTAACACCCCTAAATGTGGCGTATTCAGTAATATAATTGTATTAATAAACGGTCTAGCAATGTCAACCTTGCGTCTAAAAAATTACTTTACGATTTAATAATTAACAATTCACGAAATAATTTATTCCGCACCTATTGATCTCTTGGGAGCAAAATTATTTTTTCTTTGCTATTAATTAAACAAAAACAAAATTGAAAGCCATCAACATTTGAATAAGTATTGACTGATTTTTCAATTTTACTTTTTACGTTAATTTGATTAGGAGGGAGGGGGATATACTTCAAACCATCGCACATTTGAATAAGCATATACTTAAAAGAGCAAAGGTAATTAACGATAATTGAAAACCATTTAGGAATAATTATTTATATACATATAATAGGTTTTGCCTTTTGAGCTTCGCAGAAGCATTTTTTCCCCTAGGAATTGGAAAATTTTAAAATTTATAAAGGATGAAATTTATTTCCTGGCATTTTTATGCAGAAACAACAACACCTCATTGTAATTAACTAAAGTGTATACAAAATGGGAGGAAAATTTACGCTTGTTTTTGTTATCAGGTCTTTATCATGATGAACTTAACATACATTTTACATTTATGTTATAAACATACATTTCATACACAGTTACCATAAATTTTGTATAAAAAACAACTCACCATGAAAAAATGTGTTTGAATATGAATATGCAGAGCAAATATTAGTTTATAATTCCAGAGAAATTTTGGCAAACAGTAAAAAAATAAAATTTAACCGCCGTCTACAGAGTGTAGTCGTTTATATAGTAAGCGAGGGTGTATATGTTTGTGCAAGTAAATTAACACGTAAAATAATAATTTTTAATTTTTTAATCAAATTCTTCTGTTTCTACTAAAATGTTAGTTGGAAGGGATGTATGAAACAATAAACCGCGCACCAACGTGTAATTTTTAACATTTCAACTGTTAATTTTTTTTGGTTTTGACAGGAATGAATAACAACAAAAAACATCGTGGTTGGATCGATGTACTTTTTTACATAAAACATACAATATTTTAAGGATCTTATTTTACATGTTATTTATAGATTTCATGACGTTCGCGGTACACTAAAGCTATAACCTCCAACACAACTACAGTTAAAAAAAAAATATTCATTCAATGACAACAACAACTTCTTTCATTGACAACAAAAAAATCGGTTGTAGTATTAAAACAAATTCCACATTTAGGCGTATAACAGAGTGAATGAAGCCATAACATAAGAAGTCGGTGTAATATAGAGTGATGATCTGTAAAGTGTCTCCGTGACAAATTTTATTGTGCTACACTATACATTTTTGTGGCTTCTAAACTGGCTGACGTTCAAGCACTTGGTTTCAAGATCTAACAACAATTCCATTAAATACAGCACAATAATTTTCAGGCGGTGAATTGGAAAGCTTTTGAAACCTATATGTCAAGAGCATCAGGGACCTAGCTATACGAATTGGGGAATTATTTGGTGGTTGAATTGAGGGTTAAGTTAGAGCAAGCTTGAGTTGAGTTCACAGTACGCATTTATTTTTTAAGATAATGTTAATTTGAGAGAGGAGTTGGGCATTGACTTGGAGCTGAGGATAAGAACTGATTTGGGGGTTGAGTTGGGGTTGTCAAAATAGCGAAAACAGCTTAATGCTGATGTAGCTATGGAAATAAATAAAAATAGAACTTTGGTTTTGCCATTTAGTTGGGAGAAAAAAATTGAACACAATAGCTCCCCAGAGCTCCCAAACAAGCATGCTTCAAACTAGAGAATAACAGTGTCCTTTATGTAATATTCGGTTCTATTTCTAAAACGTGTTCGTGTATAAAAATATGGAAACGGAACTTCAAAGACAAAGATATACAGAACTCTTTCGGAAAAGCTCGTCTTACAGATGGGAAAATTTTCATCAAATTGTGTAGTTAGTTTATTCGTAAAATTAAAACGAAATCGTCTTAGTTCCATTAGAAGGCAGGAAAGCGAACATCGAGCAGAATTCAATGGCGGACATTGAAATCTGAACAGGTAGTGGAGTTGCAATTAAAAGATTCTAGGGTCTAGTATTTATAAGATACTGAAGGTAGGGCACTTATTTTGTATAAATACAAGTAGTACGCGCATTTTCGGTGTCAGTACTTGTTTGTTTGTGATGAGAAGTGATAACGAAAAGATCGAAATTTTGTTTTTGCGGAAAGAAAATTTGAGCCTTCGGAAGATTAGCGCAAAGGATTCAGCAAGTCATCCATTGAAGATTTTTTGGAAAATTATAAGAGGACTGGGACGGATGAGTTTACAAAACCGATTCAAAACTGGACAGAGTTTATTCAAAACGATGACAGCGAAATTAGCATGAGAAATATCCGAAAAAATTTCCGGATGCTGGTTTGTGCGCTCAATGATCTACAGGCGATTGGTAACAGAAGCATGCGACTTGCTAAACTATGATTGCGAACTATGATATAATATGAAGCAAGAGACTGCTAACATGCGGGCGCGCTGAACGTTTGATCATGAAATTCATTTTTGACAACTAGTGACGAAGATACAGCAATATAACGAACTCAACGATATTGCTGATAGTGATAATACAACCGGTTTTTGACTGAAGCCATTAGATCGGGAAAAGGTCGATTAGAAAAGGACAAAACCTTCTCGTTGACTTTTTATAATAAGCTTAGATTTAATAAATCAAACGGTGACTATGTTAACGTAGGGGTTTAGGTCTGAGCATTAGGTAACTGTGGCGCGCAATATATTACATCTGCCGTTTCAAGATCGTTGCACATGATGAAGAATCACATCCTCCCTAAAGTAGCCCTATTTTTAATAGAATATAGCGGAGCGAAAGTAGAAAACCTTGATAAAAATCCGCAATCCTAAGTGCAACCGATGAGCTCCGGTTTCAATTAGCCTTGTCTCAGTAAGATACGCTGCTGTGGTGGACCTCCTTTTCTTCAAACGAAATCGATAACACTGTGAAGAATATCAATAATGATGGCGGTTCACTCAAAACGAATCGCACTAATCTTAGGGGGTGAACAGAACCAATTAGGCCCTACTCCCGAGAGTAACCTTTCAGACTAGTTCATGTTTACCCCACGATTTCGCTATGAGTGAAAGAAAGGGAAAATATCCGGCCCTTCGTCGAAGAAAATGGACTCGACCTCCAAACAGGCGAGACGCTCTGAGCAAGGAGCGTCATATCGCCCCCGAGGACCAATCTAATAAAAAAACATTTACTAATACATAATACGACGATAGGGATCACTAAAATTGAGTGATACCCAGCTTGACATCAGGGAAGCTTATACGTTGGTAATCTCCAAACTAATCGCATTCACTGCTTCGCTTGGGTAGCCCTCAGATTTTAACGAAACAAGATAACATATTGGACACCGTGGCGGAACTTCAGCTGAATGGGGTCAGCCACAATCTCCTGGGCTGCCTGAAACCATGGGAAGGAGCTTCTCTGAAGTTGGTCGACTAGGATTAGTTGCCTCGCTCTATTTCAGATGTGTACAAATCAATCTGGTTCGATCATAGATGGCCACTTACAACCAAAGTCCATTTTTCATACTACAACCTAGGACATAGCATTCATAAAGTCTACATTTGTAAAAGACGTTAAGGGGAAGAAGGGGAAGAAGGGGAAGGTGCTGGTTTTTAACTGTCTGACATGGATACTTCTAATATCATTCTGGACTGGCATGTATCAAAGGAAGTCTCCTTCTCAGATCAGACGTTTATCAAGTTTGGTATTAAAATCTCTTTAAGACAAGAGGTGGTGGTGAGCATATCAAAACGTACGACCTCGCCAGTCTATAATGACAATTTGACGAGTTGCAATCAATTTTACCAAAGCAATAACTGCTCATGCCTATCACGTTCAACGATGGATTCATGCTCTGGAAACCAAAAGACGATGGGTCCGTAAAATGTTTAACAGATCTAAGTGAACGAATGACCAGACAACCTCTCAAAGTTTCCTAGCCCAATACAACGCAGCTTCAAGGAAGAGCAAGAGGTTAAGCTGGATGAACTTCTGCGAGAAAATACACAAACTACCTGCGGCTTATCGCCATCCGAAGGTGCTCCTTTCCTTCTAACCCAGGGATACTATGGGGTCTGTCAGGAAACCCTTTGGAGAGACAACCACATTCAGAAGAAAGACACTCGAATCCCTCAAAGTTTTGTAATTAAATAATTTTTGTTGGTATTTTTCTGGAAACAACTATAGACATCTGACATGCACTAGTAAAACTGAAGATAAATTTAGCAAGTACTGTTTCACTTCATCATCGCCAACTTTGAAATATTTTTCAAAATGAACGTTCTCAAAATTTATTTTAATCGTGAGCATACGCTTTCTCGAACCTCTGAAATATTAAAGCTTTTAAAATTAAACTGAGAGTACAGTAAAGATATCCGATTTTATTCAATTCCTTGTTTTTACAAAACTTTCGACATTTTCCAGAACTTTTTCTTGAATAATTTTAAAATAACGTCGTTTCACAATCATTAAGTTAGTTCTCATCATCTCAAGAACATAACAGATGTTTAAATTTGATTGTTTTAAAAATTACTTAAAAGTTTAAAAAGCTTTTATTTTAATTCATCAAAAATCCAAGCCAAAAATATCCAACATGCCTATTCAAATTTATTAGAAAATATGATTTCACGTCAAAAGCTTAAATCAATTAATAAAAGAAAGCTCAAAAAATCGCATTTTACAAAATTAATAAATCAAAATCAAAAAAAAAGCTCTAAAAGCTACAGAATCACACGGCCTAAAATATACTACAAATTGAACAGTAAAGCCTTATACCATTAAAGGATCTACCATAAATATTTTGGAAAGATTGCCTAGTCCTTGATTTGATAAACTTATCACAAAGTTAATACATCATCTTACTTCTTCAGTAATTGAAATAAAATCTTTCCATTCTCAAGCGAATTTTCGTTAAAACTATTTTGCTGAAAGGCAAATACAAGTTTTGAAATGCTTGAAATAGTGAATTCAAAATTAATTATTAGAGCTTTAAAAAGCTTTTATAAACATTTTTCATATTTTTTAATTGGAAAACATTGGTAAAAAGTTTTCGCTTATGAAAATTAGTTGGAAAATTTTATTTTATTTTCTGTACAGTTTAACAAATATTACGAAACCCAGTCACATGCACACACATGTTTTATTGATCATTTCACCCGGCAGCTATTGTTTGTGTCACGTATTTTTGCTGTCTCAGTTCAAAATATTAAAATATTATATTCTATGCTGTATGAATTTTGAATTTCACAATTATCTTCCATTTCCTAAAAGCAAACACCTCGTTTTTTGTATACAAACTAGACAGCGGGGTTGGGCATATAATACCACAAAATAATCGATTCATATCACTAGATAAAAGGTTTAGTACGCGCGTTATGTATCTATTAAGGACGCGCATAGATTTTATGGAAAATCGAATTTCCTGTTTATACATATTATAACGAAATCGTTTAGAGCGCGCGATTAGAATGTATTATGCTAATCGCGAATTTTATGATTAAATTCAAAATCGTTTATAATATATAGAATCACGTATAATCTATAGATTTGTGTTGGTTTTTTTAGTAAAAAGAATGCAACAACAATTTTTATACATATTTCAATAAAAAAAAGGAAAATATTTGACATTTTCATGCCGGAAAAATTGTGTTGAACGGCAAAATGAAAAATCAATAAATGACACAATTTACAATAAAAAATGAATAAATAACAACACTATATATGCGGGTTATGTAGCAAAAACACTACGGGATATTATGAGCTTTCAATTCGTATCGTATCCGTTTTATATTTTTTTAATGTAAACATATTGCAGGATTTTACAGTTGATTTTATTGGATTGCCATCGCGATTCGATGCTTTTATGTTGATTTATTTACATACTCGAAAATTTATTAGTTTCAATGTAAAAATTTATTAACCGGAAAAATTTATTTTACCATATATCGTAGAACTTTCGATGAAAATTTGTTTTAGTTTTAGTTTGTTTTCCATTAGCTGAATATAGTAAAACGAAATTCGTTATTTTACAAAAACAACAATGTTTCCATCTGGCCATTTCCGAGCAATATAAGTAAAATACGAATAGCTTGCAAGTAATATTCTCATAGTCGCAGTCACATTTTTATATTCTTGAAAACGAAAGTCGTCTGCCACCATGAATGCCAGTCAATTGATTGGTTGATTGGAATGTTCTCACTTCGTTACACATAACATAAAAAGGATTTGGAGAGGTTTAATTAGTAATGATACAATTTAATTGAAATAATTTATTTAATTTTGATTTAAGTTGTCACAACAAACCAAGCTAATATACTTTTACTCGAAAAAATTAATTTTCCACAGTTCTTTTACCTCGGTTCTTTTTACTCCGCTTTTTTAAATGATTTTTTTTACTCGATATGAACGTATCTACCGTGTAAAACAGATTTAGATGTATAACAAATGTAATCATAACAGTTATTCACAACTACATGCAAATAAATGCACGTGGTGTGAATTTAAATGCAAAGAATACCAGAACAGTACAGTTATCCACAAATTTCTAATTATTTCTCACTAAAACCGTTTACTTTTTTGAATTTAAATTTTATTGAGCTTTCATGAAGCAGGTTATTTTATCGGTTATAAATAACAAATTATTAAATCTTTCTTGAACTAATATAAATTTAAACTTAAACTTAGCTTTTCTTGCCAAAATAATTTTCAAACATTTTTAGAAAGCTCACATTTCAAATTTAAAATTAAATTTAATCCCTAAAATTATGAAATTTAAAAACAACTTTTCTGAAATTACGAACTTTTTTACTATGTTAATGCCAAAATTTAGATTTAATCAAAGAGCTTTCGTGAAATAAATATGTAGTTGATTGAGCTTTTCTGTATATTATTATACGTGATCGACATAAAATTTTCAATTAGCAGTATTTCGTAAAAGCTCAAATTCAAATTTAAATTAAGTCACCTACTAGCATTCTACTAAAAGCTTTCACTTTTATATCCATATTATATTTGAACCCATATAAGGTTAAAATTGAACTCAGCAACCCTTCAGCTTATTAGAAATCAAATTAATTGTTAAACGCCTAATTTTACCGATGGCTTGTGTTTTTTTTTAATTTTCATTTACAGATTTAAAATTTACTTAAAATGCTTCCGTGAAGTAATCCGTAACTATCTTTAATAAAATATTATAAACATAACTCGCTGAGTTGAAAATTTTCAAATTCTAAAATAACTTTTTTGATGTTTCCTTATTTCAATTATAAAATTTAGATTTTCTAAGGGAGATTTTATGAAATTTTTAATTGATTAAGCTTTACAGTGATAAATTCATTTCATTTTACAAAAATTCACATCAAATTATTTCTTCTTGAAGGGACTTTAATATTGTGTCCAAGATATAGAAATGTCGAAGTTATAGAGGAGACTTTAGAGATTTTGTATTTCCAAAGAGAAAATTTGCAAATTACGTTCTAATCGAGAATTCAATAAACCTCCTGGTTTGGAAAGAATCCAACTAATTCAAAGAAAAGACTTCAAAATGGTCTTGGAGGTATATTTATTTTATTTGCTCAGCCGGATTTAGAAAGTTGCCCCACCACTCTTTATAGCTTTCTATAGCAATAGGGCCATATCTTTATAAAACCTGTGTTAACCAAACTTAACCTTCCGTTAGGTACGATACTAGACAAATGCAGCAGGGCGCGGTAATTCACATAAATATCTAAGCCAATTCTGTAACAAATTTTGTAACGTTATACAAAACATGTAAAAATAGATTTTGTGACGCGATATTTGAAGTACGCTACCTGCTAATAATTCTCGTGTATGTATTATTAATCGTCGATTTGAATAAAGTAATTTACATATCGAAATACACATATTCATGTATTCAATAAAAAAAATGTAATCCAAACACCTGCCAGCACGATTTATTATATTTTATCCACATATTCCAGAGGTTCATAAACTCATCACGCTCATCCAGTCGTGTCGACATTTTTTTCCATTTTAATACATCATTAAGGTCGAATGGAATGTCAAACTTTGCTCTCACATAAAATAATCTTATTTACAGCCGAAGATTAATAGCATTACGAGATACGAGTATTTGGTTCTGTTTCACCCATATAAATAATAATAAAAAACTGTGGGACTAAAAGCTATACCCACATATATATATATACATAAAAACTAAAATACATTACGGGATTATATATTAGATAACATATTTATTTAATTGTATACATATTTCGTATAATATTTATGCAACGTGTGCCTTGTGTGTATAGCCTTTGGCGTATTTATGTACTTCAGGCCTTTCTAATTAAAGTTTTAATGAAAAGAATGTTGAGTACCGTAAAGGATTTACTAATACTACTTTCTAATTTTAATTATTTCCAATTCTACGATAGATACGAGTACTACGGTAGCTGTACGTGCGACATATTTTCATTAATATCCGATTTTTAAACATTGCTACAAAATATCGAAAACAACAAAAAAATTCAACTATATGAAATCGAATGTTTTCGAAAATCGATGCTGTTATAATAATAGAAATAGTTACGACTATAAATTTTGGCTTAAGAAAACGAAATTTTGATTTCACATCTGCATCTGTGAAAATCATTAAATTGATGAAGCGAGGTTTTTCTAAATCAATACAGATGGCGTTATGAATTTGCCTAGGTCTTGCCACTTTTAAGAAGTGTCATTTGTTTGTAAAAATGGCGTAATATACATATTTTGTCAATTGGATCAAAGAACAACTAGCTGATTTTTCTCAAAAAATCATCTTTTCTGATGAAGCACATTTTGAAATTGGTGGTTATGTCAATAAACAAAGTTATCGTATTTGGGGTGAGGAAAATCCACGAATAATTCATAAAAAACCTGTACATCCCAAACGAGTTACTATTTAGTGTGTATTATGGTATGGTAGTGTAATTGGTCGGTATTTCTTTGAAAATGCTGCTGGTAAAGCTGTAAATGTGAATCAATATCGTGAGATGATAAGAAAATGTTTGTGGTCTCTGAATTGAATAATATTGGTCTGGAGTACATGTGGTTTGTCAATTGGCCATCAAGATCAAGTGATTTGACATCATTGAAATATTGTCCTTGGGGTTGCATGAAAATTCAATTTGCTGCTGTTGATGAAGAGGGGTGTGATATTAATCCACATATTCCACAATACATAATTATATATCATCGGCACCATGATATTTTGGTTTGACTGGTCCTACATTAAAACATCAAACTAAAAACCAGTCTTAGGTAAGACTATTTCTGTTGGTTAAGACTTTTGCCTTAAAACCCCATTTCGTATTCTACTGGTAGTCTTAGTTGTCATTGGTCTTACGAAATAGTCTTATGTAAGACCGACAATTTTGGTGGTCTTAATGGTCTTAATTTTAAATTTTTCTTGTAGCAAAGTGATGTCGCTTTTACAACAAAGTGCCGTTATAATTTTTGTGTATCCGCATAAATGCATTCAAATATGTTTGTTTATCTATTTTCCAATAGTGAAAATATATCAAAATATAAATTAAAGCTGAAAAACTAAAGAAATAAAGGAAAACATTGGTATTTCACAGGTCTACATACATTTTGGTGAATTTGTAACCAAAAAATTAAGACTGTTCTGATCAGAATACAAGTATAAAATTTAGTCTTAAACAAAAGTCTTCCCAAAAAATGTATTAGCTAAGAGAGTTAGGGCATCCAAAACCGGTTAAGGTTAATCGATTAACCGGTTAAATTTCATAATCGGCGTTACGATTAATCGACTGACAATTAATCGGTTAACCGTGCAAAAAATTTAAAATTTATAAAAAATGAACATTGGAATACACAAACAAATTTTCATCCACTGCACTTTAATTTTACAAATATTCTGATTGGAATCCATCTCCACTCTGACATTCTGATACAAAACAAATACCAATTACAGTAAAATTTTAAATATCGGGTTCAGCGTCCATTATTTTTTTCTGAAAATAATAAAAATTGAAGTTTTAGCTAGTGGACAAAGATTTAAAAGTTAATAAGAAGAATATTCCATGCGCTGTGGATATTTAGTTTTAGACATTGTTTGCAAGGTATTATATTTAACCATATAAAATTATTTTCTAATTTACATTAATTTTATTGGATTTTAGTACCATTAAATATGTCGACAAATGTATCCAATGTTTGGGAACACTTCACTAAACACTTAAAGGATAAAGCAAAATGCAATAAATGTAGCAGCTTGATTGCATGCAAAGGATCCTCCACAAGTTTCATGATTTACCACTTGAAACTGCATGGTATTCATATTAGGAAAAGAAAAATGAATAGTGAGACAGAAACGGATACCGTTGTTGAGAAACCTGAGTCTAGTTCGAAAGGAACCCCCGGCAAATCAAATCTGTTGAATTATTTCAAGCGAGATTCATTAGATTATATCCTAGCGAAATGTGCTGCGTTAGATGGATTCTCTATCCGTCAAATTTGTAGATCTGACGCGATTAAAGGCTACGTTAAATCGAAAGGGTATGATATGCCAAAAAGTGAAAGCTCTATTCAAAAACACATCATGTCGTTCTACGAAGCTAAGAAGGCGGAGCTTAAACAAAGTATATACAAACAAGTGAAATCCGGGCAAAAATTTAGCATAAAGCTCAGTATGCAGCTCGCGCTAAGAGAAATTTTCCATACAAATTTGACGTAAAATTTAGCGAGCTAAATAAAATAATTTTTTTTTAGCTGACAATTTCGCTGAGCGGTATGCACCTTTGCGTGAAAAATTTGAAAAATATCAGTTGTTTCATTCAAATCTAGATTGCACCACTATAAATTCTACAAACATTTTAGCTGCAATTTATCTCACAAGGACAATAATTTGAAGATAAATTTTGACGGTTTTGAATTTTGATTCATTTTATAATCGAAGTAGCCACGAAGTAAAATTAATTTATTTTTATATAAAGAAGACAAAAGTCAAAATGGCCGACCAACATTACGAAGTCGAGTATTTAGAGGATTATTTGGACAGAAACGTCATTCAAAAACAAACGAATAAAAAGTCAAAAAAAATCAACAAAATCTATCTCTACACAAATTTTTAGCTTGGCGATTTATCTGTAATTAAATGGAGACTTGTGGAGACCGTGCTAAAATTTATCTTAGCTCGAGCTGCATACTGAGCTTAACTATAGATGAATGGTGTGACTAGGGTTCGCAAACCCGGGTATCGAGTACCCGGTTACCCGGGTAATTTCTTGATTTTCCAACTATTCGAAAACCGGGTATTTTCATAAAATTACCCGGTTCCTCTTTTAACGCAAATTTAATAATATATCTACGTTATATTAGTGCATTTTAGTCACGATCTCTATTAAAAATTAAAAAATGTTAAAAGCTTCTACTTCTCAATTAATTTAAAAAAAATTTGTGCAATGTACTAACAAGACTAATTAATACAATATTTTATTTTTTTATTTTTTTTCTTAACTAAACTAAAGGAACACGGGTACCCGGGTACCCGGGTATTACTCTGTGGAACTATTCGAGAACCGAGTAATGAATAATGTCGGGTATTTGCGAACCCTAGGTGTGACATAAAATTGATGAAATATTTAAATTTGACGTTGCACAGTAACACTAGCAACTACGAATTGGGGTTTGGGGAAATTAAGGGTTCCATCAATGCTGAAATATTAAAGAATTTAGTAGCGAGCAAGATTGAAGAATTTGATTTAAGTTTTGATAGAGATATAGTCGGGTCAACTCACGATGGAGCTGCCATAATGGTAAAATATAGGAATGATATTGGCTCTGAAAGTCAATTATGCCAAAATCATGGAATAGTATACACTTGGTAATAAAAGATTTATTCTATAAAAAATTAAATATACAACTACAGTCAAATAATTGCGTTCTTGAAATAGCAGCAGATGATAATTTTATAAATGATGTTGACAATGATATACATGAAGAAGAGTATCCGGAGAATAATAGAAATACTTTTTTTGATCAGGAAAATGCCAATTTTAATTTTGAAATAGACTCTGACTCTGATGAAGAGCTATCGTTTCATCATAGCAGCATTGGATCGGTCTTATTCAAAATTCGAATAACCATCAAAAAATTCAAATATTCTTAGATAAAAAAAAGAAAATTGAAACTTCTTTTGGATTGTCCTACTCGGTAGAACTCGCTCGTCCCGATGTTGGAACGATTTATCTTGCTAAAAGATTGCATAAAAAAATCTCTGGCCGAAATGGATATACCAGCGCTAACTGAAGATAATCGGCAAGTTGCAGAGGAATTTATAAGTATCTTGAAACCTCTAGAAATAATAGTGTTGAAGTTAAGCAGTGATGATGCTACTATTCTTACCTGTGAAAGTGCATTCAAATTCGTTTTCTTAAGATTATGCGGTATAAATACCAGTTTGGCATTGGAGCTGTTGGCGTAATAAGTTATTAATGACCCTTGTCATTTATTTGCAAATGGAATAGCTCCCAAAATCGGATGAGTACTTCGAATTTGCCACAAAACAGTAAATCATCAATTATGCTCAAATTTTAGTGACACGATTGAAAATTTCAAAAGCAGCCGAGAATATGGATGATTCTTCATCGGATGATTTGAAGTTCATTCTAATGAGGAACAAGAAGTCTAGCTTAATAAGCAACTAGAAGCTGCTATTTCATCAGTCACAACACTTTGTCAATTGTCATCTTCTAACTTCAAGAGCGATTTCAAGCTTTTTGATGCATCCAAACAGAGATCTCCTGTTCTCAAATCATTGTATAAGGCACTTCTTTCAATCCGACCGACATCTGTCGCGAGTGAAAGAGTGTTTTCGGTTGCTGGAAATTTCGAGACCAAAATAAGATCTTGTTTAGCATTCAATACACTTAATGCATTGGTTTTCTTAAAATATTATTTTTTACAAAATAAATTAAGCTAATAAAGCATAAATTATTATAATTATATAAAATATGAAATTATTAAATACTTAAAAAAAAAATTATTTACCTGAAATGTTAATTAAAAATGTGATTGTTTAGTTTATTTGATGAATAAAAAATTAAAAAAGTAAGTCTAAAAGACCAAATATACATTTGATATTTTATTTTATTTTTATTATTTTTAATTTTTTTATGCATATGCATATCTTAATTAACCGAATAACTGGTTAACTGGTTAATTTTAAAAAAAGTCAGTCGATTAATCGGTTAATGAAAAAGTCGATTAATTCGATGCCCTAAAGACAATCTTACTAGTCTTATGCTGTGTGCCTCATGTCGATTTTTTCGACTGAAGGCTGAATTACATGCAATATTTTCGTTCTTTTTCAAAAGAATAGAATCACGAAGAAAAGGGGAAATACATTTTACCCATATATAAAAATTTGACTTTGATTCAAAATATAGTTAAAGACCAAACCAAAAATATTTAATTGAACATTATAAAGCAAAATTATAACTCGAACCAAAACTAACCTCAAAGTAATGTTATTCACTCAGGAAAATCTCAAGTCAGCTAACTTTATATGAGTATATGATAAGAATTTTGATGCGGGTCGAAGAGGGCATATCGGAATATTTTAAGATTTGCAGCAAAAATCAAGAGGGCTCAGGGTAATGTTATGGTTCTAGTATAATCCGTTACACAATTTTTTTATGAGCTCCATTTATTCAGTATACGCAAAAAATGTATTGCACGTTGACTCGTCCTTGCGCCACTAACTTTAGTAGATAAAGAATTCTATTTATGGTCTGTACCATTCCGTCGAAAGAGAACACTTTTTTATGATATATATAGAACCAGAAAATTATAAATTCCACTTGTCTAATCACACCTTAGACCCGACTTAAATTTATTATCGTCAAACAAGTGTTTTGAATTTAAAATGTCAAATAAATTTCCAATTTGTCACATCCTAGTTACCGAAGTTTACTCTAATTTATAGAGCTCTATTACAACGATATCGAATGAAGGCATTGAGTTTCGGAAAGATTTGAGCAGATGAGGCGAGTCAAAAATTGATACTATTTTTGGGGACATTCGTAATTTAAAATAGGATTATCTCTCGTAGCACCTATACATGAAAAAAAAAATTCGATTATTTAACCCTAGTACAAGGATTTTGTTCAAAAAACGAGACTTGAGAGTTGCGTTTTTCGTGTACGTACTAGATATACAACAGTAAATAATATTATTGTTGGTTGGTTTAATTTTAATATTATCATACATCTATGGTAAGCCGATAAAAATTGCAACTCTCAAGTCTCATTTTTTGAACAAAATCCTTGCGCTGGTCACAAGTAACCGCACGAACCGACAACCCTAATGAAAAACGCAACTCTAAATTTGTTGAAATCAATTTTTTTAGAATATCAGATTTGATTGGGGTATGAGATACATAGTGCAATATATTTTTTCCAGGAAGACACATATGTGTTCAAATTTCAGTCCCTCTTGAATTCTCTCCTATGTAGATCAATTATAATTCAAATGTTGCCTTATTTTGATTTCGTCAAAAAGTAATGAACACTGCTTTCCAGTAACCGATAAATTTTCAATTTTCTCTCTTAATTTATCGAAAAGAAATGGATTATTATTTCCAGGAGAGATATTTTTAATCGGTTGCCATATTATTAGAGGCGCTTTTGGCGACCAACAGTACATACTTTGAGCAGAACCTTAAATTCATCGGCCCATATTTGACGTTTCTTTCTGTCCGACAAAATTATTTTGCAGAAAATTTTACTCTGCTCACTTTTATTTTGTTTATCAATCACTGTATTTAAATTTAATTTTGTTTTGGGCTTTAAATTACTCACTTTTCTGTTCAATACGCGATTTTTTTACTGTAAACACTTTATTTGTTCCACTAGGTTAACTTTTCCAATTTTTAATTTATAAACTTGGAAAAGTAACTTTCGGTGTCTATAAACCTCAATATTATTTTCGGATTTCTCACAATTTACGCACGAGAATGAACAGGACTGCACCGGATTTTTATCGTAATAGGGATCCGGCAATTTGGAAATTTGTTTGTAATTTAAATTATCACTGACGCCATTACACTTTTTGTAAGTTTTCAAACTTGAAAGGTTATGGTCGTGTGTAGTGGAATTGTGGTAATGGAATATCCCTAGAATCATAATAACCGCAGCAACGGAAATATTTTTTACCATTGCTACCTTCACCTTTTTTTGGACAGGTATACCCTCCTTTTATTAAACATTAGCTTCTTTGCCCATTTCAGATTTCCATAGTTATAATCATCTTCGTTATTAAGTTTCAATAATATCAATAAAATACTAAAGTATGTACATGTGTTTGTTTTTCGTTACTATACAAGGTACAACGCAAGTTAAATTGTTCCCCAGTCGAATTGTGTCAAGTGGAATTGTCCCAGTGGAATTGCGTCCAGTGGAATTGTTCTAGTGGAATCGCCCGGTTACCGCCCGAAACATACATTTTTCTTTTTTTTTATGATTTAGTACATTATCTCATTTTCATGCGAATATAACGTAGTACACCAACACTAATGTATCAGGTTTATAGAATAGAATAATAAAACAATTATTTTGCTTGTTGTTTTTGTTTTTTCCGATCTTGAATTGAGTACCGCCGAAAAACAGGATATATGCTTTGTCGCTAGATTCGTTAAAGAATTAATAACTAGTTCACAGTAGTCTCTCTTGTTCTATTTTTCTCTATGCCATTAACAAAGTTAGCGAAGGCTCACAATTCTATATGGCAAATTGGGATTTTTAAAATTTAAATATCTCGCGAACAAACCACTTCCATGGAAAAAAAATGAATACAAGCCATAATCTAAAAAACGAAGCTTTTTCAAGGGAATTAGAAACGAGGAAAAAACCAAAATTTCCATAGTAAAACACATAAAACATATGGGAAATCACTTTTTTTCCTAAGACAAATTTGTAAATGAAAACGTTGCAAATTCTTAATTATGATTTCTGAAATATTTTTCTAAATGTTTCAATTTCAACATATGTAAATTTTGTTTAAGTAAATCGTTTTGATTTTCTTGTAATAATTGATTTATTTAAACCAAAATATATAAAAAGTTCATAAAAACAGCATTCTGGTCAAATTAAAAACAAAAGCTTACTACAAATCGTGTGCATTAAGTCAATATACATAGATGGCAGTGATGGCAGTAAACATTATGAAAAATCGTACCAAAAATTGCCACCTGGGGAAATTTCAAGTTCAAAAATTGTAGGAAAAGCAAAACAAATTCTCAAAATATTAAGAACGTGTCATAATTTTGTGATTAAACAATTTTTTCGTATTTTTCTGTATAAATCTGAGACATCTAACGTACACTAGTAAAACTAAAGATAAATGTAGCAAGTATTATTTTAATTCGTCAGAGCCAACTTTGATGTATTTTTCAAAATGAAACTTCGAAAAATATATTTTAAAAATAATTTAATTTTAATATTTCTGCAGTTAATATTTTATTTCAGGGGTTCATTTCGAACAACCCTTCTTGTATATTGCTGCTAAAAATATGTAGAACTATTTTTGTATAAACATTTTGTAACATTTTTGCTTTTTTCATTGAAAAACTTGAAGCTGAAAACACCATTGTTACTATGGATTCCTATGGAAATGTGTGAAAAGTTATACCACTAAAAAAGCTTCGAAAAAATACGTCATGATGATTATGGCTCTATACTCTAGAAGGCTCTGATATAAGTCCAGTTTCATTGGGTCAATTTTTATTAAAACCCAAAGTTGTGTAGGAAAGTGGACTTAAGCCATCATTGTTTTATTCACAATGCAGTGATACGAACCAGTGAGAAGGTAAAAATGTTATACCTACCCATATATGTATAGTATATGGTTACCAGACGTATTCTTTAAAGAGTACAAGTATTCTTTTTGAGCATCTGCTCTTTTCCACACTTCTTTTTGACAATTGTACTGTACTTTATTCAGTTTATTAATTATTCAATTTTAAGTTTTAAATTTAAAAATTTTTATTCTTTTTAAGTTTTTCCGATTGAATAACTTTCGGAAAATGAAATTTTCGAATATCGTAATTTCTTCGAACGAGTATTAAAATTATTAAAAAACGGTTTAAAAAATATTTTCAAAAATACATAAACCACATTTATACAAACATGCAGTTAGTGTAGCTTCGTACAGTTCATAGATAAATTGCAGATATCACATTCTAACGTATAAACAATTTTATGCAATAAAATATATTTGCTTTTATACTAAACACCTGTCATCTATATACGACAGAATGACTAACATTAGCATAATTTGTATGATGGTAAATATATGATCCATCTAAAATATAATGTTTCATTCATATAGATTGAGTTATTAATCGTATTAAATATTACAAAAGCATAAAGCACCATTACTCGACTATCCAACAACAAGAAAAATGAACCGGAAGAAGGATTTTTTCAATCTTCTATACTTTTGTTGTTACGTATAATATATACAGGAAGAAAACCTGGCTGGGAGAGGCAACACACAAAAAAAAAGGAATAAATTACATTAAAATATGAAAGGAAAGGTAAAATAAAAGTTTCCAGTTATTAGTACGAGCATAAAAAGAAGGTAAAAATAAAAACTTTTGTCATTTTTATCGTTTATTTAATAAAAGCTCTATTTTCTATTTATATACAGATAACCAAATAAAATTTGTTTTAGATCTTTTATGAGCTTTTCTACTTTCTATGATGCCAATAGCTACTGTTGTTGTGCGATGATTATATGTACATATTTAAATTTTTAATATACATTACGAAAGCTCGAAGCTTTTCGTTTTTTTTGTCTGTACGCGCTTTATACAAAATTTATCAATAAAATTAATGTTTAGTTCTTAATACCAAGATAATCCTCATATTGAAATTTGTTGATGTTGCGCTAACGTTTTTTTTTTTTGTATTTACCGTTCTTTTTATTTATTCATAATCTTTTAATGGTTATATTGATCTTTGAACTTAGCTGAAAATGTATAAAGCTTGTTTTTGTTGGAAATGTCAAATCGAATTTGTTTTTTGGGTGTACGTACGATGAAATATAGAAAACTAAATTTTTATTTATTTTTTTAATGTGTCTAAAATTAAAACCGCATCGCAGAGATGAAACATAAAATGTGAACAACAATTTGTCCACATCACGTTCCAAAACACACAAGAAAACCGCATACCTACATAAAGACAGATAACAACCGTATACCCATTTAACATTTTCCAGACATGATGATAAAATTGATTGAGGTCAGTTTTTATGCTGTATGGTACGGTGTGATGGTTTGTGCTTAGATATTTTTAGAAACAAAGTACCCGACTATTATAAGGATAAATCAATTATGTGTAAGTGCATTTATATTATAAAAAAGCTTTAAGCACCGTAAAATATTTACAAATGAATAATCAAAACGTTTTTATCTTAATATATGGTACGAACGCTTTTATCATTATTATCAAACCAACTTTTCATGATCCTTAATTTTTTGTTTAAGCTGGTTAGCCGCACACGTATTATACAACCTAATAAACCCCCTTTACATATTATAGCATTATTTAATTTTCTACCATAAATAAAATTGGTTTGCTCTTTAAAAAAATAAGTCGACCGTATAATTCGTCATTCGTATACAATCAATCGTGATTTGAATTTTCGTTTTTACAACTTATCATCATATGAAATATTTTGATCCCACTTGATTCTTTAAATAGCTCATTTTTTATTTATAGGGGTGTATAAATACACAACATGTTCAACTTTTCGAAGGGAATGAAATAGAAGCAAACAACATTTTGAATAGCCTCCTACTTTCGAATGTCAACAGGCTACTAATTGATCAAACATCTCAAGAAATGGTTTATTTCGTTCCCACCATGTCCAATTGTTCAGCATTTTATTTTTATGCTATCTAATCCTCTGACTTCGCGCAATTTAAAATGGAATGAAAATTCTACTCCGTAATATTTCCAAGTGACGTGTGAGAACTGCATCTTTGGTTGTCCTAAATCTTGTTATTAATTCACTAGGCGAATTATTCATTGTTAAAGTTAATTCCTCTTAAAGAAAATATCTTAGTGATACAGTATCTGCTTGGTCCACAGTTTAAAATCTCCACTAGAGATAATTGGAATTTTATTGAAATATTGTTACGGCGGGGCGCATAATACTTCATATTGAGATATAACTAGAAATTTACTGCTAAAAAAGTTTAATTTTTGTTGAGCGTAGGCTACCCACTTTGTTGTTTTTTTTTCTTAACTAACATCTCAAAGGACATCTTCCATTTTGGTTCAAATGTGAAAGAGCCAGCCAAAAAAAAATTGTGCTATATTTTGTTAGAACTTGGCCTCCTAAGTATTTGTTATTATGGCACCAAAACTGTGGGACCATTGTACTTGGTTTTGTAACGTACATGGTAGCATGCAGGTTTGAATTTCGCGGATTTTAAAGTGAGCACGTGAAATTTTTCCTCAACGGTAATTTCACTCTCATATTACTCGATTTAACTGATATAAAAGAATTATAAGGTAACAAAAATTAAATACAGATGTAGATTTGTCGAAAAATTAATGTTCTAAAAGTAGCAGCCTGAAACGAACCTTTATAATTTGTTTTAAATTTTCCACAAACAAAAAAGCAAAAAAAAACTGGACATAAAATTGTCTCTCTTCGAAATTAAATGTTAAATGGACCAAAAAGCTTTTCAAAATCCTTTTTAAAGCATTTTAATCCTAGAAATGTACAGCCAGAGAACTTAATGTTTATCATTTCAATAACTTGAACACTGTATAATCTTTAAAATATTCGTTTTATTTGTTTCCAAGTGAATGGGTGCGTTCGTTCTTGAGTCCTTTTTCCTGAAAACCTGAAATTTTATTTTATTTCGTTATTCCTTTTGTCTTTACAATAAAAATAAAACGCAAATTTCCTTTTCTTGTTATTGTTGTTGACATCCTTATCAACATCATCATCATCATCATCTACATCATCCTTAAATTATTATTCATTGCTGAGTCATAAGAATTCCCACCTACATTATGATTATGATTACTAATATACTACTCTTACTATTACCATAATAATAATAAGCATTATAAACTTATAATGCCTTTAAGGATATTTATAGATAAAAATTTTTATTTTTTGAAGATAAGAAATTGATAAAATCAACTTACCGTACATTTTATTATCCTGAAGTATAAATATCTGTAATATAGAACTTTGATATGTCGTACGTGTACGAAACATTATATTTCCTTCCGAAACATTAATGTTAGTAAAAATTTCGTGTAGATGATATAGTGCCAAAGGTGATATATAGCAAGTTCTATAATACCAGAAACACGTACTTCAGTAAGACGACAATTTTTGTGAATGCAACAAATGATTTTAAGTGACAACATATTTGTCTGGATATAATATTGAAATCCACTTGAGATACACTACTCGTTGCGCGCATACACAAACACAAATCGATATTTTCGATTCCGTATATGGAAGAATAAATCGCTTGAATACAAATTTGTTTATAAACTAAAATGCATTTTTATATAGGAATTTCCCGAAAACCAATTTATTTGGAAAACATTTCTGAATAAACCAGTATGTACATATGTATATTGACGCTTGAAGCATCAAAAAAAAATTACATTTACATCTTATCTTAACATAAAATTGATTTTGTTCGTCTTTTACAAATTCGAACTGATATTACAGTACAACCTATGTATATAAACATGAAAAATAAATTTAATTTAAAATGATTGGGATTTTTGTATGCTACATTTATGTTGAAACCTGCAATTCAAATTAATTTGTTGTTTAATGCTGGATACACATCAACAGAATTTCTGCTAGCAGCGCTGCCGGTAGAAATGCAGGTAAACTACATGGGCGTTTTCCTGACAAGCAGCATTTTTTTTAGTGGCATTTATTTCATACATGTTTAATTTTAATGTACAATATTTTATCACAAATTTATTCATTTTTATGAGACAAAACTATTTAAAAAACCTGATTGGAAAATATAAAAACTTAAAAATACAAATTGTACTAAATTTGTTTTCTCTTACGTAATGTAGCCTACTGATTCGCAGCAAAATTAGAAATAGAGACAACTTGCATAATTATGCAAAATATATCCTTTCATATATCATTTCATAAACACTAGTACATTCTAATTTTGATGCATGCATAATTATGCACATCTGTTTCTCTCATCACAATCGAAATAAATTATGGCAAACTAGTCCGTCAGATCGACACAAATAAACAAGTCACAACAAGTCGACAGAAACAAAGAATTTTTCCGTGTTCTATTGTGACAAAAAATTTGAGCTAGATAAAAAAAATTGAACTGAGAACAATTTCTACTATGAAGAGTTCCGTTTTTTTGGAGTCAAAAGAACACGAGCCGGCGTTAACCTTCGTGGGACTTTTATTTCAGGACACTGGCAGTCGTTTTTCCGTAAATACTCAATTCGTCTAATAGGTAAACCGCACCATATCGCAAGGACGTTGTATAATAATGCTTGTCGCAAAAAAAGAGAAAGGGTGAAATTCAAATACGACGTGGAATGTATACGGGTGCGTTGTATTGAAAATTAGTAAATGCGCTCAGTAAATATCATTTTAATACTTCCTCGTTCGGATTCGATACACCGGCGTTTTATTGAGCAAATTTGAGTAAATTTGTCTTTCATAGTAGGCTGTTAAACTTCAAAATATAAAATGAATGATATTTCGTCGAATGATTATAGTAGTGGGGGGTTTTTGTGGCCTAGTGGATATTTGTGATCTAATACGCTTTATAGCGATATAAGCAAAAGTAGATGTCACTACCGCTGTGAATGTGGATTAAGCTTTCAAATTATTAAAAATCATTCGCCGAAAAAGCTTGTGAATTAAACTTTCGATAAATAAAATTATAAGAGAAACATTAATTAATTTTGCCATACAATTTTACACGTCTATTTCTTAGAAAAAAGTTTTGTTTTGACATTTAATTCACATTCACATTACTAGTGTCACCATTTTAGTTACATAAATTAATAAAGCGTATTCATTTGTAACGCGTTTTTTAGATGTGTTGGATAATTTTATTTTTCATTTGTTATCTCATAAATAGTAATACACCCTTCTCTGTCCCTCTAAAAACAATTGCAACAAAACGCGAAGTTTACGCGGGAAAAAATCATGAAAATGTGTAGCTGTCAAAAGATTTGTTGTAATTTCATAACTTTTCAAGTAGGTAATCAAAGAGAGAAGTCACTGAAAACAGTTTTCTGTATAAAAAACGGTAAGTACAAGTTAAAATTATAATGTATGTATAATTAAAAAGTATGTGTATTGAGTGACGTGGAAATGCAGTAAAAATGTGATTTAATTTAAATGTAAACCTAAAAAACCTAAATTAAGTTCGGTCCGCATTACAAGCAAGCATGTTTCTTATGTGTCGGTAATTATGACCAAGAGGTTCACAATATATGAAATTAAACAATTTAAAAATGATAATAATTTCATGCATAGACTATTATTTTAAAGTAAATTTTAACGACTTTAAATCCAGAAAAGCTTGAACTAAACAAATATCTATTTACGACCTAAGCTTATCGTCTTGTTAAACTTAAAATTTACATAAACATTTGCGGTCACAACTAACCATCTTCGTTCGGTGCGAAATACCAACAAATTCGGTCCGAATTACAATCTACAGGCTTTTTATTTATTCATTATCTAATAAATTATAAAGCATTAAGACATACAATTTTATTAATTATGAAACATTTAATTAAAAAAGCATTTATCTTTGCTGCTGTGACCTCTCATTTATTAAACAGCTTAGTGGTGAATAGCCCAACAATTTCACGGTCGCAATCCAAATAGTTCTGGTTCAACATTACGATGGGCAAAACAAAGAACAAAGGTAAACAACAAAAATATTCTGAAGCAACCGTTCATCAAGCTATTGCTAATGCTCCCACCTCCTATTGTAATATATCCGTATAAAAGGCGTATTCCTTCGGATATCATAAACAAATATCCAAAAAAATGGGGCATATGTTATACAGAGAGTGGCTGGATGACGTCCGCTACGTTTTTTGAGTACATAATAAATATTTTTTACCCATGGATTTTGGAAAAAAAAATTGGATTGCCGGTAGTACTCTTCGTGGACGGGCATTCGTCACATTTGACTTTACCTTTAAGATAATTTTGTAGGGACAACCAAATAATATTAATCTCGTTCCTAGCTGACTCAACGCATATTTTGCAGCCAATGGATGTTTCATTTTTCCATCCTCTCAAGTTGGCATGGAAAGGTTGTGTAAGCAAATGGAGAATGGAGAATTGTGGGGCTCGTCGTCTCAGGACTAGAGTACGCTAACCACCAAATTGCCATTTTTCGGGTTTTGATGGATTCTGAGGATTTAAAATATCCTCTTTCGTTTGCGCGTATTTACGTCTTAATCAGTCTACCCATTCCTGAGGGAACTGGTTTTGTGTTTTCCGCTATCCACTATGTCATAATGACCTCGCAAACTTTAATTTTCATTTTTCTCAAAATAGTGATTTTGTCGCTTAGCGTACTCTAGTCCTGAGACGACGCGCACGGATTTTTCACCGTTACTTGGAAATGCATTAAATTTAGCTAGTAAAGAAAATATTTTCCGAAAAGGATTCAGGACATGCGGCCTATGCCCTTTTTCCGAAGACGCCATAAACTATTCAAAAACAGGCTACAGAAAAGCTAATAGCTATATTCGAATTTTTGAAGCATTTTGAAAGTCGTTTAGATGAATCGGTGAAACGAAGTTTTCTTGCATCGGAAAGCCGAAGTAAATGGTATGGCGAGGAAAATTATCAAGAACAATTTAATTATTGGCTTAAAATAAAGCACCAATTAAAGTTAAATGCTGAAATAATGCTCCCTCCGGAACGGAAGATAAAATTCAATTTACTACTCTCGACCTATCGGATCACCATATAATTAATCAATTATTGCCAGAGGGCCAACATCAAATAGATTTTACGTTTAACCCGGCTTCAACATCAACAAACCACCAAAATGAAATGGAAACAAGTACTCCCAATAGCTTAAATATTAGTCATACAGTTATAGGTGTAATCTCTACTCCATATGATTCCTACAATCCCAAGGACCTTTTACCTTGTTTTGGCCGCAAGACCTTAAAGAGTCTGAGGAAAGAACTAAACGGCCCAAAGAAAAGTTACCAAAAGTTGCTACCAGTAGTCCTTGGATAAAATATAATAAGGAAAAAGAAAAGGCTAAAACTGAAATCGAGAAAACAGCAAGAAAAGAATTGAGGGAAAAAAGAATAAATTAAAGAAACAACTATTTAACAAAAGAAACGATTTAGAAGTCACTAAGAAAAATTAAGCTGAACTAAATCTCCATAATTCCGATAGCACTAATGAGGCCATTAAAGTCAATTCGTTTGTAATTGTAACGTACGAGGAAGTATATTTTCCAGCCATGGTCATAGAAGCAAAACTTGATGAATACAGAGTTAAGGTTATGGCGATGAGTGGAGCCAACTGGAAATGGCCAGAAAAAGAAGACATCCTGTGGTACAATATGTCTGATATTGTATGCAGAAATATCGAGCCCATATTAATTAACGCTCGCGGTATTTATTCCATACCAGAGGTAGCAATTTACCGGAAACTTTCAAAAATATGAAACAAATTCTTCCTTTTATTTAATTTTATTTTATTTTTGCTGTGCTAAGACTTTGCGAAATATTTAACAAGTGTTTTTAAAAATTTTAAAAATGTGTGTATTAAGTGTGTTTCACCAAGTGCCTACGGCAGAAAGTGTAAAAAGTGTTAGAAGCCGATATTTTTTTAAAATAAATTTCGGTAAAAATAACTCATTTAAGGTCTTTATTAGAGTTGGAAGAAATTATTGAAAGATATTTTATTTATTTATTTATATCCACCAAATACAATTATAACCTATAAATAATAATAAACAAATTGAAAAAAAAATCGAGCGTATTCACCCTCAACTCGCAAAAGATTTATGTGAAAACTTATATATCTATTGAATAATTTCAAGCCATTTCGATAAGGCTGAGAAACTTCTGCATAAAGACGGCTGTTGTTCGCTAAGTATTTAACCAAGTTACATTTCAAATAGTCAACAATAAGTTATTCTATTTTGAATTTGGTGGACGAACCTTACTGACATTAATTGAGCATGAGCAATGTACGGTTATATTAAGTTAATCACCTAAACCTGCCATGTACGCTTTAAAATATTCCATTACTCATACACAGCAATTTTGTTCAAGATTCCATAGTAGTAAATGGTCACGGCAAACTCGCTGAACCAAGTAAAATCGCATCGCTATGTCACTGATCAATTTAGAATTATTTAAATAGAGTGGTTCTATTTAGGCGCAATGTTGACCGTAAAATCATTGCAATTGGAAAGACAGTAGTGCGGAACCCCCATTTAACTCACCAACAGCATGAGCTTGAGCAATACTAATAAGAAAGCATACCGATTAAACAATTTTGAAATTATTATATGTATCAATGTATATGTGCAATTTTTACAGCGCGCTCTCGCTATTTCTATTTAATTTTTTTGAGTCACTCATAATTTGTGGCTCTTTCGCTCGTATGTGATTTTCATTTTCAAAAACACTTGCTGTTGCGGCCATATGTATAACATATTATAGTAGATAATTTCACAATAAAATGAATTAAAGTAGGCGCGATTTTTTTTATTTTTTTTTGTTTTCGGCTCACCACGTTTTTGAGATACCGGATGATGTTAAATATTGCATGTGTATGCGTGGATTTTGCATTGATTTTACGTTTTATTTATTTTCTGTTCTTGTCGACATTCACACATACATGCAATATTTTTTTCGGCTTTTTTGTTTCCGTACATGAATTCTAAACAATTTTTTACTTGCTCCTGCCGCTAAAGATGTTTTCACATCAAAAAAAACAAACGTAAGGCTACACAAACATACCATTATGAAACATAAATAGAGGTTTATTAGTTTAATTAAAGTGACGCCTTGTACTCCTTACAGCACAAAAGAACACAACACAATAGTCTGAGCGTAATTAGTCAAAATACAAAATAATTATAAGTAAAGATAATATACATATACAACATACAAAAAAAATGGAAAAAAAAAATATAGGAGATAATCGGTGGTTAAAAACCAGTGCCGATTATCGAGTTCACAAAAAACCGATTAAAAAAATATTTATGGGGTAACATGGGTTTAATTGAAGTGTACTAATAAAAACTTATAAAAATCTTAACTACCTATAAATTTAAATCAAAACTAAAAATTCTTCAATATTTTGATTTTCTAAAGTTAACAGCCAGGATTTAAGTTCTCTGAGGAATTTAAAATTAAAATTTTTTTTTATTGAAATGGGGAAGTTTATTGAATAATGTTGATGCCAATACTGTAAATGGTTGAAACATGTAAGTGGTATTATAT
The DNA here is from genome assembly GCA_963556165.1 of Tipula helvola. Lineage (NCBI taxonomy): Eukaryota > Metazoa > Arthropoda > Insecta > Diptera > Tipulidae > Tipula > Tipula helvola. Next base: position 21,095,256 of record OY744483.1, read on the forward strand.
TTGGGAACATTCACAAAATTATGGGCATTACCTCTAATTTGGTGGGAATCAATAACACAAACATTCCGATTACCACTTTTAAAATAAAATAGGCGTAAAACATTATAAATGTAAAGATGCCGCACTGGTAAAATTTGCTTATTAACAAATAATGATCACGAATGGGTTAGTTTAGGCTTATTACATAAAATGCTAACCATATACTTTTGCAAAGTCTTAATCTGTTTAATACTAGAAAAGTAAGCATCACCCCAACAAGATAAACTATATTAAAGCTTCGAAGCACCAAGAGCGAAATAAATAATACGTAATAGGTCAGGATGACATAAAATTTTTAACAAAAATAACTTCTTAATGAACAACCAACAGTAAGATTTTAAATCTTTAACATGCTCTTTCTAATTTAATCTATATAGTATCAAATGTAATTCCCAGATAGCCGATTATGCGTTGATAAAACATCATAAACAATCTATCTGTCCCAGCCGCACAAACAGCTGTTGTAATATATTGTTTGGCTTTAATTTTGTTTCGCACTGCATTCATCACGTCGTCTTTCTTCAATCCAGATGAAAACCGAACACACACAATTTTAAACCTGTAATCTTCTTTCGAACGACCTCGACGAAAACAAAAGTCAATGTCCGACGAAGATAACGGTATGTCTTCACCATCATTTACAATTTTAACAATTAAATCAGTTAAAGTTACCGAATTAATGAACGGAACACCAGAAATATCTTTGAAATTACGATTAGCAGTATTTTCGGAACTGTCTATTTAAAGTTTAATTACATCCAATTCGTTCTACAAATCATCATTTTTTCCGCCAAACTGTCAATTTTGGATAATGCAGCCTCATACAACTTAAGATATCAAATCGGGTTTCCCTTTAAAATTGCATCAAATTACTTTTGTCTTTTATAGAAAGAAATTTCATTTGAAAAAAATGGCCTTTCCATAAGTAAAATTTTCAATGAAATATAAATAAAACTGGATTCGAGAGACAATGTGTGTTTATTTATTAATAAATTAGGCCTCAGGTGGGAAATTCATTTCAGATCTTCTATTTAATATTATAAAATAGTTAGTTTGTATATAAGATATCGCAAATCTCAAAAACTCATGGACCAATTTCCACTGTTGGTTTTCGTTTAACCTCGGGGTGGTTTATTTTATGAGTGGGATGAGCAATCAGTAAAAACGAAAATAATAGTGTTACGGTGACACCTAGGGTAGAATAGAGTAAGTTAATTAATAGCTCAAACTTTAGTGTAGGTACATTTTCCTTGCTACAACTTTCTACATGTCACCAGACCCAGACTATTCTTACTGGAAAAATTATGTAATTTCTAGAAGTTTGGTTTCAGTATATAAAAAGGCGAATTAGATCGAATTGGATTATTCGTATTTGGAAAGCGATTGACGATTGGAGGGTCTCGATTTTTATGTATCCGCTTCATTTTTTCTATTTTCCGCCGAAGCGCTGATAGCATATTTACTATGGTTGCGTCGCAGTTTGTATGTATCCGGTCCACTTTTTCTATCTTCCGTAAGAGGCGCTTTTCTTACTTTTACAATCGTCAATAGTGTGCACTGCGATATAAAAATTATAAGTGATCAATAAAATTGTGCGAATATTAAAATAAGTGATTTCATGAATTATTTTTAATAATTGTGTTGATTTAATTTTTGTATTCAAGAAATAATTCAGCAGTAATATAACAACAGCATTCTGGACAAATTGAAATATATGCTTAAGTCAATACACATTACATAGATGGCAGTCATGGCAGTAAACATTTTCAAAATCAAATCAAAAATTACCACCTGGTGCAATTTCCTGTTCAAAAATTGTAGGAAAAGCAAAAGAAATTCACAAAATATTAATAACGTGTGATAATTAGGTGATTATATAATTTTTGTTCGTATTTTTCTGTAAACAACTTAGACATCTGTCGTACACTAGTGAAACTAAAAATAAATCTAGCAAGTACTGTTTTACTTTGTCAGATCCAACTTTGATGTACATATTATTCAAAATGAAAGTTCGAAGAATATATTTTAGACATAATTTAATTTTAATATTACACTATTATTAGGTATAGCTTTCTTATATGTTATTGTTGTTAAAAATATGTAGAAAATTTTTATAATATAACATTTAATAATATTTTTGCGTTTTTCATTGAAAACCTTGAAGCTAAAAATCATTATTTTTACTATGGATTTGTATGGTGAACAATGAAAAGTTATACCAATAAAAAAGCTTCTAAAAAGTGATGGCGTATGAGTATAGAACCTATAGTCTGTATTCTAGAAGGTTCTGCTATGAGACAATAGCGAAAACTTATTATTCAGTATATTTAGAGGCACACAGCAAAAGTCTGCATATTAGTACATTGGTATAATATGCTAGAACTCAAACACATAAGTGTTATTTTATAAACAATTTAAACAAATTTTAAGTTACCTGTTACTATGTATCATTCCCCCAGGTTGGTTTTCAATTATTACTCGCAAAATTGGGTAGTTTTCAGTGAATTGATCACAATTAAGTATTTAGCATAAATAGTATGTGGTCGAACACGGCTGATATGTTATACTTTTCTTCAGGTGTATAGTCGTCGCCCGCATTATTTCTATATTGAAACGTTAAATTGTGTAAAATCAAATAAAAGGGACAACAATTTGATCATCCCTAATATTTTTCTCAAAAAAAAAATAAACAAAACGACATAAAATTATGAAATAACTTAAAGCTTAAAAAACCCCAGTATCACTATAATACTGGGGACTTTTTTTATATTTTTCGTGTTCTTGCTATTACTTACTTAAATTAATTAAGATTTTTATCAACTTCATTATTTTAGAATTTTCATGATACTTTTTTTTTGTGTAAGTATAGTAATTTAGTGTACACATAGTATAGTACGTAGTGTTTATTATTTATGTATGTACACAGTATTATGACGATGTTAAACAACACATTTGGATTATTATTTTGGTTTGGTAATTTTTTGCTTATTAATAAAATGTATAATTAAACTTTGTATGGCTACTGAATGAGGTGCGGGGAAGACAGAACATTTTCTCGTATATAGACTTGTATATAGAACGGTTGATGTTTATTATATTCGGATATAAACATTTCAAGACAGTTAAAAAGATTTACGACTGTTTGATTTTGCATTTTGGTTTATGGTCGTTACAATCAATATATTATGTATACAGACGAATTATGGGAGATTTATAGCTGTTGACTTAAAATGGGCTAAATGCATACACATTATTTGTATTGGTTTTATATTTTGAATAAAAAATACAACTTTTTATTTATTTATGGTTCAGAGTGAATTTCAAATGGTTCATTTGTGCGGCAGATAAATAATGAATTAAATTTGTGTTTGTGAGTTATAGGAATCAATTGGATTAATCCACAAATAAGTTTTGTTGATTTTTTGTGCGGAATTTTATTTTGTTGGGAAAATACAATTTAATTACGCTAATCTATGTCCCCTACTCAGTTGAAAGCATTTTTTTTTTGTTGATATTTTTTTAAAAAGCAGACAAAAGTGAATTTTTGCTTTGTTGTATCCAGTTTTGTATTGATTTTATAAAAAAAAAAACAAATGGTTTGCTTCATTATGATGAGTGTTTGATTTGGTACACAAAATGAAAATACAGTTTTCAGAAATCAATGAAAATTGTTTATTTTTAGAATCGAAAATGTGGTTATTCGTAGATGACTATTAGTACTATTAGTATTTTGTACTGTGTCTATAATAGAGTGTGATAATGGATTCAGTGTTACTTGTCTAAAATATATTTTGTGTTAAATTTATAGAGAGAGAAGTGATAAATCACGATTGACTGGTCAACTGGAACATATTAAAGTTTATGTGCACACGTCCAATGTAAAGAAGATTTATTTATTTCAAAGTGTTACTATGTTTCAGCTAGATGGATTGTTTTAAAATGGTAACTGAGATAAATGTCTGAAAATTATCAAAATTTAAAATAGAATTCACATAATTCTTTTCTCAGACAAGGCATCCAACTCCAAAATCATTATTTTACTTCAGATTGTAGCAGCAAACTTGATCAATTCAATTAGTTGATGGAGACTATAAAAACTAAGGGGATTGCACAACAATAAGTGGGCCCTGCAATTATCAACACGAATAGAAGTTTCGCGAAATCTTCATGCCGATATGGTGGGAATCGATAAAAGCAAGTGTACATTCTTACAATGACGCGGAAAAGGTGTTACAGGCAGCTTTTGAAGACCAGCGTTCAAAATACAGGTTGTTTCAGGAGATTTATAATCTGAAACAAGGCAGTGATTATTTGTAAAACTGAACGTGATGGAGGAAACACAGCTGGATATGATATATGGTCAGCTGTCGCACAAAATTCAAACGAAGAGTCAAATGAACTGAATTTTAAACGTGTGCCAAATTGTTAAAGCTTGCCCGAGCGGAAGAAATTTTTTTTAGCGAAGTTAAAGGCAAGTCAGAGCAAGGAAAGATTGAGGATAAATTATCAAACAAAGATTGGTGTAATTATTGCAGGAAGTAGGGTCATATACCAAAGAAAATTATTTTAGGCTGAATAGATCACAAAGCACGATGTAGTGCAGACCAAACTGTGCAATTCTGGGTATCGATTTATGATGGACAACAACTGGTCCCAACAGAGATTTTAGAATTTTGGCCCAGAATTTGTGAGCAGCCTTACAATCAGAATTTTGTTGCCACGAGTAAAACAAAAGCTTTCTAACAAGCTTTAAATCTATTACATGCTGGCATTGTATCACTTTTATATGAATACATCCAACAATTTTCATTTAATAAAACGCCCACATATTAGAAGGATATACGAGTAACAGAAATGAGGATAGAAAAGATTAAATCCGTTTTTTATCTGTACACACAACGTAATTACGGTTTTTCCATATTTAGTAGTATATTGTAAAAATAACAATTTGTATTTTTTTTTTATCAGTACAGTCGTCTATATGTTTATCATGAAACCATTTTCTGATCGATTTACAATTTTTCGTTTTTCTTTTCATTTTCAGGCCATGCGATCGAAATTTACGAGACATTGAACTAATCTCATGCCGATTACGTCGTGTTGAACCATTATGTCGATTACCCGGTTCAGCATTACAACAATTGTCTATGTGCGGATTTTATGAAGATTTAGAAAAAGGTGTTACATGTAAGTACATACAAGTTTTACCATTTACATATAAAATGTATACACCATATAGTCTGTGCAACAAAGTTGTTTATAATAATACAAAATTAATTTAAAAAGATGCTCAAAGCTATAATTATATGTTTGCTTGACAGAGCATATCATCATATTCACATATGTGAAATACTACAAGAAAGTAAATAATTTAAAGGCGGGGTAGATACAAAGATCAAGAACTTTTGAGTGTAAAGCTTATACAAAATTATAAAAAGAATTTTAAATAATACAATTTCCAACTTAGTTAGAAAAAGGTTATTAAGAGCTTTTTTACGGCGGCAATTTTTTGTCGTTAAAAGAAATCGTACACGTGTTTTAATTGTTTATATTACAACTAGTTGTTAGGTAAAAAAAGATTTTTTTTGGGAAATCCAAACCAAAAATTTGTTGGATAGTTGAATGAGCCATATAACATATGTTACCACATATTTTTACGTATTTCGTATTTTACGTTTTACCAAATATTTTATGGTTTATTACAAATATTTTTAATTCTTCTTCAAGAATAACGAATTCGACTTTCATAATAGCTTAAGTTTTGATAAAGCAAAAATATTTTATAAGCCAAATTTTTAATTTAGGCCAACAAATATTTTTTACTAAATAATATTAAACTAAAATGTTTTACTTTGGACTAAACTCCGCTACATTAGATCAATAAATTAAAAACAAAATTAACGTCAAATTAAAAATATAAAGAGCGGAAGACTCATAAGGTGGTCAGAACTTCAGTCTAGATTAATTCAACTCCCAAATCAATTCTAGAATAAACCTCTTAAGTCAATCTTCAGCTCAACCTCCAACTCAATTTACTCACTCAATTTACTACTCAACCAAACGCAACACAATCCTAAACGCAATCACCAAATCAACTTTAAAATCAAACCTTAACCTAACTCCAAATCAAACCTTGAATAATCCACCAAGCAAACAACACACTTAACCATACAAGCTAATTAAATCCTAACTCACTTCGACTCAACTTGGCTCGAACCAAATACTCTCTACTCTCGATATACGTACCCTCGTACCATCATAACCATAAACAATCATTCCATCATATCAATATTCCACAATATCATTCCATCATGAGATTATACCATTATACCATACACCCAGGGCCAATCAGAGGGTGGGCCAGCCGGGCCATACGGCACGGGCCCCCGATTTTTAGGGGCCCCCGAATTTTTTGTTACTATAGATTTCTCATTTGCGCTTGATCTTCGATAGTATTTTGTCTTTATAACAAGAACAAGATGTGTGACAATTTAAAATTTGACATTGAAGAGCGTTTTATTTGCTTCGATTCATTCTCTGGAAAAACCGGAGAAGAAATTGCTGCCAGAATTCTTGAAATTTTGTCGGATATGGAATTAAATTTTAATTTATGTATTGCCCGAGCAAATGATAATGGTGCAAATATGGCTGGCAAGCTAAACGGTGTGCAAGCCATTCTTACGAAGCGTAATCCTAATTGTATTTTTTCCAGCTGTGGGAACCACACATTAAATCTTGTTGGAGTTGATTCAGCTGAATCGTGTAAAGAAGCTGTACAATTTTTTGGAGTTATACAACAAATGTATAATTTTTTTAGCAGTTTTAAAGAAACATATCCGTATGTCTCTTCATTCGATTTCCAAAACTAGATGGTCTGCTAGAACAGATGCAGTAAAACCAATAGCCAAAAATCTATTATCTATTCGAGATGCTTTAAATGAAATGCATTCCTTTAATTTACCACCACACGCAATCGTTGAATTACACTCAATTGAGAAATAAGTCTAGTAATGACATTTCGCAATTTAAGCGGAATGTGGAATGAAATATTTGCAAAAGCAAAAGCTAAAGCACGTGAATATGGAGTTACATGTGATTTTGCCATTAATAGAACGATACGGACACAATCGGATGCTGAAAAATACTACAGGATAAATGTGTTTAACGTAATAGTTAATTCCGTAATAGCTGGCTTACAAAGACAATTTCAATCTTTACAAAATATCTGCAATCTTTTCGGTTTTCTTTGGTCATTTCCAAATTTGACTGATGAAAAAATTGAAGCTGCAGTAAACCGTTTGCATTCAAAATACACGAGTGAGTTATCAAACGAGATACTAGATGAGGTAAAATTCCTTAAAAAAATGTATGCAGCTAATTTCAATGCAGATCCGACACCAACAAATTTATTAGAAAATATTCTCAGTAAAACTTAGCTGGTTTATTTCCGAATCTTATCGTTGTCTTAAGAATATTTTTAAGTATTCCTGCATCTGTGTCTCAGCCGAGAGGAGTTTCAGTGTTCTTAAAAGAATGAAAAATTTTCATCGCTCAACAATGGTAGAACAACGGTTAAATGGATTGGCAATGTTAAACATTAACCATGCCATGGCAAGAAAAATTAATTTTGAGCAAATCATTAGAGAATTTTCCAATAATAAAGCGAGAAAAGCTTCAATCTAATAATTTCTAATAAATTTTAATAAATACTAAAATGAATTCATGTGATATAAACTTAAGATTGTTCTATTTTATTTTTATGGGGTCCCATTTTAATAATTTGGCCCAGGCCCCCTGCTAGCTCTGAAAGGCCCTGCATACACCCATACCACCGTACCATCACATCATGATGCATATCTTACCATCAATCCGCCATACCGTCATACCATCACACTATCATACTACCATAACATCATACCATGGTACCATTATACCATCGCACCATCATACCATAATATTATCATACCATCATTTTTCAGAACTTTATCCAAACATCATTTAAGAATTCCATTTCCATCGCAGATGTCAAATTTCAGTAAAATTCGTTAAGAAATAGCCAAGTTGCGTCCTAATTGTTCATATTCCAAAACTGCATATAAAAATCATTTTAGAACCCCATTTACAACGCACATGTCAAATTTCATCATAATCGTTTAAGAAATACTCAAGTTCGATCGTACCTGGCTATATTCAGAAACATTATCTAAAAATCATTTCAGAAATATGATTTTCATCATAAATGGTTGAGAAATAGCCAGGTTTCAGAACTATATCCAAAAATATAAGGCGATATTACAGAACTTCATCTAAAAATCATTTTAGAATCCCATTTCCAATAAACATGTCAAATTGCGGTTAAGGAATATCCAACTTCGCCATATTCCAGAACTTCGTGTAAAAATCATTTAGAATCCCATTTCCATTGAAAATGCTGAATTTTATCAAAATCGGATAAGATATTGAATCCCAATACAATTTTTATAACAAAAATCACAAATCCTAAGCTAACCGACAACTCACTACAACGGACAATTTTTTTGGTCCCGTTGATTTTCATTGTACTGAGGTTTCTCTATATAAATTATTGCTCAAGTGCTCGCTAACCCCTAATCCAACCCCAACTCAACCCTGATTATACCGGCAAACGGAACCTAGCCTAACCCTTGATACATGTCAAATTTGATCAACATCGTTTTAGGAACAGCCAAGTTTCACCCTACTTGGCTATATTCCAGAACTTTACCTAAAAATTTTAGAATCCCATTTCCATCGCACATGTCAAATTTCATCATAATCGGTTAAGAAATAGCCAAGCTCCATCCTACTTGGCCATATTTAAGAACTAGATTCAAAAATCATTTTAGAAACCCATTTCTATCGCAGATGTCCAATTTCACTGAAATCAGTTAAAAAATAGCCAAAAGTTCCGTCCTGATTGGACATATTCCAGAACTTCATGAAAAAATCATTTTAGTATCCCATTTACAATGCGCATGCCAAACTTATCAGTTCCATCATACTTGGCCATATTCCAGAACATTATCCAAAAATCATTTTAGAACCCCATTTCCATCGCAGATATCAAATTTCACTAAAATCCTTTAAGAAATAGCCAAGTTACATCCTACTAGGCCATATTCCTGAACTTTATCCACAAATCATTTTAGAATCCCATTTACAACACAAATGCCAAATTTTATCACAATCGGTTAAGAAATAGCCAAGTTCCATCATAATTGGCCGTATTCTAGAACTTTATCTAAAAATAAAATCCCATTTCCATTGGATATGCTAAATTTCATCAAAATCGGATAAGATATACGTAGAATCCTAATACAATTTTTATAAAAAAATCAGAAATCAAGTTTAACTGCTTACTATACCTTAATCCAACCCAAACTCAGCTCTAATTCAACCCGCAAACGGAACCCAATTCACCCTCAACTCAACCGCAATCTCTACGCCAAACACAATCCTCAAACCAGCATTTATAAAAAATTGGTTAAACTACATCCTAATCCAACCCCAACTCAACTTCAACTCAACTCGCAAATTATCCCCTATTTACCTTCAAATTAGCTCCAAACTCAATGCCCAATCGTAAATATTTATATAACCAGGTGTTTTGGGTTAACTCGTATGGCAGGTACCCCACCCTCTTGACGTACAGTCTCCAAAAGCTTTTCAAATCTCCGCCTTGGCCAAAGAAACAGATTGACCAGCTGTTCTCGAGATACCAGGGGTACAGACATCCAGGCATCAAACTTCCAGATGTCCGGACAGATGAACGGACATTTTTCTTTTTTTTTTTTACTTTTTCAGACTCAGGGACTTTCAAAACGTCGCGAACAGTGATTTTGGATCAACCAAATTTTTCGTCATTTTTGACAGGATTTCAACACTTTGGTCTTTTTAATCCGAGTAATATGTCAATAGTTTACTGAACATTATTTGAAGATACGGAGTTCTACTAGAAAAGCAGATTTTGTGATTGTTGTTTTTATTCGTTAACCTATGTGTCTTTATCAAAAATGAAATAATCTAAAATTTCAAACCATCAACAAAATTTCCTTTGATTTGTTTAGAAATTTGTATCGGAAATTTTGAGTGAAATTTGAATTAGAAATTTAAATTTAAAAAAATGGTTTTGGCATTCCAAACCAAATAGAATCTTTGGTGAAATTATATAAAGGAATTGAGAGAATGGATTTGGATTTTCAATTAGAAAACAAAAAAATGACAGCAAATTAGATGGAGCAAAGAATAGATATGTATGACAAGAAAGACCAATTTGAATTGAATCAAAAAATTAGACTGGAAAAGAAAATAGTTTTAATGGATTCGAATTAAACCTTGGAAATTGAATATCTAGAATAAAATTCCATGTAGATTTAAATATGCATTGAGTGAAATTTTAATCCGAAATTGAGTTAAACTTCCAAACTGTACTTGAATTTTGATTGCAATTTTGATCAAGCTCGTTGAATTAAATTGACATAAAAACTTGGATGTGGAGGTATTCTACTAATTGATTATTGTAATTTTCCATTTAATATGTGAGTGGTACTCAGTCTAGAAACTAAGTTAGTTTAAAGTCAAAAATTTATCTTTTTTTTTTTTAACATAATTCTATTCTAAATTGGTCAACTGCATTCGAGAGAGAGGAAATTGAGTAAGAGATCGAAATTTTAAAGAGAGAAAATTCTCTTGAAATCTAATGTATTTGAGTGAAATTTTAAGTAGAAATTGTCTTTATATTGCATTTGGGAAACACATTTTGTAAACAATTTTATCAAAATATTTAATCCACTTTATGTGACTGAGATTAAATTCTAAACACGATTTTACCAAATTTTTTGTTCAACTAGAAAATCAAGAATCGAACAAAAACCTGAATGGTTTTGGTTTTATAACTAAAAACCATTTCAATTTTAACCCGTAATTGAATAAAATCTTAAGTAAGAACTTACATTAGAAATAGAGTTTAAATTACAAAAAAATTTGCTTAAAACTTGAGTTTGGAACCCGGAAAGCCTTTAATAATAGTTTGAGTGAATTTTAAAAACTGAGTTAAAATTATTCGAGCAAAATTTTTATTTACAAGATTTGAATTAAGTTTGGACTAAAAATTCAATTACGAATTTTGAGCAAAAATTTGGATGCAATTTAATTAATAAATATTTAAAAATTGAGTTTGAATTCCAAACTTAATTAACACAAAATTATGGTTGCAATTCAGCTAGAAATTTTGTGATATATTGTTTTCAAATTAACTAAAAATTCCAACCTAGATTTATCTAAATGTACTCGATTAGATATTTTGAGTACAATTTCAGCTTTAATTGCAAGTGCATTTAAGAGAAATTTGAGTTTTATTAGAAATGCTGAGGTAGAGATCAGAATTTTGAGCAGAAATCTGAGTAGGGATCCGAAGTATTTGAATTTTAGGCAGCAATTGAATAAAATGACAGTAGAAATTGAATTTGAACAGTAATTTAGTTTTTAGTGTAAAAGTTGAATTTGTGTTTCGAATAGGACTGACAAGAGAAAAATTAAAGATTAAGTTACAATTATAAAATAGATTTGAGCAAAATTTTATGTTTAATGAGGGCAATTCTGAGAAAAAGTTGAGTTTGAATTCCAAAATTTTGGTTGCAATTAGATAGAAATTTTGTGATTTCAAAATCGATTTGACACCGACCAAACGGCGCAGTGGTTAAAGCTACGGCGGTTGGGTCGGGAGGTACCGGATTCGAATCCCTATAGGGGCGGGATGCAAAAGGGATTTTTCATCATCTGATTACGATCGGTGATGACGATGAACACATCTATGACCCCCTGTTGAGAGTGCGGAATCCATGGGCCGACCCACCTTTCATGTCAGTACTATAGGCTGGCATGAAGCAATGCAATGTGCAGGTGGTTTAAACGAAAGCGGGTTTATAGCCGTACGTCCTCGAGTTGGCTGCCAACGGCGTAAGGTAAGGACGTTAAAAGGGAACTGCGGAAGAGTTGGGAGTGCTTAGAGCCCCAGAAAAGATTGCAGAGATAGAGACAAAAAAAAAAAAAATCGATTTGACAAAATTGAAGGAGGAATTGAGTTATAATTTTGAGTGATACTTAAAATACAAAATTTATTAACGGTTCTAATTGAGATCTCATTTTAAAATGATTCGAGAAGTGTAAGATTGAAAAAGTAAAAATTGCAATACGAAACATGATTTCAATGAAACAACAAAATTATTTAGTATCAGCACGATGTATAAAAGAATATGAATTCTATACTGACTTTGACGTACATATAGTAGATTTTGTTAGTTTAAAACTTGCTTTAATAGCGTGAATCTATAGTCTCAACCATAACGGTGTTCATGTGAAGTAATTATCGCTTACCAATCCAAATTTTTAAGTTTGTGGATGTGAAACCATTTGTGGACTACTTCTTTAGCACTTTGTAACCCAGAAGAGTTAGTTTATCCAACTTTCTAGCAAAAAATTTGATACTTTTTGATAATGAGTGAATTGAAATCCTCTATCTTAAGAGGTCTAGTTTCTGTTTTCTTTTGAAAATTTGACCACATATTTATTAGTTACAGGAACCTTTTTTTTATTTTGCAGAACTTAAAAATCCTAATCCTAGTTATAAATTTCGTAAAAGTGGTTTTCTTGAATTTTCAGAAGCTTATGTTAAATGTATAAAATATTTTCCTATTTTGTAAAATTCTATGAAGAGTCATTCATATTACGGAATATCTTCAATTTTTGTGATAAGGCGAAATAATTTGATACATGCGGATTAAAATCAAACGCGGAAATGTTCAAACATTATGTGGTTCTGTTGTGACTGCTGAGACCTCATGAAGAATCAATCAAATTTTAGTGCGAATACTGCCCCGCAGCTCTTTGTTGAGAAGCTTCTTGATGGATTTTATCCGATGAAGGAAATTATTCAGCTTCTCTGATTACGTCTGATAAAAGTGTAAAAAATATACCTAGTTCTAAATTGCCTGTTGTTATGCCTCTTATAGTCTTGCAGTCATACAACCAGCCATGCAAAACCCTCCGGCCTCTACTGGAACCTTTTCTGATGTGGTGACTTCGTCCTCAATGAGTTCCAGTGTTGTCGTGCCTGCAGTTGGGAACAACCATCTTCAAAATCTGGTCACAAAAACTATTTCTGGTACCAAAATTTGATCCGGATACTCCTGAAAATGAAATTGCGTCCATGGCTAAAACTTGTTTGGAAATTGAAGACTGTAAAGCATTCAAACTAGTCCCTAAACAAAGAAGTATCGAATCTCTCTAGTTTGTTTGCTTCAAATTGGGCATAAAAGTTACGTATTAAGGCCCTAGATTCTAATACTTGGCCAACCGGTGTACACATTAGAGAGTTTTACGATAAAAATTTTCGGACAACATTGCCTCCACGGGTGAAGTTTCGAACAACTGCTGCTCTCAACAAGTTAGCAGAATAAATTATAAGAGCTTACTAAGTAGTAAATTTGTCCCAAGTAATAACCAGCAGTGTGAAATTTCGGATACCAGATATACCAGTCAACTCTTCCGTAATTTAAGTGATGTAGTTTCGAGCAGGATGCTTCCGCCTATAAATTCTGGACAAATCTCTTTTACATGGATGTACTACCATAATGCCTCTAGTATTCGAGGTAAAGCTAAATTATTCTTGCTTGGCGTGCTTAACAATGATTACGATGTGATCATCATCTCGGAAACATGGCTTACTAAAAGTTTCAATTCGGCAGAATTTCCACCTAACTACGTTGTTCACAGGAATGATCGACATGGTTTTTGTACCAACCTGAAGGGCTCAATTGCATGCCATCCAACTTATGATATTATTGCTGTACGTATTAATGTAGCCAGTGCCTTCATCCCCATGTTAGCTGCATGCATATGTTTCCTGCGGATCTACCCTGGAATATTATCTTGGAATTATTAATTTTATCGATTCTGCTGTTGCGCTATTGGTTCGGGTTGGTAAACAACTAATTGTTACTGGTGACTTCAATCTTCCTGATATTAATTGGATCGATTTTAATGGAATTTTCACGGCCTGTTCCATCGACCAAAAAGGATTAGCAGTCAGTGATTATTTTGCTAGCACATTGATGCAGGTGAACCGAATAAGCAAAAGTTGCGGAAAATTCCTCGATTTGTTTTTTCAACTGAATGATAATTGTAATACTATGTGTGCTTCTAGTAATTCTTTTTATTTCGATTTTAGACATGCTGACTACGTTTCTTTAAACAAATTTCTTGTCGATTCGGACTGAGTATGTCTAGAACGAGGAGGAGACTTGAACGATAGTGTTTTTTTGTTCAACGAGCTTCTCAAGTCTGGTATTGAAAGATATGTTCCATCAGTAAAAAACGAACCTAGGTATCTCGAGCCGTAATAAGTTTCATACTTTATAAAAGTTAGACGGTGTTAAGTTTTATCAAAGCTTCAACACTTCTCGTATAGAAGTTTAAAACTGTGGAGTTTAAAACTTTAAACTGGTTCCTTTACAATAACTACATTTTGCAAATCGAAGATGAAATAACTTCCCATCCTAAGAAATTCTGGAATTTCATAAATGGTAAAAGAAGGTTGCTGGGTTTCCTACCCCAATGACTTTTCAGAACTCTTTCGCCAGTCAGCCCTCTGATATATCCAATTTGTTCGCCAACTTTTTCGAGTCTGTCTATGAAGAACCTGTGGTATCAAAAGCCTTTAACTAACCGCGGTCTTTCTGATTTTACCTTTTTAAAATTTACGGAAGCAGTAGTCTATGATGGGTTATCTCAACTTGAAGTTGATAAGGGGGCAGGACAGGATGGCTTTCCACCAATCCTTATTAAGAATTGCGCAGTGAGTCTAGCCCCTCCACTGACTATTATCTTTAATAATAGCCTACGTACTGTGATTTTTCCCGATCTCTGGAAATTATCTTTCATCCGTCCGATTTTCAAATCTGGCAAAAGAAGTGAAGTCAGCAACTATCGCGGAATCGTTTCGTTATTGCAGGATCACAATTAAAAGTAATCCACCTCCAGCCAGTGGAAAAACTTTTACCTTCTGTTTGTACATAGGTGTCGATGCATTTTATTCATTGCCGATTTTTTAAGATCGCAACGCCCAAATTCCGAAGAAAGCACTTTAGAATTTATGAAAATTTATTTTTTGTTTCAATATTTTCATCAATTTGTGAGTAAAATTTCACATATTTAATGAATTTTATCTGATACAAAGTTGTATTTAACGCACCACACTAACCAGTAAATAAAATTCGAATTTATTGTTCTTGCGCATAAAACAAGTTTTAATTAAATTCAAATACCTACATAAAACAAATTAATTTCCATTTCGATTAAATTGTTTTAATAAAACATTCTGTATAATCCCATAATTGCAAAATCAATTGATTTCCTTCCATGTAAACACACATTTACGTACACAATATACATATACGTACAGACAACACAAACGTATTAACCCAATTAAATTACAAACGTACATAAAATATTGAAAATATAGACAATAATTAATAAAAATTGTTTGTAGAAATGTTAATTAAATGTTTATTGAAGCTTTCACACTTGTGGCAAATATGTACCTACATATTGTAACATTATGTATAAAAACATATGTATGTACACATTTATAGCTACATATCTACATAGTAAATGAAAACCCCAAAAAATAAAATAAAATAAATCTGAAAAAGTTGGTATAAACATAAGAAGAAATCATCATGAATGATGATGATGATGATTTGGTAAAATTAAATTAATTCCAAATTAATTTTTAGTTTTTACGTACGAATATATTTTTGGTATTCTTATACATATAATTCTAGGATTTATTTACCTAAACAATATAAACAACCAGTTATTTTACCGACAGTTTTATTTTATGTACTTGTTTTATATAACCTATACAGCAAGATTTTTGACTTGTATACATTTGGCAAAGCAGTTTTTGATCTGCTCGAAATAAAAATTTTTTTTTAGCAGCCTGCAAAATACTTTACACAATCATAAGAATAAATGTAAATTGAACAATGTTTAAGCTACTTACTATGACTAAAAAATTAATCGATTTAATGCTCAAAATAACCGTTTACAATTATTATTATAACTGCGAATTTATTTGCACAACAAAAATTCCACAATTAATATTTACAACAATTTCTAAAATATTACACAAATTCACCCAAGGCGCAGATTCACGTTATTCTTACTTCATAATCGTATAGTATTAAATTTTAATCCTCACTATATCGCATTCAACTTCATTCAACTTGTTTAATAACGAAATATCTTTCGAGACTAATAGCGATTTTTCCAATGAATATTCGAGTCAATAATGTCGTTTCAAGTATAATACTTCTTTTCATATCTTTATACAATTGTATAAAGGATAAATTCGAAATGGGAAGTGAGGAATGAGAAAGGAGAAATGAGAAATTAGAAATGAAAATTAGAAATGAAAAATGAGAAATCAAATGTGAAAATTGAGAATTTTGCAATGAGAAATGAAAAATGAGAAATCAGAAATCATATTTCGCCGTTAGGGAACTCGAGTAAAGCATTTATAATAGTACTGTAAACTCACCAATTTGTTGCTCCCTTCCATGGCAGCCATTTAAAGTTGAAAGTCAACATACCCAGTGGCAAATTATCTTGCTATTTATTTTTGTTCCAGACCAAATGAGGAATGAAAAAAAAGAAATGAGAAATATGAAATGAGAAATTATAAATGAGAAGTAACAAGTGAGAATAGAGAATTATGCATTTAGAATTGAAAAATAAAAAATCAGAAATCATGTTATACGCCGCTAACATAACCCGAGTAAAGTATTGGATAACTCGTATCATTTGATGGAATATGTAGTACTGCAAAATACCAGTTTATTGAGTTTTCATGACAGTCATTTAATATTGAAAGTGAATAGCAAAGCATAAAATCGATTTAAGAAAAAAATCAGAAATGGGAAATCGGAAATCAGAAATGATAAGTGAGAAATGTATTTATTTATACCTACACTGATTAAAATCGATACAAACAATTGCGGCCAGCTACAATTAATTAGAATTACAAAAAACTTAAATAAAATATTCTTGAATGAATCTCACGACACTTGAAAATCGAAAATTTCATATAATAAATTGAATACCGGTGATGTTCTCAGGATCGGTTCGAAATACCATAGTTTGTTGGCCCAGGTCAATGAATAAAAGCTCATCACGTTGACACTACGACAAGCTACGTCTCGACGACAGTTTAGACGTTGCAGTTTCAAAAGATTACATCGATCCTAATACGATGGGAAGACATATCCCACATCACGTATGGACGGCAAACATCGGAGCGCGAACAGAACAAATTGCTTCTGAACACTCTCTCTGTATATGTTCACTCCAAAATAGACCGAACAAAGGAGACATACAGTGATGTCAAAGTTATCGGGTCACTAAAATCCCAGCAGTTTCGTTTAAAAAACATAAAACATAACAAAGCCCAACATAAAATACTACTTTGAAATAAAATGGTGTTAACATGTCTGGTAAATGTAGCGTCGGATGCAAAAAATGACACCAAGAGCGGAAATAAACTCGACTCGGTCATCCACGTCTTCACCAGTTGGGTAATACGATTAAAAGAAAGAGTCTTACATTTCGTCATCACAGTATTTAAATGATACAAAACCATTTTAAAAATTTTGGAGTTAGAACTGCCTACTTACATAAAAATGTAGACTTTATCATCAAATTAAAAAGTCGTTATTGTACCACATCAACACTATAGTTTTAATTTACATAAATGAATTTTAGTCAATTTGGAGTTAAATCCCGTCACATTACATAATGGCCACCTAACTCCAAAATGATTAAAATGCGTTTGTATCACATAAATACTGAGGTGACGATTTTCTTACGTTGAGACCCAATCTGTTGTTAATTGACCAACTGCAAAATCTGTAAGTCCTCCTGCAACTTTACGCAATCAGATATACTAGAAACCAGGGTGACCATTTTCATGTCGTCTGTGAAGAGGAAGGCGGTAAGCAAACTCAAAGCATTGAACAACATCATTTATAAACAATGAAAACAATAATGAGCCAATGTGACTTACCTTAAGCTCCGCCAGATGATACACGAAACAATTGTGGGTAAGATCCCAAAATCCTAACGGAATACCAACGATCGAAGAGGTAAGAACGCAACCATTTAATAGGACTGAACTGACAATTTAGACTCTCTAACTTACTAATTAGAATAGAGTGGTCAATCATATTAAAATATTGGAAAAATCTGTATAAGCAACGCCGAGCTGCTTTCTAGAATTTAAACTATCAAATAAATCACCACAAGACGAGACCAAGTTAGTCACTGTAGACCTACCGGGATAAAACCCGTGTTGTGCAGGAGAAATGAAATTCTTAGTATGGAACTTCACATCACTGCTTCTACCCTCCCGTCTTGAAATTGGATTGGATGAATACAAGAAATTTTCCAAAGATCGGGAAAAAACCGCGACGAAGGCTTTTATTAAATATGAAGATAAACGGAAGAGCTAAACTCTCAGCACGACACCTAAACAGAATCGGCAGAAAACCGTCATAACCCGCTCCCTTACTAACCTCGAGCTGGAGCTAGCAATCCGGAACTTCTTGCTCGGTAAATTTGAAATCATTTGATTGAACGAAGCCGGGGAAAGCTGGGTTCACGATAGCGGATGGCAGAATGGGTTTGTAAACCACCCCAAAAAAAAATTAGCAAATAGATTGCAGATATCCAAGGGCTGACTGGCGACGGAGCTCCGGTAAGACATTTCCGTGTACTATGTCTTACCAGAGCCAGCCACTTTTTGCTTGCTGTTACTGAAATTTGAGAACTCCTTAGGACAAGATGTTAACTCTTCCTCAATTCACACTATATAGGAACCAGTTTAGGCTCTTGAATTTCTTGTGGGCTCTATCGAAATCAGACAATTTAGCACTATGTAATCTATACAAGGAATGAAGCTTATTACGTCGTTTCTACAGCAACACCAACTCATTATTATACCATTGCTCCCGAAATCCGAATTTTGTTTAATCCGCGAAACATGATTTTCAATACTACACCTGAGAAGAGCATTGATCTTTAACACCGTACAGTTCAAATTCCACCGTGTTGAGCCGCAGAGAAACTTTAATTAGTGCTCGTTCAAGAGTAAATACGAAAATAATTTTCATATTTCGCCCGAAAGAGGGTAAAAAGTGGAATTAAATATTTGGAATTAAATACTAAAGTTATTCGAAAATAAAAATATCGTTATTGCAGGTAGTGTCTTGGGTATTATTATTATTATTAAAATTAGTTGGAACCAACCGATGCTCCACACTCAATGCCATAAAGGGCCCATGTTGCAAACCAATGATTCAAGACAATCCTCTCATACAGCATCCTGAGATAGCCTAATGCGCTGAAGGTGTACCTTAAAATGGCCATGACCAGTAACAGTCGCGATCAAGACTCTCAACTGTTTCTTGCTGAGAGATAAAGCAAACCTAGTGGCCCTCAAGTTAGGTCCACTAATAAAAAGTTTCAGTTACAAGTAACAAGCCATTGCTGTTTTAATTCACTTATAGCGCAGTTTTTGATCGCCTTTTTAACATAATTAAATGGCAACTAATACGAAAAGCTCGAAAGAAAATTACTAGTAGCTGATAAAATGTATGGTTTGATCAAAAAACCGTGACTTTTTTTAATTTTGCAGGCCGTAACAGTAAACTTGTCACTTGGCCATTTCGTTTTTGGAACAGGAAGAAGGCGCAGAGATATGTAAGGCGAATAGGGATTCCGAGGCGTCATTACGGTGTCGCTATGGACTAAAAATTGCAAACTGAAATCGAACATAACAGTATAATAGTGAGCAGAAACCTCGACGTTTCTCAACGAGCAGTTTATCGACGATGTCATCGGCTGTTGGTGTGCTCAGGCATTTAATGAGCTTGTCATATATTCAACGTTTTCATGGTTGTTTTTGAAACGGTTGTTTCTCTGGTAGATGCTTGATTTGTTCACAGAAACTCGCCAAATCACTAAGAATCTTCAATTCATATGTGCACTTCATTCCATTGTTAAATTATTTGTTCCATTTTTTTCACAAGTCAAAATCGCCGAGCACACCGCACCAACACAAGAAAGAAAAATTTTTAAGGAAACTTTCGCGCGTTTTTATCAAACTATTTTTGTTAGGCACCGGAACGTTTCAAACCGAGCAATCACAAGAAACCATCGGCACGTTTGCGATGGTTTTAGTTAAAAAAAGGACAGCCAACGAAATTTGTTATTAGGGTGACCAGGTTAAAAACTTCTAAACCTGAACGAAGTCAGAAAAAGTTTAATAAAGTAGTACATTGATAGTTTTTAAGTCTCGAAATTTGTAATATAAGTGATGACAAAAAAAAAAGAAAATAGCTTTATAAAACTAGTTTAGTAGCGACGACCATCCACTAGTAAGAAAACTGATTTTTAGTAAAAATCTGTTCTAGAAAAGTTTCGAAACCCGCTAGATTGATTCATCATTTGGACATACTGCAACTAATTTATTTACCATCAATTATGTCGGGTATAAGTCAGATATCAAATTTCAATGGAATTGGTACATAATCACAGAAGTTCCGTTTGGAGCAGAGATGGAGTTTCTTAAATAAAACATGGCCAGAACTCTACGAATACTCCGGGACACTGCTAATGATACTTCGGTACATAAATACAAACCATAAATCAAAAATAAAATATAAAGGGCTGAAACCTCACGAGGTGATCAGAACTTCGGTCTTTGGTATCTTCAATAATATCATAAAGTTGGTGTGACTGTTTTGACATTATTGATTTCTATTTTAATCAATATATATTTACTTATACAACAACAGCCAAACAGGTCAAAAGCTTCAACATGGGTACAGGCATCCAATTTAAAACGAAAAATCGTATTCTAGAACTTTATACCGAAAGTAGTATAATAAATTATACTGATACTTCTAACTGTTTAACTGACCATATTCCAGAAATTTATCCGAAAACTCATTTTAGAATCCCATTTACAACGCACATGTCTAACACAATGATACCCGCGGTTAAGGCATAGTCAAGTTCCATCCTACTTGGCCATATTCCACACATATCAAATATTGCCATTTCCAACGCACATATCAAATTTCATTATAATCAGTTAAGAAATAGCCAAGTTCCATCATACTTCCTTCATACTCCCATTTCCAATACACATGTCGAATTTCATTATAATCGGTTGAGAAATGAGCAAGCTCCATCATACTTAGCCATATTCCAGAACCTCATCCAAAACTCATTTTAGAATCCCATTTCTAATACACAAATCAAATTTCATAATAATCGGTTGAGAAATAGACAAGTTCCATCATACTTGGCTATATTCCAGAACTTTTTTTTTTTTTTTTTTTTTTTTTCTTTATTTTTCTATATGTTACAATTTTTTTTTTTTTATTATAAGCGCATTTTTACATTTTTTACAAAATCTGCAATGATTCTCAAAGAATCGTTGTGCAGAAATATATGAAAATAATTAGCATAACGCTATACATAATATATTTTATGTTTTTATAATATTTTGATAGTACAATAGTGATTATCTCATTTTTATTTTTAACATTTTGTATAATATACTTCATCCAGAAATCGTTTTAAAATCCCAGAACTTCATCCAAAACTCATTTTAGAATCCCATTTCTAATACAAATGTCGAATTTCATCGTAATCGGTTGAGAAATGGGCAAGTTCCATCATACTTTGCCATATTCCAGAACGTCATCCAAAACTCATTTTAGAATCCCAGAACTTCATCCATAAATCATTTTAGAATCCCATTTCCAATAAAAATGTCGAATTTCATCGTAATCGCTTGAGAAATGGGCAAGTTCCATCCTACTTGGCCATATTCCAGAACTTCATCCAAAACTCATTTTAGAATCCCATTTCTAACACACATATTAAATTTCATAATAATCGGTTGATAAATAGGCAAGTTCCATCATACTTGGCCATATTCCAGAACTTCATCCAGAAATCGTTTTAAAATCCCAGAACTTCATCCATAAATCATTTTAGAATCCCATTTCCAATACAAATGTCGAATTTCATCGCAATCGGTTGAGAAATGGGCAAGTTCCATCCTACTTGGCCATATTCCAGAACTTCATCCAAAACTCATTTTAGAATCCCATTTCTAACACACATATTAAATTTCATAATAATCGGTTGATAAATAGGCAAGTTCCATCATACTTGGCCATATTCCAGAACTTCATCCAGAAATCGTTTTAAAATCCCAGAACTTCATCCGTAAATCATTTTAGAATCCCATTTCCAACACAAATGTCGAATTTCATCGTAATCGGTTGATAAATAGACAAGTTCCATCATACTTGATAGATGAAATTAGGAATTCGATACAAAGGGAAAAGAACAACTAAAATAAATGTTTAATGCCTACGAGTTGTCTACTCTTTTTCTACATTGTTTACATTGTTTACGTCAAAAACTTTTGTCTACGCTATTCCCCACCGTGATACACGTTTTTATTTTGTTTTTGTGGCGATTAATTTTTTTTTTTAACTTTTATGTCAACATTTTAATTTTTAACTATTTATGAACAAATTCTCACATGTCCTTATTATTAAAATTGGCTGGGTGAGATAGCAAAGACACAATCTGCAGTACCGTCATTTTTTTAATTTCGTTTCGGCTGAAAACATTTGACCGACTATAACAGAATATCTGATTATACGCTTGTTCCGTTGCGAATTATTGCAATTGATGCGTAGATATTTAAAAAAACGTTGCGGTTGAATTTACGCTATCCCAGAATTGGCTAAAATCAATGGCATCCACAAAAAAACGGCGCACTGATTCAAATTTGAGCCAGAGCACGAATATCGCAGGAAGAGGAGCAACAAGGATGTTCATAATACGATTACGATACAGTATTTAAATCAGTATCATTGCAGATCTATACGTGATTATAACAATAAAGAAACAAACACTTTAATCACTCAGCACAAAACAGTGGAACTTTAAACTTTCATCATTGGTAAAAATGCCAGGAATCGAAGAAATCAAAACAAAACAAAACCAAATCAAATTGCGCCTGAAAGACGGCTAAATTTGCATACATTAATGAAACCTGATTTTTCGCCGAACTCAGGGAAATTTAATCAATAAGCATTGTATTTTCCGTTAGTAAAAGCGTTGAAAACAATTGTGCTTATCACACGATGAAAACTGCAATTCAACGATTTTCGAAAATCATTTCAAAATCGTCAAAAATTCGATATGAATTTCGAATTTCTTTTATTGTTATAGTGTGGTTTTTGATCACTATAAATATTGCTACATTACATAACAAATTTTTTAGATGCTAGCCTTTATTAATGACATAAAAATGTTTCAGCCCGTGAATTCTGCATTCAAACAAAAAGCCACGAATATAATCATCAATCCTTTTGGCATCCAACCGGTGGTATCCGAACTCGGTACCTTCGTGCAATTTTGATGTTCTATTTAAATTGATTTTAGCATATTCTAGATTAGCGCAAATTCAACCGAATTTATTGCAGCGGCACAGGTAGTTAGACGCAACTTAATATCACATGCGCATGACACTAAAAATTTAATCATCCGACAAGAGAAAATCACACCAATACATTTTGCAGTCAAACTGACAGCTGACCTAAATCTATAACCATTAAACTAAAACCTTAATTCCATCTTAACCATTTTATAAAATAAAAAACCAACTTCGTTATCATGAAAAACATTAAACCATTTTTTTTAACATTGAAAACAAAAACATTAATACGACAACAACCTTTGGAAAGAGCAGCATAAGATAAAAGTTTTATTCAATATCGTAAAAAGCTTAGATAATTTTTTATTCGATATTTTTATCTATTTACTAGTGTATGAAATTGGAAAGATAATCTATATGTTTTTGAAGCATAATACTTTTGGCATACCTCTCGTGGAAAAATACTAGTGTTTTACTTTTTATTATATGATTTCTAAAACATAACGCGTGAGGTTTTGCTTGAAGAATGCTGGCTTTTGTTATTACCTTTTACTACAACGTAGCTTAGCTTGACTTGGGATGAAGATTTTGGATGCAACGCGAATTATGTGGTCCTGTAGAGTTTTTAATTACCTTTTACGATAACCCCATTCATTTTTCGAGAAGAACTGAGAAAGAAGCGGTGACTGTGCTTTTTTTTGTTGGCCTTAATAGGAATTT
Source organism: Tipula helvola (assembly GCA_963556165.1). NCBI lineage: Eukaryota > Metazoa > Arthropoda > Insecta > Diptera > Tipulidae > Tipula > Tipula helvola. The sequence goes on from OY744483.1 coordinate 21,119,617, forward strand.
TTGTCAGTTGACTCAACCGAATCAATTTTATTCTTTTGGCAGTAGAATAATTTTCGAGTAGAATTAGTGCCTAAAATCGAGTGAAACCTACCGATTACCTACCTCAATTCATTTAGATATTATGTAAAAGTATACTTCATAAAATAATCTTTGAAGTGTGCGTGAAAAGTGTTTAGCCTAGAAAATAAAACGTTATGTATGTAAAAAAGGGCTCGAAAATTACTTCTATTATTTAAAAAAATCCGTTAAAAAATATGGCGATTTAGATGCAATCTATTAAAAATCTTAAAAGTACGTTGAAATATTTTTAGTGTTACATTCGGCCAATCCTAAATATTAGATTGTCCTCAATCTTCTTCTGAATCTTTGTTGCCATCACCGATGTCACCAGGAGACTGGACTAACTTGTCGTGGATCAAACACACTTCTTACATACCAGCATTTCAATAGATAAGGGGTAACCAGCGAATCAGTAAGAATCCTTACAGAATTTGACGAACATTTGATGAACATATTTCCTTACAGGAAAACGAAGTTAGAGTTTAATACAATATTTGGGTGTACTTTTTTCTGAACCAAATTTTTTAAACACCCTGTATCTCAAAGGATATCAAAAATGGACCCCCCCCCCACACCGTCCCATATGATTTTTTTCTCAGAATGAACCAAGGAATCACGCCTTGACGGATTAGCACTTTGGAATCCGACCAACTAAAGATCTTAGCCATAACACGTTTTGAGATCTATCTATCAGCATCCGTAAAAACGATGACAGACCAATTCATCTGGACAAGCATCAAAAAGGACGTAAGAAGAATGGTTCAATGATATACCGCATGCCAGAGAGCGAAAGTATCGAGACATACAAAAAGCCAAAGGAGAATTTGCACCAGTAAGCACGCGATTTACGGAAATAAATCTAGACATAATCGATCCACTGCCCATGTCGAATGGCAAGCGGTACTACGTGACACTAATTGACCGGTTCACACGATGGACCGAGGCAGTACCAGTACTGGATATACGAGCCGAGACTGTAAAAAATCCCTGAAACGGAAAACTCCTGAACTTCCAAAAATTCCCAGAAATTCCGTTGAATTTCCAAAAATTCCCAGAAAATGGCATTGAATTTCCAAAAATTCCCAGAAAATGGCCTTGAACTTCCAAAATTTCCCAGAAAATGGCCCTGAACTTCCAATAATTCCCAGAAAATGGACCTAAACTTCCAAAAATTCCCAGAAAATGGCCCTGAATTTCCAAAAATTTCCAGAAAATGCCCTTGAATTTCGAAAAATTCCCAGAAAATGGCCCTGAACTTCCAAAAATTCCCAGAAAATGGCCCTGAACTTCCAAAATTCACAGAAAATAGCCCTGAATTTCCAAAAATTCCCAGAAAATGGCCTTGAATTTCCAAAATTCCCAGAAAATGTCCTTGAACTTCCAAAAATTCCCAGAAAATGGCCCTGAACTTCCAAAAATTCCGAGAAAATGGCCTTCAATTTCCAAAAATTCCCAGAAAATGGCCCTGTACTTCCAAAAATTCTCAGAAAATGGCCCTGAACTTCCAAAAATTTCCAGAAAATGGCCTTGAGCTTCCAAAAATTCCCAGAAAATGGCCTTGAATTTCCAAAGATTCCCAGAAAATGGCCTTGAGCTTCCAAAAATTCCCAGAAAATGGCCTTAAATTTCCAAAAATTCCCAGAAAATGGCCTTGAACTTCCAAAAATTCCCAGAAAATGGCCCTGAACTTCCAAAAATTCCCAGAAAATGGCCTTGCATTTCCAAAAATTCCCAGGAAATGGCCCTGAACTTCCAAAAATTCCCAGAAAATAGCCCTGAATTGACTTTGTCCATCGGCTCTCCAATAAACGTATCCCATCGCGCTATACCTTTTGCGTCCGACAAGCAAATAATTTTTCACTATTCCAACATAAAATGTAACCTAACTCTTTCAATTTATGGGTCATGTATTTCATTCCAAAGAGTCACCATACAAAATCTATATTAAAAACGCAGACCATCTAATCTTGTATCCAGCCATATTGATCCATAATGCTTTAGAACTTGGTATTGTGTTGGTATTGACATGTTTGGTATTGACATGTTTCGATCAATTCGTCATATTAAAAAGACACAAAAAACTTTTAGGTATAAGCTCGGTATTGTAACATAAATTTTGAATTATTAAAAATTACCCCGTAAGCAATTCAATTAACTTCTTACGTTCAATCAAAAGTTTTACGTTTTTTTTTTTTTTTTGTTACAGAAAGCAAATAAATAATTTTGTCTCGAAACGAATTGTTGCTGAAATTGCATTATAAATAATAAATAATTTGTTCGTAACGTACATAGTACAAACAGACATTCTTCTTACATTTTTCTGTACATATATTTGCTTGGTATATTGTTGGGATTATGGGAATGAAAAATGTTCATCATTCTACCAGATGTACTCATAGTACCTATAGTATTTTTGTAAGTATGTGTAATGTATACATAAGGATTCAAAAGAAGATGAAAATTCAAAAATAAAAATGTAAATCTATTATGAATTTTGATTAAATTTTCTTGCGTTATACCGTTAGTTGTCGAATAGTATATAAAGTAGGTGGAATGAATCAACTTTTTGTAGATTTCGGTTTTCGTTTTCGGGTTATCCAAATACTATGTATGTGTTTGAGATAATAAAATGACTTTTTTGTCGATTACCATACCCCATCCACACATGCTATTCGTTAACGAACAACTTAAATCACATTTCACGTATTTTAACACATAATATGGTAAACTAATGGTTTTTTTTAAAGTTCGATGAACAAACGTGACTTTTATATTTTCCAGATGCATGTTAATTGACACTCACTCTTTGCTTGTGGGGTATTTTATGTTTATTAAGTGAAAATCAATTTATTAAACTTTCGTTTTGTGCAAAAGTTTTCGATCGTTGTTGGGTCGAAAGTTTAAAATAAAGTTTGATGATTCGGGTGCTTCGTTTATATACTAAGTGGAATATTATGTTGTTTCAATTATGGTGTGTATTTTTATGAAAGTACTTGTAGTTAAAAACAAGTTCTGTTAAAGCGCAATAGTTTAAACCTTTACACTTGTATGTCACACTGCAGGTGACAATACTAATTCACTCTAAAACTCGCATACATATCAGTCTGTAGACGGTAACACTAAATAACTGTAAAACACAATGCGGTATTCGAGATCTTAAGCCCGGTACGCAGTCAATTGTGAAATGAAAAAATGTATGACAATCGTGGTAATCTTAAATGGAGTGCAAAGGGTTAATATTAATGCACAAAATTAAATTTGAGCTACTCATGTAAAGTAAATTGTTGTTCAAAATATCTTTGTAGTAGAGTATTTGTACCGTTTCTACAGTAGTTTGGGATTGTGATCGGTGACGTCACTAAAGGTCAAAGGTCAGAGATTAAAGGTCAAAGGTCAGAAGTTAAAGGTCAAAAGTAAAATAAAAAGCTGAAGGTCAAAAGTCAATGGTAAAAAAAGGACACATGAACAGTTTCAACATCGGACATCCCACGCCCCCACATCCGATATTAGATGGTTCATGAACATGGTCCATGAACAATTTCAACATCAGACATCCTAAGTCCGACATCCGATATTAGATGGTTATGAACATGGTTCATGAACATTTTCAATATCGGACCGATGGACCTTGTTCATGAAACCATATAAAATCGGACGTGGGATGTCCGATGTTGAAATTGTTCATGGACCATGTTCATGAACCATCTAAAATCGGACGCCCGATGTTGAAATTGTTCATGAACCATCTAAAATCGGACGTCCGATCATGAAATTCGGTTGAAACCATCTAAAATCTGACATGGGATGTCTGATATTGGAATTGTTCATGCGACCTTGTCTAGTCTTTGTCATATAACTAAGCTATTAACAGTTTTATCAAATAGTGGAGCTTTAAATAAATTAGTAAAATTTCACCAGGATGTATGGTAGTTCTATTTCAGCATTGAGCAAAATACCATATTATGGTTGGAAATTAGGCACATGACGTTAAAATGTAGATGTTAGCAAATTTGAATGATAGGCCGAAACCGATCCTTACCGCCTGTGTACGGAACCTTTCCAATCGTACTTTATAACATGTCGTCCAACGAACAATTTTACATACAACCGTTTTTGTGTCCGTCGAAGCATTTTGTAATAAAATGTATGGTCAGCTGCGAGACCAAACTGGGGATCGCAGCATGATCAGAAACTTTTTAAACTACTGCTCTGTATTCGGAGCTTAGGTTTAATTTATTATTACGAAAATGGGCAAATTTGAGCTACTCCTTTACATTTTATTAAAATATTAAATTAATATTATTTCAATGAAATTCATAAAACGGAGTAATAGTTTATGCTAGAATGGTTTGGGGAACCCTCTATTTTATTGACTGACTGTCAATACAACTTTTTCGGACTGAACAATGGATTAAATAAAAGAACTTCTTTATCAAGTATAACGAATACTTAAAATTTGTCTACCTGTAGTAGGAAACATCATTGGTGCCTTCTTAAACAATGATATGCCAAAATACTAAATTACTTATTTGAACGACAGTCGATCGATTTATCCAAATTGAGTTTACCATAATATAAAGTGACCAGACTGTCCGATGAAACTTACCTGCGAGTGCTTTATCGACCCAAAAAACTATATACGAGTAGTGACTTTATTTCGCCCAATCTTAGCAGTTTTCATGTGATGACTTGGGCTACGGCGTAGGAACGATAACGTGATTTCTACTGGAGTTTATTCACGAGGATTCCTTTTTCTGAAAAGAAAATAGTCGAAGGGCTTCGGTTTTAGTAGTTCAAAATCGAGAAGTAGTTTTGTCGCTGAATCTGCTTTATCGTTCTCTTCATACCATAAAAAACCTCATTAAAACATTATCTTTGGTGCCTTTGATACTACTTTGGTACCAACCATAATTCCACCTCTAAAATTGTTGATAATAAGGTCAATCGACTACATGTTGGTTAAGTTGACATGAGCTTAGGAAATTAACTAAAGTCTCTTCTTTCTCCTCGTCCAAACAGCAGCTTCTAAAGAAGTTATTTACTTCCAGACCCAATCTTTTCACATGTTCTTCTAAAAGACAGTATTGCGGGAGAATCGCTAAGACCGTCCTCAACTTAAGTCGACGTAGAGAGATTAATGTATTCGAGCGCCCCAAGTCCAATTTTGGCCAAATTTGTCTTGCTAAGCTATAAGTGAGAGTGTTAGTTCATATTTCTTCTGCCAAGGGTATCGCCTAATTCTTAAGCCTTTTTGATGCGCTTCCCCAGACTTACCATTTCCGATTCCTGCTGGAGAGTCGTATCATTCCTAGCGAGTTCTGGCGGCCTGCAGTTTTCCATGATATCCGAGTGACCGGTGATCCAGATTATCTGAATGCTAAAATGCTTACTCATCTCATTAAGAGATGATTGGCAATTCAACGCCAACTTTGATGCCATAAAAACTGATTCCAGCGATCTGACTGCTATTTGATAGTCCTTATAAATTGCAATATCGCCTGGAGATACTACATTATGACTCAACCAAGTCAAGATCTCCTCGATTGCTACCACCTCAGCCTACAATACTTTATCTCCATCACTTTGCCGTCTAGCTTGGAGCCTTATGTAAAGAATTTGATAGCTTTAGCTTCGGGTATTGATCCATTCTCCAGGATTCCCTTCAAAAAATCCGAAAACCTCTTTAGTGAACTTCTTATCGTCGAATCTGTCTGAAGGCAGTTCCACTGAGATAAAGCTGCAAGTCCCTGCTGTATTTACCGCCAAAGGAGAAATAACATCTCTAAGGCGCTTGTAGGTGTCCCTCGTAGCGCCTCACTTATAAGAATACATTCCGTTCTTTGAACCTTCCCTATCTTATTACGTATGTTAATTTGTCAAGAGCTAGCTGCCACACTACTCAGTTTTGGATTTCAGGTTGTACGATCCAGTCCAGTCCATCCGACTTGTAAGGCTTGACATCATTTAGCGCCCATAATATCGGTTTTTATTTACGATGCCCTCCGTGCACAATAAATGTATTTCTTGGCGATTACTAGGCTCCGCCAATGGTGTCCAAGAATCATCCGGCTTCATTAAATAACTGGGTTAGGTTGGGTTGGTAGAGAGAATCTTTGTAAGGTTAGAAGACTTGCTCAATTTTATCATAGAAGAGTCTCGGCGAATTCCTGTGTACCTTCCTTAACACTCACTTCTAAGGCCTTAAGGCCTCCTTATAGGAATCTCAGTCCTGAGCCTCCCTTGTGGTTTTCGCTCAATTAAATACTATCCTATAAGCTTTCCAAAAAGTCTCCATTCCTTGGACCACTATGCTGGTGTTTGCTTACATCTAGGCTTTACTATGGGGCAGTATTAAAGGAATGGTTACATGAGCTTGCACTTTTATGCATCATGCACTCTAGTTCATCCACTGTCACATTGAATTCTGGGGACCCTTCAACATTTCTCTATATTTGCTCAAGTTTGTGCGGAGTAAATGTAGAGGCTAAAGGTTACAAAGAGTGTTTCTTTCCAACAATCCATTCCTTAACCGTATGCAAAATAATGTCTAAGGTGAAGTCACATCGTCGCCCCGGTGGCACAGTTGTTAGCATGCTTGCTTTAAGCCCCGGAGGTCCCAGGTTCGATTCCCGGCGGGTGATGAAAAAATCACTGCTGGTTAATGTAAGGATTAATGAATTAATCACTCATTATCCGTTAAAAAATGATTACGAAACTTCAATATGAAAAGGCCAAATCCCTCTATGGGATGTAGCGCCAGCGAAAAAAAAAAAAAAAAAAAAAAGAAGTCACATCTAGAACCTCCTGTCTATATTTAGTAAAAAATGCCCAATATTCAAACTGAAAGGTTAGTAGACAATAAGTAATCAAAAAATGTCTTACTCCTTTCATTGATGGCCCTGCTTGATTTCACTTTGTTCCGCTTCGAAGATCAGTTCAACCCGATGATCTGGTGGAACTTCCTTGTTTCGGCCATATAGAGACTCCTTATTGATCACCATAATGGTTAATCTAGCGCCCACTTTAGCCTCTTCTCTTTTCATAATCTGTCATTTACCGGTTGGACAGGGATTATTGGCCTGAATTATTCTCATGGCCTTATCTGAGCTAACGGTTGGGATGGAGAGGTGAGGGTTTCCGGTTTTTTTCCTAGAACCCTAAAAAAATAGAGTTTACTGCTTTAAACACCAACTTCTATCTCTCTGACGTCATGCTTCTGTCTACCTGAATCTTGTCAATAACGGCTAGTACCAATACTGTTCCTCAAGGCTTCGCTGAACAATTTAGCATCCGCTAGCATCTTGCCTCGCTTGCTGTCGACTATTTCTACGCCATTCTGGGCCATCGCCTTTTAAACACATGGTCCCTCTCTCAGCTGTTGCAGTTGACAGAGTTCCTTCTCTATGCCACGGACACTCCCTGTTCTTCTGTGAGCTACCCCATGGGAGGTCGCAGTTCACCTTTCCCCACCTTTTGTAATCCCCTTGTTCAACGCTGATGCTGCTGTCTCTCTCCTTCGGTGTCTTGGAGTCATCCACTGTTGCTACTTTTTAGGAAGCTCCATCTCTCTTGTTCGAGTTACTCATCTTCGATAGTTTCGGACTTTGGAGAGTGCCGGCCACGCTTCAACCTAAATTTTTGTTGTTGTTATTTTCCATATTTCATCCAGGAAGTGTCAGATAAAAGAAGGCCCACGGCTGGGCTTTGTTAAATGGGTCCCAACTTGGGAACGAGTGATGAGCACGGATCTCTTTACACCTTAAACCAGCTCATTTGCCATTATTTAGCGTTGCTCGCCTTTCACCTAGAATACTTTTACTACCCGCTCAATAAAGAACGTGAACCTGGAGACGACAGCATTTGTAAGACATGTAATTGTCAGAAGAACTTTCTGGATTACTTGCGTTCATTTTACTCGTGACGTCATTTATCAACAAACATAGCACCTTCCTCGCTTGTGGATGTAAAATCTTATGATTCAATACCCTTCAAACTTTGCTACGTTACGGCGGCGGCGGCCCAGAGACCAATCTATATGGCGTGTGTTGCGATGTAGCTTTCGTCGTAGTTGTATAGATTTGCAACACTCTTGAAGGAAAAAGATTATTTCCATTACAAAACTCCCTTAAACAATAAATGAGATATGACCGCTGGCGCCGGAAATTTATTTTTTAGGACTTCTGCATTTTCCCAAATTTTTTACTTTTAAGACCAAAAACTCTTACTTTGAGCACTTTATTCCAGCCTAATATCCAGCCTTTATTCAGGCGAATCCAATTAATGAAAAAGTGTGTTAATATTTCGCTGAAAGCGAATATGACGATAATCTCTGAATATGTCGATTTCACATATTTCGTAGCCAGGTCTGAGGTAACATATGGTCTTGGAGTATTCGAAGCCTCGTTCTGCCGTTCTGCGACAGTAAATCTAAAAAATCGTCCCGAAAATCAAGAAAATGGTTCTTGAAAATCATAGCATTCCAAATCGTAATTTCCCACTTATAAATTAGATAATGTTTTAGACAAGAAACGCTTCGTTAGACGTTGATTAATGTGTTAGTAAAAAAAGCGTTTCCGTCAAAAGAGACCTGATATTGATTAACTACGTTGAACCATTAATAATCTTTATCGGTTTATATCAAATCTTAGCAGTTGTACCGATTTTGAACCAAATCAGATTAAACATATGGATTTTAGCTGTTTGCGTGACTCATAAAATCGGACAACTGCCAAAAATTATTGATTTTGAAATTTGTTTACAAAAAAAACTGTTTAACGGCTTGAGTTCTCAGCAGGTAATTCCATAGGAATCTATCTATCAGGAACCGTAACCCGTTAAGCTTGTACTATCTGGTTATGATCCGTAAACACAATATGAACATTTTTAACATGATATTATTGATGGATGCCAAAATTAAAATGCCACAAGGCCACAAATCGGAAGTCAGAGCGTCCGGAATTTTTTTTTCGTACACAGCAACCTTGAACGAAATAAATTTTGGAATATAAATTTATGCCTCTGTTTTTCGGTATAAGTAGCCAACAATCAATTTCCGATACAGGAATATTCAGCTTTCCACTCTCATATGATTTTAAGTCTGTAATTGTACTGGGATGAAGACGACTTATGTATAAAAGTTTCTTATTCCTAACTGAAACAGTAGAGGAACAGGAGAAACTAATCTCGGTGCAAAAAACAAACAAACCATCATTTATCGATTTATCTATAACTTATGTGGCAGATGGACAACGGTTATGTGCAGACAGACAAACAGACAGATACAAATTTTTAAAACGGATATTTTTTGTTTAGGCATCATGCGCAAATAAAATATTTCTCGGCAATAAGAGAGCTTGAATCGGTATCAAACGAACATCTTAATTGGCCAACAATTTGTGTGAGAAATAAAATTTTGGTTAAATTAACTGTCACAATTTTCCAACGACATTGGCACCCCATTTTATATACGCACACACTCATAATGATGTCATGATTTTCTGATTCTGAATACTTCGAAAATGCAAATAAAAATATTCTAATGTCAACAACCTAATTCCACTTGTAAATACCCTTATCATTCATTATACACAAGTAATACATACATACATGTATACATTGTACGGATCTAATTCCATAATATATTCGTATATACGTGCCTTTGTTCTTATCAGTTATCATATCACAAACCCAACTATGACATATTATAACGTTGCTATACACAATTATTTTGTGTCTCTATAAGTGTCTATATGACAAACACAAAATAATTGTTCAAACGGATTAACATAATCATTGCGCTATATGATATAATCTATGTATTTATGCTGTGTACGAGAGAACATAATATACTCATTACATAATTTATTAAATAAAAGCAAAAAAATGTCATAGTCTTTTACATAAATTTAAAATAGCACAACAAAAACATTGAATAATTAATCATTTCATGCAATACATATTTACAGTGCTGTAATCCTCCGATTTTTTTTTTTTTTTTTTTTCGTCCTAGTGACTATGATAGGAAGGTTTATATGCGTTGTAATTTATTATCATAATCCGAGGGAATAAATTTTTAATGCGTGATTGGATTATTTATCGCTTTATTTTGGGTAACCTGAATGTCGTTTTTATTTTATTATTGCAAACAAAATCAAAATATATTTACTTAGCAAAGAAAAATAAATCGAAGATTTTTTTCTCCAAGTTAATTCCAAAGATGTCACGAAATGGGATTTAAAGTGATTACAAAGAGATTTGATAAAGATTTGACTTTTTTTTCCTAAAATAATCAAGACGCTAATTAATTACGAAAGACTAAATTAATTATGGGCTTGAGCCCAGCTAATAAATATTTGGTCTTTAATACTTTTCTCTCTTTTTGCCAGTAATTTAGGGGGTTGTAAAGGGAATCTTTTTATTTTATTTGTTTTTTTTTTTTTGTCAGACAAAACAGACATCTGATAAATCTATTTTTGTGACCAACTTTCCTCCTTCGACAATTCTCGGGATCAGACAAATTTCAAGATGTTTTGTTTTGTGACTACAACTATTAAAGCGGCCCGCTGGCTGGTTTGTATCTCCTTGATGATTATTAATGAAATAAGTCAAGTCTGAATGAAATGGGAGGCTTAACGTACCAAGATTGGTCATTTGTTTTACGTTTTATAAATAGTTCCGTGTGGCTCGAAGAGTTCAACTTAAAACCTTCCCGAATTGGCAATATACTTAATGCAGATGATTATTTAATAGTAAAACCAATTCAAACACGTTACTTCATAGCTCAATATTAGTATTCAAAAGTGGTAAATTTAATTCAACCTTATTCCAATAAACGTTGGTGCAAAGCGCACCAAGACATGGAACTTCAAGTCCACCAACCGAGCTAATTGTACCCATAACTAACATTAAACTAACCAAACAACAAATTTGATCTGTTGCAACATGAGCCCGTTGGTCTTTACGTTAAGGATAGATCCTCTGTGGCGTCCCGTACATACCATAGTAACAAATCAACAATTTCATGGTTTATCGAGTCCGCCATAAAACGTCCAAAATTAACTTAAAAGAATTAATAAAAACTAGCGCGACGAGTAGGGAAAGCGCACCAAAAATAAAGGAAAATAATTTTTCGTTTTCACAATTATTATAAGTTCCGTCAGCTAAATCATAAGCAATTTTAATCAAATAAATAAACAGTAGAAATTTAAATGTATACGTTAGTGTATGGGAAGATAGACGCAAACTCCTAGTAGTGCTATCCGCGTGATTTAAGTGGGTTAAGGGTCTGATGCAACACTCGTTGAACCCTCAGACGCCCACATTGGTGACCCCGACGTGATCCTGAAATATTCAACGCGATACGAAATTATTATATGCGTTGTAACGCGTTATATTGCAAAGAATTTTTTTTGTTTTTTTTAATAAAAACTTTCAATCACACGCAGTACAGCAACTGAAGAGCACAAAACACAGTTATAAGCTCGAAGCTTGATGTAACCTTACCATGCCACGGAACATTTACGCAGCATAAGCAGACACTCCAGCAAATACATATAACCAGCTTTCAAGCCAAATAACAAAAACAAGGCAATACCAAGACGATACCACCATCAGCAGACATAGTCAAGAAAAAGGCTGGCAACCACTTTTCTTTCATTCGCGATACAACCGAGAGTTATTAGCCGCCTATTCGGCCATAAAGCACTTCAAAAATTTCGTGGAAGGTCGAGAATTCATTCTATTCTCCGACCATAAACCATTAACGTACGCACTTCATCAAAATACCGAAAAAGCATCACCAAGGCAACGACGCCACTTGGATTTCATAGCACAATACACATCGGACATTCGTCACATTCCTGGAGACAACAATGTCGTTGCAGACACGTTATCACGGATCGACCAAATCCACCTCGGAGGCAGCATCGACTATGCAGCAATCGCTGATGAACAAACAGCCGACGCGGAATTAGCAAGACTCGTGGAAACAAACACGTCTCTAAAATTCGACAAAATTCCACTATTTGGGACAAACAAAGAAATCATATGCGACATTTTAACCGGCACAAAACGTCCATTCATCCCTAAACCATTTCGTCGACAGGTATATGAATCGTTCCACAATGTGTCACACTCAGGCATACGCGCCACGGCAAGACTGATCGGGAAAAAAGTCATATGGCCAACGATGAACCAGGAGATACGCTCTTAGGCCAAACAATGCATTAAGTGTCAAAAGTGCAAAATTTCGAGACACGTACAGAGCGAAATCGGAAATTACCCTCCAACAAGCAAACGATTCGACGAAATACACATCGACATCGTCGGACCGCTACCACCTTCAGATGGTAAGTCATATTGCCTAACTATGATTGATCGCTACAACCGCTGGCCTGAAGCCACCCCAATTGCAGATATTAGAGCGGACACTATAGCAGAGGCATTAATCAGAACTTGGATTAGCCGATTCGGCATACCATCAACCATTGTGACCGATAGAGGGGCACAATTCGAGTCAACTCTGTTCGACGAGCTTTCAAAATCACTGGGATTCCATCGTAAACGTACCACAGCCTACAATCCGCCGTGCAATGGTATTATAGAACGGTGGCACCGAAGTTTTAAGGCCGCAATAATGTGCGTAGCAGAAAAACAGTGGACAAAATCCCTATCAATAATACTACTCGGCTTAAGAACAACTTTTCGAGAAGACTCTCAAAGCACAGCAGCTGAACTTGTCTACGGAGAAACCATACGACTACCAGCGGATCTCATTCAAATAGGAAAATATAGACCGCAATCCGAATTCGTCACGCAACTATGCAATCAATTCACAGACATAAAACCCGCCTCAACGTCTCGAAACGCACAAGAGCAAATTTTCGTTTTTAAAGAATTGGCAACATGCAAACATTTGTTGGTACGAACAGATGCAGTCCGGCCGTCACTACAACCCCCATACGAGGGACCATTCCCTGTGATCAGACGCAGCGAAAAACACTTCACTATAGGGATCAAGGGTAACGAGTCAACGATCTCCATAAATAGTTTGAAGCCATGTTTCGTAGAAGCGCATGAGCAACCTCCAGTCGCATCGAACGAGATACCATCCAGCTCAGACTGTGTTCAACCACCAACACATTCAACACCACCCACCAAAATCAACCAACCAACTAAAAATACGGGAAAAAGGGTAACGTTCAATCTCGCGGAGCAACCAAAGTCTAGAATAGGTCGTTCCATCGTCAAACCGGTTCGGTTCCGCTAACTCGTGTATCGTTCACTAATTCACTGGGGGTGGAATAGTGTGGCGTCCCGTACATACCATAGTAACAAACCAACAATTTCACGGTTTATCGAGTCCGCCATAAAACGTCCCAAATTAACTTAAAAGAATTAATAAAAACTAGCGTGACGAGTAGGCAAAGCGCACCAAAAATAAAGGAAAATAATTTTTCGTTTTCACAATTATTATAATTTCCGTCAGCTGAATCATAAGCAATTTTAATTAAATAAATAAACAGTAGAAATTTAAATCTATACGTGAATTTGCATTCAATTCAGTGTGCATCGAAACTTAGTGTATGGGAAGATAGACGCAAACTCCTAGTAGTGCGATCCGCGTGATTTAAGTGGGTTAAGGTCTGGTGCAACACCCGTTGAACCCTCAGATGCCCACCCCTCCACCTAAATTAACAACTTTCGCATCCATTACTTCTTGACCGAATATATCACATGAGCATTTGGCTCTGCATATAATCAATATGCCGATGGAATTGCTAAATAACTAGAATCGGCAAGGTGTGGGGTCAAGACATAATTTTATGACCAATCTAAAAATGCATTGCTGTTCATTTATTTAATTGCAGGTGTAACTGTTTACCTGTGGGTTCGCAGAATGGCCGAAAAAACAAATATATGGGCATTACGGTTTCCAAATGCTTTACTCGGGTTCTGATTTTTCATTTTTCATTGCTCATTTCTCATTGATCGCTTCTCAATTTTCAGTTGTCATTTGTCATTTTACAGTTGTCATTTGTCATATTTCACTTCTCATTTTTCATTTATAATTTTTCATTTTTTATTTCTCATTTCTCATTGTGTATCTATCTGGTACAAAAATAAACAGCTAGATAAATTTTCACGAGGGTAAGACTATAATAAATCGGGTTCACGTTTTGCAATTACCTGTCAACATTAAATGGCTGTCAAGAAAACGACCATTGAATTGGTGAGTTTATAGTACTATTCCATTAAATGGTAGGAGTTACCAAAAACGCTTTACTCCAGCCCCCTTAGTAACGAAACATGATTTCTGATTTTTTCATTTCTCATTGCATTATTCTCAATTCTCACTACTTATTTTGCATTTCTTATTTCTCATTTAGTATTTATTAATTGACATCAGTCGTAAAGGTTGTGGTGTTTTGATTGCGGTAAAGAATTCGGTTCCTAATGATGTGATTGCTGTGCGAGTCAGATTGGCCAATAATACTTCGATTGTTGTAGTCGCCGTGTAAATACCTTACATATCGACCTTGGATTACTATAACACCCGGTATATTTGGGACGATGTGGACGGCGTTTTTTCTTCATATTCTACTGATAATAGAGCATTAGATATCATCGATTACTTTGAGGGCATTTCAACTATGCATCTTAATCGTATTAGCAACATTCGGGGGAAATTCCTTGATCTGTTATTCGCTAATGATGTTATGCAGTTATCCTCTTCTTATCAGATAACTATCTAACTACTAAGCGATGCAACAAAAACTTAAATTGACACACCTGACGTACGTGCATTATAAAGAAAATACCGTTGACAATTTCCTTAAGCGTTATTATTGTAATCGTTTGAACAAACATAAAACTATTTGCACTTTGAATATCAACAATATGAGGTAAAAATATTTGCATTGCAATTTAAATATGCTCAAATAAAAGCAACAACACGAGTAGCTATATATGTAAAGTGACAAATTATTGTGGTATATTTGCTCTGTGTACTGTGTAAACGATGGCAAAAGTATTATATCGATACATAATTTTAACAAACATAATCATCACTCAATTTTTATGCCACCTTATGTTTACCGACCGCGCAATTAAATTGATAGTCGCACATGCGGCTTTTTATAATATAGTTTATGGTTTGATTTGAACAATAAAAATGTTTTTTATCTTTTTTACATAACTGAGTAGATTTTTGTACTGATATGGATCGAATTATTTTAAAACACCAATTTTGGGTGGCTCGTTATATTTTCTTTTCCATCCAATCGAAAGCATACAACGAATAGAAGATGAAAAGCGTTAAACAATCGCTTTTTATACAGAAAAAGTGTCTACTTAACAATACTTACATCCAATTTGACATGATTATTTTCGTCATTTTTCATTCATTTCCATATTCTTTGTGTACGTACGCAGCTGTGTATCTGTGGGTGTGTATAAAAGAAGCTTTATCCAGCTTATTTCTTTTGTGTGTTTGTTTGTATTCATCGCTTCGTGATTTTTCTCATTTCGGTTTTATTCCCAATTTCCATTTTATTTGGCATTAATGAAACGAGCTTTTATCTACAATAACAACACAAACATTAATAAGAAAAGCGAATCTTTTTGTTTTTTGTTTATTGTTTGTTTGTTTTCCAGAATAAGAAAGCTTTAATTTTGCAAGTTATCAAATTAAAATGTAGCGTCCTTTATTTTTAAAAAATTGGCTTATACATAATACATTTTCGAACATTTTGATTAATAACGATAAACGTCAAAATAAAAAAAGATTTATTAGGTTATTAAAATGTATGTCAATATAAACCAATTAATTAATTGTTGATTGAAATATAAATTTGAGTTTTTTTTTGCTTTATATTTTGATGCCACTCTAGATGAAATAATGTTGAATATGTTAAAAATGTAAAATATTTTATCGGTAATTAGCTCACACCCTCATAATATACATAAACAACCCACAAAATTCTGTAATTAAATTTTTTTTGTTATTTTTGCAAAACTTAATCATTTTATTTATGGATGGAAATGATTTAAATTGGATTTTAATGAGTGATTAAAAAAAAGGCAAACTATAAATTATGTTCAACATAAATTTGATGCGGGATAGTTTTAGTGTCGATTTAATGCCTGCTGATTTTTCAATAATATCGAAATGTGTATCATAAAGATTTTTATTGCCATTTGTATACTATAATTGGAGAACTATTTCATTTTAATAGTTAACGTTTAACATGCTTTATCCAATTTTTTTATGGGTTGATCCATTAGGCTTATGAATCGAGATTTCGACATATTCATTTCTATAACATTTATAGTATACTAGCTGAGTTACCCGGCGTTGCACGGGAGGTATATAATTCAAATACCTTGATTGTTATGCAAGAATTCTCTCTTTACATCGCTGTAGTTGCAATCATATATGAAAAGAAAATTATAAGTAGCTGCATTCAGTAACGGGTGCCTTCGTCAATGCATCCAGGCGAAATTTTGTAATGATATTATTGGACATCCTGTTTGTGAGGATAGTTAATTAATTTTGGTTTGGTATTTGTTACCAATTGCCAATTAATTATACTCCATTTTTACAAACCTTCAACCAGATCAAAGTGAATAATAAATATAAAGATATTTTAGTTAACAATTTTGATTATAAAGCCTTTTGATAAACAATATTTTTGGTTTTTCCATTTGGTGTGTAAATAAATAAATTTTTTGGCGTTCCCACTCTGGAGCAAGCAACATACAGTTGACCATGTGAAAAGCATGAATTTTCCAAAATAACACCAGCTATTTTCAATGATTGCCCCTGGGCTTTGTTGATTGTCATTGCAAAATCAAGGCGTAATGGGAATTTTAGTCGCTTGAATTCAAACGGCAAATCGGTGGGAATCATAGGAATGTGCGGAATTAGCACATCTTCTCCTTTACTTTTACCGGTAATAATCGTTGCTTCAATCACATTCGGCATCAATTTCTTCACACAAAGCCGTGTTCCGTTGCACAATTTCGGTGGATCTAAATTTCGGAGCAGTATTATTGGTGAACCCTCTTTTAAAAATAGTATGTGTGGTGGAATACCAGGTGGCTCCAAAGAATTAAGAAACTATCTATTGGATAATTGACGGATTGATCCACATCAGTAACCGTGTCGATAGATTTGTATTTCATTAGTGGCCCGGGTAGTTGCGATTGAATTTCATTATTTAATTTATTAACGCCGTCATTTTTGGGAGCTAGGAGTGCACGTTCGCAAAGCCAATCATGATTTTTGAAGTTATTTGGCAGATTTGGGAATACTTTCATTACCACGTCCTGTATTGATGGCAGCATTTGACAAAAATTAGGCGGGAACGATATCTCACATGTTACAGGGTCATTTGGCAATTTCCCGTTACCCATGTCCAAAAGCTGCCTGGCAAATGTTTTAGCTATACCATCGTGATGTAAATTCACACGCATGTTTGTAGATAGTGTGATTTTCGTAACGTGTTTCCAAAGATGAGAAGCCTTCAGGCAGGCATTAAGTTCATCAGCGGGTGTTGATCGTGGAATGACTGGCAAACTTTGACAAAAATCACCTGCTAGTAGTGTTAGAGCTCCTCCCATTGGTCGGTTATTTTGTCGCAAATCGCGCAAAGTACGATCAACCGCTTCAAATCATTTTTTGTGTGCCATGGTACATTCATCCCAAATAATGATTTTACATGTTTTTAATAACGTGGCAATTCCCGAATTTCGTGTTATATTGCAAGAAAAATTATCCGCTTGATTCAAATTCAATGGTAGTTTAAACGTTGAATGATGCCTCCATCGAGTAAAGTGGATGCAATTCCAGATGATGCAACAGCGAGGCCGATTGTATTCTGCTGTCTTACTTCAGCAAGTATCAAATTAAGAAGGAATGTTTTCCAGTGCCTCCGGGTGCATCAAGAAAAATAATTCCTCCGTTACCGTTTGCTATGTATTGCATCACTTTAGTGTATGCCTGTCTTTGATCATCCACTAAGAGACCTTTTTGAGTCTCAGCGAAAACTCGTAACTGACCAACGTCGTAATTTTGTTCTCGTAATAGATCTCTATCACGAACAATGTTTCCATGGCGTGTCGGTGCTGGCAACCCAAGTTGAGAAATGACTTTGTTATTAATGTATAAGCATGCATCCTCGAGTAATATAAGTGCTTCATTAAATATGTCTGCTGAAAACTGTATTTCCATATCGGGATTTGTTCTACGTGCTTGCCAAAGTATATCTTCACTAAAGCTTTCTTTGTGATTTTCCCAAAGACCTTTGCGTATTTGTGCTGGACGACACATAAGACATGCTTCGGTTAGTGTTCTATCCCAGTGTTCTTCATTTTCAAGTAAGCCCAGTTCAAGACATGCCTCTCTAGGATGAACATTATAAACTCGACCGAAGGCATCAGAACCACGTATTCCAGGGTACTCCCGAATAATTGTGTCTTGCTTTCTTCTGAAAAACTGCTTCTTCGACGTGTTCCATGTATAATATTTTGGAACTTCATGATGCAGCAACGTTTTTACGAATGAATCTGTTCCGCACAATTGAAAAAAGGCTGTTAATGTCGCCTTCGTTGGTTGCGCAGCTCTCTGTAACAGATTTTCTTCCGTAAAGTAAACTCGTTTTCCATTTTCTAAGTGTACACTATGATGTACAACTGTTGGATAACGCTCGTGAATATTAAAACTCAGAATTCGCCAGACAGCTTCATTACTGCTGATGTAACGTCCTATTTGAAATTGCGTGACTTCATCGAATGGTGAATTTGTATTCGAAAGTCCAAAAATTGCCATATCACTGCCTTTGTTGACGTATTTACATATATATTTAATTGACTTAACCGAGTTGCAGTACTCAACGTTAATATGGGCTTTAAATATTTTCGACAGTAACGGAGTGTAAGGAACAATCCAACTATTATCTACCTCATGATGCACATTGTTTACTTTGATAGTGGCTGTGTGTCCTCCGTCATCGGGTTTTCGTCTCCGGTATTGTGGATATCCATCGTCACCAATTTATGTTTCCTGATACATCTTTCGGGGATATTTTTTCGAACACTTTCCGTCTTTCATGCAAGGTGAATTGGGATTCACGGCTCCACATGGCCCATGTATCATGTTTTTGCTAACGATTTCAAAAAGTATCGGATCTTCTTGGGGATTGGGTAATTCAGCTGATATAACACTATCAATTTGAGTCGGAGTAATCTTGTCCTTTAACCAAATCAAAATGTGAGCATGTGATAGGCCTCTTTTCTGCCATTCTATAGAATACATCCAGCAGCGAGTTTCTCCATAAATATGATTTTTAGTTATGAGGTTCATGAGATTTAAGAGTTTCTGTTTGAAAACTCTAGCTGTCAGATCATGCCGATGGGTCGATGATTGCCCAATTAGAAGTAAATCTATAATCTCAGTCCATGTTGGATTACACGTAAACGTTATAAATATAGATCAGGACGTCCAAATCTTTGGACATACGTCATGGCATCCTGAGCGTATTCGTGCATGTGCCTTGGACTTCCCGTATACGTAGCTGGTAATATGATAATTTCCCAATGTCAGCAACGTTTCCATCATTTGCAATTGCATCGCGCAAGTGAATATATTCCTCGGAACGAAGTTTTTTCTGATTTAAGCGAATGAAAAGAAGTCGTTCACTTTCGATTTTAGCATACATATCATAACAATGAATTGGTGAAAAAGTTGACGACACTTCAGGATGTGGTTTGATTGTTGTGCTCTAATCATAATACGATACGCATAAAAATTCATACAGGAAACCCTTTTCGTCATCGCAGCACTTGTTATTGGGTTAGTTTGCATCACGTTGAAATGATACCCATCTTCTCCTTGCCAAAACAGTATTGGATACTGAAGAGCATCATACGATCTGTGTGTTTCAGTAACATGCTGTATAGGCTTTCATTTTGTCTATGGATAATAATATCACGTCGGTTGAAATCCCTTCCGACCATAACAATAGCAACTTCGTTGATTGTTGGAGCATTGAATCGTTTTTCATGTTGACCAGACAGTGTTTTGTCTGCTCGAATATCTAATCTGTGGTCATCTGATGGCATTTGCTCCAATGCAGTTTTGAATAAATTTACCAGATGATTGCATTCATGGAATAAAATCTGTAAATTTGATATTATTTCACGTTTTGTTCCGGGACTAATAGCACAACGTTTATAAGTCTCCGCCTCCTCGTTGCCCATGAAGTAAATTTGTAAAAACTTGGAGTCGTTGTTAGAGAGATGAAGAAGTGATCCAATTTTATGATAAATTTGTCCTTGTACTTTAAACGTGGACATAAAACCTCCATCCTTAACAATTTGGGTTGCTCCAAAAGATGTCATTTGAAAGCATGAGTTGTATTTTCGAATATTTTGTAGAAAATGTCTGGATAACTCAGTAGTTCCGGAGACGTAAGCTAGAAGAGGTTCAGGTGGATCATCCAGAGGAGGCAAATTCACTTTTCCATTTGAACAACACATTCCAGGCGATTCATTGTGAAACTTTAAAGCATGACAATACAAACAAATGTTTTCCATTTGCCCAATTGAAACATTGTAATCATAGTCTTTCTCGTAATTGAATGCTGCTAACTTTAAATCACCTCTAAAA
This sequence comes from Tipula helvola, assembly GCA_963556165.1. Lineage (NCBI taxonomy): Eukaryota > Metazoa > Arthropoda > Insecta > Diptera > Tipulidae > Tipula > Tipula helvola. The sequence goes on from OY744483.1 coordinate 21,140,345, forward strand.
GTTTCTATTAATCGTCCATATCGTAACCGATCGACTTCCAGCCGGGCCTCACGATGTTCAATGGTTTCAGTAGCTCTAGAAGAAGTAAATTTGTTCTGCTTCGAACATTTTCAAGTCGTGTTTCACGCTGTTCAGTTGTTTCATCAGCTCTTGAAGAAGACATCCTGTTTCGAACGTTTGCAAGTCGTGTTTCGCGCTGTTCGCTTGATTCAGCTACCCTTGCAGCTCTAATCTTCTTCGACTTTGCAGTTACCTGCCCAATTGATCTTTTTTTCGGTGGCATTTTTAGGCAAAAATGAAACATGTAGCTAATTAATCAGGAATGACGGGCATTCAAAACAGAAATTAGTATTAATTTATCAAAATGATTTTAATGTTCACTTCGTTACGTTTCACCGCGAACTGTGTTTGAAAATGTCTTTACGGATTTTTTTTTAAGCAAAATCAAATGTTATCTACAATCAAAAAGTAATCATAGATTAACACGTTTATAAACTGAAAACTTAAATCTAATAAGAATGTATATTCACTTGAAATAATATTTAATACCTGAAAAATAATCACCAACAGTTATTTTATTGCAATATAGCTAACTAATCGAGAACAACGGCATCCGAAACACAAATTAATATTAATTTATTCAAAACGATTTCAACTACGTCCACTTCAATACGTTTTACCGCGAAATGTGGTTGAAAATGACATTTCGAAAAACAAAAGAAGTTTTTTCAAACTAAGGCAATTTTACACGTACAATAATTTGAATCCAAGGATGTTTCTTGTAGAAGATGCTATTTTCAAATATAAAACGCTACTTAGTACTTTTCAAAGTAAATCAGTTTATACGTACAATATTTTTTAGTACCTTTCCTAGAATTGATTTTATGAAACAATTATTGATTATTTAAGTAATAAACTATTGGCGTTTAGTATGAAACTACTATTTTCATTAAAAGCCGCCGGTTGCAATAGTGGATTAAAATAGAATGTTAATTATTTCTGAAGTTATGTGGAAATTAGAACTCGCTGACTATGGTACATTTCAAAACAGGATATGATAAATAGGATATCACTAAACAGTACATGTCAAACCAGTAAAAATGGATTATTAGTATGGATAATATAAATGTTCAGAGATTTGTCTTCAGTTAAAGTGATGAAAGATTGTCTTAAATTTAAATTAATAAAATTAATGTGAATAATTAAATCAATTATAGTACAGGTATGATTTGTGTATAACAATCGCACGCTAGATATCCTTTTTGGTGTATAAATTTGCGGCTAAGGCGCTATTTCGGAACATTTAAATAATTGTATCTATACAATGTAAAAATGAATTCTTGATCCAGGGCAGACTTCCGGATTGGAGCATGTCACTAATTTCATATAACCCCTTTCCTAAAGTCATTCCCGTCAAAAAATCTTTAAAAAATTGAAATTTGAGAAAAAATTTGTACCACAGCCCCTAGACCCCGGGGTTCAGCCCCTTCAAAAGTATCGTGGGCTTGGTCCTGAACATGCAACATATATATGGTAAAAATTTCATGGCGATAGGTAAAGCGGCTAAGGCGTTATTTCAGAACAATCAAATAATTGTATCTTTACATGTAAAAATGAATTTTTGATCCAGGGGCTCACCCCCCGAATTGGAACATGTCTCTTATTTCATATAACCCCTTTCCAAAACTCATTCTCGTAAAAAAATTTAAATTTTTAAAAAAATATGTACCATGGCCCCTAGACCCCGGGGTCTAGCCCCTTTCACAATATCGTAAGATTGGTCCTGAACATGCAACATTTGCATGGTAAACATTTCATGGCGATCGGTTGAGCGACTGAGAAGTAATTTTGAAATAATCAAATAACATGTAAAAATTAATTTTTGATCCAGGGCTGGGCCCCTCGGATTCTAACATGTCAGTAATTTTATATAACTAGCCCCATAAACTCATTTTCGTGGAAAAATTTAAAGAAAAACAAATTTTCGAAAAAATTTGTACCGCAGCCCCTAGACCCCGGGGTCCAGCCCCTTCCAAAATATCGTAAGGTTGGTTCTGGATATGCAACTTGTACATGGTAAAAATTTCATGGCGATCGGTTGAGCGGCTGAGACGCCCATTCGGAACAAACAAACAAACAGGAATTTATGTTAGCTTTATGGATGTCCTAATTGATTGATTAGGATGTACGGCCAAGCATTAGAGCAGGAACTCCCGGACTCTCGGGCACATCTCGTATACCCATATAAAACCGAAGGATAGGACAGGATCGTTAGTTGGGACAGACTCAACCCGGTTACAGACACATATAAGCGATCGATAAGTTAGTAAATTCTGTTAGTAATATATTCAATTAAATAGTTAGCCCAAGACAATACAATTTCTAATCTACATGTTGCCTAGATGCTTAAAATTTCTGGAAGCTGAACGAGGTTAAACCGGTACTTCTGAAAATCCAAATCTAAATAAATAATTATCACTATCAACCGTTTATAAAACTAAACTAAATAATTATTTATAAAATTCTAAAACCCTCATTTAACCTCTGAAATAAATTATAAATGAATCTTTATGTTTTTACACTTTCTGCCGTAGGCACTTGGTGAAACACACTTAATACACACATTTTTAAATTTTTTTAAAAACACTTGTTAAATATTTCGCAAAATTACAAAAGGTTTAAAAAATCACTCGATCGATTTCGGCTTATTAGGCCATCATAAAGTAAAAAGTGAAACAAAAATATACAAATAAAAAATGTGGGAGTGGTAAACATTAAAAATAAAAGGGGGTGAGTTAACACAGGTATATGATTATTGATTAGTCAATGGCCGAATACCAAATTCCAGATATTTTTTCCTTTATTTTATTATAACCCGACGTATTAGTCATTTTATGGGATGGTATGAGTATGGGAATAAAACAGTGCGGGGTCGGTAACTGGTGAGAAACGGATTTCTCTCTGTTCGTTGAGGATAGTTTGGTTAAGAAATATAGCTTTTCGGATTTCGTCAGATTCTAAGTTGTCTAAACGTCTACTTTTTGGTTGTACATGTAATATTTCTAAATTGTTTAAATTGGATGTGTGATTTTCTAACGTTAAATGATTATAAAGGGATGATTCATGGCTACCAGATAAATGTTCTTTAACTCTAACTTCAAAATTGCGGCCAGCCTGTCCGATATAAGAGGAACTACAACCATTGCAATTGATCTTAAGGTAAAATCAACATACATTTTGTCACAAAATACCCGCATCTAAAATTTTGTGATCACCATTTTTGGTTACTAGGGAACAATATACTACTACCGAACTAAAACACTAAACTACCCACACACATGTGTAACAGTAGAGAATACCGAGAATGAAACAAAAAAAAAATACATAATAGATCATGTTTTCCGAAAGAGGCAGCAAAAAGTACAGAGCGTTCGCCACTAGATGTCACTATCGAAAAATCACACAATCAAAAAATATTACTGACGTTTGTCAAAATGGAACAAATAAAATCAATTTAATTACCACGTATCAATAATAATCTATAAAAGTGACACAAACATATTTTTGTTTATGTTTACAAAATGCACACATAAAAATGTCATACAATTTTTGACAGCAAATATTTAGTGACACCTAAGTAGTGAGTGGCATTATGTAAATGTTGCTTATACTTTCGGAGATTTTCGAAAGATGGTAGCTCTTGCGGTTTAAAAAAAATTTGACATTTAACACGCATAATGTAATGGAAAATAAATACTTTCGCACAATCTTCCATGAGCGAGATAGATATTCTAATTTTAATGATTGTATTTTCAGTATTTTAGAAAACAAAACAATAGGAATATATTTGTGTCGATTATACATAAAATAAAATACAAAATATGTTCGGCTATGAGTAAAAATAAAAAATAAATTAAGACCTGTCCATTCATGAACATAAAACTGCGTTTTTCTAATTGACTCAATTTAATATTAATTTTGGGATATTTTGTATTCTAATTTTAAGCACAATTACACAAATACAAAATTCATGCATTATTAATGAGAAATCAAGCAATTTAACTTCATTCGCTGTAATTTTAAATATTGTCTGAGAAACGCATATCGGTGGATTACATTTTTCCATTTTTAATTTTTGACTTCACTAATTTCACAACACTAATTAAAAAAATAAAACTAAAATTAAATTAAATTGTATATGGGACGTTTTACATCAACTGGGCCGCCTCCATCCCCAAAATTAAAGCATTCCAAAAATATTTTAAGGGCATCAATATTTTCAATGAAACGTCTACTTTCGAGAAAAAACAAGATGGCGGCTCAATTTGGCGGCAAGAGTTTATAATAATCGTTGGTGCGTCGTTAGTGATCGTGTAACTTCTGAACGACTTGACCGATTGAGATTCATATTCACACAATATATTTGCTTTGTCGAGGCGATGGTTCAAAGCTATGCTTGGACCTGATAGTTGGCGCTTTGGTCGAGTTATCAATAAATTCTATATTTATGGACCAAACTGACTCATATTCACAATATATGTTGGTTTAGTGCCAAAACAGAAAATCACAAAATCTGGACCCAAAATATGGCGCTGTAGTCGAGTTATTAATTAATTTTATATTTATAAACCAAAATGATTCATAATAACACAATAAGTGTATTGCTTTGGTAAAAAAGGATTAGATTTAGGTTTGGATTTAAAATTTCAGAAAGCAACCCGCAAAGATTTATTTTTGAATTTAATTTTTGTTTGATGTGTTTCATATGAAGCAAATTCTAGTGGTAGGTGTTGAAACTAAAAATCGGATTTGATTTAAGTAAATTCAAAAAATAATTGGATTTAGCTGAATCTTTTTTGAATTTATTTAATGCAATTGTTGTTGTAATTTTTTGTAAATTTACCAAAGCAGTACACTTAATATGTTCGCGTGGTCAATAAAATTGTTTTGGTATATGCTGCCGTCCGATAGATGGCGTTTTTCTTTTTTGATTTTAATTGAATTTTGTCATGTGAACATCATTTCTCTTTGGATTTTAACGTACAAGCATCATTTGTCTGTGTAATTGTTAAAGAATGTGAATATTGTCATGCATTTAAATTTAAAAATGAATCGGCTAGAATGTATTGCGCATCAGGAAAACTTGTATTCCTACATTGAATCCACCACCTGAATCGATGAAAACGTTTATATCTGGTATTACTACAGAATCAAAATTGTTTTTGAAAAAAAATTGGAAAATTTAATTCTTACTTTCAAATAAGATCTTTTGGAGCAACAAACATAGTTCAAAGTACGAGTAATAATAGTCGCAATGTTGAAACAACGTGTCAAATTTAAGGTCAAATTTACCATCGAATCGATTGATTTAATGTCAAATTTAGCATCATCTACCACTGCCTGATGAAGACCCCAAATTCCTAAATTTTAGTTTAACTCAACCAACTGAGAACACGTAAAAAACCAAATTAACAACAAATATGAGGGTGAATCTTGGGAGATGAAAGAGCGAAAATATCTGCCGGAAACTCCTGCAAATAAGAGAAGGCACCTACCCGGTTGACGAAAATTCCGGCCGAATCGTATTGACGAAAGTGTTGAGCAACATCGTTGAAACACCCGAACCACTCATTAGCAAAATATAGCCGGATTTATACTAACTCAGAATGTGTATGTCAAGGAGCCACTCTAGCGACGAAAAAGGATATCATCAACAACACAAATAAGACCATCCAAGGCATGATTCCCAACGAAGTGAAAATTTACATTTCAATCGATACTATGACCGATGATAAGCAAGCATTACATGGATCAATATTGTCATTACCAGTAATGTCAATACCTTTTAAGTCTGGATCATTACTGCTTCAATATTTTTCAACATTTCGCAATCATTTTTATTGGCATTAATTTCATCATTACCGATTGTGTCGCTGCTATAGAAAGCCTTTCTGAGTGAATTTCTTTTGTAAATTTAAAATGGATCTGAAACAAAAAGCGTATGTTGCGATAATTGTAGCATTATGTTCAGAAAAACCTATGAAGCGAAAATACTGGATGAAGGAATGGCTGCAAAAAAAGAGAGAACTATTCTCATACTGTTTTACTAAAACAAATTAGTTTGAGTGAAGCGGATGTTTACAAAAATTATTTTCGGATAAGCGAAAAGTAGTTCGAAGAAATATTGCAAATGGTCCAACCCGTTTCTGATAATGCAAGACACCATCATGAGGAAATTCACATCTGTTCGCAAAGGAATTTAATTTACAAAAACAAAAATTGTATTAACCAAATTTTGACAGCAAAAGATAAATGGTAACAAAGTTTTGAAGTGTATTGATGTGAACCCTACACACGGTAATTAGTAATGACAATAACGCCACCACGCATCAGTATTGATGTCTCAAAATCAGAAAATCATTTGTAATTTTTGCATCTTCATTTGGTTTAGGAAGCTATTTATTAAATGCTAAATTATGCTCAGAAGAACGGTCATCCAGCCATGACGCTCAGTTGTTCTGGAAAACAATTTGTTTTTTGATAATAATTTTAAAAGTAATGTGATGACGTAGATTTTAAAATGCCATTTTATATTTATTATTAAATATAATATATTTGTGTCCAAATGTGGTTGGCGGCCAACACCATACAAACGACGATTTTTCACTTTGAAATCCGAGATGAGAGTATGAGACTGAAATTGAAAATTAAATTATTTTGTTTTGTGTTGTTTCGTTCATGTATTTGTCGTGCTGTGTTTGAGCACGAAAGAGGAAATTAACCCAATGCACCAGAAAATTGTGATTACAAAACGTTGAGTGGCGTGAAACGCTACAGAATGATGATTGGGTGAGGTCAAACGCCAATAAAAGTGTAGTGGCGGAGAACGAATTAGTAAGCCGCTACAATTTTTACTTTGTCAAATTAGTTGAATTAAAAAATTGCATACGGGTATGACGAAAGAGCCGAAATATAAGGTTTTTAAGAAACTAAAATCATATCGGGTCCTTTTTATAATAAATTTGTCTATAAGAAGCTGAAAAAATTACAAAATAAGTCAGAGACAAATATAAAGTTTTCCGGAATGGACCTAATTCGTTTAATGCTGTAGGAACAAAGAAGTATTATATTCTTAGACCTATGTAGGAAAAGGAAAGCTAATTGAAGTAAGAGCACCATAGAAAGGAGCCACCTGGCGGATGATTTAATCGAAGTTGACAGTGTTTATATTGTATTCGGTTGCTATAACTCTAAGTCGAAATACATTTCGTGTTAAGCAACAAGCACGGCCTCCTGAAGGAAAGAAGAAAGCACTGTAATTGTACATAAATTTCACATAAATTTACATCAGAACGTTAATTTTGGAAGGAGACCGTCGCCCTATTATTTTTACTCAACATGCTTCATCATACAGTCATTCACTATGTATGTTATTTGTAAATCGACTTTACAAGTCATACACATGTTTATACATTTGTAGTTAGCGGAATATTACACCAACAAGTGTTTTTTTTTTATTTTCCAAAATATTATTTTAATGGTATCTCGCGGAAATGAAATCGGATTCGTGTAATTTGGGTTAATTTCAATTGTAATTTAACCAAAATATTAAATTCGATAATAAATTAATGAACGGAATTATACATTTCCGTTTCTTCACACAGGAAAACAGAGAATTAGAGATTAGAATGGATGGAATTAAATTTTTTTATTACAATAATGCTTTTTAAAGCATAAAATATTACAGCTCCACATATTTTTAAGGCCACCAAGTACCATTAAAAAATAAAAAAGAAAAAAGAAAATTTTCTCCTGTGGGGAAGGAAATAAGGAAGACAAAAAGAAAATCCATTATCCATTAATGGGAATATGGTTTTTTGTTTCTTATCTAAAGTGAGTATTAAAAAGGCAAAAAATAAAAAATGTTATCTTTTATACAAGCAACAAAGTTTTTTGGTTATTATTCCTCTTAAGATTGTAATTAATATCGAAAGTTTGCTGTAACCTTTTTAACACAAATGATTTTATTTTTTGTGTGTCCGTATTAACTCCTTCCAGCTATACTGATAATAAATGTTAAATAAAATTTTACTTTTTATAAAATTACAAAAGTTAGTCGTCTTTCGTTTGGCGCATAGACTAGTTAGTGCTTCATAATTCGATGGCTTACTATTACATGTACACATTTGGAAAAGTTCAAACGAACAAAAAGCACAAATTTTTTTGTACGACAAATTGTGTTGTATCGAAAAAGTTATGTTTTAAATATTATAATAGTTAAACAGCAATTTAATGTAAAAAGAGTTGCTCTTAGAAGTTTTTAACATGCTAGAGATTTGGTATGTACAGTGGAAATATAAAATTGGTATAACGAATATTTCATTTAGCACAAATTGTGTAATTCAGTGGTCCCATTAACAAATTGCAACAATCTTAAAAAACGTTGCATCATCGAAATGAAATTTATGCTAAAATTCTTCAGTTTCGCTTTTGACCTTTATTTGGCCTTCGACTTCACCTTTGATTTTGACACAAATAAATACAATTAAAAATTCAAAAGATTTTTTTGCTTTGTAATAGTTTTACGATTTTTATTAGTAAAAATCTTTCCTTTGTGTGACAATTATTTAATTTAATCGTGCCAACACCAAAAAATGGACTCCCTCCGTTTTTCTTATGACTTTGATTTTGACTTAACCACACATACTTTGGTCATTCCAGTTATTTATGCAAGTATCTGATTTAATTTTGGATCGATTCATCAAAATTTTCCCAAACCTTGGGTGAATAAGAGCAAGGTTGAATATAGTCAAGTAGATTTTCCGAACTGCCTTGGCAATCTAAATAAAAATTTCTGCTCGGAGAGAAAAAGGTCGATGTTATTTTCTTTTTGCCTGTAATATGTTAGGCTGCAATTTTTCACACAACAAATATTCAGTTAACTACACAAATGAAGGGAAAAGGTGTGAGAAAATTATGGTGTTCTTGCTTTAGGACAACCATAATTCATAGCACAATGATGTTATCGTAAATGACAAAAGTTTTTTTCTTCGTCCAAAGATATAATCGTGCTGTAACAACCTACATCAACTCGTTTCTGTTTTATGTTGTTGTTTTCTAATGAAAAACAAGATAATCTTAACTATAACAATATTAATAATTAGTTATTGATTAAAGGAGATAAAAATATTTATTTTTCATAGTATATAGACATGAAAAATAATATTTTCATCTTAATTATGTTAATCCTGCAGTAATCAATACACAAAGCGTGCCATTATTTTTTCGCTTCAGTCTAGTATTAATTCTATTTAGGGAAATGAAAATGATTTTCTTTAGTCGCTGGGGATCTGGCATAGCTGAATTCTACTATTACTATCAGGATTGCGATGTAAACTTTGACATCTTCTGTGCATGCCTGAACCTCTTTTATAAACTACTTGATCTGTTGTTTCTAATTTTAGGTTCTAAAGACGTGTTCATTGTAAATGCTTTTTATAAGATTGCGTTACCATTTGCTATGGTGTGCATTTTCCCAGGTATCTTTTTTAATTTTCTAGTTCTACATCTCTTGTGCACAAGTGTTAATTGTTATATAACGGAATCTAATCACGTTATATTAAAGTTGATCGGCAAAAATGTCATGAGCATGAGAAATGAAAAATTAGAAATGAGAAAGGTAAATTAAGAAATGAGAAATGAGAAGTCTGAAGTTAGAAATAAGAAATGAAAAAAAGTAATTGGAAATGAGAAACCAGAAATGAGAAATAAGTAATGAGAAATGAGGAATGAGAAATGAAAACAGAAATCAAAATGAGACAAACAAAATGTGATCAGGAAAATCCAGAAATGAGAATGAAAAATGAGAAAAGAGAAATCTCAAATTGGAAAACAAAAATTAAGAAATGAGATATAGCCAATGAGAAATGAATATGAAAAATAAGCAGTGAGAAATGGAAAATAAGTATTGGGAAATGAGAAATGAAAAATCAGAAACCCAGCGTCGACATTTAGGAGGTGGATGTAGCATCTTCGACTTTTCTTGAAGACCCGTGTATTTATTTCGATATGTAATGTTCTTTTTGGAAGTCATTATCGTATGACATAGTGTGAATTTTTTTCAGAAGAACCATTCACCATCTTGTATTTTTTACATTTAAATTGCGCTCAAAGGAAGTGTTGATTTTACTTGTTCGAGTTTATCTGAAATTTTTGTACCTTAGTTAAGAAAATTAAAATTTGTTCTATCCTTTTACACATAGATTTCAAATAATAACGACTTTTCTAGTTCTAATCACCGCTTCAAGCTAGTTTTTGTTAAATGCACCAATAAATATTTGGAACCCAAAATTTTAAATTTTATTCCGACTTAGGAACTATGTAATTTCAAATAAACGCTTTTTCCTTAATCTAGACAAAACTGTTCTGTAATTAGTTCGCTTATTTCGATATTATGGTCAAATTGAGTCAAACAAACCGACACACGAAAGAAAAAAAGTGCATAAATGTTTATAGGTAGGTAAGAAGGTGAAATTAAATAGAAACCTTGATCGATAATTAGGCTTGCAGCTGTATTATTCAGTGCAAAAAGAATTAGCAACCGAATTCTTGAATTTTAAATAATAAATTGGGGCATTCCCATTCCAAAAATATTAATCGAGAGAATAACAACGTGCAGATGGTTTTAGCGATATGAAAGGACCCGGGATAATAGTAGTTTGGGATGCTTTATAATGATCAATATTACTCCTGTTTTAATGTTTTCGTCATACCAGGCTGTTACTTGATCATATCCGTATTATTTCCATGGTTGTTATACCATCGATAACAGCGCCGCCCGTTATAATACCAACCGTGGGCTGAATAATCATCATAAACTTTCAATATCCTTATTAAAAGAGTTATGCTGTACTATCCGAATTAAACATTTTAATGATTCTGACAGTTCACTAATCCTTAATGTCCCCACTCGTTTTCCTTCTTTTGGTCTACATTTTCTGTACCTACAATTGTTTATAAACCGAAGAGTATATGCGACTACTCTATTGAGTTTAACAAACGAACTAAAATGTTCAATTGCAATGAAATCTTTGTATATAACACTTACAAATACAACTTCCAACGGTTTGAATTCAGGAATTGAATCCTTATTATTTGATTGTATACCACCAAGTTTTAATACTTCCAATTTCATGAGGCATGACTCCTCTCGATACAAGATCTGCAGGGTTAGTTTTAGTATCAACATGCCTCCATATCATGTTTGCAGTAAGCTCTTGTATCTCAGTTGTACGATCTGCAACATACGTTTTTAGACGATGTGGAGGGAGTTTAATCCAGTCTAATTTAATACTGGAGTCCGACCACAAAACAATTCTATCAAATTCAACATTCATTGATTCAACAACCTTTACCACTACCCTTGATAACAGTAGTGCTGCGTTCAATTCTAATTTGGGTATTGAAATTACTGTCAGTGGTGCAACTCGAGATTTACTACAAAATAAATTTGAAGTAGATTGATTATTCTCATGTACGCATCTAACATAAACACAAGCTCCGTAAGCTGCATTTGATGCATCTGCAAATCCGTGAATTTCTATTTGTTTTGTATTCTCATGAAAAATACATCTATTTACACATTAATTATGTAAATTCTCCGTCAAAGCTGCTGAATAAGAATTTTTGCAGTGACGATTACCGGAGCTAGAAGTCCCAGTGGATCGAACAATTTTGAAATATCGCTAAGAACCGACCGCTTTGTAACTAACAAACTATGATTTAATTGATCAATATGAAACATAAACTGATCTGAATTTGGGTTCCAAATCCTAACGTTTTAATGACATTACTTGAGTTCTCAAAATTATTTTCTTTGTCTTCATCGGGAATATTCCGCAAAAGCTTTGGATTGTCAGCCATCCATTTACGAAGCCGCATCCCAGCACCTCTCAATATTTCTATAGATTGTCGCTGTATCTCTAATGCTTCTCGATATCATTGCTACCTGACAACATGTCATCTACATAAAAGTCTTCAGCTATTACTCGAGACGCTAATAGTTATTTATCTTTATCGAGGAGTACAATTTGTTTCAGAACCTTTGTGGTCAAATATGGCGCGGCGGATGTACCGTAAGTGACGGTTTTCAATTCGAATTCTTCGATAGGATCCGAAGTATTTTCGCGCCATAATATTTTTTGAAATTTTGAATGTTTGCCAAGAATTTTCACCTGTCTATACATTTTTTCAATGTCTAAAGTAAAGACATAAAGATATTTACGAAATCTAAGAACAATTGCGAAAAGTTCCTGTTGAACAACAGGCACAACCAACAGAACATCAATCAACGACAATCCCGACGTTGTTCTGGCTGACGCATCGTAAACAACTCGCAACTTTGTTGTAGTACTATCAGGTTTAAGAACCGCATGGTGCGGAAGGAAATATTGCAAAGATGAGTGACTACTATTACTACTAACTTTCATATGGCTAAGCTTCTGTTTTCCCTCATGAAATCTACGTACGCCATTTTTAATTCAATATTTTTATTAAGTCGATTTTCTAATAAATGAGCATTTTCCTTAAATGGTAAGGGTACAATAAATCGACCATCTAAATCTCTACTATAATTTTCTTCAAACACTTTCACAAAGCTTTTCCTCTATTGACAATTTGGGCTTATTGTTAACCAATTCATATTCCCAAAATTTACACAGTTGTTGATCTATAGTATTGGTTTCAGATTCCAGTTTTTGATTAGCGAGAAAAAAGTTATGTGACGTTTCTTCTAATTTGCCACTCACATTCCACCCAAAAACTGTGGAGAATTGGCAAGTTATCCGCTAATTGCGATTGATTGTTAATCAAAATTTTAAAGAAAATTTCAGCAGGTAAAGACCATCTCGAAATATTTACAGATTGACTTGGTAGTTGATTTGTAATTTGTGGAACTACAAGAAAATCAAGCTGTTCAGTATAATTACCGAATCTGGATTTAATAGACGTAGAAATTCTTTGACTTATAATTGTCTTAGATTGATTAAAACCTGAAACTGAACAAGAGCTAATGTTTTGTTTTGTCAAATTTATTTTGTCCAACAACCCTTGTAAAATAAAATTCAATTGGGATGCCGAATCAAGAAGAGCTCTACAACTGATGAATCTATGTTACCTGTCAAATCAGAAATCAATACCAACGCAGGAGATAAAATTATCTGATTATTTACAACTACCTTTGTCGATCCAGAGTTAATTAAAGTGTTCGAATTACCATCAGTTATTTGTTTCGAATTTGACTTTTCGATGAAACTTGTCGATGGAGTATTATTTCCAACGGATGATGTATTATTTTGTGATTGAAATTGACCAATAGGTCTTTGATATTTTTGTGAATTATTTCTATGCAACAAAGAATGATATGTCAAACCACAATGACAACATAGCGATGCTGTACAAAACTGAATTCTATGAGACGGCTTTAAACAATTTATTATTCGGCAACGATCCTGCAAAAAATCAAACATTTGTTCCCACGTAGGCAATACATCTTTACCAATCACAGCTTCCCATAACTTACGGGTTTCATTATCTAATTTCTGGCCAACTAACTGAATTATAATCTACGTTTTGACCTGACTTTTTTAAAGCACTTAAATGTGCCGTAACATTATCAATAACTTTATGAATTTCAGAAGAAGATTCTTTACTGAATGAATTTAACTTACGCAATTCTGAAATATACTTTTCAATTATATTACGCTTATTATCATACCTTAAGACTAAAGCCTTCCATGCAATGTCGAATCCACCGGCGCAAAAATCAACTTTTTCAGTGACGTTTCGAGCTTCGCCCACTATGCATCCATCCAAGTAAAATAATTTTTGAATATCCGATAAATCGGTATTTTCTATCACCATAGCGTTGAAAGAATCCTTGAAACGAATCTAAAGCATTGACCAGTCAGTCTTTAAGAAATTTAAGTAAGAATGCGACCATAGGAAAATGCATGTTACTGACCAGCGAAACTTTAAGAACTTTTCGTTCAGTTTCGTTAAATTTGAATTGTCATTTAACAATCTTTAACAAGAGCGAAAACTATCGCCCAAACTGAAGGAAGAAACGTCAATGTATTTAGTTTTGTGATATTTGTGAATTAATATTATGTATTTATGTTTTATTAATTAAAATAATAATTTAAATGCATTTTAAACATGTACATAGAATATTATGTAGTGTAATATGTATTAAAAATAATAAAATACAATTATTTTGAATTTTTTTTGTCAAATCGTGTTAAAGATTCGCTGGGCGATCTGTCAAAATTTCCGTAATAATACACTTTCGTTAGATTCTGTAAGGTTTTATTACGGATTCTTAAAGACTGACTGGTCAATGCTTTATTTGCAAAATTACCATCAAAAGTAGGCAACTGAACTTTCGGCATATTTCGTCTTCCAAAATATTCATAAACTCACTGTAATTTTGATGAAACTCTGAATAAGCTTCCTGTACGCGGCTTCGCCACATGCCTAAAACCAGCGTTTTCTTTGATTGTCTATCAGAACCTTCTATAATTTTTTATTTGCCGTTATAACCTTCATTCATTTAATGTGTATGCGGTGTTTTATTATTTCTTGTGTAAGAACCATTTTGCTGTATTTTGTTGTATTTATATACGATTTTGTTAAATATTATTTTTAACTACGACGAATTTCATTACTACGAAAGAATTTCAACAAAATTTTTCAACAATGGCTGACTATACTCATGTATTTATTATTTTTTTTTAATCACTCTTTATCTTTATGAATTTAATCGAAATTTCATTTATCCTGCTCTAAGGACCAAATGTTGTACTTTATTTTCTACTAATTTTTACTCGATGCTGATAAACTCGATTATTCTTTTTATATTTTTCACTGTCGAGTGGACTGTATTCTTTATTTCGTGTAAGTACAATGAACAAAAAACAAAAATGAGAAAGACAGAGTGGAAATGCAACAAGGCGAAAGTTCCACCTTCACAAACTTCATAGTGTACACGTTCAACAGTGAATGCGTTCAATGACTTTACTTTTTCTACTACCGTAAAGATGGCACTAGCGTTTATAAAAATGCAATCGTTACATAATTAAATTATAAAATTATTTATATTTGTGTGAAACTAATTAATATTTAACAAACTAAATATGAAATTTCTACAGGGGTAATCATAAACTCAAATTGCATGTTTCTCAGATGTTAATAATGCATTATCCATTGCAGTAATTATCACAAACAGCTAAAATATATACGCACGTTAATTTATGGCGTTTTATATTATTCAAGTTATAAATACCTTGTAACACAAACAATCGATTGAAATCCTTTCCTGTTGTAATAATCATTTTAATTTCCAACTGGTTGTTTTATTTCAATATACTAGCCAAGCAAGAAACAACATATTCACATATAATTGGTTTTTACCGTAAGTTGGCTTCGATTCATTCTAAAACAGTTCACCTAACGAGTACCACGGTATTATTTTTTCATAATAATGATCATTTCGTACCGGCTTTGGCACTACTATCTACATATTCTTTAAAATCACTGATACTTTCACTTACGGCTCCTACTATTTGCCCAATATTTAACGATCCAAACGAATCCAATATCATGGAAGTAATTCGCCTTAAAGTTAAAATCCAATCCTACACATTTGAAAAGATTTGGATCAAATATATTTGCTGTAAGAAATACGTACTTTTTATCGCTGTACAAATTGAGCGCAAAGATGCAATGAAGCGATTAGACACAAAATCATACAGTTGCGTACAGCAATGAGGAAATTTTGCATCGCTGCGCTGTACTAAACTCGGCCAATAATTTAAATCATTTGATTTAAAGTAATCACATACAAAATAATCACATATTTCGACCAATATTGCTGAGTGCTAACTGCTAACACCTCTCAAGGTTTTCATTATTTTTAATGAAACAATTAATTGTTATAGAAATAATTTCTGGATATATCACTATAAAACGCATTTTATGCCGTGTTTTTTTATAAATCTCGATAGATCTCAATAGATTGCATCCAGATGTTCTCAATTTTTGTGGTTAAACTGCAATTGATTCAGTTTATTTGAATCAAGAATAACTTTTTATTCAACATTTCATCGATTTTAATTCATTTCATTGAATTACACAACTTATTAATTGTACATGAAAATCTTGCTTTTTATCCAGATATGCTATCGAGACTACAGATTTTCCCTTTTATGAGTAAAGACACACATTAAAAATTTGTATTTTAGCATGGAAGCATACCAAGGTCAATTTTTAGTTCATCTATCATACAATAGGAAACTAGTAGCTGATTTACATTTAATCTTTTGCTGTATTTTAAAAGACAGAAGATGTACGTTAAAAGTATTCATTTTATTATTATTTCCTTCCATTATGAAGAGGCATATTCAAAATGTGTTACGTAGGCGTACAACACATTGAGTGCGAATGCGAACTGCGAATAAATTATATTTTCCTATTTTTGGGAAAAAGAGGAAACAATTATTGGCATACTATTCCTAGAATGTATTTAATACATTTATTCTTGAATAAATATAATATATATATTAATTAGGACATAATTTTTAATTCAAAAAACTTGAAATTCGCAGGTTTTGGATTGCGACTTGCGAATAGTTTTCGTCGTTGTCAAATTTCATTCGCGTTCCACAACATATTCCACTATATCGCATATGCTGTGAATAAATTATTTGTGTCAAAAACATTCAGTTATTTTGATTTTAAAAAAACTACGGCGATAAAAATGGATAAAACTGAATTGAACGAATTGTTGGTAAACGAAGTCGAAAATTATCAATTTTTGTACGATAAAACGAATGCCTTATATCAGAACCAAGATAAACGGGATTCAGCTTTTAATGAAATAAGCTTAGCCGTAGGATTATCTGGTAAGTAGTATATTATTTGTAGGCTTGTCGTATTTAATCTCGTCATTTATATATTTTGGGTTGCAGTTATAGAGACTAAAAAGCGATGGAGAAATTTAAAAGACACATTCGTTAAAAATTATAAGCAAGTTAAGTTAGGAGAACCATCAGGTTCCAAGCTAAAGCAGCCGCGGAAGTGGGTGTTATACGACAGTATGTCGTTTTTAATTCCTTTCGTTGATAACCCAAAGTAAGAATCTATTGTTTTTTTTTAATAATAAATTTGAATACGTTGCGTTTGTCTTTATATTACAGAACCCTGTCGAGCTTTAACATTTCGGATGATAATGGCATCGAAATTTCCAAGAATGCACCAACACCAACGAAGATAAGAAAAAAGGAGGATGTTGGAGAAAAAATCTTAAAGTTATTAGAAAATGAGTCTCAATCTGAGAGACCTCAGATTCAAAAAGAAAAAATCACCTCATCGGAGATGTTCTTTTTGTCTTTGGTCCCACGGTACGATTCACTTCATGCGTATCAGCAACTGGCAATCCAACGAAAAATTTTAGATGCATTTTATGAAGTTGCGATCGAAGATTGCATGCTGATGTCTTGATTTGTTTGAATGGATTTTTGTAATATTATGTTTTGTATATATACAGTGAATATTGTGTTGTGACACAGGTATATCTAGTGAATTAAACAATGCCCAATTAATGAAATAAATATTTATAGATACAAATTAAAATTATTGTTTTATTATATTTTTTTTTGTCAGTGGTAAAAAACAAATCTGCTCAAATCATTGAATATTGGAACTCCAGATTTCCTTCTGATATACACCAATTAGCAAACAAATCTCTTATTTCAAAAGGGTGCATATCGATGGGCGTTGCTGTTTGATCACACAAATTATTATTCTCTATTGAGCTGGACTCTTCTGTACCTATTAAAAAGTTGTGAAGGATGCAGCACGAAGTTACTACGTCAATGGCTGTCGTCACGTTCAGTTCCACTCGTTTTAATAATATGCGCCATGTATGCGAACAAATACCAAATGTACTTTCCACCATTCGTCTAGCTCGACTTAATCTGAAAAGTTATATTAATGTTCAAACAACGAATTACATATTTAAGAGTACGGAACTTTATTAGAAAACATTCAACTGACCTGTAATTAAAAATTCGTTTTTTGAGTTCCAAATTTCTACCAGGGTAAGGTCTCATTATATTTTTTTTTAAGCCGAAGGCTTCATCTGCAACTAGTACGAAAGGAAGCGGAACATCTGTATCTGGTAAAGGTTGTGGGTTAGGAAGGTCTAATTTTGAATTTGCCGAAAACCATTCTTTCCCAAAGTTAGAATTTTGAAAAATTGTAGAATCCGCCATTGACCCATAAGCTCCCACGTCAACATTTATAAACCGATAATCAGCATCTACTAGCGCCATCAGAATGATTGAGTAAGACTTCTTATAATTGAAGTATCTAGATCCACTATGTTTGGGAGCAAACATTGTTATATGCTTCCCATCAAGTGCACCTAAACAATTAGGGAAGTTCCATTTATGCAAAAAGTTATTAGTAATTTCCACACATTTAGACTTTTGGATAGTTGAAGGGATTGTGACCTTCATCATCCGGTTTATTATCGCCTTCAAGGTTTGTTTTATTATTTTTGCGACTGTTGACTCCCCTAAACAAAAGTCGAAACTTAATGCTCGAAAGCTAGATCCTGTCGCTAGGTACCTAAACGTAAATTAAGTTTTGTTAAATTAACTTTCCTCCTATTACCTTCGAGGATTTTTTATAATGGAAACATACCTAAGTGTCACCAATAATTTTTCTAGCGGAGAAATACCTAATCGAAAATTATTTGATTTTGGCGTTATATCATTCTTAATAAAATCTAAAATTTGGCCAAATTGACTTTTATCCAAGCGCAAATACCGGTGGTGAAGCTGTGGGCAATTTTTCAAATGCTGATAGATCCTTCTAAATGCTCCATTCGAATTTCTACCCTGATAAAATGGATCAACCCAAATCCGTTTCCTTTTGGTTAATAAAAATGCGATTGCCAAATTTCTTTGCCTATTTGAAATCATTATTGATGTTGATGTTGTCTTCTGTCGAACTTGTAAATAAATAATAACAATTTTTTTCCTATTTGAAGTTTATTTAATTCGCGCCGCACTCTATGTGCATCTATTTGCGAATGGCGCATTGTGGAATTTATTCGCAGTTCGCATTCGCACTCAGTGTGTTGTACGCCTTAATGCTATTTATCGCAATCCAAAAGTTTCGGAAAAATCGAGAAATGAACCTGTTTATCATTTTTCGTAAAAGTTGCTCAAAATTTAAAAGATCATAGTAACATTTTGAAAGAAAAAAAACGTTTTAGTATGTCCGTCTCTTTTTTATCTATGGATAAAATGTATTCGCACTTTTCCTCATGTATTTATGTTTTTGGTAAAACAAAATATTAATGAAAAAATGACGTAGCGCTGTCAAAATAAACACAAATTCTTAGTGCTGCGAGTGCCAGTATTTTTAAGTGGATGATAGAAGTAGCTACAATTTCCCTTTTTTTTTTTGGCAAATATCTGAATAGATCTATCGAGACTTATAAAAAAACACAGCATTAGTATAAGATGCAAGTTGCATGGTCTAACTCACATAATCCATATCAAAATAACTAATTTCCATTCTTACAATTGAAAACCAAATAGCACCAAGGTTATATGTCCAGTAAATCCATGATTTACTTTTCTTACTTATATACATATTATAGCTGTGTTTTTTTATAAGTCTCGATAGATCTATTCAGATATTTGCAAAAATAAAAAATGGGAAATTGTAGCTACTCCTATCATCCACTTAAAAATACTGGCACTCGCAGCACTAAGAATTGTGTTTATTTTGACAACGCTGAGCCATGTTGTTTTCATTATATTTTGTTATTCCAAAAGTATAAATACATGAGGGAAAGTGCGAATACATTTTATCCATATATAAAAAATGAGACGGACACATTAAAACTTTTTTTTCTTTCAAAATGCTACTATGATCTTTTAAATGTTGAGCAACTTTTACGAAAAATGATAAACAGGTTCATTTTTCGATTTTTCAATTCTTTTTCGCTAATAAAAGTTGTGGATTGTGGTAAGTAGTATTAAATAACACATTTTTAATATGCATCTTCATAATGGAAGGAAATAATAATAAAATTAATACTTTTATCGTACATATTCTGTCTTTTAAAATAGAGCAACAGATTAAATGTAAATTAGCTACTAGTTTCCTATTGTATGATAGATGTACTAAAACTTGACTTTGCTATGCGTCCATGCTAAAATACAAATTTTTAATTTGTGTCTTTACTCATAAAAGGGGAAATCTGTAGTCTCGATAGCATATCTGGATAAAAAGCAAGATTTTCATATACAATTAATAAGTTGTGTAATTCAATGAAATGAATTAAAAACGATGAAATGTTGAATAAAATGTTATTCTTGATTAAAATAAACTGAATCAATTGCAGTTTTACCACAAAAATAGAGAACATCTGGATGCGATCTATTGAGATCTATCGAGACTTATAAAAAAACACAGCTTATATAAACCGATCCGACATTCAAACTTATACTGAATTGAGCCGAAACCCTAAATAAATGTATGCATATGACTTTTCAAGAATTTTGTTTTCTTTTCCTCACGAAAAAAATATTCTTGCTCATGTGCATTTATTTTCGTTACAAGCTTCGCACCAAATATCGCAGTAATTTGAATCAAATTTTACGATTCGCGTTATTTAGTTGCAGCTTTACATTGAATTTGGTATAAGACTTCATCAGAATAATATGCAAGGTAAAATTGCATAGGCCCGATGCAAAGCTTGCGTCGAAATTCGTCGCAAGATTTTCAACTGTATGTATTACTTTAGTATATGATATAATCAATCAATCCCGAGTAGTCGCGTTTAATGGGTACATACATATATTGAAGTTTCTGGGTAATACGGGTTCGTGCTAAGCGTGAACGATTAAGTCGAGTTGAAATAGATGACAACTTTCGATTCATAGATTTTATGTTATCTTTGGTTGAGCAATACAGAAACACTGTAACAAAATCCAGACGAAAATAAATTTATGAACCTCCGCCACTACAAATTTCCACTTCACAATAATCTTAAATTTCCGTACTGTTATTAAATTTTATTATCGTTACGTACATACATTTATGTATTACACGAACGAGTATTTGTATGTACGAAAAAATAAAAAAAAGCACAGATTTTTTTCTATTCACCAAAAATCAGAAATTTCTAAAGTACATAAAATGAAATAATCGAATGTAATTAGTTGGAATACCTTTTTAATCTTCTAAGTGCTAAAGCATTAAATAAGGGATTATGATTGTTTGTTGTTTGCACGAACTAGAGTGTATTTGTATAAGTATTTATGTACAAAAGGAAGGAAGTTTTTAGGTTTATATACGCACGATTTTGCATTTTCGTTTTTTTTATTAATTCTGATGTGATACAATTATACAACACTTTCGTCTAGCGTAAGCGATAAAATCATCCCTGTCCAGCAAGTGCAAAACTGGAAAAACGGTTTTATGGCTGCATTGGTAAATTTATTTAGGTATGTATACCTTTTTTTATTAATTGTCCTTTGAAGGAAAAGCATCACAACACAACACCCAATCAACACAACCCCAATCGTGACTACTTTCGTGACTACTTTCTCCAGTTACAAAACAGAGCTCTACTCACTGTACCACCGAGGACAACTAGACACTAAACCCAAAATAAAATGAGATTAACTAAATCTAATGTTGACACACTACTAGACTCAAAAAATTCACTATATCAGGTTAATTGAGAAAGTTGGATCGTATTCTTAAAAAAATCCTCATTTCACACCTATCAGCAGGAAACACAGTCATAATTTGGATTTATTTTAAATAAATAATTTATGCAAATATACATAACATTCACTCATGCAGATATGTATATACCTTTTATCGATATGTAAATATATTTTTGCATAAATTTATGTATGTACTACATTAAATTTTGTTTTTTAACAAAAAGTTAATTAATTTTTTGTTTTACATACATATATGCGTGTGTATTGTAAATAATAACGAGAAACTCGTTGTAAACATATAAAATATTTAATGTGGGGGTTTTTAAAAGACAAAAGTTTTGGAAAACCCCAAAAAAAACCAAATTTTCCATGCGAACATAAAAATGTTTACTCGTATGTGTTGATGACACGAGGTGCAAAATCCTTAATTTTGCGATGAAAATATACATAAATGTATGTGCTTTAATGGTGTACCTTATCTACATATACGCTTGGTGCATAAATGAATATCATAATTAAAATTATGTTATTTAAAATATTTTTTAAATAAAATTAATCGAAAATGTATGACTTTATTTTGTTATTGTTGTTGTTTTCGTTATTTAATTACTTTAATCTCAATTTTTAATTTGATTAAGGCACGTGTAAGCAACGGTGATGTTGAAAATTGACGTCATTTGCCTAAAATTTTAGCTCACCCTATCCATTATATAAATTCTTACTAATGGTAATTTACCGTGTGTGTTACACACGTGAACAACATTAATTACCACAAAATTTCACCCTTTAACCTATATATGTAAAATATCTTCCTGTGTTACTACACGTATTATATTCGGAAAAATAGACAAAATCGAATCCAACGGAAAAAAAGGAAAAATTGGAGAAACATTAATTACCCAAATATGCTTAACCTTATATTTTCAAATATGTACTTATGTGTGGGATGGTATACAGGTGAATTTTACTACCCTCCCCACAAATATCAGTTCTGTACAAACAGTGACTTTAGAAATCTATTGAAACTGTTATATTAACTACTAGCTACCGATGTACATCCATATTACTTATACACAGGAGTTGTATAACAAATATTAAAAGGATGTGTTTCCTTTTTATTTATTTTAGTTACAATAAGGATGAGTTACGGAACTAAAAAAAATACAACATCTATTCCATAAGTATACGATGTAGTTTATAATGTACCTAACTTATACATATGTTAAGGACTGCAAACAAAACTGCATGGTTATGGTGTAATCGAAATTATGCAACATGTTGCTTTACAACGAGTAGTATAACTTCGTTTGTTTATTTTATAGCAACATATTTTTTTAAATAGGTCACTACATAATGTAGATAATGTATCCGGTTTAGTACATGTTTACTTGTTATTAATATCAACAAACAAAAAAAAAATGCATTGGCTGAAATCGGATGTATGTATATGCTACAAGTACAGCAATTTTTTTCCAACATTTAAAGAAAGAAGATGGAAATTTGAAATAACCATAAACAAAGAATTTTTTTTTTTAATTTTGAGTTTGAGAGTTAATCAGATAAAATTTTATAGTTTTAAGAACTAAAAAAGAAAGGGCTGAAACTTTGCGAGGTGTTCAGAACTTTGTTTCAGAAATTTTCATGCATAAGTGAACTAAGCTCTAGTCAACTGAATCTAACTTCCAATTTAACTCGCAAATCCCTAATTGAACTCCGTAGATCCTCTTGAACAAATGAACCTGTAACTTAAACTCTTTTTGCTAAACGCCCCTTGATTTTTGCTTACCACCCTTGATTTTTATTATATTGATCCTTCACAGAACTTCACACAAATTAAAAAAAATTGGTGGGCCTATTATTTCGTACGTCATTATTAATGAAGTATACACCACTGATCCTTTGACAAGGCTAATTTAAAAATATGTTCCATTGTTATAGGATTAAGCACCATACTTTGTAATGTCTATATATTCGATGTATTTGGATCCCTTTTTAAAAAAACGGCCTCAGACTTTTAATACCGAAATTGTTGCTTAAATGTACTATTTTTGATGTGAAAACATCTTTAGCGGCAGGAGTAAGTAAAAAATTGGATAGAAGTCGGGTTACGGAAACAAAAATGCCGAACAAAAAATATTGCTGGTATGTGTGGATATCAATAAGAACAAAAAATAAAAAAAACGTAAAATTAATGCAAAATCAACGCATGCTCATGCAATATACAACATCATCCGGCATTTCAAAAACATCGTGAGCCGAATACAAAAAAAAATCTAAAAAAAAACCGCCTACTTTAGTTAATTTTGTTGTGAAAATATCTGCTATATATGGCCGCACCAGCAAGTGTTTTTGAAAATGAAAATTACATACGAGTAAAAGGACCACATTATGCTTGTGAAGTGTAATAGTTATTTACGTTACAAGGGCAATAAATGAGTTATTACAGTATGAGTTCGATGTTTATTTGAGAATTTTGAACGAGTAATGTAACGATCATTTAACGTACGTGTAACCTGATTTGGCTTTGTTCAATGAGTTTGCCGTGACCATTTACTACTATGGCGGTTTAGGTGATTTACTTAACAGAACTGTACTTTGCTCATGCTTAATTATTGTCAGTAAGGTTGGTCCTCCAAATTCAAAATAGAATTATAACTTACTGACTTTCTGAACCAAAAATGTAACTTAGTTTAAATACTGAGCCAACTACATCCGTCTTTATGGAGGGGTTTCTGAGCCTTAACGAAATGGCTCGAAATGATTCAATAGTTATACAAAAAAGTTTTCACATAAAGCTTTTGCGAGTTGAGGGTAAACTCGCTCGTTGTTTTTTTATTATACATCGGTTTAGTTGTGTTAAAAGACACTGTCCATGAAGATGTATATTATCATTTTCTCTTGTTTGGCAAAGGTTTGTGGTGGTTAAATTGAGTATCGACCGAATATCTCCGATACTTTACTTCAGGTTTCACTTTTTGCTTCTATTCTGTAAAAGTTCCCTTTTATTATATTGGTTGTTTCTTGGTGATCCATTTTAAAACTCTGTTAATAAATGAAAACAGGAACAATTAAAAAACTCGAACAAATTGTTTTCCAAAAAATATTATAAATATGATAATGGAAAGGTGGAGGACAACTCCACCGCAAAATTAACGTCAAACTCAATCCCCAAATCAACACGATCCGAAAAACTACATTCGTACGCAACTCAATTTAACTTCCAACTTAACATAAAATAAATTTAAAACTGAACCCTCAATTTACTCCAACCCAACCCAAGACTCAACGGCCAAATCAATACAGTTCAAAACATCATATGCGTTTATGAACTCAACATCACCTCAACAGTCAAATAATACTCCATAACTGAACATCTCGCTCAAGCTAACTCAACCCCAACTGAACTTCAATTCCAGCCAAATCAACCGATTTGAAGAACTATACATACATGTGTATTTGAACTCAACTCAATCCTAAATTGAATCCTACATTAACCCCAATCGGACCCCTCACCCTGTCCCAAATAGGTTCAATGCAACCTCTACTCAACCCCAACTCGACCAAAAATTCAACTTTATTTCAACTCATCCCTAAACTCAACCCTGATTCGTCTGCTGATTTCCACAAGAAATGTTGAAAGCGTAACAATATCCACTCGAACTGCTTATAATCCAATTTGTTGTACCCAAATCACACACTAGTTTTTCGCTGGGATTCGTCAGTTAAAAGATCCTTGCGAAAAAAAACTCCCACTAAGAAAACTGTTTTATAAGTATACTTATAAGCGGTCTTACTTTGAACATCCGATGTTTAGAAATTCCAATTCCATCATTGTTGGTACACACTTTTCGCTTTTAATTCATTTTTATTCTTTGCACTATCGCTTACTAAATACTAATGATCTAATTCCAAAACTTCTAGTAATTTCATGATTTTTCCAGTCAGAATAGTCTAGCAACATTCAGAACCGTTTTATCATGGAAAATTCCATTTTACTACAGTAGAACTTTGCGCTATCAATTAACTTATTCTATTCTACTCTATGTAGGTGTCACCGTAACAATATCATATCTCATTTTTTTTATTAATCGGAAACAGTTTCAGTGGATTCTACAGTATTAAAAAAAAAGTTTGTTCGTATACAAATAAATATTCCTGACTGTATGTAAATTCACAGGTATGGTATTCTAATTAAGCCATAATTATGATAGTAAAACGCATATTTTGACCGTTAAAATTCCAAATACCTAAGCTTTCATTTCATAAAAAAATAGCACTGGTAGTTTTGGCTGACATTTTAATTAAGCCAGTTACTTGTAAAAATAAATAATTTAGAAAAAATTCAATATTTGATTGGGAGACCCTTTAGGGGTTAATTTAATCTGCTGTTGTCAATTGTACTGCCTCTCTCATAGCACATTCTCAGTGGTTATCGTTCTCTAGCAGGCCTAATCGCTGTCATTCTTCTCGTTATGTTTCCTAAATGTAGTCGTTAACAGTTCTTAGATCTTCAAAACGTGTCGGGCCATGAATCGTGTGAAGTAGTAAACGCAAATAGACGCATTCAGCGTTTCTTGGATATACCGTGTAAACTCACCCTATCATCTCGTTCTTGAACACTCCGTCGTGTCCTTGTATGGCGATTCACATTTTTGTCGATTAATTTTTTTCAAGCTTGGTACTTCCGGGTAGAGTAAAAACCTGACAATTGGGTCATCTTGGTTGTGCTGGTGGTCCCATCACAACTGTTTCCTGGTGAATTGAACATGGATCATGAACCATGTTATGCACAATTATTGGGTAGAGTTCGGGACGTTTTTCCATGCTTGGAAATTCAGACTTGATTACATCGCCTATTTTATTCGGTCGAATGTGGCAGTCCTGGATTTTGCCACTCAATCGAATACGTCCAGCAGATAACAGCACCGAATATTCGATTTTCGATGATGGCTTCGACAAATTGAATTTATTTTTGACGAAAGACTCAGCAATTGTATCATATCGATCAATGGTTGTCTGTCCGTCTTCTATCCTTTCCGGCTAAGAATCGGATGAACCATGTTTTTTGACCTACGTCATTGCATCCTGTGCAAATTCTTGCATATGACGTGGGCTTCTGGTGAACGTTGATGGCAAGATGACCAGTATTTCCATGTTGTCGGCATTGCCATCAGTCATTATGGCGTCTCTTAAATGGCTATACTCATCCGAACGCAATTTTCGTTGATTATGACGAATAAACTGCAACCGTTCTGCCTCGATTTTGGCATACATAGTAACAATGAATTGCTGGAACAAATGCCGACAATTCAAAATGTGATTGTTTACACCATCTCCAACCATAATTCGGTGATCATAGAATCACATCGATGTTACTTGCTTGTTGGTATCAATATCTTCGCCTTGCCAAAATATCAGTGGATCGTCGTAGCTGCGATGTATTTCAGCAATACCTTGCTGAAAAATTCCGGAACTTTCTAACAAATTCTGGAACTTTTTCTAGAAAATTTTGGAACATTCTGAAATTTTATAGAAAATCCTAAGAAATTCTGAAACGTCCTGGAACATTCTAGAAAATTTTAGAGTATTTTTGAAAATTCTGAAACATTCTAAAAAATTCTGGACACTTTCTAGAAAATTCTGAAATATTCTGAAACTCTCAATGAAATTATGTACCTTTTAGAACTTTCTGAAATATTCTGAAATTGTCTAGAAAACCCTAGGAAATTCTGGAACGTCCTGAAATATTCTAGATGAAATTGGAAATTCCGGAGAAGATTTTAGAAAATTCTGTAACATTCTGAAACTTTCTAGAAAATTTGGAAAACCTGGAATTTTTAGAAAACTGTAGAAAATTCTGGAACATTCCGAAAGATTCTAAAAATTTCTGGAACACTCCAATTCTCCTGAAATATACTGAAATTTTTAAGAAAATTCTGGAAACTTTTAGAATATTCAGAAATATTTTGAAATTTGAAACATTCTAGAAAACTTTGGAGATTCTGGAAAATACTGAAACATTCGGAAACTTTCTAGAAAATTCTGGAACACCTGGAATTTTCTAGAAAAGAAAAGAGAATATTGTTGAAAATTCTGGAACAATCTACAAAAAGCCTGGAATATTTCAGTACACCATGAACTTTCCAGAAAATTCTGGAATATTCTAAAACGTTCTAGAAGAAATTCTGGAACCTTTTAGAACATTCTGAAACATTATGAAATATTGTAGAAAATCCTACAAAATTCTGGAACTTCCTGGAAGCATGTGAAGTTAGCCCAGTTTTTTATCCCAGCAAAAACAGAAAGTTTCATCAGGCAATACAATAACGAAAGTAAAATATTTTTTCTATCCCATCCCAGTTATTAAGAAATTTATTTTATTTTTCAGTTTTGGATTTATTTATGAACCCAATTAAAACAAAAATACTTCTATGTCATATGAACTACTCGGACCGGAATATGTGGTTTAGGTTTTGAGATACAATTTCCAGCGGCCCCATATGATTTTTATATGGAAAATTCACGAAATATTTTCCTGTTTTCTTGAAACTTCTTGGGCCGAGAAATTTGTGTATTGTTTTGAGTTTGCCATAGATTAAGGCAAATTTTCATGAACTCCCCAGTACAAGTCTATGATTCAAATAGCTGCAATTGGCCAATTTTCATGACCTCATATGATTTTGTATATGGAAAATTCACGAAATATTTTCCTGTATTCTTGAAACTTCTTGGGCTGGAAAATTTGTTTATTGTTTTGAGTTTGCCATAGATTAGGGCAAATTTTGATGAACTCACCAGTACAAGTCTATGATTCAAATAGCTGCAATCGGTCAATTTCAATGACATCATATGAGATTTTCCGAAAATATTTCGTGAATTTTTCATGTACCAAATCATATGTACTAAACCACATATTCCGGTCCGAGTAGCTCATATGACATAGAAGTATTTTTGTTTTAATTGGGTTCATAAATAAATCCAAAACCGAAAAATAAAATAAAATTCTTAATAACTGGGATGGGATAGCAAAAAATATTTTACTTTCGTTTCGTATTGATACATACTCGTAAATAAAAAAAGCTGGGATACAACGAAATTGTATTGCCTGATGAAACTTTCTGTTTTTGCTGGGATAAAAAACTGGTCTAACTTCACATGCTTACTTCCTGGAACATTCTAGAAATTTTTGGAAATTTTTTGGAATTCTAGAAAATTCTGAAACATTCTGAAACGTTCTAGAAAATTCTGGAACATCTGGAATTTTCTAGAAAACTCTGAAACATTCCTGTAAATATTGGAGCATTCCAGAATATTCTAAACTAATTAGAACTTTCAAAATCCTGGAAAATTCTAAAACACAAATTGTAGGAAATATCCATCCAAAATCTAAATGAAAAGAAAAAAACGTATTTCTCCTAAAATTAACTGAAAGTTAATAAAATCCTAAATAATCTCTCAAAATTTATAAAAACTTGCATAATTTCTATATAAAATAATACTCAACCCTAAATAAAGCTCGAGTGCGCTTAAAAGACTTGAAAAATCACATAAAATATCGATAATCACTTTGAAGCTGTAATTCGGTAACATTTAACACACCTCAGCGACCAAGTTCGAGAAAGTAATAATTTGAATAAGACATTTCCAATGTACATATAAAATTAAACCTTATTTTTAAAATATCACCAAGTCCTAAAATGGGTATATGTCTTTTAGCAAAAAAACGTTTCGCAAATGAAAGTTTGATCAAATTACTTTTAGCAAAAAACACGTTTGGCAAACTTTTCTTTGGCAAAGAAGTATGAATAGCAAATTCACCTATGTCAAATATTTGTTTGACAAATTTATTTTTGGCAAATTATTCTTCAGGAATTATGAGGCATTTTGATCGCGCGATCAAAATGCCTCATAATTCCTGAAGAATAATTTGCCAAAAAGTGATTACTCTAAAATTTGAACAAAATCTGAATTAATCAAAATATTTTTGCTTCAAAATGAAAATTTAAATTCTGGAAAATGAAGATTTAATCTTCCTTTTCCAGAATATCATTTTGAAATATTCTGGAAAATGGAGATTTCCATTCTAATTTTACTAATAAATCTCTATTTTCCAGATAATTCTAAATCTCCGTTTTCAAGCAAAAATATTTTTATTAATTCCGGCGCGCGTCATACCGGCCAAATTTCACCACAGTTCAGAAATAGTCAAGTTACAGGCTAATTGGCCATATTCCGAAAGTCTAACCAAAAATCATTTGAGCATCCCATTTCCATCATACCTGTCGAATTTCATCATAATCGGTAAAGAAATAGCCAAGTTACAAGCTAATTGGACATATTCAAAAACTTCATCTAAAAATCATTTAACAATTCCATTTCCACCGTACGTGTCAAAATGTATCATAATTCCGAAAGAAATGGCTAAGTTACAGACTAATTTGCGATATTCCAAAAATGCACCCAAAAATTATTTAACAATCCTATTTCCACCGTACCTGTTAAATTTAATCACAATAGATTTAGAAACAGCTAGGTTATTATAGGTTAGTTATAGGCTAGTTATATTCCAAAATTGTATCCAAAATCATTTAAAAATTCCATTTACATCGTAACTGTTAAATTTGTAATAGATTTTTTGATCAAACATACATTTGCCATTCAATTTGTTTTGCCAAATGATATTTGCCAAATATTCAAATTTGCCAAAGATAGTTTGATGAAACGTAACTTTGTCAAATGTCGTTTGCCATTTAAACGGCTCCCCCTAAAATCGCCTTGTAAGCATTCTATGAGTTTCTAAATTTTTTTGAAAATGTGACAAAACGCAATTATGTAAGACATTTCTAATTTTAGTAATGCTTATGTACGGTATACTTACGTATATTCGGTTTTTTTGCAATTGGGACTACTAATTAAGAGCTTTCGACATTCGTAAATCGAAATACGATAGATACATAACCGATACACCCATTGAGGCATAGGAAATTGAAACATGGATGGATTGCAGTGCTATGAATTTGCTTGAAGGACTTGTTTAAACCGAAAGAGTTTTATTACCGTAAATTGGAAAATCCCATGGAAAAATCCTAAAAGTCAGGTGAAAATGAATATTCATAGATTCAAATGATTTAAAAAAAAAAATCGTGTCACTTTTCATTGATATATTTTGTATAAATTGAGGTTATGTCTTTCTCTATAAAATGTAAGAAGTAAACATTTTTTTATCTATTATGATAACTTAAATAAAGTTTGTTTTGAACATGGAGGCTTTATCTCAAGAAGGATATGAAACAAAACGTTCAATAAACTCGAGCTTCAATTTATTATAAGACGTAGGCTTTATTAATGAAAGCTACTAGAAAGCAAAGATGATTTAAATTCTACGCTAGAACAATTTATCGATTAGTAAAAAACATTCTACGAAGGTGTGAAGATGTATGTGCGTATCCTGAAAATCATTATAGACCAGTTTTCTATGCTGACTATAAAAACTGAGCATAGTCGCTTGACCACAGTACAGTATAACCAAAATATAGCACCCAATAATTTTATCAAAAAAACCATATTGGTTTAGTCTAATAACAAAATTTATTTTGCAACCAAGAATTTAGAATTAAGATATTATTTGTTAAGACCCAATTAACTATTTACCGTATTCGACAAAATTGAACTACATTACTTCCATTCAAATCAAATCATTTTATAAATCTTGTTAGCGAATATCCTTCGTGCGCTGCTACGCCTGAAAAATAAAGAAAATATTTTCAATGGTTGGTTTTACCATTCGGTGACAAAATTAATACATTTTTTAGCGTTCCTACTCTGTAGTAAACAACATACTGACCGTATGAAAATCACGGTGTTCCTTTCCACAATTTCGGTGGATATAAATTACGAAGAAGTAGAGATGTAAGATAGAAAAATTTCAGAGTTCATGGAGACGTTCATTCGAACAACACATTCCGGGCGATTCATTGTAAAAATTTAAAGCATGATAATGCTAACACATATCATCCATTTGCCCAATTAAAACATTGAGGTGTAAGCTAAATCATAGTCTTTATCATAATTGATTCCGAACTTTAAATCGACTCGTAAGCAATTGTTTTCAAATCAACGTCTCCGTCGATTTTACCGTAACTTGTCTAATATATTCACCAATTATTATATTGTTCTAATGTGCGTTTACATCACAATTACACCAAATATTGATTTTATTCTAATTATTTACACAAAGCAATTACAAAACATGTTTACTTCGAAACGTTTCACTACGAACTGTGTTTTAACATGACATTACGAAAAACAACAGAAAGTTTTAAAACCATGTAGGCCGGTTTTACGCGTGCAATATTTTGTAACAAAGAATATTTCTTGTAGAAGATGTAAATTTTAAATATAAAATGTTAGTACTTTTTCTCCCATTAAATAATATGATGATATGTGAAAAAATTACGTCAAAAATTAATTCAACGTGAAATTAAAAAAATCTAAATCAAATTTTGAAAAAATTGATCTTGACATGTTCAAACAATTTACTCAATTTGACGACAAACGGTTTTAGAATATGGTTTAATGTTGCATTTCCTAATGTGAGCTACTTTCTAGTAAATTAGATCAAAAATAAGAAAACAAATGGTAATAATCGGAGATTACGGGGTGTTTTGAAAGAAAAAGTCAAATTTCAACACAAAATTTTGCTCACATTCTAATTCTTCTATAACTTTTGTATGAAATAAAAATTGGACGCTTTGAAAAGTAATAGAAAATTGAGCAAATTTTTTTCATTTTTAAATTTAGTGCGCAATTTGAAGTTTAATATTGAGTTACTTTTCAAACAACAGGCCCCGATTTAAGAATTTAAATTTTTCTGAAGGTTAACAAAATTGAAGCTACATATTTATTCCGAAATACTCTGATATGGGTTTATGGGTTTTCCATCCATATGCAAGCTGTTTCAACCATTACAGAAGAAAGAGAAAATAATTAAGATACATATTACGAGAATACTTTCTCCAACATCTAATCAATTCATCTGCCATTGGAAATTTAGCAAAAACTTTTTTAACATGAAAAATGCTCAAATAAAAATAATTTGAAAAAATAAAATAAATTTAATTTGGATTTTTGTTGGGAAGTGGAAAATGTTTTTGGCAGATTAATTTTTCCTTTTTTTTTTGCGTTGACATTTATAATTTTATTCACTTGTTCTCGAGTACAAGAGATAAAGATAAAATAAAAATAATTATCCATCATCCCCAATTCTTCACGTTCGTTTGTTGTTTACGGTACAAATAAAATATTCATTAGGCAAAAAAAAAAAAAAAAATTTTTTACTTGAAAACAAAAATTTTCCATTTTAAATGGTGACTGCGAGACAAGCTGAGTGGTTGGTGTATATGTACCACGAAGGTATGAGTAGACGATCGAATTAATTTGGTTGTTAATTTAGCTTATTGTTTAGAGTTTGATGCTAAATAAGTAAATTTATCTTATCTTATCTAAGATATTTGATTTTGATTTTCTACGTTAGCAAGAACGCAACGCAACGCGCACAACCAATTCTTAATTGATTATATATTTATACATCCATTAGAAATGGTGTGGGGGGTGGGGGATGCAAATTAAATAAATCGGTAGATTAAATATTTTGTAGCCAGACAATATACAGTATACACCCTTGTATTTATGATTGTGAATTTTAAAGAGTACCGTTTCATATATAAATTTGTTTTGTTTCTTCCATACAGTGTTTCGGGCCGGAGAACAGGGACGATTTTGGTATGCTGTACTTGGTGGATCACTAGAAATACGATATCATGTGGCCGAAGCTGATGCAAAAGTTCCATTAAAACTAGGTAATTTTGGTGTTGGTGCAACATTTGGGGAATCAGTGCTTTACGATTTGCCACGCGATAGTACCGTTGTAACAAAAACCACATGTGAATTGTTACGCGTAGAGAAACAAGATTTTTGTCTAATTTATGAAAAAAATAAAGAACTAATGAACGATATACTAAATAACAGTAAACTAAAAAATGGTACTAGTTCAAATATGAAAAATGGTGCTGGGGGTGGTGGTGGAGGTGGTGGTGGCGGTGGAGGTGGTGGTGGTGGAGGTGGAGGAGGAGGAGGAGGTGGTGGTGGTGGAGCATCTAATGCACCAGCCTCACCGACAACAGGCAAGAAAACTTTAGGTCCCGATCATCCTAATCCTGCTTTACCAATAACAGATAATCCATCCACATTAACACTTAAAATGAGCTCTGCATTGCGCGCTTTGCTAATCCAAGATAACACAAGTTGCTTAAAAGATCGTAAAGTATCGGGTAAATTGGCACGGAAATGTGCACCCGGCACCGAATTAGTCGATTGGCTTATGAATATATCGCCCATTGTTCACACTAGGATCCAATCAGCCGGCATGTGGCAAGCGTTACTTGAAGAAGGTGTTCTTGTGCATGTAAATCGTGAACAACCATTTAAGGATAAGTGTTTTTTATATCGTTTTCGTGTTGATGAAGAGGGTGGTGCATCGTCGCAGGGTAACAATTATCAAATCGATGATACAAATTCGGCAAATGAATGTATTAGAGAAAATTTAAGTGCTTTATTACATCGTGGACCAGATGCTACGCTACGGATGATTTTAAGGAAACCGTACGTATATATACAAATAATATTCATTCTGATTTATAACTCTTTTAAAATTCTATTATTTGGGGATATAACATTATCCTTAATATAACTTTGATTGTAAATCAAATTTAATGTCTTCCACCTGTTCAATTTTCTCTTACAAATGTAGGTCACATGAAAGGTCACAAGAAGAATTGGAATTAGTATACGAAGAATTATTACATATTGCGGCTTTATCACATCTTTCAACATCGATAAAACGAGAATTGTCATCGATTATTGTGTTCGAATCGCACAATCAAGCTGGTACAGTGTGTAAGTATGAATTTTTTTCTATACCATTTGAAACGGCGTCGTATGCCATTTTATCGTGTTTACAATCTGCATGCATATATGAACTCAATTGAAATCAATTCAATGTAAACTCCAAGTAAACCCTCCAACCGAACGCCGACTCAACCCAAGCTTAGCTTCAATTTAACCTTAAGCGTACATGAACTTAATTCCGATCAACTTAAGCTAACTTCCAACACAAATCGCCAACTGAACCTCCGAAATAAATCCCCAACTAAATGATTCAATCAACCCTATGTCAATCCAACCCATATACTTCTCAAAATCCTGCTCGACCACATCCTGCCAACATGGTCCGAAAAAATACATTCATACACGGACTCAACTCAAACTAACTTAGAATTCAACCATCAACTCAACCTAACTGACTCCCAACTCAACCCTAAACACAACCGCAAATAAATTTCAAACTGAATCACTGACTCAACCACTACTCAACCCTACTTAATCTGTCTACTGAGTGTTTGGCTCGTTTTCGTCGTCATCACCTTTGGCCATCACTTCACTCCAGAAATGAAAGTTCACACAATGCAGACGTGAGCGAGGCCAAGGTGATTGTATAACGGCCCCGGTATTTTAGGATTCCAATGGAATTATATTCATCGATTATCATTACAAGCTCCCCCGAAACTGCCCTTATTAAGGGATTTCAATTATTTGCTCAGAATTTGGTCGATGAATTACGATCACAAGGAAATTTTAAGAAAGTATTCCCATCGGAGGTAAGGAAGTAAATTATCCATTTTTAGATGTCTACTTTTGGTATGATATTCGTGACTTTATTATCCATGTCTCTTTAAAAAAATGAATCTGAACCCCATGACCCTTTCTCCCATCGTAACTAAAAATAGGAGGTGCACACTGCCACATAACATTTTCATTATTTTCAATTATCATTTTAGACATACGATTTTAGATTTTAGACTTTAGAATTTAGACATTAGACTTTACACTTTAGACTTTATATTTTAGACTTAAGAGTTAATACTTTAAAATTTATACTTTAGTCTTTAGACTTAAGAACTTCGACTTTAGGCTTTAGAATTTAGAATTTAGACTTTAGTCTTTTGACTTTAGACTTTAGATATTAGACTTTAAACTTTTACTTCAGAACTATGAACTTTAGACATTAGACTTTCTACGTCCAACTTTAAACTTTAGACTTTCGATTCTAGCCCTTAGACTCTAGACCATGATTTTAGACTTTAGGCTTTATACTTTAGACTTAAGAACTTAGGCTTTAGACCTTAAAGTGTAGAGTTTAGGCTTTTGACTTTAGACTTAAGACTTTAAACTTGATATTTTAAATTTTAGGTTTTAGCTTTTTGTATTTGGCCTTTTGATTTTACACTTTAGACTTTAAATTTTAAGCTTTAGACTTAAAACTTAAGACTTTATACTTAAACTTTAAGCTTTCGTTAGACTTTAAAGATTGCACTTTAAACATTAAGCTTTAGACATTAGATTTTAGAATTTAGACTTTAGGCTTTAAACTTTAGACATTAAACTTTAAACTTTAGAACAATGAACTTTGGATTTTAGACTTTCGATTCTAGCCTTTACAATTCAGATTTTATACTTTATACTTTAAACTTTAAGATTAGACATTAGACTTTAAATTTTGAACTTTAGACTTTCGACGTTGAACTTTAAACTTTAGATTTTCAACTCTGGCCTTTAGAATTCAGACTTTATAATTTAAACTTTACACTTTAGGTTATAGATTTTAAACTTTAAACTTTAGATTTAGAATTTAAACTTTAGACTTTAAGCTTTAGACTTTAGGCTTAAGAATTTGTACTTTAGACTTGAGATATTATGCTTAAGACTTTAAACATTAGACTTTAAACTTTAACTGTTTAACTATGAACTTTAGACATTAAACTTTCGATGTGAAACTTTCAACTTTAGACTTTCGATTCTAGCCTTAGATTTTAGACTGTTATTTTACACTTTAGGCTTTATACTTTAGAATTAGGCTTCTGACTTTAGAATTTAAACTTTAGAATTTAGACTTTAGAACTTAGGCATTATACTTTATACTTTAGACATTAGACATTAAATATTTTATATTAGACATTAGACTTTAAACTTTGAACTTTGTATTTAGGGTTTAGACTTACGAAGCCAAACTTTAAATTTTAGACTTTAGGTTAAAGACTTTAGACTTAAGAATTTTGACTTTAGACTTAAGAATTTTGACTTTAGAATTAAGACTTCAGCCTTTAGAATTTAGAAGTTATACTTTTGACTTTCAACTTTAGACTATATGTAGACTTTAGAATTTAGAATTTGGACTCTAGTCTTTAGACTTTAGAATTTAGACTTTATTTTTAAACTTTCGACTTGAGATTTTACACTTTACACTTTAGGCTTCAGACTTCAGGTTTTAGACTTTAGACTTTAGTCTTTCGACTTTAAACTTTTACTTCAAACTATGAACTTTAGACATTAGACTGTCGACGTCCAACTTTAAATTTTAGACTTTCGATTCTAACCCTTAGACTTTAGACTATGATTTTAGACTTTAAGCTTTATACTTTAGACTTAAGAACTTACGCTTTAGACCTTAGAATTTAGACTTTAGAGTTTAGGCTTTTGACGTTAGACTTAAGACTTAGATATTAGACTCTAAACTTTAGACTTTATATTTTAGGTTTTAGACTTTATTATTTAGACTTCTGATTTTACACTTTAGACTTTAAATTTTAAGTTTTAGACTTAAGACTTAAGACTTTATACTTAAACGTTAAGCTTTCGTTAGACTTTAAAGATTGAACTTTAATAAGCTAATGTCGATTTTAGAATTTAGACTTTAAACTTTAGAACTATGAACTTTTGGCTTTAGACTTTCGATTCTAGCCTCTACAATTCAGATTTTATACTTTACACTTAAACTTACATTAGACTTTAAATTTTGAACTTTAGACTTTCGACGTTAAACTTTAGATTTTCGACTCTAGCCTTTAGAATTCAGACTTTATAATTTAAACTTTACACGTTAGGTTATAGATTTTAGACTTTTGGCTTTAAACTTTAAACTTTCTACATTAGAATTTAAACTTTAAACTTTAGGCTTGAGATTTTATGCTTTAGACTTTAGACATTAGACTTTAAACTTTAACTGTAGAACTATGAACTTTAGACATTAAGCTTTCGATATGAAACTTTCAACTTTAGGCTTTAGATTTTAGACTGTTATTTTACACTTTAGACTTTAGAACTTAGGCATTAGACTTTAGAAATTAGATATTAGACTTTAAACTTTGAACTTAGTACCTACTTTATTCTTTAGACTTACGAAGCCAAACTTTAAACTTTAGACTTTAGGCTTAAGACTTTAGACTTAAGAATTATGACTTTAGAATGAAAACTTAAGACTTTAGAATTTAGAAGTTACACTTTAGAGTTTCAACTTTAGACTATAGACTTTACAATTTACTTTAGGCTTTAGAATTTAGACTTTTGGTTTGAGATTTTAGACTTTGGGCTCTAGTCTTTAGGCTTTAGAATTTAGACTTCATTTTTAAACTTTTACTTCAGAACTATGACTTTTAGACATTAGACTTACGGCGTCAAACTTTAAACTTTAGACTTTCGATTCTACCCCTTAGACTTTAGACTATGACTTTAGGCTTTATACTTTATACTTAAGAATTTAGACTTTAGAATTTAGACTTTAGAGTTTATGCTTTTGGCTTTAAACTTAAGACTTAGATATTAGACTCTAAACTTTAGACTTTAACCTGTAGACTTTATATTTTAGACTTTAGTATTTAAACTTTTGACTTGAGACTTTAGATTTTTGACTTTATACTTAAACTTTAAGCTTTCGTTATACTTGAAACATTGAACTTTAAATTTTAAACTTTAGACATTAGATTTTAGGCTTTAGAATTTAGACTTTAGACATTAGACTTTAAACTTTAACTGTAGAACTATGAACTTTAGATATTAAACTTTCGATGTGAAACTTTCAACTTTAGACTTTCGATTCTAGCCGTAGACTTTAGACTGTTATTTCAGACTTTGGGCTTTATACTTTAGACTTAAGAACTTAGGCTTTTGACTTTAAAATTTAG
Source organism: Tipula helvola (assembly GCA_963556165.1). Taxonomy (NCBI): domain Eukaryota; kingdom Metazoa; phylum Arthropoda; class Insecta; order Diptera; family Tipulidae; genus Tipula; species Tipula helvola. The sequence continues at coordinate 21,179,232 of OY744483.1, forward strand.
ACTTTAGACACTAGACATTTTGAACTTTGTACTTTAGACTTACAAATCCAAACTTTAAACTTTCGACTCTAGGTTTTAAACTCTATACTTTAGACTTTATAATTTAAACTTTATACTTTAGGCTATAGATTTTAGACTTTTGGCTTTAGACTTTAAACTTTCGACTTTAGAATTTAGACTTCAGACTTGAAGCTTTAGACTTTAGGCTTTAGACTTTAGACTGTAGTATTATGACGAAAATCACCTTACTACAATTCATAAAATCCAAAATCTGCAATTGTGCTACGATTGCGGTTCTTGATACCTCTAAAGATAGGTTTCGGGACCTGTAATTGTTGTACCAATGTACATTTAAATTGCTTGATTATTTCCATAAATTTTATAAAAAGTTTGATTTTTTTGAAAATCACCTTACTATTAAACAAATTCCGATCCAGAAAAATCCAAAATCTGCAATTGTGATCCAATTGCGGTTCTTGATACCCCAAAAATGTGTTTCGAAGCCCTAAAACAGATTGGAAACTTATAAACAAAAGCTTTTAAATTTCACAATTCACATTTAGCATTTTACATTTAACAATTTAAATTATTTTACATTTTCTACGGTATGAAGAATTTATCAATCATGTTGCTTGAAAAAGTTACATAAAAGTCGAAACCCCAATTGAATAATACACAGATATAAACAGATTTTGTTCGTAAAGTTTATTCATGTCGTTGTTATATTCATCTGTATTTTACCTATGGGACTCATTTTCGATTTTATAGCTGAAAATATTCACGTTCGCAAGACATTAACTATTATTACTTCAGTTTGCAATCAAATTTTTAATCAAATAATTTCTTTTGTATGCGCACAGTATTCAATCAAGGTGATGAAGGACGTTCATGGTATATTATACTCAAAGGATCCGTTGATGTTGTTATCCATGGTAAAGGTACTGTAGCAACATTAAAGGAAGGTGATGATTTTGGTAAATTGGCTCTTATAAATGATGCTCCAAGGTAATAAAAACCAATTTTTTTTTTTTGTTATATAATTCGAAGGATGTTAAATTGAATTTTTATTTTAAAGAGCTGCTACAATTGTGTTGAAGGAAAATAATTGTCATCTATTGAGGGTGGATAAAGAATATTTTAATAGAATTTTACGTGATGTTGAGGCGAATACGTTACGCCTGCAAGAACATGGTAAAGATGTACTTGTGCTCGAGAGGGTAACTAAACAACGGGGACATTCGGCATTCAAGTAAGTTATAATTATTCTTTTGCTATAATCCGTCGTATAATTTCTTGTTTTTTTTTGTAATATTTATTTTTGGTTGCAAAGATATAGGAAACACATGACTAATCATTTGATAAAATTTTATTTTCTCATTATGTGTGTACATATGTGGGATAAATCTTCTTATTACATTCACTATTGTTGTAATGTTCAAGAGACTTGAAATTATTGTTCATCTATATCTATTGAATCGGCTCGATAAAAATAAATTTGTCGTCTTCATAAGATCTATATATATCCACACCCCTCTTCCACCCTAATTTATATTTTGACAATTTTTGTGTATCGTCCAGTTTTGAATTAGTACAGTAACTGTTGGACAGAGTAAAACATCGAATTTTATTGTGAAGTGTTCATTTATTTTAGAATCAGGTAGTCTCAAAATAACTGACGCAAATAGCCCTAATAAGTTAAAATATTTTGAAGAATTTTAAATTAATTTTTTGATGATGTTAGTGGGTGGTCGTTGATTATCGTTAAAACATTATCCATTATCGTTAGATAAACATTTTTTGTTTTTTTCCGACTATCAACATCAACACAGTAGGACGATTAATCGTCTTACGGCAACAAAAAAATGCTCAACAAATATTTAGTCTTAATTAGGGTTGGTTAATTAACAGTTAGCAAATTAGCTTATTCCGTACATTGTGAGATTAATGCCAAAATCATTTTTGTTTTGTTTTCTTTTCTTTTAGATACACAGTAATGTCTGGTACACCACAAAAAATGTTAGAACACTTATTAGAGACCCGCCTGGATGGACAAATGGGACCAAACGATCCATTTCTCGATGATTTTCTATTGACCCATATAGTTTTTATGCCGACCGCACAATTAGTCGATGAACTCTTCAGTCATTTTCACAGTGATTTTTCGCAACGCAACAAACACGGCGGAAATCACGATGACGATGATGACGATGAGAATGGTGATCTGAATAGTCCGGAGGAGGATCGAGAGTATTCGGTAATATGTAAAAAGCGTGTTGTACAATTTATACAAAAATGGATTTATGCGGTACGGTATGCGGTACTCGAAGATCTGAACACAATTGAATTTATTGAGGAGATATCGAGCGAGTCAGATAGTGATCCTGAATTGCAGGAGGAGGCGAGCATAATGCATCAAATATTATCACAAATATCACGGTATCAAGATGATCGGGCACAGCATGCGACACAAAAATGGAAGTTACCGCCAAATGGGCAACCGGTTTGTTTATTTAGCGGAAATTTAAATGTTAAAAAAACGATGATACGGCCACAGGACGATAGTAAGATGTCTATACAGCGGTTTATAGTTTAAATAAAATTTACTGACCAATTTTTTTTTTATGTTTCTAGTTATATTCCGAGTGTATTGCGCCGATCACACATACTGTACACTTCGTTTTCCCATCAACACGACCGCAACAATTATAAAAGCATGCGCCGCCGATAAATTACAAATCAATCGAAACACAAACGATTTGCTACTCGTTGAAATCAAATCGAATGGTGAACGGACCGTGTACAAAGATACCGACATAAGTATTGCGACAAGTGTTTCTCTAAATGGTCGCCTCTTTGTGTCGCCCAAAGATCATTTAGATGCGTTAACACCGTTGCCCGAACAAGAAATGATGACAGAGGGTATTGAAATGGACATTGAAGTGCTCGGCACCAAAGAATTAGCATATCACTTGACCCTATTCGATTGGGACCTATTTTGGTGTATCCACGAATATGAACTGCTGTACTACACATTTGGACGACATCATTTTGGTAAAATCACCGCAAATCTTGATGTGTTCGTCAGACGTTTTAATGAATTACAATATTGGGTGGTGACGGAAATTGTTTCTACCCAGAATTTATCGAAACGTGTTTCATTATTAAAGAAATTTATTAAATTAGCCGCTTAGTAAGTATAAAGGATTTCGTTCTAGACTTGCTTATATTTCATTCTGTATATATTCACAGTTGTAAGGAGTATCAAAATTTAAACGCATTTTTTGCCATCGTAATGGCATTTTCAAATACGGCTGTGTCGCGTCTAGCAATGACGTGGGAAAAAATTCCATCAAAGCTACGAAAAATTCATACGGAGCTGGAAGCTTTAATTGACCCGAGTCGAAATCATAGGGCATATCGTACATTTGTGGGTAAACTACAACCACCGGTTATACCGTTTATGCCGCTCCTTTTAAAGGATATGACGTTTGCTCACGAAGGGAATAAAACGAGTTTGGATGGACTGGTGAACTTCGAGAAAATGCATATGATGGCACAAACAATGCGTATATTAAGATTCTGTCGATCGAGAATGCTTGGTAAGCTATTTGTTTAAATAATACACTTAAAGATCTTAGTACAATGTACACAGAAGTATGGAGAAGTGAGTGATGGAGCCATTATAAGGGTTCTCCAAGATACGGTTGACGATGATGTACATCTTTACATCCCGCGGTTGCTTGTTGAAGTCCAAGTGCTTGATTGCTTTTATGAAGGTAGTTTGTGGCATATCTTGATATAGAACATGAACACTCCCAAATATTAATCCGATTGATTATATGCAAGAAGTCAATCACGATTTAACCATTGTGAATTCAAAATATGTTAAGCGCACGATAACATTCTACTAGATGAGTTTCTAGGTTATCCACCCTCTATAGAACTACCCTCTATAGTTAACACACTGTATAAGAAAATCCTCATACTATAGCCTACCTTTTAACGAGATAGCTTCTGGTGACTGCCATAAACGGGGAAGTAGTGCGAGCTATTAGTAAACTTGTTCGAAGATGCCGCTTACACGTCATTTAGGAGTATTGAGCAATTTTCTTTTTCCATCGTTTTATACGAAAATTTTCGAAATTTGTTTAAAAAAACGTCATTTTAGAATTGGGATTGGGGGCTGAGGGCCCGGGATACCTGTAACTCGGCACTGTATATTAAAGAATACTATTTCTTATTGCGATATCTTAATATGTAATGCTTGATTCGCGATTAAATTCGGTTGACATTTAAAAAATCGCAATTTAGAACCATTAGCAAACAATACCCTTTGGAACGTCAATACTTATTGGCAACTCTTGATGTTTTAGAAAAAGCCCTGTAAGTAAGCATCTTCTGATCCAAATCATCTGTTCAATACTTGAAACCGATAAGGCAATCAACTGACTCCCAAACCATGTTTCAAACATAAATTGAGGGGCAGGCACCCAACAAAACTGTAAAAGAGTACAAACAAAGATCGTCGATTATTGTCATGGCTACGTCCTTTATGTAGTTTCCAGTATCAAGTGGAAGTATAATTTTGTTAGAAATTTTAAAGGCGGATTCAGTGTCGCGTTCTTTCGTTCCTTCTGAAATTTTTTTTAAACCAATTTCATTGGTTAAAAATGACGTTACCATTCATGCTGGTTCCTTTGATTGGATAACAAAAATATATCAGAACGAATGAAGGAACGAAAGAACGCAACGCTGAATGCGCCTTAAGATCGCTGCACGAGTATGGATATAAATCCGTACCATCTGAATCCGGTCATTCATCCAATGAAATTACCCAAATAGTGTCATGTGACCGCAAAAAATATTCCCCTATTTCTCCTCTCGAGTTAAAATTATTTCAATATAACCATATCAAAAAATATATATTACGAGCTATTTCTTATTTCCGACATTTTAATTTTTAAAAAAATTTGTTATTTTGTTATTATTGAAATTATCATATATGGGACGTTTCACGTCAACCGGGCCACCTCTATGCCCAAAATTTAAAGCATCCGAAAAATATTTTAAGGGCACTAATATTTTCGTAACGTCTACTTTCGAATGCAGAGTGCCGTTTTTGAAAAGAAAACAAGATGGCGGCTCAATATGGTGGCTAAAATCTATATAATCGTTGGTTCGTCTCTTAGTAACTTCTGAACGACTTAACGATTGAGATCATACTCACAACATATATTTGTTTTGTCGAGGCGATGGGTCCTAGCTATGCTATTATCCGATAGGTCGCGCTGAAACCAAGTTATTACCTAATTCTATAATTATGGACCAAAATGACTCATATTCATCACTTTATATGTTGATTTATGGTGGATTCAGCGAGAAAAATTTGCTAGCTCGTGATCACGAATTATTGAAATTTCGTCAACTTTTTTACCCCCTCCAATTTTTTGTTTACTTTTCTTATGGTTGCTTTTGTAAAAAAGTAAACAAAAAATTGGAGGGGGTAAAAAAGTTGATGAAATTTCAATAATTCGTGATCACGAGCTAGCAAATTTTTCTCGCTGAATCCACCATTAGTGACAAAAAAGAAAATCACAAAATATGAACCCGATAGGTGGTGTTGTGGTCGAGTTTGTTAGCCAATAGATGGCACTATTTTTTGGTAGAACTCAATTTTGACATATGAACATCATTTCTGTTTTATACGTCCTCGCTTGTTCGTGTATCTTTATAATGTGTATTTCTTTCATGCTGAGGTTACATGGTACATATAATATGCAGAGAATGTCTACATGTTTACACTTCATTATACATATATAACATCCCCTCTTTTTTTATAAAATAAGTATAAAATTATAAACTAAATTGTACCTAATCTACTATTATTTATACATTTCAAAATTTCTTAATTTCAACAAATATTTTCATTTAAATGTAAATTTCCTAATCTCTATTTTACTAATTCATTTCATAATCTTGAAATTTAATAGGATATGTTTTTTTATGAACAGGTCGAACCGATATTCTCTTAGTACCGGTTTGTGGTTGTTCTTCGACTTCACGTTGTTGTGTCATTTGTACTGTTTCACCATATTTGTATGTTTGATTATTTTCCTCTTCGTTGCCCTTACGATTATCTGCATCTTGCAATTGAACATTTGGTGATATTATTGGTTTTATATGGATTCGATTTCTTCTGTATCTACGTCCGTCTATCTCGACAATATATGATCAGTTACTTAAATTTGATACAATTTCTCCTTTCTCCCATTGTTTTTCGTTCGGTTTTAACTTTTCAAACACTTCTTGTCCGTATCTTAATTTTGGTAATACTCTCGAGCTTCTATCACTGTACAATTTAACTCTTTCCCTATTCTTTGTTATGTTATCTTTCACTTCTTCAGCTGATCTAGTTCTTAAAATTCCTTTCACCATTGGAACTATACTTCTTAAATTTCTGTTAAATATTCTTTGTGCTGGACTATAATTTATTTTGTTTGGTGTGTTCCTCCATTGTAGTAAACATTGATAAAAATCTGCTCCACTGTCAATGCTCTTCTTTATTAAAACTTTTGCTATTTTCACCGCTGCTTCTGCTTTTCCATTCCCTTGCTGGTGATAAGGACTGCTGGTGGCATGTTGAAACTCCCAGTCTTTTGAAAATTTTTGAAAATCTGTATTTATGAAAGTCCTTGCATTATCTGTTATACAAATTTCTGGAATTCCGTGTCTACTAAAATTTATTTTACAAATTTTAATTATTGTTGTTGCTGTCATGTCATTTAATTCATCTATTTCGAAAAAATCCGAATATTGGTCAACCGTTATCATAAACTTTCGAACTTTCCCATTAATTACCAATTCCATAATATCCAAATTCACTCTTTGAAATGGATACTCTGGTATTTTGTGCGATAACATTGGAGTATTTTGTTGATTCGCTGAATACTTTAAACATATTTTACACGATTCTACAATTTCTTTCACTTTTTTACTTATATTCGGCTAGTATACCACTTCCTTTGCTAATTTGTTTGTTGCTCCAATTCCTTGATGACTAAGATGTAATTTTCTCAATACTTCCGGTCTCATACTTTCTGGTATAATTATTCTGTTTCCTTTATATAATATTCCTTCACTAAGTGTAATTTCATCTCGATGACTAAAATATTTCGTTAAAATTGGATCCATATTTTTAGATTTTTCAGGCCATCCTTGGCATATATTTTTCATCAATTTTTGCAGATTTACATCTTTTTGAGTTTCGTCTTTTACTTGCTGTAGTGAAGCGTTGCTTATTCGAAGATCCTCCGTATGATCTGAATTATTTACATCTTCAAAATTTCTTCTATTTCTTGAATTGTATATATGTCGTAATCCTTCACTAATTCATTTTCTGTGAGTGGTGCTCTGGATATACAATCAGCTACTAACATCAAACTTCCTCTAATGTACGTTAATTTAAAATAGTTCCTTTGAAGGTATAACATCATTTTCTGCATTCTTTTGGGCGCTTTTAAAATTGATTTCTTAAAAATTGTCACTAATGGCCTATGATCCGTTTCAATTATTATATCATTTTTACCACAAACATATTGATCGAATCTTTTTAGAGCAAAGAGCACAGCTAACGTTTCTTTCTCAATTGCTGCATAGTTTAATTCAGCTTCTTTCAACACTCTCGAAGCATATGCAACTGGGTGGCCTTCTTGTAATAACACACATCCTATTGCATATGATGAAGCATCTGTTTGAATTTTTACTGGTTTGTTCGGATCATAGAATGATAGTATTGGTGCGTTTGTTATGATGCCTTTCAGACTTTTAAATTCATTTTCGTGTGCCTCTGTCCAATTGAATTCATTTTCATCTTTTGTTATATCTGTCATATTGCGTGTTTTTTCTGAGAATTTTTGTATGAATTTAGAAACATACGTAAACAAGCCTAATATTCGGAGTAGTACTTGCTTATTTTGCGGTGATGCCAGATTTTGAATATACACGATATTTTTGCCGGATCAGGTTTAATGCCTTCACTGGAGACAATGTGTCCAAAATATTTTATCTCTTTTTCACATAATTTCATTTTTGAAATATTTAGCTTGAAATTTTTCGCTCTTAATCGTATTAACAACTTTTCTAAATTTTCGTCGTGGTCTATAATTGCTTCTTCTTCAGTAGAACCTTTCCCATAAATTAGCAGATCGTCAGTTATCACCTCGACTCCTTTTAGACCTTCTATAATCTCATGTTGCCGTTTTTGAAAAATTTACATTACTGGACTTATTCCGAATGGTAAACGAAGCCATCTATATCTCCCAAACGGTGTCCAAAAAGTTGTATATTTGCTGCTTTTTTCATTTAATACCAATTGCCAAGACCCATTCTTTGCGTCTAGAGTTGAAAATATTTTAGCGTTTGTCAGTTCTGGTAAAATTTCCTCAATTTTCGGCATTAATTATGTGTTATTTTATTACAAAATTTAATAAGGTCTAATTCAACACTTGTTTCAGCACTTATTATTGTAATTGTTTCAAATTCTACTAAAACGAATTCAATATGTTTAGTTTCCTTTTTTAACTCAATTATTAAATCTGCTGGGACTGCTTTAATTTGACTTCCGCAAAAAGATTTTAAATTTATACAAGTTTTCTTTATTTTTGCGTTTTGCCCCATTATTTGCTTAAATGTGTTTACACTCATGACGTTTACTGTCGCACCAGTATCTATCTGACATTCAATATTATAAAGTTTATTTACAAGTTCATTTAAAAAGCATAATTTTGTTATTAAACCTTTCTTTGATTAGTAGTCACAATATGTCTTCCGCCATTTTATTTTCTGCCTCATTTTGAATTATATTCACTTTTCGATTTTTTCTACATTTATTTTTAAAATGATTTTGTATTCCACAATTATCACATTTCTGTTGCCATGCTGGACATTTTCGAATTGGATGTGTTCTTCCACATCGATTGCAGTTTTCTATATATTTCTCACCATTTTCTTGATTATTCGTATTCGGTCTATTGCCATATAGATTACCATAATTAGAATGATTACTGCCATTTGCATTTTCGATGTTCTAAATTGCTGCGCGATTGCAATCTTGAATTATGTTGGAAATATTTTGCGTTGTTCTCAATTTTATTTATTTCTTCTAGACTGTCTAATTGCTTTAATTGTATTTCCGCCTGCTCCGCGATTTTACAAATATTTATTGCTGCCATAGCTTTTTTCTTAGTTTTATATTTGAAATAGAAACTACAATTCTATCCAACATGAATTCATCTTCCATATTATTGTATTGACAACCTTTAATTAAAGCGCGCAGACGATTTATGTATTCATCAATATTTTCATCCGATTTTTGAAAAGTTGAATTGAAAATCGCTCGCTCATACGTCCTATTAGTTTTTGGAATTCAATTTTCCTCTATTTTATCCAAGATCGTCGTTGCTTTCTTTTTGTCTTCAATGTTTATTGGGAAATTGTGGTATCGCTTTAAACATTTGTCTCTTATTGCTGTCAATAACACGCTAATTTTCTCCTCTTCACTCGCATATCTTAGCGAAGTAGCAATTAAATAATTTTCCCATGATTTCTTAAAAAATAATATGTCATTTTTTAAGTTTTTACTTTCTGGATTTATTCCCTTTGGTAATGGAATTTGAATTTGTGCTTTCACTTCTCGTCTATCTTCTTTTTCTTCTGCCTTCTGTCTTAGTAATTCCTGAAGTTTCTTTTCTAAACTTGCAATTTTCTCTTCGTTTGTCATTGTATCGAAATTTGTTTACATAAAATTATATTTACTATGTACTTTTATTACTTTTGATGAAATCGCAATTTCCACGTGCAAACGAAATTAACCTCGAAATAATTTTTTTTTTATATTAATTTTCGCACTATTACCACAGAATACCCAGAAGCGACATAACGCGGGTTTTATATAGAGAAAAGTGGACTCATTTTTTTGACCTTGGTTTATAGAAGGTAAGATTTTCGGTGTTAAATTATCGTTCAGTGGCTGAAAATTCAAAATTAACATGTAAAATATAAGGTAAGAGCAAAAATTTCTTGGTCCACGTAATGTCGGTTCTGGTTGTTTATTATTCTGTGCTATTACTATCAGATCATACATAAATTATTATTATTATTATCTCCGCCACTTTTAATTAAATTAGTCGAATTTAATATTTAATTATATTGAATTATATTTTATTTTATTTAGATTTTCATCTGACACCGCATGTTTTATACGTCCTCGCTTGTTCGTGTATCTTTATAATGTACATATTTCTTTCATGCTGAGTTTACATGGTACATATAATATGCAGAGAATGTTTACATGTTTACACTCTTCATTATACATATATAGCAATTTCATTTTGGATTTCGACATACAAGCATCATTATTGTCTGTGTTATTGCGTTCATCAACTCAATATTTTGATTATTTATTGCTAAAAAATTGATATTGGGACTTTTCACGTCTACCGGGCCACTGCCGAGCCCGGAATTTAAAGCATCCAAAAAATATATTAAGGGCACCAAAATTTCCGTTTAAATCTCTACTTTCGAATGCTTAGTGCCGAATTTGAAAAAAACTAGATACCTGCTCAATATTGCGGGAAGAATAATAAACTCAGGAATACATAAGGAAATTTAATTATTTTGTCTATAGTTAAGTAAAAAAAAGGTCAAAATTGAGTAAAAATATAATATTGAGTAACTGGTTAGAGTACCAAAGGGCATTTTCACCACCATGGATATATAAATTTTTATTAAAAAACGCAAAGACAAGTTTGCAATAACAAGTAGATCCCGTAGTTTTGAAAAAATTAGATTGTCCGCAAGAAACTAACTTATTTTAAATTAACCCCTTAACGGATAATTTTTTGGAAAAAAAAACGTCAAGGAAAATTAATTTTTTTTTGTATTTATAATGTTTATTTGAACATATTTTAATTTATATTGAAAAACCAAAAGTAACAAAGCATAAAATTTTAAAAGGCAGAATCGGGCAAAAAAAGCTCTAAACTACAAGCCCTATAGTAAAATGTATAACAATGGTTTACTTACAAATAGATTTAAAAATAGTTGCTCGAGTGCACATTTCTGCGAGTATCACATGCTCGAATTATCTCGAGCGTGCGCGTTAATTGGTTGAATCGAAAAGGTATCGGACAAGGTAGAAAATTAGACAAAATGGACCGACCAGACAAATTCAAATTAAATTCCTTTATTTAGCAATAAATATTTAAAATATTGAGTTGATAAACGCAATAACACAGTGAAATGATGGTTATACGTCGAAATCCAAAGAGAAATGATGTTCATATATCAAAATTGAGTTCTACCAAAAAATAGTGCCATTTATTTGTCGGCAGCATAATACTAAAACAATTTTGTTGACCAAGCGAACATATTGTGTAAATATAGATCATTTCGGTTTATTTTATTTTATTTTTATTTAAACATTAAATTCTTTAATAAGAATTTCTTTAATAATTTCTTTAAACATTAAAGAGAATTTGTTAATAACTTGGTTACAGCGCCACCTATCGGATAATAGCATAGCTAGGAACCATCGCCTCGACAAAACAAATATATGATTTGAATATGACCTCAATCGGTTAAGTCGTTCAGAAGTTACACGATCAGTAAGAGACGAACCAATGATTTATAGATTTTAGCCACCATATTGAGCCGCCATCTTGTTTTTTTTCAAAAACGGCACTCGGCATTCGAAAGTAGACGTTTCAACGAAAATATTAGTGCCCTTAAAAAAATTGTTGGATGCTTTAAATTTTGGACATAGAGGTGGCCCGATTGACGTCAAACGTCTCATATATGTATTATTATTGAAACTAAAAGCAAAGAGAAGTTTATAAGTAAAATAGACGAATTTACTGGAATTTATTTAGCAAAAGGTCAAATAAGTTACTAACTTCGTTCGGATTCAGATTGTACGGATTTATATCCAACCCTTTTCCCAAAATTTCTTAAGAGTTTTCTCTTTTTGATTGTTATTTTTATCATATCCGGTAACACTATCGGCATAGTAATCCGCACCAAGAAGTACGTCTATCGATGCTGACATATGAAAGTTAGGAACTCTTGGTTTTTTGTGTTTTCCATGGTTGGTTGTCTGTAACTTTATTCACTATGTAAGCTCCTATCTGATTCAAATTGAGGCATAATTAACAGTTTAACAGCTTTTTCATTATTTCTTTGTTATTTACCGATTTTTGTCGAGAATATTCATTAATTTGAATTTGGAGCAATCTGCAAGGTGATGGTTTTAGTTACAGAGATTACAAGTGTTGGTTGGATTCGTTGCCAATAGAGATATTCTTGTAGCAATTGCTGGTTTCCGAAAATTCGAAGATTTTTCTCAAAAAACTGCTTCTAATGCCGTAAAACCCGATTCAAGAAACTGAAATTTTCAAGAGTTTAAATATGTAGATAACTATTTGATCCCAATAATCGGTATTGATTCCTAAATGCTTGATTGCATGTAAACACTCTCTAGTGGTGTCGTATATTGTTCTTATGGCTGATGCCAATTCATTGCTTTGAAGATTTTGTCCAAACTATGATCAAAAGCTCCTGTATTTCTGATTTTTTGATCGTTGTTTTGAATTTGACGCTTAAACCTTTAAAATTGATTCACATTGTGTGTTCAACAGCATTTTCAATTACCACAATTCGTTGTTCCTTGAAAATTCAACGAATTTGAAAATTCGATGTTCTTCTGTATTTATTGTTAATGTTGTAACAGCCATGTCTATTGTTGTGCAGATGGATAAGTATGAAAAGAAAAAAACATTTAAATCAAAAAGCTATAATTTAATCTTTTTATTTATTTACAGTGCTCGAACCACCTTCACCCAAATCAAATATTGAATACAAACCATTTATTAGTTGCCTCAAGGTGGTTGACAATCAACGTGTATTGAACGCAATGTCGCACAAAATTGAACCACGTCGTAATACATAAAAAGTTTTTCTATAAATAAATAGTAAATTAATTATAATTTGTTTTTAAATAGTTTTTTATAAATTTATTTTTTAATTTTTTTACAACAACAAAAAACATGTAAACTGAGTCTTATGAAATTTAAATATAAAATAAAAAAAAAAATAAAAAATTAGAAACATAAAAAACATAAAAAGTTAAATAATTATATTATATAATAAATAATTTTTTTTTCTAATTAATTATTTTATTGCTTTAACAAAAAAACTCTAAATTTTTTTAATATTTATTTATATACGTATATAACATAATTCTTCTTACAAACAACATAAAATAATTTATTAAATCCATTTTTTATATAAAATAAATTTGTAAATCGATACATTTCTAAATATAATTAAATAAACATTTTTTAGGGAATTTAAAGGAAAAACTGTGAATATTTATTAAATAAATTTTTTTAGATATTTATTTATATTTATAATATATTATTAATAATAACTCTCCTATACATATTCTAATTTTATATATTTTTCTAAATACTATAATTATAAATAAATTTGCATAATATATTAGTATCTACATTAATATAATATTAGTATTTTATATTATTTAAGTACAAAACGCCAAAAAATTATTATTTTTACCCCAATTTAAACTATAATCGATTTATCAATTGAAACTTTTTACAAATAAGATGGAAGATCTAAAAAAAAATAATTAAATGATCAGCGAAAATTTATAAATAAGTCGAAATCTCCCTATGAGATTTATTGTCACAACGGCGCCAACCTGCATAAACTCGACGTGTTAACCATCTTCAAACATTTTCAATGATGTTTTCAAATCGAGAGTTACATAAAATTGCTGGTCGGTTTATAACAGGTATAATTTTCCTCATTTTAATGATTTTTTTATACTAACGTAGTCTTTTGGATAAGCTTGAATCCAACTTTCTTGTTTGAAACAAATTGTGGTGTAGAAAAGGGAAAATGTAATTTTGGAAAATTCAGAACGCATTGTGGTTGGGTTTTAAAATTAAATGTTCCCTTTTCCATAATTTACACCACAAACCATGTTGTGTTTGTATTTTACACTGAGCAATTTACTTTATATTTTACATGTAAAACCCTACTTTTTTTATAACGTAAAAAAATAAAAAACAAAAAATTTATAAAATTGAAAATTAATGAAAACACTATTATCACACAAGAGTGTCTTCATATGTTTACCTTTATTATTTGGTAGCAATTTACTATATCCACCTACAAGATTGTGTTGGCCCTCTATTTTGTTGACGCTGAGGCTGTGTGGATCAACTTTCCTATCGATAATGATGTTGGTCGGCGATATGTCTTTCCGACGATGTGATTGTCAGCTATATGTACCAAATGGCTCGTATTTTCGGCGATGTAGTTGAATCGGACATTTCCTATTAGTGATGCTGTTGTGTCGGCCAACTTACCTTTCTGGGAAATAGTTTTCGGCGATGTGGTTGGTCGGCGAAATGATTGCTGGCGATGTGACCGGTTAGCTTTATTTTCACTACGGTGGCCTCGCTAGATGCATAACTTGATGGAGGGTCCCATTTGAAACGCGATATTTCAAAACGTGATACGGTACAAAACGCGATATTTCAAAACGCGATACGGTACGAAACGCCATACTGTAGTTCGGTAAAAAAAACAACAAAAATTAAAATTAAAATCTGGATTTCCCAACATATCTTCGTAAACAAAATAATCCGTAAAGAAGGGAATAAAAACAATCATAGCTAATTGTTGATATTCGTAGAAAATGTGTACCATCTATTAGGAAATAATTTTATTTAATTAATAAAAGATAGATTTAATTAAAATTAGATTTACATAGAAATTGATTTTCATTAGAAGAATAAATTTAATTTTTTGGATGGAAATTCTGTTATGCGAAAGAAAACGGTTGGGTACTAAATCTTACTTTACAAAACCTTACTTCTCAAAATCTTCCTTTTGGACAAATCTTACTTTCTTCAAAAATGGGGATTTATATGGGGAAAACGAAGGATCCTACAAGTGGAAAACGAAGGTACCTTTTTGTGAAGGAGAATTTTAATTTAAAGTAGGTATATAAAATAAAATTCAAAACTGGGATACGGGAAATGGGAGCGTATCGAAATCTTAGATTTCAAGAAAGTAAGATTTTGATAAAAGTAAGATTTTGAGAATTAAGATTTCGATACGAAATTTCTCATAACTGAAGAAAATGTCCAATAGGTGAAGGAAAAATTAAAGATAATTCTACTAATTGGATGAAAATTTTTTAAGGTAAAGCTTTAAAGGAAATTCAACAAACGAAACAAGAATTAAATAAAATTACGCCTCCAGAATTTTTCTAATATCATTTTTTACCCCATTTTATGAATTAAGTTTATTTTTAACTTGTATTTTGGGGTTTCTGTTTCACTTTACAGCCTGCTAGTTTCAGGTATAATATTTACGGTATGAACAAAAATACATCTCGCCGCACAAACAAAAATAAAACACATCTAGCCAAAATGGTGAATTATGTATTTTTAAAACACTTTCTATTGTTTAAGCAAAATTGTTAAATTAGACCGTGAGTGAATTAGTTAAAAACCAGTTAAAAATTAAAATTTTGACATAAAAGTTAAAATTAAAAAATTTACTCACCACAAAAAATAAAAATAAAAATGCATCATGGTAGGCACCGTATATAAAATTTGACAAGCGAGGTAAAAAAACATAACCTCGTTTTTTTAATATTGGCTCAGTTGATACATAAGCACAACGTGTTTCTTTCTGATTCTTCTCAAAATAGCTGAATTTGATAAATAACGCTGTTTATAAAGTAATAAAATAGATAACAAACTAGGAAAATGATTGTTATAAATGCGCTTCATGTTATTGTTCAGTTGTCACAATTTTAATTTTTAACTAATTCACACAGCAATATTAAATTTGGTAGATAAAAAAATTTCACCACGATAATTTGATTTTCACCAAATTTTTAACCAAATATTTTTAACATATTCACTCACGGCCTAAATCTATAATATCAAAAATTTTAATTCTAATATATTTTAAAAAACTTCCACCATTTTTTGTTCATCAAAAATAGTCTACTCACTTGCCACATGTCCACATTCCAATATGTTATCAAAAATAATTTTAAAATTGTATTTGCTTACACATCGCGTTTTGTACCATATCGCGTTTTGCAATATCGCGTTATGAAATATCGCGTTATGAAATATCGCGTTTCGTACTTTATCTCGTTTCGTCATATCGCGTTTTGAAATATCGAGTTTCGAGCTGATCCCCTTGATCAACAAAGATTTATTTGGAATGGAAGGAAAAATTACTAGAAAATAAAACAAATAAAACGGAAATTAACTTATTAACCAGAATAAATTAAACATAACAATGTTTTAGTTATTAAAATACATTTAACCTCAAAATAATAAATGATTATGATTCATTAGAGTTGCGTACTATGTGCGTGGTCCCGAGTTCGGTTCTCGCTGTTGACGAAATATATAATAAATTAATTTAATATTAAAATGAATCGACAGTAGGGCATGCGATACTGGTAAACCGGAAACCGAAATATTGGGCCATTTTTCAGTGCCGGTATTGAGCGATCAATGTTTATTAATTATTCGCCCAATATCTACTTTGTGATGTAAATTTGTACTATCAAACCCATCCATCAATGTGTTACCAACTTCCAGGTAATTGTGAACTTCGAATTCTCGACAACAGCTAAGTTTGGCATTTTTTTTTACACGAGAAGAGTCGAGCGGTCTGCAAATGTAAAATATATGGCAGAGAAATTAAATCAGCTGAAGGATCGACTAGTGTATTACTACAAACCCATTTAAGGACGTTTCACAATATAAATATGTATATTGAAGCGAAACTTAATTGAAGCAATCACAACTCTGCAGCAAGTACTGCCGACACTTGACATTCTTCGATCAGCAACTTTGTTTGGCTCATGTGTTGGCTGTTGCCGACGTTTTGTATATAACAATATCAACAGTTGATGAAACTGTGACAGATGATTGATATGAAGAAGACTGTGATGATGAATTTGCATATGAATTTAACGAAGCGGATTTTGGGCGGACTAAACCATTTTTCATAGCTCTGCAGCTGCACACAAAATTAGGAAGATTATAAAGTTGTTGCGACGACCACGGACCAAAAATTATAGTCTACAAGCTTACGTTAAAACTGAATTCGGCAGAGAACTAACTATAATCTTAGATTCAAATACAAGATGAAACATGTTACTTTTTATGCTACAGCGGATTTATAAATTAAGAAATTGCATCTTAAAAGCTCTGATCGACGTCAATCAACTCCCAGGTTTACCGTAAAGGAGTTCCAGAGTATAGAATCAACGTTATTTTAGCAGTCAAACGGGCAGTAGAAGAGTTGTGTAGGAGGAATGCCACACTTTTGTGAGCTGATGCAACCCTGACATTCAAGCTTCAAAATTTGGGAAAAGAACCATTAGCTGACCGAATGAAAACCTCTTTGGTCCAGGGGATTATAGAAAGGTGTACAAACTTACCTTGACTATTGCAATATTTGCACAAAGGTAAGCAAGCCCAAAAAAATGTTGGCTCAGGTATCAACTTTAATCGACTAACTAAAAACGAAATATTTAATATAACTGTCCATCTTAAACAGCGAATTTCCTCAACCCCAGCTCCAAATACAGCTTCATACTCAATATTAGAAAGTGGTACTATTAGAGGTACTAATTTGCAGTTAGTGTACGATTACTTCTATCCGCAGTCCACCAACATGCGTGGAATCAGAAAGGGCTTGTTCTTCATCTGGAATGATATGCACTAAACTTCGATCATTAAGTTAATTATTTTTTTGAATTGTTTAATTATATTATTTGGTTTTTTTTAACGTGCCTATAATATATTTTGAATTTTATAATAAAATTGAATAAAACTATTTTACCGGTATTAATACCGGTATCTCGGTTTTGTCGTCATGTAATACCGAAACACCGGTATTCATATTTTGAACAGAAATTGGATGCGACAATCATTAAAATTTAAAATGATTATGTGTAAAATAGTCCGGTGGTTCGAAATGTTCAATATGATTCGAAAACCTTAAACATTCGGGTTTGTTATTTGAATTTTGAATTTATAACATGGTTCATTCTATTTGTAAAATGTTTCAATAAATATTATGTTGTAAATTAATTTTGAATCGATAAATTACAAAGTATATATTGTAAATTATTACAAAATTTATAAATTTAATTTTCTATAGTTTATAGATTAAATGTATATTTAGGGTACCGCCTAAATTTGATAACTAAAAGTACGCTTGATTTTTCCTCATAGGTTTCTCATACAAATAGAAATATCAAGCGTAATAAAATTAATTAAATACAATACGTGACAGCAGGGCACATCTAAATTCTAAACAGTAGTAAACTTGGAAATCTTATAAATTTAAAAAATAAAATCTTAAAATCTTACTAATCGCATAAATATTAAAAAAATAAAAATAAAACTTATTCCAATTCCTTCATTGCGTTTATCGATCGATAGATTAACAATAATTATTATTATAATTATTATATGCTTGCTGTAAATCAAAAACAAAAATTTTAATGTAATAACATACTTGTACAAATCAAATCAAACCTAAACATATTTAAATCAAAATCTTCTAAAATATTTTTCCAAAAAAATTATATTGTAAATAAAATAACAAATCAAAAACACCAGAATAATTATTAATTATAACAAAACAATTTAATTCTTCAGCTAAACTTATATTTACATACAATACATACATTTAAATAGATTAAAATAAAATTAATGGACCATAAAAAATAATTATTTATTAATAGCACAAAAATAATATTTTTACAAAACAATATTAAAACAAGCAATAAAAATTAAAAAAATGATTTTTTGTATTTTTATTTTTTTTAATTGAACAAAAATATAAAAATAAATAATCTAATTTAAATGCAACAAACAATCAAATTATATTTTATTATAATTAAACATTATATGTAATAGAACAATTTTTTATTTTTTTATTTTTTATATCCTTATGCCTATGCAGGTGCTGGCAGTAATTTAATGAAATTCTAAATTTGATAGGAATTAAAACGTTCTCTATAGTTAATGGTTTAAACGAGCTAAGAATTAACTTTCTTGGTTAATAAATTTCTTTGCAGAATTTTTGCTTTTTTTGATTTTTTAAAATTTAACATTTAGATCTGCAATCAAAATTAATTTTTTTTTTACGCTGGCGCTACATCCCATATAGGGATTAGAATACAGGCTTAACTCTTTATACCTTTTATTATCTCAACTTGTAATGCATGATTCAAGCCATGCTTATAAATTTCCTCACTGATCTATTTAAGCCTTAAGCCTCGATAAAGATCCGCATTTCTTTTGAGTAGGTGCTTCAATAATCTCCGTGCGTCCATATAGATTTCAGAATTTCACAATAAGAATTAAATGAATTCATATTTTATCTTTCGTTGTTGTGGCTTTTAATTGCAATAATTTATAATTTATTTGCAAACAAAAACAAAACATACGGTTTCGGATTTCTTCCTCCTTATTCAGTCCCAATTTAACTACCTAGTTAAGGTGGTTAAATTGGGACTGAAGAAGGATGAAATCTGAAACCTAGGTTTGTTTTTTTAACTGATTTATAGCCTCAATTTATTATGCGCAATTATGCATGATAAACTTAAACTCAGGTTAACTAACAAATTTAATTTTGATATTAGCAGCTCTGAACAGTGATGTCAAATAATATTTAATGAAGATTATCTGATTAATCTTAAAACTCTTGAAATCGCTCATGATATTAGAATATTACTCTCCTTCGGTCCCGAGTTTGCCAAACCCACCAACGGCTATAATTTTCCGTGTTTTTCTCTTTTAGCCGACGTAGAAAACCTCATTAGTACAAGTACAAATAACTTTGCTCGAAAAAATTTTAAACGTGAATTGGTAGCAATTTATTTAAAAAGATGATTGTTAAAAATACAACAGCACCGAAAATTTATCGGCTACCTAAAATCCATAAACAAGGACAACCTTTGAGACCTATTGTCTCTTCTATCAATTCACCTTGTTACGCTTTCTTTAGATAAATATTTATGCCAAATACTCAACAACCCAATGCCATTTTAGTTTCTTTTGACGTTACATCATTATTCACGAACATTCCAACTACAATTAGTGTTGAAGAAGTTAGGAGAAGATGGACAGAGATGAACCTTGTGACGGATCTTGATCTGGATACTCGCTTGAATCTACTTAAATATGTAATAGATAATATATGTATGTACCCCATAATCAGTTAAAAAAACAAACCTAAGTTAAACAAAGACCAATAATTGATAAAAAAAAATTAATTATTACGTTTAAGGAAGTTTTTAACTGTTCATGTTATATTTAATAAAAGTAAACCATTTTGTATGTTTTGTTTGTGTTTATTTATATTTTATATTTCAGAATTTGCCGATAAAGAAGCAATTTATTGTGGATAGTTAGCTCCGAGTTTTGTCCAGGGAGCCAATACGACTTTCTGAATCTAATGTTAAGTTCTCCCTTTTTCTGGAGGTCTATACCTGACAAATTAGGTTTTACGTGCCTTACGTTTCTTTACCAATTCTCTTACTTCTAGTGGGTTGCAGATCAATTGTTATGGATATTTTATTGATACATTCAAGTTTTTTTTGTTGTCAGCTCACGAAACAAATCCCAATTATGATAGTTGTCTCGTTAGTTAGCCTTGGTGCATGTTCATTTTTGATTTAGTAATTCACTAAACATCATGTTAACTGGTGAATGGTCTAACGAGTGTCCATCGAATGTGTTGTTATATAGAAATCTATAAGATCTCCGGCAGAATCCGACCTGTTTATACACGTTCATTATCTATTCTATTTCAATTTTTTATTTATTTATTTGAATTATCTAGGTTAAATGATTGATTCGATGTTCCTTTCGCAAAAATCAGTTAATCATTGGAGAGGTATCGATGATCACAATCCAATCTTTTTCAAAAAAAATTTTTTTTTTTAGCTGAAAATAACTGGCTAATAATGTTTAGATGAACTATCAGTTTTTTAGCTTAACTACACTCCCGAGCAACTAAATCGACTCAAACCTTCAGCGCTCACAGAAAGGCGAATTATTTGAAAACGGCTTACCCGATTTTTACAAGACAATATTTTTTTGAAAGCCTGATATTTTTACTTTAAAATGAGACTTTATTCATGAAAATTGGTTCAGTACTTTTTTTTATAATGAATTTTGAATGAAAACGCAACCAAAATTGATGATTATGAAAAAAGTATTGGGGATATTTAAATTTAAATTACAACAAAAAATTCAACCAAACCAAAAACAATTTTATTGGTTAATACTTAGTATTGCTCCCCCTTGCGTCTACAATGATTGGCATGCGATTCCCCATTAACCTTATTAAGGCTTTGACAAAGACTTGGGTGATCGCATCCCACTCCTCACCCAAGGCAATCTTGAGGTCACTGATGTTAGATGGCACCGGATTTCTGGCTCGCACCTTCCGTTTTAGTTCGTCTCATAAAGGCTCAATTGGATTCATGTCTGGACTGAGGGCTAACCGCCTCATCGTCTCGAGACCATCCGCATCCATGAACTGCCGAGAGGTTCGAGCTGTGTGAGACCAGGCATTATCATGCATCAATATGAAATCTTCCCCTACATATCCTGCGTAGGTCACTATATAATCCAAGAGAATGTCCTCGATATATCGTTCAGCCATCAGACCTCCTCTACGGCCTCCACCAAGTACAAAACTAAATCTGTTTTTTCGTCAAGCGATATGCCAGCCCACACCATGCACGAGCCGCCACCGTATGAGACTGTTTCAGCAAAACAGCACTGCGAAAATCGCTCTCCTCCACGCCGGCAGACCCGGCCTCTCCTATCACTACCATGGATACATATTCTGCATCCATTCTGTAATGGATACCTACATTGCTCGATACTATAATTGATGTGTTCGTGCACAATTAAGGAAAATTAGAAAAACACAATTAATATAAAATTATTTGAAAATAGAAGAGCGATCTAAACACAAGTTGACACAGCAGTTACGGGTTCCGAGGCTATCATTAGAGGTATCAAACATCGCAATCGAAGCTTTTTTAGAAATTTCAGTTTTTTTATCTGAAAATAGCACAATTTGTCATACAACTCACGAAGACGAAATGACCTTAGATCAGTTGCTTTTATTAGGTTAAGATTTTTAAGAATTTCAAAAACAACTCTAAAGGGTCTCTAATCTCTCTTCCTTGTCTTTTGGCAAAATTTGGTGAAAATGGTAAAATTTTCACCGCAATATTTCATCAAGACTTAGATATAATTTAAATTAACGCACGCACTGCTGATTCTGAATTGGTGCAAACTAATTCAATTCTTATATTGCATTATAATCAGGTTTGGAAATCGTTTTTTTAGCAGTTTTTATTTTTTTACAATTGATTGATAAAACCATGTCGAAGACTCACTCAACATATGCTACATAATCATGTTTTGACGTAATTTTGAAACCGAAACTTGTATAATGACTATACATATACTCGACCCCAAGCGCCTTGATTTCCGAATTTAGTTTTACAGTCTTTTTTAACAATGAGTTAAGTGAGATTATCGGAATTTGAGAGTTCTGGAATAATCATCTAGATAGGTATATCTGGGTTTGAATCTTGGGTTTGAAATTATCAACATTATTCAATATTTTTGTGAAGGCTACATGATTTCTTGATCAAAATTATTCTAGGATTTTAAGTTTATCCAAGTTTTCCAGGAATTTCCGAAGTATTTGTGAATAACGAGATTATTTTAGAATACTAAGATTATACGAGTTTTTCGAGATTTATCGTGTTTCTCGATATACCTACTTCGAAATTAGTGATTTATCGTGAAATTTGTTTTAACACTTTCCAAGATTTACATTAGATTTACATTCTGCTGCATTTAAGATAATTTTGGAGAAAATGTTGCGTTACACAAATGACATATTGACATATTTCTAGAATATTTGAGATTATCCGATTAATCCATTTTGCTAATTTGAACCGAATTTGGTTTTCATTCAAGATTATTGTTGAAGATTATTCGAGCCGAGATTAGGTGTACACATAGTACATATCACTCCCATGTAGCATCGTAATGAACAATAATTTTCTAGGATGTAATAATATTTCGTTAGAGTCATAGAATGAAATTTCTAGGTAGTTTCTAATACGGATATTTATTATGTATTGATATTAAAAGGAATTTAAATGAAAAAAATTCACATCTCGGGGAAATAATATTAAAAAATCGCCTTAAGATCTCGATTAAACAGTACAATTTCCTTGCATTACAACTTCATGAATCTCACGAATATTGTTACTATAAGCATGCCCATTGCTTTATTTAGGGTGGAGCAAGTTTCGCAAAAATGGTTTCGTTATAGTCTCACAGAGTACTACAACTTAGAATAGTTTTTATATTTTTTTTGAATTTGACAGTACAAAAGGTTCTCTTGTAAGATTATTTGTGAGTCTGTGATTTGGCGGCATGAAAGTATAAGATTTATATTGTCGTGACCAATTATGATATTGGGGAAGAGGTCTCCAAATTTAAGAAAATGCTTGCCCAAAATAACAGGAAATGTTTGTAAAATATAAATGTTTGGTTTGTGGTGGTTTTTAACCCTCTAATGCATAACTCCGCCTAAAGGCAACCTTACGTTTTATCTTAAATTGTCTAACTTTACGCTATCATGAATATTTTTTTCTTTAGTTATTACATGAGTTATTCTCTTTTAAAGTACTCTCGTCATAACGGTTTGGTTTTTGTTATTGTAATATGCACATTTGTTCAACAATTACGAGTTGAAGTCAAAATTTTGATAGAAAATGATTAAAAATTCATGCATTAGAGGGTTAACGGATGCTTTGTGGAAAAAATTATGTTCAACGGGTAATCAACGTTTAGGCTGATAAAGCCTAATGCATAAAGATGGCAGCATTAGACAATTAACGGTTTTTTTAATTTGTAATTTCTAAATTTTGGTTTCACTTAAACTGTACAAATAAAATTTTCTCAATTGTACGTAGTCCTACGTTATTAGGTCGCGTCTCGGATACAGGCTCGTCGGTTTTTTTTAAAGAGTATAGCATACTTTATAATGTACTTGCTTATTGTTGCAGACCTTTTTCTCCAAGTGGTGGAACTGTTTTGATATGAGACTATTACTGATTTTATACTACTTTCCACATAAAAGGACAATCAATAACAACCGTACAGCTAAAGGACGTTTGATTAATTTTTTTTTATAAACTTAGTTTCGTTTTTCAATATGAATTTTCATTGATTTGATGGATTAAACAATTGTTATAACACAGTTTAGCATAAAGTTTTAAATTAAATCAAAAACGAAAATTTTAAAATAACAAATTTGGGTAATTTTCATCAGATTCTATATTGATTCCAATTAATATTAAAACTTAACTGCCTGCCCTATATGAAGGCGTCATTCCAATTTTTTTTTTTATTGTACTGAAATTATTAAAACGATTATTTAAATTAAAAAACTTATTTTTAACATTTTTAATGTGATTTAGAGGTGACAATCTTAAACTAAAAATAATTTTAATATAATAATAGTAATATAAATTTATATATTTTATTACAACTAAATCAAAATAAAATATATTTCCTAAATATAATAATAATATGTAATATTAGATAAGTGTAAAATAATTGTGATATTTGTCGTTTCAATATAAATAAATTAATTAATAATAATTATAGTAAACCAAAATGAATATTACAATTAATTAAAATACGTATAAATAATTTTTTTTACAGAATTTGAACAATCCTTATATTAAATTAGTACACCTTAAAATAGAAATTCTGTAATTTATTGCTAATAAGATTAATAAATTTCATTACATATTCTAAATAACAAGTCAAATATGTACCCCGAAAATCATAATGTTTAGATTTGTCTTTTTTCTATTAAATCTAAAACTAATTCAAACTTAAATTCAATAAGATTTCAACAAAAAATAATTAAATTTGTAATAAATTCAAAGTCCTATTTTTAATTTAATTGTAATATTTATTAATTACATACATATATTTTGTAAATTGTGTTAGCTGCTGGTCGAAATATCAAAATGATGAACTAAAATTTATCAACTTTACAAATATCTTCTAATGTACCTACATATGTAATAGAGATATAACTACTTTTTATTACAACATTTACCATTACTGTATCATCTCATGTATACCAGTTATTTTTTTTTTACTAAAAATATAAATAAAAATTTCGAATACTAATTAAAAAAAAAAACAAAATTAATTTAAAATTTGTAAGTAAACAACGTAACGTCAAATTTTCAAATTTTTATTCCACAAATCAAATAAACAAAAAAACTAGAGTTCTTGTAAAATTCAAATGAAAATAAATTTATGTAAAATGGAGATTGTTGGTTTTATTTGGCCTGTCTTTTTACTATGAGTCCTTTTCAGATTTTAACACGCTGAACCACTATTTTGTAACGCACCATGACCAAGAGAATTGATTATCCACCCCACAATCAAAATTATTTATTATTGTTGTAGTATGAATCTGTAGAGCGTTCATCATTTTCAATGTTAAAATATATATTTCTCTGCAGTGTCTGAAAAATAAATTATCGGATCGATCCAAGAAAATAAAAAAATGCAAAAGGCTTTATCATCTCTCTGGCAGATCAAAAATCATGCAAATGTACCATTAAATTTTAGTTTAACGGAAGCTGAAACCTTTTGTAGCAGATGGTTATAATTTCAATCTATTGCAATTAAACGGTACTTGACGGTCTAACTGTGCTATATGTGTAATGTATTTCGAAGTCCAGACTTGATTCAATAAATAAGAGAAGAGCAGTACCAACACATCAGAAGGACACGAATGAAGTGTCCAAGTAATATGTGTACCTAAAATTAAGCAAATTTCTCACAAACCTAAATCGATCAACATGCGCTGCTAATAACGTTTACCAATCGAATAGTAGCTCCATCGGCTGGATTAAACACAAAAAGAACAAAGAATGCTCTTTATTTATTTTTCGTTCTAGAAAGTCAAAGCTACAGTGTCTGACTTAAGCATGAAAGGCTCCTTAGCCATACTTAGTTAAATATTATAAGAAAATATTGTCCCAATTTGCTTACTTTTGTAAAATTATAAAAGTTTTAAACATCAGCTTTAACCTAAAAACAAAACAATTGATTTTACTGTTTTAACTCTTCCAATTAGGGTTTCTGAACCGGATATATCCGTAACCGGTATCCGCGGATATTTGTGACTTCAACGGTATCCGATAACCGCGGTTATTTTTCAACGGTATCCGGAAATATTGTTTTTTTTAAATAATTTCAATATGTTTTTTAATTTTAATAAAACAATTAACCAGAAATACAAAAATAAATCTCATTTTCATAAGTTTTATTTACAAATATGTGCGCTCTTTTTTGACAATCTGTTCCTTTCAATAATGTGTTAAAGTATTCAACACAATAAACCTTAATACGATACTCATTAGTTCTTTAATTTCTCCTCGCTTTCCCCGTTAAACGTGAAACTATGTACTAGGGTATTTTTTTCATTTTTCATGCTCATTTTATTGTAAAACGCAATAATTCAGAAGCACTACCGCATTAACGCACATACTCATATCTCTTAAAAAAGAATTAAACCATGAATTTGAACTACTCCTCGATATTGAAATTCGCTGGAACTCGGTAACTCTAATGTTATAGAGGTTCTTAAAGGTAAATACTGCCATTACTCAATCTCTAAAAGATTTAAACGCTTACCCCATGATGGAAAAATTTGATTTCTAATAATCAGACCTCTCGGCCAATCTCTACTTCCAATAAAACTGCCTGGGCCGAAAAGATGCCAATATTTTTGCTGCTTAAGGTGTTTTATCTTTTTTAAGAAATAAAATGGAAGCAATTAATTCCGAAATAAGTCGTGTGCCTTGTTGATCCAAATGTGAATCCAACAAAATTAATTTTGAGTTTTGCAAACCTCACACTCAAAGAAAAATATAGGTGAGAATCACATTTTTCGAGGTAAATATTACAATTTTTTCGTAAATATACAACACACAAAATTTTTTGTACAATTTAGAAATTTACTAAATATTATACATTTCATAAAAAAAATATTGTAAAAAATACAAAAAAAAAATCTCAAAATAACAAAATACTTTGTAAGATTCCTAGATTCTTTTTTATAAATGACGGAAAATCTTTAACGGTGAATAAACATTTTGTACAATTTACAAAATGAAATAGTTAAATTAAGAGAGAACACTGCGATATTGGTAAAATAAACGTAATTTTTACAAAATGATATTGTCACTTTCAAAACCATTTTTATTAATTATACAAAATGATTTTTATTTTAACAAAATTTGCTTCGTCAATTTAAAAAAAAAATTATGTAAATCACAGAAATTTTTAAAGGTTTTGTAAATATAACAAAATATTTTGTAAGATTCATACCATGGTTTGTGAAATATATAATATATATATATATATATATATATATATATATATATATATATATATATATATATATATATATATATATATATATATATATATATATATATATATGTATATATTATTTATATGTATATATATATATACCATATACCGGGTGTTTCTTTTAAACTGAGACGATCAAATATCTCGAAAAATAGCCACTCTACGGAAAAATGTCCATAATCAAAATTTAATCATACCGCGGGGGAAATACATTAGTGCAAAAAAATAGTCCCCCACCCCCCGCTTTGTAGGTGGGGCGGAGGTAACTTTTAAACTAAGATAGGAAGCCATATTTTTTATTGCAGATTCGAATTCTACGGCTAAAAATACGTAGGATTTGACTGAAACATTTTTCTCGATTCATGTTAGATGGCGCTGTAATTGACGATATTCAATTTTTATCTCGGATTAAATATCTCGGAAAATAAGCACTCTACGAAAAAAATGATAGAGATCAAAATTGAATTATTCCGCGGGGGAAATACATTAGTGTTAAAATTAGTACCCTCACCCCCTCCTTGTAGGTGGGGGTACTAATTTTAACACTAATGTATTTCCAGCGCCATCTATCATGAATCGATAAAAATGTTTCAGTCAAATCCTACGTATTTTTAGCCGTAGAATCCGAATCTGCAATAAAAAATAGGGGTTCCTATCTTAGTTTCAAAGTTACCCCCCGCCCCACCTACATGGAGGGGTGAGGGCTACTAATTTTAACACTAATGTATTTCCCCCGCGGAATAATTCAATTTTGATCTCTACCATTTTTTTCGTAGAGTGCTTATTTTCGGAGATATTTAATCCGAGATAAAAATTGAATATCGTCAATTACAGCGCCATCTAACATGAATCGAAAAAAATGTTCCAGTCAAATCATACGTATTTTTAGCCGTAGAATCCGAATCTGCAATAAAAAATATGGCTTCCTATCTTAGTTTAAAAGTTACCTCCGCCCCACCTACAAAGCGGGGGGTGGGGGACTATTTTTTTGCACTAATGTATTTCCCCCGCGGTATGATTAAATTTTGATTATGGACATTTTTTCCGTAGAGTGGCTATTTTTCGAGATATTTGATCGTCTCAGTTTAAAAGAAACACCCGGTATATATATATATATACAGTCGATTCCGCTTAATCGGGACACCGGTTAATCGGGACAGCCGCTTAATTGGGACAAATCCTAAAGAACGGAAACAAAACCAAGCAAATAACACAAATTTACTTCGCTTTTTCGGGACAACATTTCGCTTAATCGGGACAGTAATTGAAAAAAATTGACTAAAAGAACAAAAAATAATAAAAAATAAAAAAGAAGAGAAGAAGAAGAAAGTTTTTTTTCGGTTCGCTTATGGTTTTAGATTATGTATTTTTTATTATGTATGTACATTGAACATACATCCGTCTATAATTTTTTAATATGTTTTAAAAATTTTGTGATATTTTTTATATTTGTGCAATTTATAAAATAAAAATAAAATACATTTTAAAAAACACTAATCCTGTAATTTTTGTGGAACTTCGGATAATTGGGCCAGCCGCTTAATCGGGACAAATTGTACTAGTCCCGATGTGTCCCGATTAAGCGGAATCGACTGTATATATATATATATATATATATATATATATATATATATATATATATATATATATATATATACATTTATACATATATATATATATATATATATATATATATATATATATATATATATATATTATATATATATATATATATATATATATAATAAATATTATTATTGTTAGGCCACTGCAGCGAGTAAAAAAACAAATTATTACTTTTTATTATTCATTAATTCACAGTGTTTCTTTATTTGTATGATTCAGTTTTCAAAAATTCTCCAGTTTTCTAATAATTTACCTTTATCTAAATTATTAAACTAGATTAATACAAGTATTTAAAAAAAAAATAATAATAATAATAGTTATTTTTGTAAGTTTCATTCATTTTAATTAACTATGCTAGTACTAATATTAACCCCTTAAGGACCGATTTTTTTTAAGAAATATAATATATAACCAAATAATACGTAGACAAATTAAAATAATCAATAATTTAATTCTGTTTCGTAAACTTGGAAGCACGGGTTGTTTCACACAGAACGCAACATTACAAGGTTTACAATATTAACCGAGCTTCTCCTCTTTTTTTATGTAGTATGTCCCGAGTTATCTCGGGCCTGGTCCTTAAGGGGTTAAATAATATGTTACATACATACTTAAAAACTAAATATAATTTTAATTTCATTATTTCAATCTTTTAATTAAATATTTTACAGCCGGGTTGTTTAAATCATATTTTGTTGTAAGCTTATAAAAATAAGTTTGAATAAACATCCAAACTAAAAATGAATGTAATGTATATTTTAAAATAAATAAGAATTATTGCGAATAAAATTTCTATACCTTGAAGGAATGAACATAACTTGTATCTGACGATTGACTCCATCGAAAAAGATAATATGGTTGACGGGTCTGGATGGATTTCTGTTCAGCCATTACAATTTGAAGTTTTTTCTCCAACACTTCCGCCATTGCACTAACTAGAATAAAGCTGTTTTGTGCGTCTTGAACGCTAATCGAATATGAAATTTTTTTATGTTTCCATCCGTACTTTCCTTAAGGTTGGCAGTAATACATGATGTAATAAATGAAATAAAGTTGGTCAAGCACCATCTGCGAAAATTTATAAAGGTTTTATTTAGTATAAATAGCGCCTACAATATATAAATATATAACGACCAGTTTAATCGTAGGAATAGTATAGAGGTTAAATTCTGCTTTATAAAATTAGTTTCGGTATTAGATTTATCTAAGTATATTATCAAATTATTCGATTATCTGAGGACATTACTAAATCAAATTATCTTATAAATTGTTAACGGCCTTTCATATAAAAATTGTTAACGCCTGAACAATTTCAATTTTTTTTAATTTTCCACATGCTTGATTATATTTTAGACAAAAAAATTCTCACACAACCCAATGCAATACCAATTTGAAACTTAATTACGTATTCTTATGGAATGTGATACTCACTTAAATAATTTAATCATATAATATAATAAATATATTTAATATTTTGTACTACATACTTACTTTCATTAAAATTATCCTTTAATTTTAAAACTGCCAACAAATTCCTATCCGCTGTCCCTTTTACTTTTTTATTCAGGATCGGTATTATTTTGTGCAGGAAATCTACAAAGTTAACCTCGATGCTATTTGTCTTGTGAAGCTCCTTAAAATCCGTTTCAGTCTGCAAAAACCAATAAAAAAATGTATGTTCCGCGAATAAATCATTCTATTAGCAAATTTCTTACCAATTTATAGCCAAAAGGTTTTTTATACTGCGACCATTTTCTGAAAATTTCTTTGGTAGAAGCCCCAGATTGTATTTGTTTATGTCGAGATGAAATACTTTTTGCCTAACGTATTTCAATTTCAGTCCATGTACAATTGTCTTCCAACAAAGCATCCCAACAAAACTAATAAATATTTAATAAAATAAATTTTTATTTTGTTTGTACATCCCTATTTAAAAAATATATGTAATTTAATTGCATTGTGTAGAATGTGGATACTATAACTCTAAATTACAATTAAATTATAATAGTTGTTAATACACATTAAATAGTTTAGGCGTGTGTTTTTAGATATTCACAGAAGATTTTATTTGTTTTGGACTAGCGACGCCAAAACCAAACAAAAGTAAGAGCCAGAATGTAATTCTCCGACTCAGACACACAAAATAATAAAACCATTTATTTATCGAAAACACATTTATGTTGGGTTTGGCGAAAACACAAATATGTATATTTTCACATTTAAATTTATTTCTCATTTATTTATCCACATTACAACACAATGCAATTAAATTTCATATAAACTTTTAAACATAACCATATACATAACTTATTAACTAAATTTGAAAATTGACTTACCTGCCGAAAATTTTCGTAATACATATTATATTTTTTTAATAAAATTGAATCGATTCCAATATTAATTAAAAAAAATTCCATATTACATATTCAAAATATTGTCCACAGTAGTGTAAAGTGGGTGGTTCTGGCCCACCCCAAATGGGGTGAATTTTTATATGTAAATTACAACAATACAAACGATTACATATGTTTTTTTATATGAAGATTACAGTAGAACCACGATAATTAAATCTCTATATAAAATGTAAACGTAAGTATATAATTTTATTAAAAATCCGTTGTTCAACTGTACATTAACTGTACAATATTTTTTTAAGACATTTTGTTAGATGGCAGCACAGTCATAAACTTTAAGCTTTGAACTTTTTAATATTAATTAACTTTTCGATAGATGGTGCACATTTCTTACAGTTTTATTATCAACCACGATAACTAAAACTCTATATGAATTTATCCAAAATCAGGTATTCAACTGTATATTGTTACTTTTTAAAACTTTACCTATAGATGTCACATTTCAAAGTTTATGTATATTATGTAAACATGGTTTGTAACTTAGACGAATACTATTTATTTTACTTTAAGCTTTGAACTTTTTAATATTAATTAACTTTTCGATAGATGGTGCACATTTCTTACAGTTTTATTATCAACCACGATAACTAAAACTCTATATGAATTTATCCAAAATCAGGTATTCAACTGTATATTGTTACTTTTTAAAACTTTACCTATAGATGTCACATTTCAAAGTTTATGTAAACATGGTTTGTAACTTAGACGAATACTATTTATTTTTAAATTGAAATCGGATGCTATAAAGTTATAATAATATTTTATAATTTAACCTTGGCATTGAAAAAACTAGTTCAACGTACAATAAATAAAAACTGTAAAATGTAATCAGCATAAAGTAAGAAAAGAAGATAAGAAACAAAATTGTATAATTGAAATTGGATAGTACGTTATGTGTATTAATATTTTATAATTTAACCTTGGCATTGGAATCTTGATCATAATTTTTTTATTTTACCAGCTTTATCTGTATATCATCTTTTTAAACTACATTTGACGAAAATAAAATTATTTTCTATTAAGAAGTTATAAAAGGGTACGCATTTATTGTATATTACATTAGAATAATGTATATTGTTAGACCGTTTACAATGATGGTTGCCGGACCATCAGGGTGTGGAAAAACTACTTTCGTTATAAATTTATTAAAACATTTGAATGATGGTAGAAAAGTAAATAAAATTGTATGGTGTAATGGAAACTCAAAAGCGATACCACAAGATATCTATGAAACAAATCAGATAGAAATTATAAAAAATATCCCAGACACTTTTGAAAATTGTGAAGACGGAAGTATCATAATATTAGATGATCTAATGACAGAAGCTTATAATAAAAATATTTGCGAACTTTTTACCAAAGGTTCACATCATAATAATTTGTCAGTTATTTTAGTAACTCAGAATGTGTTTCACCAAGCAAAATATTGTCGAGATATTTCTTTAAATTGTAAATATCTGGTAGTTTTTAAAAATCCCAGAGATAGATCTCAGATTTGTTCTCTAGCAAGACAAATATACCCTGAAAACACAGCAGAACTTATGAGGGTATATAACGAGGCTACTTCGAGAGCTCACGGTTATTTACTATTTGATTTAACACAGTCAGCCAATGATTTATTTCGTTTCCGTACAGATATCTTAAAAAAAGATTATTTTACATGTTATTGTCCAACTATTTTATTTGAAAATAAAAACGTGTGTATAAAAAATGAAACGATTGAAGGCAAACAAACATATTCTACATGTGCTAAAAAAGTGTAACCCACAAACGAGAAAAGCGCTACTTAAGGTCTGTCCCCCGGAAGTTATAAAAACTTTATGTGAAATATCACTGAACACATTAAATGGAAACAATAGAATTTCTAAACAGTGTAAAACAAAATTAAAAAAGTATAAAAGAGAACTTCGCAGCTTGGCTTGTCCAAAACTGGGTCTCTCTTCAAAGCGTAAAATTCTTGTACAAAAAGGTGGATTCTTACCCGTTTTAATCGGTACTATTTTATCAGGATTGATAGGCCAAATAATTAATCAGTCATCATGAGTAATTTACAACGGATGATTGTTATACAACCAGAAATTTTCGAAAAAATTAAAAAATATTTAATTGATGATAGTAAACTATCGGAATTAGATAAAAATATGAAATCAATTCTACATAACAACAAACTAACTGATTTGAATAAGTGGCATCTATATAGGCAGAACTTATTAACATATTCATCAATGAAAAGAAAAAATGCTTATAAGAATAAATTTAATTGGCATCAACCAGCAATACGTCATGTTCAAGGAGTGGGAGTTCAAACTAAAAGAATTTTTTATACAGACCAAGAAGCAAATACAGATTCATCATCAGAAGGCTTTGATATTGGTACACAAACTGATATACCTAAAGTTGAAGAGGTGTACACAAATGTTGATGAAAAAACTAAACCAGATTTTACACAATTAGACACAGAAGAAATATTTGAAAATAATGACGGTGTATTTGATGTTGATGATGATGATGATGATGGTGATGATGATGATAGGATTGTTTCTGAGGAGTATATTGATCCAAAAGAAATTTTGCGGGAAAGAGCTTCTTCAGACTCTAACATGTACAGAACATTTGAAATGAAAGACGGTGCAACAATCTCTGTTCCAACAAAAAAATATATTTTTAAAAACCGCAAAGATCTTCAGCCTCCAAAACCAGGATCAATGCAACCATCTCAGGACCCCCCTAAGAGGAAAAGTGAACGTACGTTAACAGTTCAAACAATAAAACGTAGTGAACAAGAACGCTTACGAAAACATCCTTGGACAAGAATGAAATAAAAATTATAAAAATAAAAAGTTATATAAAGGATAAAATCGGTGTTTTTATTTATTAATTAATTAGTTATTAATGAGAACAGTGATGGATAATTTCACACACGTAACTCTTTTAAGTAACAGTTCTTTAAAATATTACCCAAACAATTCATTATCGAGGTTCACGGTTAAACTTCCTAACACTATAAATTTGGATCCTAATGAGAAATGGTATGTTGGTCTAACTAACGTTGCTCATACTTCCATAAGTGAACAAACAAAAATTACAATTAAAACGCCATCAAAATACATACTTCCTTTAAACGTTGAATTAATAATATTTTTATATGCAACTACTCCTAAATTTTATCAACCAATCGAAGAAGCTAATTTCTTTGATCGGTATAACTCATCAACTGAATTAGTTAGAATCAATTATAACAAAGAAGAACCATATATTCAGCTACCAGCGTTGAAAGGTGTTAACCCTTTAATAAAATGTCATCAAGAGTACACACTTGTGGAATTTTTTGATGTAATATTTTCTCAGATTAAAATAACGAGATGGCCAGAGTTTATAGAATCTTTACAAATGGAAATTAAAAATTTCAAAGCAACCAAAGAGAATGAAGCTAAAATAAAAAATATTAAAGATAATTATATTGATGTGAAGACTAAGATCAATCCATTTCCATTTTACATGTGTTTTTATTGTAATATAATCAAACCGAGAACTATTGGGGATGCATCTGTATCATGCTTGTATATGCATCCCCTAGGAACAGACGTTGATAGAGGCATATCTCGATCATATCAAATAGATAATGTTCAATATTGCCCCATTGAAAAGTATAATATATCAGAGATCAGTATTTTAATAACTGATGAAACTGGTGAACAAATTAATTTTAAAGATGGACTTTTTATGACCTACCTAGTACTTCACTTTCGCAAAGGTATATAAAGAGGTATCTTACGGATTTCATTAATTACAAATGGATAACTATTACGCAAAGTACTACGCTAATCAATCCGGCGGTGGTGGCTATAACAATGAAGATTTTGGTCCACTATTACGATCTCAAAGAGTATATCAAAAGGGAAGAGGATTAGGAGGATTTTTCGGTGGAATATTCCGTTACTTAAAACCAATATTAACATCAGCCCTTCATGGCTTAACAAGTGAAGCACTTCAAGTTGGTTCAGACATTCTTCAGACACAAAAGCCGATTAATGAAATACTTCGTGATAGATCAATACAAGTGGTTGATAAATTACGAGATAAAGCAGCAGACAAAATTAAACAAATGTCTGGTACAGGAGCTAAAAAATCAATAAAAGGCTGCTTGAAAAGCCGTTGTAAACAGTTGAGAGTTGTTCGTGACAGCGTGAAAAAGAGAAAAAATATATTAAAAAATAAAACAAACAAGAAACGGATTATTGATATTTTTACATAATGGCGTTTACAGAATGTATGAAATCGGAGCTAGATTTATTTCAACCACCTTCAATTCAAACAAGTATTTTAAAAAATGAAGAAGTAGCATACAAACCTATAACCAGTTTAGAAAATCAGTCGGTTATTGAATTTGCTTGTTACAGTCATGGTGATTCATATTTAGATTTATCATCAATAAATTTATGTCTGAAATTTCAAGTAACTAAAAATGATGGCAAATTATATGTAGAGGCCGACAAAGATCAGCCTAGTTTAGTTAACAATATGCTGCATTCCCTGTTTCATCAAGTCAATATTTCTTTAAACGGAAAGAATATAAATTCAACAGATGGGAATTACAGTTATCGAGCATATTTAGAACAACTATTAAATTATGGTGATGATGCATACAAAACACATTTGCAATTATCAGGATGGAGTTTAGAGACAAAAAATCTTGATAATCTTGCTGAAAACGATGGATTAAAATTAAGAACAGCATTAACTAAAAACAGTGGAATTGTAGAAGTATATGGAAAATTGCATGCTGACATGCTCAATCAACCTTTGCTATTATTAAACAATGTAGATTTACGAATTTCGTTAACATTGAATAAACCGGAATTTTATTTACTCGGTGCTGATACAGATACTTCGATTGTCAAAATTACAGAAGCTACACTTTACTTGAGACATGCTCATGTAAATCCAAATATTTTAATTGCACACCATAAAATGCTTGAAAATACAACAGCAAAATATCACTATAAGCGTAACGAAATTAAATCATTTACAATTCCAGCCGGAGGAAACTCAATTTCACTAGATAATATTGTTCTAGGACAGCTCCCAACAAATCTAATATTTACAATGGTAGATAATGATGCATATTCTGGGAAAAGATCTAAGAATCCATATAATTTTAAAAATAATAAAATAACATCGTTCGCAATTTATATAAATGGGGTTCAAGTTCCTAGTGCACCGATTGAAATGAATTTTGCAGATGGGTCCAGTTACGCTAGAGCGTATTCAACAATATTTACATCGAGTGGAATTTTACACACACCTCAAGGAAATTTGATTACCAAAGAAATGTTCAAGAATGGTTATTTCCTGTTAGCTTTTGATCTAACTTCGGATATGTCAAGTACTTTATCATGCAACTCTCTAATGAATCAAGGAAGTTTAAGACTCGAGGCACGATTTGGGGAAGCTCTTAAGACAACTAAAACATGTTTAGTGTACTTGGAATATGATACAACTCTAGAAATAGATAAAAATCGTAATATTGTAACGAATTATTAATAATATAAATACCTCTTATATCCTAAATAAAAAGTTAGTTTATACTAGTACTGTACACAATGATTGCCAATACAACAACTACTTTAGATATTCAACAAGCATTGAAAACACATAAATTTACTAAGAAGTATTTTCAAGGTGTTTTTGCAATAAACACAATCCCAAAGAGGGTTAAATCAAAACCTGCTTTATATGTTATTAATACGGACAAATCAAATCAACCAGGGCAACATTGGCTAGCTGTTTATTTTCCATCAAATGGATGTGGAGAATTTTTTGATTCTTACGGAAGATCACCAGCGAAATATCCTGAGATTAATAGATTTCTAAAATATAACAGTAAATGCATTACATACAATAATAAACAATTACAAAGTTTATTCACCGGAGTTTGTGGGCAATATTGTTGTGTATATTTGTTAAATAGATGTAAACGTAACTCAATGAAAAAATTTATAAAATTATTTAATGTTAAAAACCATATTGAAAATGATGTAAAAATAAAGAAACTTTTTAAAAAAGAATTTCCTAAGATTTTAACTACAAGAACAAAAACAAACATGATTCATCACGTTTTAGGAATTTTGTAGAAAGGTTATTTAAGTTCATCGATAAGAAGAATAAAATATGATTTTATTAACATGTATGAAAGAGATAGTACCACTCTTGAAGAGTATAAATACGGAAGTTATTTTTATGAAAAACTAGTTTACATTTACCTTGAAACACAAACAATATGCTTAAAGTAAAAAGCGTTAATAATTTAATTAAAAAAAAGATGGCAACCATACCTAATTTATTGTTGTCTCATACATATTTTTTAAATGATCAACATACAAGTTATCTAAATGTTGGTTATGATATTAACACTTTTGAAACTACTATAATCTTGTTCAAAAATACAATATTTCATACACTAAGTGCTGAAATGTGGACGACTACAATTTTCAATAATTTACCAACAATAAACAACCACTTCAATGGTAGCATTTCCTTTGCTGAATTACCAAAAACGAATGGAAATTGTGATGTAAAGCTAACCAGCAGAAATAATGAGAGACGTATTATATTTACGAGTGGAGGGAAGAAAATCGTTTTAAATTCCAAAGAATGGGAACGCTGCTCATCTTTATCATCATTTTTGCAATCAATCATTATCTGGAGCGAAACAGTATGGGCTGATGTTGCTAATTATTTCTATTTATACAAAGAAAAATGTTTCGATCAGCTAACATATTCTCTACAAATACAGGATTTTTTTATACCGCCAGTAACAGGATACAACTATTTTAATTATTCAAGATTGTTTAATGAAATACCAGTTTTATGTAAGGAAAAATTAATGAATGAACTTTGTACTCGTACACTAAGAAATTAATGAATAAAAACAATTTATACTTTTTTCAAATCAATTTTTTATTTCTTAAATATTATTTTTACAATGAATTACACCGTCTTGAATCCATTTGGTTTGAATATTATCGATAAACTCTTCACCTCTAATGTTTTTAACGTGTCGGCATGCGGGAAACCAAAATGCATGTTCCGTCCATATTTCATTGGTGATATTCCAATCCTCGAGAACTCCTTTGCAGCTGAAACACTTGATGCAGTCGTCCACGCCTGTGTAGTAAAATCCAGCTCGAGATAGTTCTAATGGATCGATGAACCATTTGTTCCATAACTTCTCGAATGATTTTAACCGACTCTGCACCTTATTCATTCCACCTTCTAACCCGTATAAACCGCATGTATCTCCTTGTTCCTCTCGATGTACTGGTGAATCCATTTAAATGAGGTTTTTTACTTTTCTCGTGTGACTCGAACAATGTACAAATCTATACTAGATCTAGATAAACTCTCGTATATTTGAAAATGATGTTTTCAGAGGGGCCACGTGATGTACATATACATGTTGACTTTTTTTGTTTGATTAACCATGATTAAACATGTTTATTGACCTTATTTTACGAATATGGATGTTGAAATCATTGAACGTAACTTGATATGATGACAAAGGTTTGTATTTAATCGATACTTCGTAATATTTATGCTGATGTGGTAAGATTGGAAAAAACTGCGCGTGTTTAAAAGTCAACTTAAACCATAATAAGTATAAATTATAGTGAGCTTCTTTGAAAATTATCAGTTTGATAGTAAGCATAAGATTGTTAACAACCAACCAACCAACCATGGATATTCGTCAACAACTTTTAGAAAAACTCAACAATGTGCCAAGGTTTGCTGAGAAAAAAATAACCAAATTTGAAGATCTGGATGTGGGTAGAAACTACGTGGTACAAGAAGTCAAATCAGTCAACACGAGATATGGCGTGAAAATCCTAATAGAGACTGATGAGGCCATCATATTTATGCCGGAGCGATTCAACGTTTTTAATGATCGAGAAATACAAAATTTAAACCATTTGTGTAAAGAACACTTAACTATGGTAAAAACTGATAGATATAATGTTCATTTTATATAAATAAATAAATAAATAAAACAATATTATATATACAATTATTTAGAAAAAGTATTTGATTTCAAAACAATCTTATTATGGTTTTCGACTCCGCTACTTCTCTGTTTTCAACACTATGGGCAAATTAGCTAACATTTATTATGTTAAAGATCATTCATTTTGATGAATGTTATAGTGATCATAATCCAAGATATCTCTCGTTTTAAATAAATCCTAAACATTATGAGGAAACAATATTTTATATATACCAATCCAAAATTCATATGCTTTCATTATTAATTCACCCACTTACATAAAATGAGTCGGATTCAAATAGTGAATGAATTGCATAAGCCAGCACGTAAAAATTTTATACGCAGACATGTTAAAATTAAGGGTATTGATGACTTATGGCAAGCAGATCTCGTGGAAATGATTCCATATTCAAGAGAAAATGCTGGTTTTAAATATCTTCTAACTGTAATCGATGCTTTTTCTAAATTTGCTTGGGTTGAACCTATAAAGAAAAAAACATCACAGATGATTGTTGGTGCTTTAACAAAAATTTTCAATGAGAGTAAAAGAGTACCAAAGAATCTACAAACGGATATGGGAACTGAATTCTATAATAAAGATTTCAAACAGCTTGTGAAACAGAAAAATATTAACCACTATTCAACATTTAGTCCAATAAAAGCATGTATAGTAGAAAGATTTAATCGAACTCTTAAGGAAAATATGTGGAGGAAATTTAGTCTTCAAGGATCTTACAAGTGGCTGAATATTTTAAAAAAATTAGTGAAAGATTACAACAATAAAAAACATAGGACAATTAAATTAGCACCTGTAGAAGTTACTATGGCAAATGAAAAACAAATTTTAAAACAAGTGTATACATATCCTAAGATAATGCAAAAAAATAAATTTAAAGTTGGGGATTTCGTTCGAGTTAGCAAATTTAAAACCGTTTTCGAAAAAGGTTATACTCCAAATTGGACTACTGAAATATTTAAAGTTGTTAGTATTAACAACAAATTTCCTGTAACGTATTTACTTGAGGATTATAAGGGACAGCTAATATCAGGCCGGTTTTATGAAAAAGAGCTGCAAAAGACACATCATCCTGACACTTACCTCGTAGAGAAAGTTTTGAAAAAGAAAGGTAATCAAGTTTATGTTAAGTGGCTAGGTTTTGAATCATCACATAACTCGTGGATAAATAAAACAGATTTAATTTAAACTTTATATTTTTTTTTTTTTTTTTTTATTTTTTTATTTTTTTATTACCGATTAAAATTTTCTTAATTATTAAAACTACTTAATATATAATTTTGGTTTAATATTTTAATTTAAAACTAAAAGACATTAAATGTATTATATATATATATATTATATTTAAGAAATATAAAATGTATTATTAAACTAATTAAAATAAAAATTATCAATTTCTTTATTACCCCATGCCAAAGTTTTGTATGAATTTGGAATTACAAATCTTTTATCATCAAAATTTGATAACGCTACTTTGTTTAACAATTGAGTATATAGGTTGTGTCTAATACTTCTAAAATTTAATTGTGATCTAATTATATTATCATTTTTATTTAAACAATTTTTAAAATCATTTAATGATATCGAATCTGAAACTACATTTTTTTTTACACCTTTTATTTTCTTAATTATTTCATTATCATCTTCTAAGCTTATACAGTATGATTTTGCTCTAATCCCAATAAATTCTGTTAAGATTCTTCCACAACATTCATCTTTAAACATTCCTAAAACCTTTTTGTTAACTAATGGAAAATTATATAAGTTGTTATGTGAATAATCTGAAGTATCAAATTTCTCATTTAAATCTGGTTTTATATCTTCATAAAAATCTATAGTTTTAATATCATATATTAATGAATCTGTGTCTGTATATAAAAGTGTGGCATTATCATCATACTTCGTCTTAATATAATCATAATGAAAATCATACATTAGAGTTTTCGATAATTCTAAAACACAGAAACCCACATAAATGGGTTTATTATACGTAACCGATAATCTATTCATTTGAATAGCTACCAAATTTTCATCAAATATTGCTGAAGAATGAAAATTAGGTTTGCTGATCAAAGTATTTGCTCCAAATCTGTTTCCAATATTTTCCCAATGTGATACTAATCTTACATCTGTTCTCTTGTCAACATTTTCAATTGTTTTACCAAAAACACTATTATTTTTTAATTTATACAAATCTTTATCAAACGCATTTAGAGCTTTAGTCCTAAGATCGGTATTCAAATCTATATATGATTTGAGCCATGGTTTTTGACTAAACTTTAAAACTCTATGTATTTTAGATAATATTAGTCCATTTTTAATACATTTCTTTAAATTTGTTTGATGAATGACGTATGCTTTTTTAGGTTCTAGGTTAGCAATTAATTTATTTTGTTTTGAACTTTCGTATGGTGGCTGTATATTTTCCATACAAAATGGTAAATCATTATGCTTTTGGTGTAATTGATCAGGATATTCTAAATCAACTTCTAGAATATAACCTGATTCTGATTCATTATCTGTTAAATGATCGAAATTAAATTTATCAAGTTCTGCTGAATCAAGAAATCTGAAATCAGCATACGGGAGTGATTGGCTCATAGCCCAGCCATATAGATTATTAGCATCTAAATAAACAAGAAAATTAGAATCTATATCATTATTATAATTTTTCATGTATTTGTTATTTGCTTTAGCATATCGTTTGGAGCACTGTGTTAATCCGCCACGAATACCTTTTTTAATAAAATTTATCATATCAATGTCTTTTAATAATTCTAATTTGATTTTGGTGAATTTAAGCATGGCATCCCAACTTAAACCTGGGGCTGTGAAATAATGGGCCGGGTCTAGATCGTATGTTTGCATACAAACTTTCCGGAAATTTTCAAATATGTCGGCTAAAATAAGTACATCTGATTTTAAATATAAGTCGGAATAATCACCTAAATTTTTACATTTAAATGTTTTCCATACATTTAGAGCATGATTATATTGCTCATCAGATATATCAGTATTTTGTAATTTGTTAAAAAAATGATTTCTGGATGGTAATTCAGTTTCATCATATTTTTTAAAACTATCTACATAATCGTATGGGAAAACACCTTTTTTCTTTATAAGATTAAATTCATTTTGATTAGAAAAACTCTTTCTAACTTCATCGAATTGAGAGTCATTAAGATTGTTAGCTAGTTTATCAAGACTAGCTGCCATAAATTTAAATGAATCTACAAACCTCAATTTAATTTTTTTAATCTCATTAATTTTGAACATTTTTGTAAATGAAATATATCGCTCCTTATTCTGAGCAATTAAATCTATTTGTTCCGTATCAAAACCTAATTCTTTTATGATAAAGTGCGAATCATAGCCACTTAAATTGTGAAAAAATATTGGTATGAAATCTGCTATCTTATAATTTAAATTGCATTTAGTATGCGCAGCACCTCTAAATTTTCCTGTTAAATGGCAATGGTCCATAACTTTATAGTTTTCATCATCATTAAAATCACCGTTACAAATATGACATTGATTTGATAAATTGTAATTTAATTGCTCCGTGCAGGAAAGTTTTTTCATTTTTCGATTTATGTGTAGGTCATTGTATATAATTTCTAAATCCTCTTTTATTTTATCAATGAAAATTTTTCCACAATCACTACCTCTGTATGTAACAAATTTAGATTTACTATCATTATATGAACATTTAATGTAATATCCAAAACTACTGGGTTCATGTTTTAAAATATTTTCAGTAAATGATGTTATAGGATTTAGAGTACACGAATCAATTGGTTTTAATATTGCTTCGAAGTCGCAATATATCACATATGGGACTTGTAATTTATGTTTATAGTTTCTAAATTCTAAAATATCATTTTCTTTAGTAGGGAGAATACATTTGATTTTATTGCACCCATACTGTAAATGATGATTTAAATTTGTTTCACTAGAATAAAATGTTAAGCAGCCATCACAAACCCATTTTTTACATATTTTTTTTGACCTTTGACTTCCAATTAACTTACTAAAATTTTTAATCCAACAGTAATGTGTTTTAACACCATCTTCTAAAAATAATAAATTAACATGGTGTTCTTTTTTACATCTTGTATAATGTAATGGACCTACAATTTGATTACTTTCTAATCCATATACATTTATACTAATATTATTTAACTCTTCAAATCGTTGGATATCTTTTAACGGCATTGGGAAATTAATATTATTTAAAACTAGTTCTGAACTATAATGAGGATATGAATTACATCTATATGATTTATTTACAAAGGGGTATTTAGAAGCCATGATTGACCATGCAAAGCATGCTTCATCAGAATTTTGAACATTAATTATTGCATGTTTATTTCTAATACATGCTGGAAGAGCCATATATGATGATCCTCTCAAAGGATTATATTTATTAAAATTTATTTCAATATATAACATCTTCTGTAGTGCCCATCCAGATTCTTTTTCTTGAAACTCTTCACACTGAGTATTCAATACATCAAGAGTTTCAGAATATACTTCCTCCAAATCGCAACTTTTTGTTAATATCCGATTTTTAGTGTTAAAAGATTTTAAAGAAGTGATAATTTCATCTTCTTTTAGATCTGGTTTAGTATATATTCCAAACAATTCGAAATTAACCTTAACAGCATTAAGTACTTCTATTTGAAGCGTTATTAGTGTAATAATTTTCTGTTTTACTGCAATCAGAAAATCATTACAACTAATATGCTCGTTAGGTATAT
Organism: Tipula helvola; assembly: GCA_963556165.1. Taxonomy (NCBI): domain Eukaryota; kingdom Metazoa; phylum Arthropoda; class Insecta; order Diptera; family Tipulidae; genus Tipula; species Tipula helvola. The sequence continues at coordinate 21,223,742 of OY744483.1, forward strand.
CTAAAACTCTGTAGCTGATTACTCTCGATTTAAAGGCAGATGTTATAATATAAATATTTTCATCGTCCTCATTATATTTCTTTAAATTATTTTCCTTATGACTATTAGACCTTAAATGATTATTTAAATACTTTCTATTTACACTTACTTTACACACACTACATAAAGTATGATCATCCAGACTAACTAGGCTGCTGACATCCTGATGTATCTTACTTCTTTTTGATGGTCCTGGCTGTTGCGAATTATGAATATAGAGACGATTACATCTCTTTTGGTGATAATCCAGCTTTCGTTTATTGATATATGTACATCCACATATATCGCATAACGTCTTTTCTGCTGGATGCTGGTTTTCCTGGTGACGTTTTAGATGTTCTTTTGATGAAAAAGTGGACAAACATAATTCGCAGTTGTTCATTTTAGTATTAATTATCTGTAATATGTATAGTAAATAATAATTATTATTTCTAATAATATAATAAAAACTTTTTATATATTTAAACTTACTTTTTCTTTAATGCTGAAATTATTTTTATTTAAATTTAATATATGTATTTAAACTGATACACAATAAAAACAGTATTTGATCAAAGTTTTCTTAATTTATCACAACACGTATAAATCAGCTTCTCAAATCTATATCAATGCTGATATTATTTTTATTTATTTAAATTTATTAATTCACAAAATAATTATCACAACGTTTCTATATTTACGCAATAAGACTAATAATAGAACTTTTCAAATTTTTTATAAATTTTTATGACCTTATTCACTTTAATTTTTTATATAGCTGATTATACTTCATAACATATGAATATGATATACTACCAACAAAATATTAAGACATGTATAATAATTAGTGTGTTAGATTTTAATGACCTTCGCAGTTTATTCACTATGATTTTTGTTATATGTACGTATATGTAAATGATTTTATTTTTTATGAAACGTGATATATCAGGTTAATACACTTCAATTCAAATATTTTTCTCTTACATGAACAGAAATTAATCATAATCAATATTTTTTATTTTATTACAGTTGAGTACCTGATTTTTGAATAAATTTATATTATAGAGTTTTAGTTGTCATGGTTGATGATACAACTGTATACAATGCAGGTAGGTACTACCATTCTATTTGTATCAAAGTTAAATTATGCAATACCTACTTGCAGGTAGGTACTACCATTCTATTTGTATCAAAGTTAAATTATGCAATATATGATGAACCAAGTTACAAACCATGTACATAAAATAAACTTTAAAAGGTGACATCTACAGATAAACTTGGAAAAATAATAATTTACAGTTGAGTACCTGATTTTGAATATTTTTATATGGAGTTTTAGTTATCGTGCTTGATAATAAAACTGTATATTGAACCAAGTTACAAACCATGTACATAAAATAAGCTTTTAAAAGTGACATCTACAGATAAAGTTGGAAAATAACAATAATTTACAGTTGAATACCTGATTTTAGATACATTTATATAGAGTTTTAGTTATCGTGGTTGATAATAAAACTGTAAGAAATGTGCACCATCTATCGAAAAGTTAATTAATATTAAAAAGTTCAAAGCTTAAAGTTGATGACTGTGCTGCCATCTAACAAAATGTCTTAAAAAAATATTGTACAGTTAATGTACAGTTGAACAACGGATTTTTAATAAAATTATATACTTACGTTTACATTTTATATAGAGATTTAATTATCGTGGTTCTACTGTAATCTTCATATAAAAAAACATATGTAATCGTTTGTATTGTTGTAATTTACATATAAAAATTCACCCCATTTGGGGTGGGCCAGAACCACCCACTTTACACTACTGTCCACACTTTTCTACACTATGATTAACTCTCTTACACTAAATCTGCTATCTTTCTTTATGGAAAAGATTTTCAATCTTTAATCTCTGACCACTAAACATAAACTGATTTAATTTTATTTATACCTATAGCAAAAAATTAATTATGTTCTACAAGTTTACAAAAAAACTTGTGAAAGGTACGATTCTCTGTAAAATTTAAAAAATGTATTGAAAAAATAACAAATATTTTGTATTTATGACACAATTTTAATAAATTGTTAGAATATATTATAAATTTTACAGAATCATTTGTAGAAATCAATTACTTTTTTGTTATAAACCATTACTTTTTGTGAATATTACAACTGAATTCCAAAATACAATTTACACAAAATTTTGTAAATTTTACAAACATTTTTGACTTTTACAAAATTTCTTTATACGAGTAATTTATTAAATTTTACTAAAATTTAAAATGCCAATCGCCATAAGTGGTTTTTTGATAAAATTTAAATACTTTTCTGTCCCAAATCCTCTCAACCTTCTAATCGCATATCATCTCTAATTTATCAAACAATCAAATGAATGAATGGTTTCCTCGATTTGCGAATGTATTAAAAATTTAAAAAAGATCCCCAAACCTCTACTCTAATAGATTTATTGATATTTACAATAATTTTGGGTTAAAACTAATCCAATCAATAATTCCTTCAAAAACTGCCTTATTACCAAGTCGACATTTCAATTATAATGCCATTAATCAAAATATTAATTGAATTTAAATTAAATTAGATTAAAAGTTTGGCTTAAGAAACAATTTGCGCTGTGAAAAATGCTTATAAACTATTAACTTCCCATTTTTACGTATCGTCAATTAGGTAGATTAGTTTATGATAGACATTAAATTCTGATGATATAATATCAACTAAACGACATTCATGGTTAATAATTTCATGTTGCCGCTGATGGTTTGTTTAGCCGTTTGCTGGAGGAATAAATGATTTTTGTCCACGACTAACGTATAATATGCCCATTATACGTTTGTTTCATCACTTATAATGATATCCATTATTCACTGCTAGTTTATCTAGTAGTCTTTTCTTTCATTATTCAATATTTCCAAGAAAATTATTTAATTTTTGAAATTGTATCTAGTAGTCTCTTGCCATTTTCATTATTATTCAACTGTGACGTCAAAATGTCGACGAAAATTATTTGAGGAGTATTTAGAGGAATTGATTATAAAACACAATGATATTTGTCGGTCGTGGACAAAGTATCGTATTCTACTCGCATATAATGGCTGTTATTCACTCAGATGATTTACGACACTCGCCTATCGGCTCGTGTCGGCAAACTTCATATTCGTGAATAACAGCTAACATTATATGCTCGTTGAATAATATACTATTAAAAACTGAAAAGATTAATTAATACATAATTAATTAATTGATTTTAGTTGATCCATGATTTTATTTATTTATCGTTGTGATCGGATTCATAATTAGCGACGAGAGATGAAGGGTGAGTGTATACGGAAGCTGTGTTAAGTCATAAATTTGAATAGAACTTATATGGAAGTGATTGTTGTAGGCCACGGCAGGCAAGTATTGTTGGATAATATGGATGCGAATATCAGCGTTTTTGGATTCGGGTAGTGAATACATATTTTTAAAGATTCTCCAAAATTAGAAATTTCATCGTTTCTTTTGTAATGACAGCGAATGGACAACGGAAGTTTAGGCCATGTAATTATTCCTATTCTGTACTTAAATACCGTACTCGTTTGTATGTCGCGCTCGCACAAGGCTTACAACAATGATTATATTTTTGTACAAATTTAAAGAACATTCGGTTTAGCTCAAACCATGATAAATAAGTTAGCTATTCTATTGCATATCCTTTCGAAACATTATGGATTAAAAATAAACGAAATTGAATTATGGATTCAAATTAATTATGCAAAGCTATAAATTGAAATAGAATTTCACAATTTGTTGCTGTAAAATTGACAAATAATAAGTTGATTTATAAACTACAGTTTCATAAATCTAATAACTTTTTTGCTAAATGATACTAAATAGATTTGAATTTCACAATTGTGCAATTTCTAGTTATGCAATTTACAAAAAAACGTAAATTTTCCAAATTAATTCTATAAAATATTTTGTAAACTGCTTTTTTTTCTTTCCTTTATCGTAAGTAATACTAACAATTTTTTATTACAATTTATTGGTAATTTTGTGATAATAAATAATTTTTGCAATAAACTTACAAATATAAATATACATTTAACAAAATTTTAGTAAACATAATAAAAATAGTTTGTAGTTTAACATATTTTTATTTTTAATTTAATTGATAAAGAAAATTATAAAACGTATAAAATTTTATCAAATTAATAGAAAACTATATAAATTTTACATAAATTTAGAAGAAATTAACAATTTTGTCTTAACTTTACAAATTTATTTTGTAAGCACTTTTACAAAACGATTTTGTAAATTTAACTGGTAAAATTTTTTTGAGTGCATGAAGCAATAATACCGTGATGAAGCTACTCGAGTTACCTAGAATGACAAAGCAGATCATTGTTAATTGCAATAAAACTGCTTTGACTGTTGAATTAGATTCAGAATTAAAACTATCATTAACTGAAGAACTAATTCTTATATTTCAAATGCGACGACCGTTAAACATGTAACGACATCAAATTTTCCAAGCAGTTTAAAACAAGAATTTAACCGCTTCAAGAAAACTGGTAAGAGAACCCCAAATCTTGATTTATTATTCAAGGCATTAAAAACTGCAAAGCCAACATCAACAGATTCAAAAATAACATTTTTGGTTTCAGGTGATTTTTGCACTAAAGTTGGATCCCGTCTTTCCTGCACTTCACTTAATGCATAACATTTTTAAAATATCATTAGTAAGACCAATTACTTAAATATTTAAATATGAAATATACAAAAATATTTAACTTTAACTACTTTTGTTTATTTTTGACGGTTAGCCGGTATCCGTCAGATACTTCATAAACTTCAATTCAATATCCGCGGTTACAGAAAATCCGGATATTTGGAAACCCTACTTCCAATGGATTTAGCGTCATTCGAAGGAAAAGCTAGTAACACTACATTCACATACACAATACCCCATCGTGACACATTTCTTCTTGCCACCACCGGGAATCGAGTACACTGTTGAAGCTTAGGATCGCATCGTGTATATTCTGCATTGATAACAGGTCTGTTTCTTTATAAATTGGAGAACTTCCTTCATATTAGGTTGATTTTGCCATCATATTTAATAAATCTTTGCTTATCAGATTCTATGTAGGGTATTACAATGTATGATTATTTGCTTCATAAAGTTTTATTGAGTTTTCATAAAACTCTGTTGTTCTTTTCGTACGGCTGATGTTTAATTTCCATAAGCATATTATTATTCCATTTGACTTTGATGATTTTCTTAATTCAATTTGCAAGAATTTTATTTAAAATGTTTATGTCATGTTTAATTGCTGACTCGTGCAATTTATTCTATTGCCGCCTGAGAGACGATTTCTAGCAGTTTCCAAAAGCTACATTTACATATCTTCCATTAGTTGAATACACTCACCGGCAGAGAAAACAGGCCAACCTAAACAAATATTTTTTTTATGCGAATATCTTTTGAACCGCAATAGATAAAAACATGAAACAAAGAAAGTCATTCAAAATAATCTTAGAAAATATTACCACTTAAAAAAATTGTTTTATTCTAATTAAGTGGGGCAAAATCGTTCGTAAATGTTACGCCTAAGCAGTTCGTAAACATTACGTTTAAGCGTACACACAAAACCAACACTAATGTACAACAAGCCTGATTCTGTGATGAAGTACACAGATACCCTCTTACATTTAATCGCTTATACTTGAAAGTGTTGGTGCAAAAATTCCTTTGTTTTCTTGTATCGGCAATTTGTATGTTTATTTTTACTCATTTATATAGTGTATTCGATCACCAATGCTTTCATGTATAAGCGAAAAATAAATTTTTAATATTGGTGGTAGTCAGGCTTGTAATTATTGTTGGTTTTGGTACACATTATGAACACCTTTATACATACTAATCCATACAAAAGTTTTCGTAAATTTTTTTCACATCTCATGTGACGAAATGATCGTTTACGTTATATTTCCCTTCAATTTTATCGTACCGTTTACGAATACATACCGTATAACAAAGCCTTCGTAAACTGTACGTTTATATTACGCCTGGTCAGGAGGGGTTATCTATTTCACTTTGAATGGTTTGATGTGTTGTATTTTCGAGATTATTCTTGCTTGCTAAAATATTTATCAGTCGATCAATGCTAGTTCTAAATAGTGGCCAGTTCGCGAAATGGCATAGCTTGATTGATGTTTAAAAAAAACAGGATTTTGATCCATTCGGTTTCTTTTTCTCACCACTATCCTACGATGTTTAGCTGCGCTATTGTTAATCGGCCTGAACTCTGCAGCTTCTTCTCTTCCTTTTGTTTAAGTAGCCCACTTAGAGGTGGTGTTAATCATTCGCGCTTCCAATGAGGGGTTGCTTGAGGCCGTCACTAGCGAATCGTCAACTTCTTTCCATGTTAATAAAACAGTAATGTGTCATAAGTGGCACACAACACAATTACACGATTTAGAGTTACATTACCTACATTTTAATAGTTTTTGTCGGTTTACGTTTAATTTTTGTTTTTAGTTCTAAGTAAATTGCTCTTATTCACAAAGATTTATCCCCCAAATTCAATTTTTATTAATGTTAGTCACAAAATATTTACGCATATATTCTTTGGTAGAATTGAGTAAGACCTGGGTAGAGAATTCAATTAATAATAGGAATAAGACAATTTCAGTAGTCCCCATAAATGCTGGCAACGAATTGTGCACATTTCAATTTTGATAACTAACTTGAATACTACGTTATCCACATCTAACGGAATGTCCGAAAAATATTCATTTTAACAGTGTATCATTTTAGCACAGACACATTTGATATGAAATTTTTGCAGCTAAAACATTTGTAATGCTCATTACCCATTATGTTCCCATTTTAAAACGGTTTTAATTAAAAAACAGTTGTGTTTATTGTCTTAAGATTTAAAAAATAATTTTATTTATTCATTTACAGATTTACTAAATGTACGCATGTTTTAAACATACAAAACCTATATAAACGCTTGATGGGCGGCTGTTATACAATTGGACTTTCTTCAATTTGTGTTTTTTTAATAAATTTGCATTGATAATTGCATTCATTCATAATATAGGGATAAATTAAAAACTAAATATATTTTAGTCACACATGTGTGTGATGCTTTTACATAATTTGTTTAAATTTGTTTTAATTTTTATTTTTTAAATTAGACTAACTTGTAAGAAATTTAGGATAGTTTTCCCTAACACATCACCGCTTGTTAAATAAGAACACAATGAAATAATCTCAAATTTTTAATTTTTTTATAAATTTATCGATATTTTCATGTTTTTTTTTACTTTGTTCTAACATTAAAACTTAATATTTAATTTAAATTAAACTACAAGAAAAAAATGACAAAAATTTTTCTATTTAGATGATCCGTTCGCTAATTTCTTCATGGCCATGAATTCCTCAAATAAATTTCTAATATCCGCTAATGATTTTTCTATTTGCTCCGCGAAACGATGTGCGTTCGTTGTTGGACAACTCTTTTTACATGAAATATGGAAGAATAGTAAATCTTCACCGGCCACAATGTACGATACACCATAACCATCGTCCGCTACAGGGCCAAAACCACCCCCAGCACTTATACAATTTGGATATTTTTTCAAATCCATTTTAGTTGTTTGACCGTGCGGCGTCTGACTTGTTGAAAGTCTCCAGGGTTCGCTTAACACCTCTTTCAAAAATGGCGAATCAACTTCTAAGTATTTTGAAACGACATATAAACAGAATAAATGTCGATCGATTCCACGACCGCACATCGAGTCTTGATAACCTAATTGATGTCGCAAACATGCTTTATGCAACAATTGAACCCGATCTTGAGTACTGATTTTTGGATTTTCCATCGCTCTTACCCATTCAGATGATTCAATTGTACATGGCCGCACCGTTTCTGTACGGCCTTCTCTAAATAAACGTGTCATTGATGCTTCATACGTCAATGAAAACCGCCCGGCATCGCGATAGTATGCTAATTGTAGTGCCATCTGAATATATGCATCGGGTGATACACGACATTTTTTCATGAATCCTTTACCGTATGCTTGATGTACAAATATCCGTAATTCAACATCGTTTATTAATTTTTGCGCCTCCAAATCGGCTTCCTCTATAACTGGAATCGCTTCGTTCAAATCCCATTGCAATCGAGTAGGCTTCGGTGGTGTAAATTCTATTGTACCCAATGTATTACCATGTTCGTCATATCTTTGTCATTAACAAAAAAAAAAAAAGGCAATTAGGATATACATGACAATAACAATATTGTTAACTGAATATGATAAAGAAAAGAAGAGAGCAAGAAAATCAAGCAAAAGTGTTAAGATGAAAATGATGAATGGCTTACTACTACTAAAATTATTTGTTAGTCACAATTACATAAAATAATATTTAAAGTGCATACAGACGTTAAAAAAAAACGAAAATGTCTTCTAATAAGCCTGAATTAAAATATAATTTAACAGAAGGTTGTATTCTTTACATACAGGTACATACTTTCAATATTACAGAATAAATCTAAGGGGATAACCAAAATAAAGTGCATGCCTATGTTTTGGGAAGAAAGATAATAGATCGACTATATTGGAGTCCTTGATTTGGAAATGGATAATTTGGAAAATATAATGTTTCTCACAAAAAAGTAGTACTGAATTGAAAATAAAAATTTAAAAATTTTATAATTTTTAAAAAAGGTCTGCTGATATTCAAATTTAGAATTTGAAGACAAAACACATTTCTGACCACAGAACTATTATCAGCAAATGACATAATTGCCGAAATGGCGTTTGAAACAAGAGATAATACAAAAAAATTAGCGAAAATTACTCATAAATGCTTAAAATTATATAAATACATATTTAATATAAAAGCTGCTTTATTGCACATCTTCTTCCTTACTAAAAACTTTCTAAATTTAAGCAAAAAGGCGAATTTTAATTACCGGTTTTTAAACCTTCCTTATTTGTACCTGCTTAAAGAATAAAATTATTACCAATTACACGAAGTTAGTAATCAATTGCCCCTTACTCAACAAGGAGTCTTACGCAATAATGCACATTAAATATTTAAGTTTGGCTAGGACTAGTGACTCATCACAAATCCTAACCAAGTTTCAAGTTTGTTTAATTAAATAAAACGACACAAATTAATTAAAGAACATTTTACCCATCAATTTCACTTCCTATAAAATGCTCCCACAAGTGACCCATTACCGGAGCATCAGCCCTAGTTTGTTACATATATATATTAAAATTAAATTTTAATTTAGTTTAAAACAAGAGAAGGATTGAAAGGATTTTGGATAAAGGTTTGTGTGTGTGTGTATGCGTAAGAGAAACTTAAAACTTTCACCAATTAATCTACAAATCTAGAATTCAAAACTAAAAAAGCTCAAATATACAATAAAAATGAAATTATTAGCAGCTGCCGGAAAATTTAGAATTTTACAAATTTGTTTATCAATTTCGTAATGTTTACCGCTCTTTTGTATACTCCTCCATCACATAATCTTCCCATAGATGTGATAATACAGCTGCGTCGGCCCTATGATTTTTGAATTGATTTGAAAAGATTTTTTTTTTAATGAAATGAGACTTTAACGAAAAATTTTGACGGGAAAAATTTTAGGAATTTTATAAAATATATTGTACATTTAGTGTTTTATCTGGCTTTGAAGAAAACCCACAAAACATTACTTACCATGTATGCTCAGCATTGAAACCAACTCTACCATTACTACCCACACAAACTGTAAAACTTTTATCAAACCACCGATCGTGTCCATTCCCATGTAGTAACTGGCGTCCATATTCATCCAATTTCTCCGGATATTTAAGATCAAATTCGAATGGTTTAACGTCCAGCGAAACAACAAATGCGGCTGATTCAACCGTCATCAATGATTGTCGATTAACACCTTTGGCAAAATATGTATTACGTGATTTAGCCCATTTGGTACGATCTCCTGCGGTCAACGAAGCCAATAATTCCTCACCCGGTAATGGAGTCGCTTGCGCATTCAAAATCTCCTCGAGTTGTACTTGAATTTCACATGGGCGCAAAATACGATTACGATAGTAAATCAAAACTTTGTAATAACATCCTCGATGCAATACAACTATATGGTTAGAATCTTGATAGTGAACAATACGATCGGTCTCAATACCGGGTTCACGTATCGTATTAAAAATTCGTTCATATTGCCATGAGCATAATGGTACAAGGCCTTGAACTAAAATCGGTTCTAATTCTTGCCGTTCAACAAGACGTCTAAATTGTAAAAGTAAATTGATGGCACTGGCAGCACGAGCAGCTTGTTTTGTCGATGGTGTCATAAATAAAGCATCAATACCATAAAAATTGCTGTTAACCATTAAAGCCCCACGCCCTCTTAGATAAACGTACTCTTCCCACCAATCGGAAACATAGTTAGTCGCCCACCAACTTTTTAGAATAAGATAAAATTGTAATTTTTTTGCTATGCCATTTTGGAAATCGGTTGCTAATTGCTCCATACGTTGGTAGTTGGCATCATCAACAAGTGGCCGTACTGAACGAAGGTACTACAAAAATGAACAAAATAAAATCTGTTAAATTTCTAAAAATGATTCGTTTACTTACACGTGTCATTGTATCTGCAACACTTGGCAACGGCAGCCTAGGAAGAGAACCTTGAAAACTGTATAGTGACGGTTTATTCCATTTTGCCAGAATTTTAACACAGACTACCCATAATTTTGTTGTTAATGATATTGAGGTACCCTTTTCTCGTGATTCATACATCCAGCCTTTGTACATTAATAGCAATTTTAACGTATAACGCATCGTGTACCCGATTAGCAGCCAAAATAGTATTCCCGTTAAAGCACATGCCAATATTTGATATCCCAGAGTATTGCTAAGATACAATTATAATATTTAAAAATTAGAGACTAACAATCTACATTTAATAACTTACTGTGGTAAAAGCGTTAGTATCAGATTCACTAGATCAAATGGAATTACGTTTTTATAGTCGTAAAAATGTAGTCCTGCTATAATAGCTATCACAACCCATAAACTTTGTAAATGTGCTGGATAAACACCATTTTTAACTCCATTCTGTAATAAATAATTATTTACTAGCAGCATAACAAGATAAAAATCAAACATAAACTACTCACTCTGTATCGGGCAATCCGTTTTTTCCATGATCGAATACCAGATGTCCATACTAAATTTAATACTTCCCGATCATAATTTATATCCCATCCTTCGTGTGTAATGGAAAATGAAAATGCAACAGCCGAATGCGCTTCTGCCATATCGGCAAATTATTACACGTATCCAATAATTAAATTCAAAAGTATTTCGAAATATTCAAATTGCCAACACCTTCCCTGTAATAAATAAAGAAACAATTTATTTATCATTTTTTAATATTATTATTGTTTTTGTTAATAGCCATAAAGTATTAAAAGTCGTGTGAAATGCCTAAATCTAATCTACATTTTCTTTTTTTTTATGTGTACGGCACTAAAATAGAAATTAAATTCTACGTGTGTGGCAATCGTGCAATTGCTTGTAATAGATACCCAATTAATTTATTGTTAAATAAATAATTTTAGGTAATTTTATTTGCGAGGCAAATTTGTCTCACTGGAGACATATTGAATGGTCTCCCGCCTGGAAATAAATTAAACCTATAATTTCACAACGTCTACTTAAATGAAACACATTGAATGAATCCATTGAGTAATATTAAAAGAAAAAAAAAATTCATGCAACAGATATAAATCTCGAGGAAAATGAAACTATTTGAAACATTGCAGATGTATTTATATATGAGCATCGATTTTGGTCGAAAAATGAGAGAGTGTTGCGGTTTTCTTCTACTAGATTTGTAACTATTGCGTTTTTTGTTTGATTTAATATTAATACTATGGTACATCAAACTAGTGCGTAAATTAACATCGGCCACCCGCAAATCTCATTCTACGACACAAATCCTTACTCTAATAAAAATTCTGAAGTTCACTTAATTAAGAAACATGCTTATACGTTTCTATCAAAGTTTTTATCTCATAATTTAACTAGTAATATATCTCTAATACATTTGATATGGATCATTTGATTTTTTCGGCGTATCGAAAATAAATTTTAAAATTCATTCGTGGTAAAAAAAATGTATCTATAAGTAAAGTAATGTTTACTTGGTCGAAAAGTCTAATTAAACGTCTTAAGTATGCATCAATAGTAAGCGGTTGAATTCTTGTTTCAAATTTCCTTTTTTAACATAAATATAAAATGTACCCTTCGATTGTTTTTGCTAGATCTTTTCTCATTTTTTTCTTTTCTCACCACTTTAGAAAGAATTTCCCAAATCACATAACTATTTCTAACACCCAGAAAATTAATTTTAGCCACCACTTATTCCATGAGATAGATAAAAGTGATATGTCCTATCTAAGGTGACACTCGACCGCAAAGAGTTAATTCTTCCCTGGATAAATTAGTGCCATTTTCTCATTTTTGGAAGCATTTTCGGATGACGGGTAGAAAAGGACACGGATTTAAGTTCATTTAAATTAATTTTTAATTCCCTTTGTAATAAATTACTTGGCAAAGCAATTTTTTCGCATTCATATTTTGTTGTTGTTGACTAAATATTGCACAGTTTTGTAATTTTCTTCATTTTTGTAATTGATATCGAGGCGTGCTTTTGGATTTTTTGTTTTGAAATTCTTGTCGAATATTAAATTCAACATTTTTGTATTAAGGACGGAGGACGGAGGTTAAAATTTTCGAAACCCTTAAACATTATATAGCTACGTGGAATTAAATATAAAAAATCACAAAAAAATTAAGTTTTTTAAATAGAAGGGCTGCCGCCCCAAACTTCCGCTTTGACGATTTTTTGAAATTCTTTCATTTTTGAAAAATTTATGTTTTTTAATAATTATTCACATACTAAAATAGAAAACTCCTCAAAGCCGCTTAGCATTGTAGATTGGACCCTTTGCAAGGATGACAGCAAAACGTCAGAAAAATTTTAAAAATATTTACATTACTAAAAATATTTACGTTTGTATTTCACTTACTAAAATAAAAACCTCCCCAAAGCCGCTTATTAGCATTGGTCCTTTCCGCGCAAGGATAACATGAAAATTCCTTTTGTTTTCATATTTTAGTTAACAAAAATTTAATGGGGTCTTCCTTTTCGATGGGGCAGTTTACTTTGTATTTTTCAGTTTTTTTTGGGGAGTATTTCCGTTCGGGAATATGATGGTATCATCTCAACAGTGAATTAATGTATCTGATTTTTCGAAAGTTCATTTTTGATACCCAATATAGTTCATCATGAGAAACTCTGTCTGAATTTTTGCATCTGCGTTGGTTCACCGTTAGGACGATGAGGTCGTCCTGACAGTCAATTAACGTGGGTGCGGGTATTCAGATCCGTATTCACTATTAGGTACTTTGCAGTTGTTCAAATTCTCATTCAACGTCCAGCAACTATAGTAATGCTTCTCTTGAAGTTTGAATTTGTTTGCAATTCGATTAAGCGATGTATCACAAATATTGACAAAAAGTTAAAGTATATCTATCTAATTTTACAACTTTTTCAGGTTTTAAATAATGACTAGAAGGCATAAAAATAAGTAAATGCAGTTACTATAGGCACAATTTCGAGTCGACAACAAGTACTTGCTAGAATTGTGCTTTAGGGCATTTACTTATTTGTATGCATTCCACCTATCTATAATATTTATGTTTTTGACGATTTTACAGCACAAATCACAAACGACAAAACAAAAATTTAGTGAAAATTCAATTAACCAAAAATTTGATTTTTTTCTTTTGTTCGTTTGATAATTGTTTGCCATACACACAATAAAATAAGATCCGGTTACAAAATACGTTCGAATAATATTTTAAACGCAAACTTTAGCAAATGTTAGTGAACTTGATGCCAGACGATTGGGAAAGTTGAATCCGGATCAAATCATGTTTCATGAAACAAAAATTATCCTTCTTTTTCATTGTTGCTTTCAACGTAAACTTTGGTCTAATCCGGATATCTATGCGTCAAGAAAAGCGGTTAATATTTAGTGCGATTTTGGTGCGCGCCCGATAGGTATTTATTGGAAAAGTTAATTTGTTTAACATCAAACTGTAATTATTAATTCAATTTCTTAGCGAAAACTTAATATAAAAACTATTTGGCTTTACCTATTTATATGGACCCGCTATTGGGAGCCACTTGAGTGAATGAAAGGATACACTAATTGTTGATTTGTTCAAATGACAAATTGTGTAGACAAAAAACAATTAATGACAAATTAACAATGGTAGACATTCGTCCAAGAGGCTCAAAAAGCAAATTTTAAGACCTTATTTGTTAATATTAAGGGTTATACAATTACAATTATTGCAAAAAATCCTCTAAAGTGGGGTCTACCTGTAAACACAAATTCAAAAAACATTATTGCAAGTGGAATAACGGTGCAGGTGTTATGCAAGTGGCATAACGGTGCAGGTCATTCAGATCGTTCATTCGATCAAGTTAAAGGCACCAACATTTGACGGAACAACATCTTTCTCCATTTCCAAATTTCAACTTGAAACGGTGGCCAATCAAAATCATTGGAATGATCAACATCGTGTCGCAACGGTAATAGTGTCCCTTAAAGATGAAGTAGCAGAGGCTTTACAATCCATTCCGGAACAAGGACCCAACAGATATGCCGAAATTATGAATGCGCTGGATCAGAAGTACGGCAGTGACAACAAGCGGGAAATCTATCGGATGGAATTGAAAAATGGCTACCAAAAGATGAAAAGGTGTGAATGGAATGTTAGGTTCTGAAGTACTCTTTTCCAATACAAAGTGCTAATTTCGGATATTGTGGACCAGGTAATTTTGGGAATGAACTTTATGGTGCAGGAGCAACTACCAGGTGAATTATTGTGTATCATTGGGAGAAGTTGCCACCGATCTAGGAGACGATTGTTTGGGTGAGATTGGTGGATTCTGGGTCACCCAGGTTGTGGGTTGTGGAAGTCAACGAAGACGAGAATGGAGCTAAACAAATTATAATCGGGAAAGCACTAGTTAAACCAGAAAACAACTGTAGAGGAACACTTAGAGCTGTAAATCTCTCGTGTAAGTCGAGAACCATCAAGAAAGGGAGAGTCATCGGCAAATATGGGGAAGCGGTATAAACAATATTGAAACGTCAGCAAAAAAATCCGATTGGAAAGTAGACATGCAAGGATAAGATCTTACCATGGCACAGAAAAAATCTGCACATCAGCTCCCTAAATGGTGCATGCTAATATTCTACAGTACATCGGATAATAATGGAAAGACTACAATGGTAAAACACCAAATTGTTGGTTACCATTAGCAATAGAAGAAGTGACCTGGATAGTAACAGATATGGAGGAGGCAGGGGTAATCGAATTATCTAACAGTGCTAGACGAAAAAAAGGATGGTAGCATGAGATTCTGCGTTGATTACCGAAAACTCAATGCTGTAACTAAAAAAGGGTACTACCCTAGTTTGAGTAACGGACTTTGGCAATTTAATGTTATAATGTTCGAATTATGTAACACATCTGCGAAGGAATTGTTGGATATAAAAGCATGCGTTGTACCTCAGATGGACAAGTAGCGTTCTCGAACGTTATCAAAGCTTCGATGTCCAGATCGAACGCTTAATAGCGTAAAGTTTACTAGTAGTAACACCTAGGACACTAATTGTACTAAATGGAAATTTTCCACGAATGTGAATAGCACCTAATCGTATAATCGAGAATATTACATGTTATGTTAGTTACATGATTTCGATTTGTAACAGTTATTTGATACATCCCTTTAAACATTGATACGAGTACATACACATTTATCAAAATATGTTCAGTAATAACCGTAAAAATATGATAACAAACCATAATCAATAATATTAATCACTATTGATTTTTATTTTTGACAATAATTACTTCGCATTAAGTATAAATTACAATAATATTAACATGCCTCAGATAGTAGTAATATTTATCGTTTCGAAATATTTAAAATTATTTAAAAATCACAAAAAACTTAAAAGTGCATGTGCACTAAACAAAACACATGTAACAAAACTATTAAAATAGAAACTGGAGGTGTGTCTTCTAATATGAATGTATCTGCATATCATACCGCTTAGAAAATACAAAGAAAAAGAGAATATTAAAAGCAAGTACCAAGAATATATGAACCTAAAATGGGTCAGTAATCAGTATCACTACATAAACAGATCGAACAAAAGATATTACTGCACTAATACTACATAAAACGACTAAAACGAGCCCCTAATGTAAAATGTGTAACACAAAAATATGGAAAAATCTTGAAGACGTTTTTTAACATACATTACATCTACATGTGTTTCTATAATCTGCTTAGAAACGTGTCACAAACGAAATAGAGTCAAATCGAAAATACGAAAATAACAAATTTTGAAACTACATACTTCTGTTGTAAGGACAACTAACTAGGTAGCTACTATTTTTATATTTTATGTTGACAAATTATGTAAATGTGCATTTCCTAATCAATTTACAGCTATGATTCACAAATATTAAGCAATATCATTTGTTTTTGTAATAATTCTACACATTTTACATAATACCGTATAATAAAAACTGGCAACCTTTCACTGTATTTCTTTCAGATAGTAAAGAAAAAACAAAATAAACGACCGACGAACAAAAATATTTTTTTACTTTAAAAACCAAACATAACGCAAACACGTTTGTTGACCTACATTCGGTCTTTGTTTTGATGATCGTATTCAATGCGGACTTATCAATTTTTGTTTTGTTAAGATTGTGTAACTTAAAGTGTATTAGTCGCGTACAACAAAAACACATAGGCACGCATACATTATGTTTTTATTTATTTTTTTTTTTTTTTGACAAAATTAGACTTTGAACTTGTTGAATAATAAAGATTAAAAAAAAAAAGCACATGTATAATAACAAATCTATACTTAGGCTGCGGTCGAATTCTCGAGTAAATCCGCAAAATTCGGTAAATGCATTTACCTTTTTTTGCTGGAGAGTAAAGGAAATAAAAAAAGGTAAACCTTTTACGTTTAGATACTTTATTCTTTATTGTTATAAGAATTGAACGAGTAAAAAATAGAAAAAAATGCGTAATTTAACAGAAAAGAACATTAAAAATCTAAATTTACCGCAGTAAATGATTTACCCGAGAATTTGACCGCAGCCTTAAGGAAAGATTAAAATTAAGAAAATTGCTGCGTACAAGATTTGCGAAACCTCAGCCATAAAAGGCCACAGTGGAAACAGACTAACTTACGAGAATATTTTGTAAAGAGATTACACGCCTATTCCTTTAGTCGGGTCACTTGTACCGAGAATCAAATTTTGGTATTCTCTTAGTCGATCGATGCGACGATCGTCGTTTGAAATGACAGACATTCGTTTTCGTTTACGTCGCATAATTATAACTTCGATCGACTAAAGGCTTAAGGCATTGCCACAGCTATTTTTCGTGCGATGCGATTTTTTTTTTATTTTCAAATTTTACTGTAATTAAAACAAATTTGATTATAAATGTTCGAAGACACTATTAAATTCAATTTCAATCTATAACATCTTTTAATAATTTTTTGGAAAATTTTAATTTTTATTGAAAAATAATAATTTTTCAAAATTCGCGTGCGAAATTTTAATATTCGCACGATAAAATTTAAAATTTATAATTTATCAATAAAAATTATTAAGTTTCTAAAAAATTAATAAGACGTTTTATAGAATGCAATTTAATTTGATTGTTTCTTCAAACATTTAGAATCAAATTTGATTTAATTTCGGTAAAATTTGAAAATAGAAAAAAAATCGCATCGCACGAAAAATAGCTGTGGCAATGCCTTTACTCGAATACTGTGGTAATAATTTCCCCATTGTAGTGTTTGACGTAAAACACAACTTAAAACGCACTCATTCAAATTACCACAGTTTTACAGCAACCATGGTAGAATTTGAAGGAAAGGAATCGCCTGGATTTAAATACATATAAAATTGTATAATTTAGATTTTATAAAATTTAATTTAAATGAATTTATATTACTTATATACAAAGATAATAAAAATCTAAACTAAATAAATGAATTTTATCCGCCATAAAATCGAGTTTATGTACTATTTCTGTAACTGTTGCTTTGACCTTTTGCATTAATGCTATAAATAGCACTATTATGACTATAAATAGCACTAGGAAAATCAAACCTGGTTAAGATTAATCGAGAACTAATTAACCGATTAATCATCCGTTCCTTTAAAAAAAAGTTGTATCAAAATTAAAAAAAAAAAACAATAAAAAATTCTTATCCACTGCACTTTAATTTCATGATGAACTGAAATTATTATTGTATATTTGTAATCCATCCACGTTCTACCTGCCAAAAATCAAACAAGCGCTACTTGCAATTGCAATACAAGATAAGTACATGCAGTAATACTCTTATTTGGACATAAACAAATTAGTAGCTTCAATTAAAAGGTCCGTGTTAATTGGTTAAGATTTAAATTGCTTTTAATTCGTTTAATTAACTTTAATATTTTAGATTTAAGAGGCAACATCTAATCCTTCATATCTAAAAAAAATTGTGATCCTAACCTAAAAACGACGATTGCATATACCCAGTTGTACAAAGACTGAGAGCAGAATGAAACAGCAAAAATACATACTATTGACGATTGGAGCATTACGGATTCCACCTAGCGGAAAATTTGTAAACTGAGGTACCTGATAATTTGACGTTCGAAATTATTGTAAACAATTCCAATTTTGAACTGTAAACACAATTTTTACTTACCGGATTGCTAATAATTGTAAATTATTCCATTTTCGGACTATAAAAACAATTTTTAAATACCGCATTGCTAAATTTTCTTTCGTCGCATTTGTGACAAATGTCATTTTATCAGGTGCATCATTTTAACTATTGTCCTCGAGAGGCGCTTTCTCTACTTTTACAATCGTCAATGAGCAAAAGTGAGAAAAAACATATTTTACTTCGGTTTTCATTTTATATTAAGCGCACCGATTGGGGAATAGCATAACTACATGCTTTTTGTCAAATTGCATTCCAATTAGATTTTGTTTATTGTATTATTTCATTCATCACAAATGTTTTATTTTGAAATTCCCTTTAAATTTTAAATACTTTGGTGATATACGATTTTATATAAATATAATATTATTATATAATTATATATTTTTAATAATTAAATAGAATTTGTGAAGGAGAGTTATGTGATTTTTTGCAATTTTGGTGTTTGTACTTCAACTCGTTGATAATTAAGTGTGTAATACACACATGGCCAAAAGTGTTATAAATTATGTGCGAGTTTTTAAACTGAATTTATTTTTATAAAACAACTGTGATTTTTGAATTATTTACATTTTATAGCTGTTTATTAAAGTGTAAATCTTTATTTATAATATTTGTTGTACCATTTCTCAAACATTAAAATACTTAAAAATGTTATAATAAAATTTGTATTTCAGATGACTTGAAAACAACAATCGAATAATGTTATTTTTTCCACATGGAACTATCAAAATAAAAAATAAAAATTAAGAAAATAAATAATTATTAATTATAAAATGTAAAAATTATTTTTATTTATTATTGGTGTCATCTACAATCAAACATCTAAGCAATATTAAATGAATAAATGAACACCTATCGGTCAGTAGCAAAGAAATTGATTGTTGTGTCGTTTAAAACCGAATAATAAGTCCGAAAAAAGTGGCATTAGGTGCATCAATTTGAACGCAAAATTGAGCGCTCAAATTGATTGGTGTTTGTGCGCTCATTGAGCGCTACATTGTACAACTGGGTAGTTAATATAATATGGCTACTAAATCATCCGATGTATGGCAGCATTTCTCCAGGACAAAATCAAATGATAAAGGGCAATGCAATTCTTGTGGAACTTTGATTTCTTGCAAATGATCATCAACATTTCAATGATATACCACGCAAAACGACACAATATTCACATAAATAAAAAAAAAAAATACAGAAAGACCCTGACACATCTGTTGCAGCGATACAGTCAGTTCACAACCAAAATTAATCCCCACAAGATCAAATTTGTTGAACTATGTTAAACGAGATTCGCTGGAATATATTTTATCGAAATGTGCAGCGCTGGATGGAATCTCTGTGCGACAAATTTGTAATTCGGACGCAATAAAAGGTTACGTAAAATATGCCCGGGTGAATCTACTATTTAGAAGCACATCTTATCATGGAGCTCAAAGAATTCTTGTGTAAACAAACAAAACACGGTCTAAAATATAGCTTGACTATCGACGAGTGGAGTGATATTAAATAGAAAAAATATTTAAATGTTACGTTGCACAGTAACAATAACAAGTACGTTATAGGGTTCGTTGAAATTAGTTCTATCAATTCGGATATATTAAAAAAAAAATTAGTAACAAACAAAATAAAAGAATTTGGCTTAATTTTTGACAGAAATAGAATGGGCATCACGCACGACTGGGCCGCTATCATGATTAAATTTGGAAAATATATTAATCATAAAAGCCAATTATGTCAAAACCATGTAATTCATTTGGCAATAAAGGATTTATTTTATAAAAAAATCTCTGAATTACCACGAACGAATAGTATTGATTTATATGATAGTAGTAATATTTGGATCAAGACGATGATAGTGAACGTGACGGAACATACAAATACAATCTGAACAATAACGCAAGTGTCATTCATAACCAAGAAAGCTTAGTTTTAAATTTTGAGGATGGGGTGAGAATTTCGAACCAGTTTTATTTTGTTATACAAATACTGCATCAGCCATATCCGAAACTAGGACTATAATCAAAAATTTAAGAAATCGACAATTAAACATGAAATACTACAAAACTATGTTATGCGTCAAGAAAATAAAAAATTAAAACTTCTACTGAATTGTCCCACTAGGTGGAATTCACTCGTTCCTATGTTGGAACGATTCATCCTACTAAAAGGTTGCATCAAAAATTCCCTTATTGAGATGAATAAACATTTTAATGAAGAAAATATACCAGTTCTTTTGGAAATACTAACTGTCCTGAAACTATTAGAAGTAATTGTTTAAAAACTAAGCAGTGAAAACGCCACACTGCTTACATGTGAGGGAGCATAGAAATTTCTCTTCTGTAAGTTGCACGAACTTGACACCCCTTTAAGTCTAGATATACTTTGCAAATCGAGTATCTACAAACAGAAAGTATACCAAAATCAAGCATAGACTTCGAATTTTCCACCAAACTTCAAACTATTGTATAGGCCCAGCAGTTGATCCGTCGATTGTATCGCATATCATGTGGGGGAACGAATGTGATTGGAAGTGTTCGACAAATAAAGAAACCGGATAAACCGAGACAGATCTCAGGAAACAATTGGATGCTGCCATTACATCCGTAATTCTCGACAATTTATACAAAGCTCTACTCACTATTCGGCCAACTTCTGTTCCTAGTGAGAGAGTTTTTTCCGTGGCACGAAACTTCGTCACTAAATTAAGGTCGAGGCTCATCCTCCAGTTTTATTTAGCCTTCCTGTAGTAAAGCTGGGTGACCTACAGGCGACTTTTTATCCCCAGCAACTCGCAAGAGTAAAATCAAAACTGTTGTTAGTAACTGTGATTTTGTTGTCGTGGAAGAATATGTATCGTATATTATTGCCTTCAAGCAAGACAGAAGACACAATTGATTAGTTTAATTTCTAAAGGACAAACGTGAGTCAAGCTGCCGGCAGTTACATGACAAATTGACAACATACGAAATGGCCATCAAATAAGGAAAATCGAAGTTTGAGTTTATTCTCAAGGAATGAAAAAAATGAAGCTTTCAGGCGCGTTTAAAAAAAGGCATCTTGAGGCGCAATATAAACCCACGATTGCTTTTAACAAAATAAAGCATTAGAAATATAAACTATGTATATATGACCTATGCAAATTAACAATTAAAATAAAATAAAAATGTATTGCGTATACATTTATGGTAAACTTCTTTGTTTTTAAACAAATAGTGTGTTTTGTATAATTAGGTTGATTTGTTATGTAATCAAAGAGCTACTGTTTATACCAATTCGACACATAGTTAATGTAGGATGTTTTTCATCTTAGCTAAATGAACATCCTTTAAAATCACTGCGATTTGCTATACAGTAAATTCCAAATTTCCTGTCATCGCGGCTTAAATTATCAACTATTCAGTCATAATAAATGTAAAAATTAGACAAAGAGATAAATAAGAGCAAGCTAATAAAACACCACACCAATAAAATATTGAAGGTTACAAACATTTACTTATATATGGTAATCGTCAAAAAAAATTAAAATTAAACTAAATTTAGCTTAAATATCATTATAGTAAGTAAGTACACCAAAAAACCTTGTCGTAACATTATAGTCGTTATGCTGATAAGCTAAACACAATTTCTGTATCTATACACAGAACAGTGTTATAAATATTTACAATTTTTTTGAAATAACCAAACAAAAAACTTATTTACTGTAAATGCCTGTGTACCATAAACCGTACATATGTATTACGTAGGCCAGTAATTATATGATTTCCTAATACAAATTATCTCAATGCAAGTTTGGTCATGAGTTTATCACAATTATATATGAATTGTTCATTTCCTTGTCTGTTCAATTTCAATTTACAATTTTTCAAATCAGGTTAAATTTACATTACTCTGCTCTCCTATCCGATGCACATTAGCATTTTCGTCATTGGTGGGCAATATATTATGTTTGTATAGCCAAATTTTGTTACGATTAACCGAAGCTCTCACACGGTTGAAGGTCAACAAGAAAAAAATCATTACCATTTGCAAGCACATAGATTTCAATAATGACAATAAATTATTAATAATTATACAGTGGTACACTTAAATATTCGTGTGCATTTTTAAGACTTGGTTGTACTATTCACAAGGTTTTCGTGTACGAAAATTTATTTGTATCACAGTAAACATATAACCATACTTTAAAATTGAACTTTGTATTTTGCAAGCGCAAATATTATAATCGTTTAGCAAGTACTACACAGACAATTTATTTCGACAATACTAACCCACGTTAATGCAGTCTTGAAATTAAATAAACAATGTACGTATAAACATAGTTTATGTTGCTGGTAGCACATAGCACATTAATATAAAATATTGTTGTGTTTACGTCGTTTTGTTTACTTGCAATTAAAACGAATTTTATCCTTTTCCTATAGCAACTATTGACGTATTGTAGGTTTTTCAAAATCTAACATTAGTTCCTATACCAGCTTTCATGAGGTCAGATTTTTACCTCAGGTAATATTTAACCTAGGGTATCAAACTCCTTCAAACTGATTCATCTTGGCGTTTATATACGAAAGGGCCGTCATACTATAGTTTCACACTGTTACACTGGTACAATGTTTTTCTGTTGGACAGTTTTTTTTCAACCATTTTATTTATCGAAGCTTTATCTTACTCTGATTAATGGGGTATAGTATATTATAATAGCCGCCGAAGTGTCTAGGGCGTCAAATGGCTTAAATATGACATGTCTTAAAGACAAAATTGACGTTTTCAAAATATTAACACTAAAGGAAACCATTGAATATTGTACAAAACAAGTACATACAACCAATTTAAATTTTGGAGCATATATTTCAATTGAAAATTTGCTTTGGGAAAGGTGCTCATTTTTACGCCACAAAACACAGCTTCTCCGAATCGGAGAGCTTAGAATCTTTTTTCTTAATGAATAAACGAAAATTCATTGTTTACCTCTTATCTGCACTGTTTCGTACTCGTCTCGCTTATGAAATTTGGACAGTCAATTTTTTTTTATATAAAACATGTTAACCCACCCATAATATATGATGAAATAAATAACTAAGCTCAAGTTTCGCTAACGAAATTTGAACTTATGCTGTAATAATGCTCACATAAGTATAGATTTTGTAAATCGATGTCACAAACACTGAAAGTTTCACAGCTGATAAGTAAAATGAAATGAAAACAAAAAACTTTTTTTTTGGGCGCATGTTAATCGAATTCATTTTACGATATGTGTACCGTATCCAAATATTCAGTGTAATATGACGTGAATCCTAATCGTTTCTTACGTCGCTATAAATACATACTAAGCAAAAAGCAACTAGAATATAAAAATAAACAAATATGACCTCCCCGTTTCGTTTAGTAAATATGTAGTAATGTACTCTCTTTAAAAATTACTATCGCAAATATTTTTATTATGCGGCTACGGAAATCATACACATTTTTCTAACAAAATAATCTACCGTCAAATTTGTGCCAAATTTTTTAAAATATTTTGCGTATTTGAAATATTTAATCAGAAGAAGAAAAAAAATTAATAAAACTTTGCACATCACCACTTTTATTGTGGTAAGCTGTTTCTCAAACGAAAAGAAGATAATACAAAAAAAATACTCTTACATTAATGATTAAAAATAACAATTTACTGACGTTGCTCGGTCAAAGTCTATTTCGCTATTCCACTGCTATATACTCCTCTCAATTCTCTTCTGAGTGTTTTAGTTACGCCATTCAATTTATTTTGTTTACATCGATCAAGTCGAGTTATTTAAAAAAAAAAACTATTTGAGATTGGACTTTGACTGGATGTTGTTTTTTATTTGTATTGTATTTATTTACCGAGTAAATAAATAAATAAGCTGCGGTGTTGAATTTATCGAAGAATTAGTTGTAGTTTTGAATTAAACATAATAATAACGTTTTATCTAAAATTGTTCAAATGTTAGAATATAATTGTATTGCAATCAACTTTATTGTTTATTACCAACACCAATTTTATTTATTAATCATACAATTCCATAGTCCAATAACTTATAAAATTATTTATACAGAATTTGAGAGAATACAAAAATAAAACGTTTACTGGTTAATTCCAAAGATCACACATTTAACACAATGAGTAATAGTGGTAATAAAACGGACCAAACTTGTAGCAATTAAAGTGGTTTTATTAGAAAAGTCAAACTCTCTAATTATTAATTCAAATACGCGAGAAGATGATTTGTCAAACTAGTTAAAATCAAAACTCGGCAGGTCTGGCCAAAGTTGGATTTGGCTAGATCCAAACAGCTGATCTCACTTCAGCGGAGTCAGATCAGTGTGATTGTTGGAGTGATTACAGGGCACTGGCTCAAAGGCAGGCATGCGAGTAGACTTGGTTTTTTCTCACATGACTACTGTCGTAGTTGCGAGGGCGAAGAGGAGGAAGAGGCAGTACTTCATCTTCTTTGCACCTGCCCTCGTCTGATACGAAACAGACATGGGCACCCCTCTTCAATGACCTGATGGACCTTAGCAGGATGGAGGTTAGAAGTATCTAGCGCTTTGTAACAAGCTCAAAATGGTTTCAAGGAGTTGGAGGATAAATTTTTAAATTGTGGTATGGCTACGAACCTTTTTATGTCTATGCCTGGTCCTAGTGGACCGCCACCTAAACCTAACCAAAATTCCAAACACTCCAGGCAAACAGTTGCAAGTTTCCACTAAGCAACTCTCAAGTCTCTCAAGAAATTCCTAACTCCAAGAATTATGTAATGCAAAAAACTCTTTATTCGTCATAATTTTCATAGAAATTAGAAATCAACATCAATCAATAAGAAATTCATGACCTTTCATGATTTTTCTAAATCGATCTTTGGTGTAAGTCTGAACTGGCTTTTGGAATTGTCGGCGTTGAATTTAAGGTTTGGTTTGACTATAAAAAAACTCCAAAACAAAACCAAGACAACGTGCTATCTTTGGCCACAGAGTGAAGCTCTGGAAAAGCCCAGATCCGCCTCGCGTCTAATTTGTATAATTTGTAGCGGTCGCAACAATACAATTGCTGTTTGGCAATACAATTGGCATTTATATACCTTTTGTACATAACAACGATAATAAAAAATGGAAAATAGATTATATATAGACGAGTTGATGAAGAGAAAAAAGGAGTTATAAAAACAGTATGGACATTAAGTTTTGAAAATCGGTCGAGACCATCAATCAAATTATATGTAAGTATAACAATAAATTATAAAGTATGTATATTCATAATAAGAAGATATTATAAAAAAGGCTAGGTCTTAAGATTGTGTTTTTTTTTTGTATAAATACATAAAGTAAACTTTAAAATATTAGTAAAATATTCTAATTTTAGTATTAAAAAAAAAATTAAATCGTTAGCCAACAAGCAACATGCTTACAAACAAAAAACTTTCAAACTACGATTTTGAATACTATTCATAATTATATTACACAACAATGACATTTTAGAAATATTATATTAACAAAATTCATCGCGATCTTCTCGATCTTTGTACATGCTCATATAAGCAGCTTAATGAAGAAGACGACCAAAATTTGAAATAAATATTTATTTACAAATTATCTAACCTATTACATACACATACGTAAATGTAAATATTAAAATAAACCTTCACTTAAATTATAATCTTTGCACGCAATGTGATAAGAAAATAAAAAGAGATTAAACGTCTTCGCATTTTTAAAACGAACGTGATAGAACGAACAGCAGCTTAAATTTATTCTACAGTTTGATTTGTTTTTATTAAAATAACGCAAGACTAGAAATATCTGGTCAAACGTTAAGTAGTTACGCATATTTATACAAATCGCGAAATATTTACGCGCGAATTAAGAATAATAAAATAATACCGCATGCCTTTTGATTTGATTGATTCCGTTTTCAAAACCAAATCATTCATGGTTTTAATATTCAAATTGGTGCAGTTTGATCAGTACAGAGATGATTGTAAATCGATTTTATTTAAGTATATTATAATATGAATGTCATTTATGAAATTTAAAACCTGGCGGACACTACTCAACAATCAACAATTATGTATATAAACAAAAGTTTCACATTTCATTGAAATTAACAATTACTTACAAACAATACACATTTACACATCTAGTCGATTGAAAATTTTAATTAATTGAAATAAAAAGTTATTTTGTTTTTTAAAGAGAGTTGCAATCAAAAGCAATGGTTCATAAACATTGTTCCGCGAACCCCTTTATAGTGTGGAATTTTCCAGAATTATAGACTCGTTTGATGATTTGTAGTATATTTGTTTTGTACGTACTGAGCGGCAAAACACTCGAATTTTATTTAAAACTCTCGTTTCAGTCAAGCAAACCATATTTGCTAGTTAGGAAACACTGATCTAAAAGAAAAACCAATTATATTCCTTTGTTACTGCAAACCATTTAAATATCTTGCTGCCAATTTCATTGCCATAAACATAAATAAAGAACACAACGAAGAAAAAATTTATCGCATTTTCTCTCTCTGTATAAATAACACACATTGGGGTAGGTTTAGTTTAACTCAATCATGTTCATAAAAAAAAAATGTATCGAGTGACTGTATACGCTACATATGTATATAGTATACATGACTAATATTTCATTTGCATAGTATGGAAATTCCTTGAACACCGTTTTCCTGATAATAAACAGTAACCGCACACAAAAAAAAATGCGTTTTCACTTTGTTATCTCTCTCATACTTATTGGACTTTACCCACATAATTCATCCACACATATTGAATTATTTTTTGATTTGTTATAATCGAAGAAGGTGGTTTTATCGCATGTACTTAAAATTTTTGGGTAATCTAATTACTTAATTAGATAAATTCGTGCGTGTGATGATTTTGGTTAAGTGCGCGCAATTTTGTTGAGTTGCGATAATACAAAATTTGCTGTTACATTGTTTCATTGTACGTACTTACTTTTAATTTTATTATTGGTGATATCAAATGCAATTTTTGTTGTTGTACGATACCATACGAGTTTATAAGCAAAAGGTTAAGAAACTCGTAAATAAATAAATTATGATATCATCGTTTTAAAAGTTGTAAGATACATATTCCAATTATTCAAGCCAAGTTTTCGTAACAGTAATTTAGTAACTAGCTAGATAGTTTATGTGGTATGAGTTGATTTGCATGGGGGTAAAATAAATCGTGATTGCGATATATTTTACATCAAGGCCAATGTGTCTCTGTTCTATTATTATTTATAAGTTTCGAGCCCTTCGTTTGCTGACCACTTGTTTACGAAAATAATTTTTAATTATTGTTTTCGTCTGTGTTTTATGTGTTATAGATATATTTATTCTAGGAATATTTTGTTTACTTGGATCTTATTTTGACGACATTATCTTATTGTGTTTGTGTCAACTTGAATATTTAGTCGATAATTTTGGGTATACAAATAGATAGGATGATTTAAATTTTTTTCGAATAATGCACTATTTTCAAAATTTAGTAATGTTTGAATATTTTATTGAAATTTGCTATCTTAAGAAATATAAGAGTGAAATCTCGTAATAACGCAGATGGCTAAACGAATTCGTTCGCTATTTTGAAATCTCGTTATGTTGAAATGAATTTTTGGATTTTAAAGCAAATTTCTGTGAACTCCATCTAATATAATGTATTCAGCACGTTTAGGTCTCTTTAAAAAAACTAGGTCTCACACATCTCACGTGTTGATTGCAAAATATCTCACTAAAAAACGAGATTATGTGTTTTAGTAAACGATTTTTTTTTCGACCCGAGTTCAAACCTCTTTGCTATAAAAAGCAAAGGCCCAGAAAAATTACGAATTCGCGCAACTCGGGTTGAAATTAGGAACCAAAAGCGCAAGGGTGATTGGTTCAAGTTATAGCTGATTTACATTCAATCTTTTCGTTCTTTTCCAAAAGTTAAAAGATTTACGATAAAAAAATGCGTATGATTTGATTATGTATATTCAAATGAGAAGGGATACTCAAAAAGTAATATTCAATACTATTTACTGCTACACTCAACTTTTTTTGGTGAAAAAGAACGGAAAAATCTGAAAAAGGTCAACTGGTTTATCTTTTTTCGTAAGAGTTGCTCAAAATTTATAAAATCAAAGTAACATTTTGAAAGGAAAAAATGAAATTTTGCGTATGCCCGTTTCATTTTTATACATATATGGATAAAATATATTTGGACTTTCATTTGTGATTCTATTCTTTTGAAAAAGAACGAAAAGATTGAATGTAAATCAGCCTTACATTCAATCTTTTCGTTCTTTTTCAAAAGAATAGAATCACGAAGAAAAGTGCAAATATATTTTACCCATATATAAAAATGGGACGGGCATATTCAAAATTTAATTTTTTCCTTTCAAAATGTTACTTTGATTTTGTAAATTTTGAGCAACTTTTACGAAAAAAGATAAACCAGTTCATCTTTTTCAGGTTTTTCCGTTCTTTTTCACCAAAAAAAATTGAGTGTTGCAGTAAATAGTATTGAAAAATATTTATTGAGTATTCCTTCTGATTTTAATACAAGGAAATCATACTAAAACGCATTTTTATCGTACATCTTTTATCTTTTGGAAAAGAACGAAAAGATTGAATGTAAATCAGCTATAATGAATTTAGCCGAGGCAACTAATTTTTAGAACAAAGAATCGAATCCGTGTAAATTTGAATGGCTATTTTATGGTTTGAGTCTTCACTGTTTTTTGACATTGCTATGTGTGATTGATTAATAAAATAAATAAAGCATATCTAATGCAAATAAGCTTTATTTACAATATGTAAATAAATAATCTCGAAAATTATAAGTACATAAGAACATAAAGATGAAAAGATGTATACAAATTAATTGCAGTTGTTTTCGACTTTGACAGATAACGTGGAAAACAAATCCAAACTAAAATGTAGATTTTACATCCAGCACCATACCATAGACATAAACAAACGTAATCGCGATAACCTACGATGACGATTTCGAATTAATCTTTGGTGAGCACGATTTGCAAATTATGATGATACAAACTCGATTCTATTTATATAACATTTTTAATTGTACTAGTATTCACTTGATTTATATAAATGATATAATTAGCGTATTGTGTCAAACTTTATTTAATTTTAAGATAAATTTTAAGATTAAGTGTTGACCAATATTGCTAAATTATTCTTCCACTCTTTTTTGCATTTCATATTTATCGTGTTTCTACAACTAAATTTTGATTTTCGAGTTAAAAATCGTGATAATCCGTGATTGTGGCTATCTATGGTTTGGATGTATCTAGACCGTGTGCGAATCGGTTAAAAATTTAAATATTTCAACTGTGGTATAAAATTAATCAAATTTACATCAAACTCATAAATAACGGGGTTCCGTTTAAAAAGTGACTCACTTTGAGGTTTGGAATTTTCAAACTTTATAGTAGTAAGAGTTAGTAGTGATGTACTTTTTATAGTAAAAAAAGTACAAATAAGATAAACTACAAAATGAGAAACTGAACGGAACAAGAAGCGTTTATTGTAAATAAATATAACAGTGAAGAAACACAATGAACAAATATCCACAGATATCGCCCAGTATATCTGCCGTAATGGTTAAATATTCATAGGGTGTGACCCTGCGTCCTGATTTCTCCGGACATTTTCTCATTTTCCAAACTTCTGCAGGCGTCCGGGAAAATGTCTTACATTGTTCTGGTTTATAATTTCAACACAATTGAAATATTTTATTTAAGAAATCGATCTGTAACCCAAATGAATCGGCTTAACGTTTTAGATATAAAATTTTACTAAAATCCATCGACAAATGTGTGTTCCATTTGGTGCTGAAGCCAAAGAAAATTATCTGGTTTGGCTGTGTATGGTAAATTGGTAAACCACATTTGACAAATCTAATATTTTATTTATGGTATCGACCATAATATACGACAGTATAAGATTAATGTTCCAAAATATTTTTTTCCATTGGGCCATGTTTTATTTGAAAAATGCTGATCCCATCCCGACCTTATGGCTGAAAAAATTTTCAGGGCATGAAATAATAGGTTTTATATTAGGAACTCTTTGTAGGATCTACAAAATACTTCAGATATAGAATTTCACTAAAATCCATAAACAATCGTGCTTGTTCCATTTGATGCTGGAGCCTGAATTAGGTAAGTATGTAAAAATAAATTTGGCGAATATAATTTTTGGTTTACATCGACCAAAACATCATTGAGAGTGTCCCGCAATATTCCTTCAAATTGAGCCATGGTTTAATTAATAAATCCGACCCCAGATGATATGACCGAACGAATTATCTTCGTTCTTTTAGCGGAATAGGAATTTGACAAAAAAACGTTGTTAAAGACTATCGAGTTACCCGCCACGTTTTTTTTACTTTTTTTTTAGAATACAGCTGTGAATGAAAAACAAATTTTTTTTTTGGTTTATTTTTTGTACTTATGATCCAAGTATCATTTGTAGTGTCTCCAATATTTGTTGAATTCTGGGCATATTTTTCCTAAGAAGTTCCTTCTCTGCCTCAAATGAAACTTCTGCGATTATACACCAATTTCATTCAAATTTGATATCTGAGTTAACCAACATACACTCCCAATCATATGAATAGGTTCACCGAAATTTTTCAATTTTTTCAAAAACGGTAAAACTTTTAACGGTTTTTTCAATTGTGAAATCACAGAGTGCCATGATTATGTAGTTTCAGAACAAAAACTGGTATTTTGAGGGACCCGTTAGCTTTTGTTTTAGATTTAAAATAAATGTATCAATAAAAAATGCGTCATTAGAATAGGTTCACTTAAAAAAACAAATAAAACAGTGTTTATGCTTTGGGAAACAATTATTTTTATTATTTAGTAGTGAGTGTTACCTCCATGATTTGAAATCTCTTCAAAAATCCTATTTGGGATTGAATCGTATAAAGATTTTAAGTAATTTAAGGAGAGTTCCTTCCAGGCATCCTTTATAGCCGCGATAAGCGACTCCTGGTCTTCAAATTGCCTTCCACCCTCATAAACCTTCCTTGTCATCCATCCCCACACAATTTTAATAGTATTTAGATCAGGTGAATGTGGTGGCCATGTCAAAACTTCAATGTGTTCCGCTTGGAACCAACTTTTAACGATACGTATGGACAGGCGCGTTATCATGTTGAAAAAGCCATTGCATCGGTCCAAAAATGGTCTCCATCTTCGGACGAATATTTTCCAATATGGTTTTGTATAACCCTGCTTTCATTATACCGTTTATAACTTGTAATTCGATGGTCCCATAATAACTGATTGCACCCCATATTATAACACACCCGATTTTGCTGTGTGTCTTTGAGAAAACTCGTTGCTCCTTTCTCAAATCGTGAAAGTAATATGCAGTTGAATATTTGAGAAAGGAGGGACGAGTTTTGTCAAAGAGTTTTACCGTTTTTGAAAAAATTGAAAAATTTCGGTAAACCTATTCATATGATTGGGAGTGTATTTGACTTTTCTAGAAAAGATTTCAATACACATTTGTCTTGTGACCACCGGATGATCGAGGAAACTTAATAAATGTTGTTTTTTTTAAGTCGAAATGTTTTGGATTTTTCCAGAATTCGTCCAGGTTTAGTTGTTTTTGACCTGGTCATCCTAGATATTCAGAAAGTTAAAAATTCGAGGAACACGGGATTGTTAAAAACCTGCATCGAGGACGTCCAGCTTCATTGAACCTCTTTTTAAATCAAGATTGAATAACCTCAATTTTTGAAAGTAATCTGCGGCTATCTATGAGAATCATGCAGAAGTCTAATTTTAAACCACATAAAATTGAAAAAGTTCAATTAAGCTAATTGGCTTGCTTTTGAATAAGATTTTAGAAATTTGTATGGAATTTCGGAAAATAAGCATGCAATTTTTGATGTCATAATTTATCATAGCAAAATTATAAATACATAGTAAAATTCTCAACTTGGGAACAAAGTAAGACTAGACCAAGTAGCTCAGAAATAGTAATAATTTGCTCATCCTATTCATTCATTTTATATCTTGACTTGTTGTTAAAGAGTGTGCATTAATTTTAATCGATTATCGTTGCTAACTTCATGTCAAAGCATCATGACACATGGCTTTAATTTTCAGAATGTGTTATTTTGCGAAAGTGTCAAAGACGTCATTTTTGAGCGTTGAATATGATGCATTTTGTGTATACAAACCGCAATTTACGGTAAGCTTTGCTTTTTTGTTTCCATTTGAAGAAAAGTGCTTGGAAGCTTATGGTCATTAAGCTCCAGCGATTTCAAGATGTGAGAACTGGTTTCAACGCTATAAAAAAGGTGATTTTGATTAGGAAGATAAGGAACACCAAGCCAGCCAAAAAACTTTGAAGATGAGGAAGTGGAAGCTTTACTCTTGGTGGGAGCATGCTCTTGGTTTAATGTATTATGAGCTGCTTGAACCCAACGAATCATCACTGCGGAACGCTGCCATCAATAATTGATGCAATTGAGCCGAACATTGAAGCAAAAAGTCCAGATGACGCGAAAAGACATGACACAGTGAGTTTTCGCTTAACTGGTATGCCGTATTAAACCCGCCGTATTCTCCAGATATTACTCCTTCCGATTATTACCTATTTCGATCGATGACTCATGGCTTGTTTAAGCAGCGCTTGCAATTTTATGAGGATATGAAAAAATGGGTCAATTCGTGGATAGCCTCTAAATATCTTATCGCGAATTAAAACTTCATAAACAGAAAAATTACGTTTTATTGATAAGCGCTTTTGATATCGGTAATCACAATGCTATTTTTTGCAGTCGATATGATACTGACTGACGTCTAAACAACAGCCACAATAACGGTGATTAATTCAAGTTTTAATTTACTTAAAAAAAAAAATTAATAATAAGTTGGTAAGTTTTTTAATAACCACCAAGGCACTCCTCATAATAAGTCATATTCCTACAGAACATAATATAACCAGAGAAGAATCACGGTCCGACAAATGACAACTAAATTCAAGACCAAGTCGTTGTCAGACATTGCTTTCAGCTTGTGTAAGCATCACTTCAAGTGAGTATAAATTAGTTTTTCTGCTTTTATATTTCCAATCGTTCTTAGTTGCACAATTTTTTTTTTAATTAACTTTTATTTTTGAGGGAGGCATATTGAAAGGACCAGAAAACTGCTAATTAGTAGCATGCATATAATATGCCGGGCTCCTTCCTAAAAGTAAATGTAAGGCATTAATATCTCTATAAACAATTAATGAAAACCGATACACATTCTTTTTACCTTAATTACTGCACACTGTTAAATTCAAACAAAGAAATTTTAAAAATATTCACTTAATAACCAACCTAGCAAATAGCTTAAATAAATTGGAAAAAATTACGAAAAATTTACTAATCCGATTTGTGGAAATCCATTTCACGTAGATAAAATAATGTTTGTCTACAGTTAATGACATTTTTTTTGCATTTAACACTGTGTCTATTTTTACATAATAACAACGCTAAACAAATATGCCACCTACAAAGACTTTGAACTCAAGTCACTAACAATAATACGACATTGAACAATACAGAAAAATATCTGAGTATATTTTGTTGTTTTATTAATCACGTGCATTTTTTGAAATTTAATTAAAAAAAAATTATCTATTAAGAATTTAAAATAATAACAAATAAACAAGTTGCTACTACGTACTATGTATATTGTAGCAGTCCATTTCACGAGTGTTTCACGAGTATTTCATTTACAAACATAACGTTTAATCCAATTTGGATTTTATTTATTTATAATCTAAAAGCGTCGCGGATTATCATACATTCAAAATTTAATTACGATATATAGCTATGAGTAAATTAGACACATTTGGACAAGGTACAAAAATTATTGAATGGATTATCCAAGATATTTTGCTAAGCTCAAGTTCATCGCAGTGTTTCACCTACAATGATAAAATAACGTCATAGTGATAGATAAGATATTATCACGAATTCGTATATAATCTATTATTCTTGTTATAGATAACAATGACAATAGACAGTACACATATTTTTATTTATAAATATAAGCGCCATGCCATTTAAATTATCTAAGAATAGAACAGTATAATATGTAAGACAAGGTGCAAGCGTGGCTCCCGTGGTATTTAGATTAACATTTTAAAATCCAGCTTTAAAGGAAACTAAATTTCAAATATCACAGTTCTAATCACTATTATTGCGATATCATAATCATTTACATAAAAACAACATTACATATTAAATCATTATGCTTTTTTAGATAAAGAATTTATTTTTTTGTCGTATTTAGAAATATTTAGAAATACAAAATCCAAAGTCCAAACTTTTTATCAATATGCGTCAAGTTTAGGAATCAAGAGAAGATAAAATTATTGTAAAAAACCTGTATATTAATTTGTGACTTGCGTCTGTCTTAAGGTGCGTTCTGCTACGTACTTCTTATAGAAATGAATGAATTTCAGAAAATATCTTTGTACATATTTTACAATTGCAAACGAGATTAAGGGCTAAATTAAATTACACACATTGCATTTCTACAAAACCCCATCTATTAGTTAAAGAAAATATTAGAGGTTTATTGGACTTTCACTAAATTGCGACCACGTGCTTTCGATGTTTGACCTTTAAACGTCATAAAACCTTTTACCACAAAACAAAAAAATTATTTACATGGTTAGGACTCATTAATTATCTTATTGTTAACACACTCTAACTCTACTTTTGGAACAGGTTCTGGAAGTAAATTGTACTTACTTATTGTTCCATTCAATTTTCATATAAATTCATAAAATTTAGGATTTTTTTTTTTAAATTTCCTTGTAATTGTAACAAGGAACTCAACGAAACTGCACCTAATCGTATTTACGCTTACCAAAACGTGCTATAAATTAATTAATTTAATTGTTTGGTCAGCGACGAGAACCGAGATTGTGACCGCTATAAAACGATAACTTCCTTAAATTCGTACTTTAATATTCCCCTTAATTCTGCAGATGTTCAATAGTATCAAAATAAAACAAGACATCAATAAAATTTAAAGTTACACAAGTACATATTTGAAAATTGCAACTCTCTCAATACTTCTGGTACGACCAGAATGCGGTACTCAGGTATATGTATATCTTTCCGATTAATATTAGAAAATTTATAAAAAGTTGCTAATAGAAAGAAATTCGAATCAAGAAAAATTATGGTAACTTTAAGAATTAATCTTAGTACACAAATTATAATTTTCAATCGGGTTGGGGTTGTATTTCCAGAACCCAATATTCCAGGCATAAAATTCCAAACCCAAAATTGCAAAATCCAAAATTCCAAAAACCAAAATTCCAAATCCAAAACTCTAAATCCAAAATTCCATTCCAATTTATTTTCCTGAGAATAGAGAAAAAAAATTGCGTGATTTTTTCTCTATTCGATGAATCTTGGTTCTATAATTACGACCCAGAAACTAAACAGTAGTCTATAGTATGGAGCCCAGAAGGTTCAAATAGGCCGATTAAAGCACGACAACAAAAGTTAGCAACAAAATTGATGATGTCAATTTACTTCACCAGAGCGACAGTAGTGGCTGCTGACACTGCTGTTCCATTGGAAACTAATAAAACGGTAACTTCCATTTGGTATACAGAAACTTGTTTACCACAAGTATTCGAAAAA
Organism: Tipula helvola; assembly: GCA_963556165.1. Taxonomy (NCBI): domain Eukaryota; kingdom Metazoa; phylum Arthropoda; class Insecta; order Diptera; family Tipulidae; genus Tipula; species Tipula helvola. The sequence goes on from OY744483.1 coordinate 21,260,394, forward strand.
TGTATTAGGAAACCAGAAAAAATGGAACTTCTTCGCTACTTCTTACACACCTCGATAATGCATCTGCTTATACTGCAGAAAAAACAAACAACTTTCTAGCGTGCCAGGGATCAATGAAATTCGATAATCACCTTACCCTTCCACAATCACCTTATGCCCCCTGTAATTTCTGATTGTTCCCAAAATTAAAGGGAAATTAAAAATATTTTAATTAGTTAAATAAATTTGAGTTGAACATTTTTTAGGTTTTTTTTTCCAACCAACTTAGCGAACTTTTTTTTAGACCCCTCGTAAATATATTATAATTTTTATAAAATTGTTGCTTACTTTAATTGTTTTCGTTTTTGCGACTTTTTTTTTGAAATTCCATCACATACTTTTGTCACAAAATTTTCTATCAAATTCCTAAATATTTTTCGTTTCGAAGTTAAAACCCCCGCGTAGGAATTTATACCAATTTGTATAATTTTTCCCTATGAAATCTGATTACGTCTATAAGACGTATTTTTGTTATAGGCGGTATCGTTTTTGAGTAATTCATCCAAAACTATTACTTGTCGCTTCCGAATAAATATTCAATTTATAAAATGATCTAAAGAAATTACCTGATGAAATAAACAATTTGAAACGATAATTTAAATTCTTGTTTTAAATGGAGTTAATAAAAATTAGTTAACTTACTACCTAATTTTCGTCTAACAATGACAAATCAATTTAAATTTAATGAATTTTCTGATATGCGTTTAATAAACGAGGAATGTGATAAAAGAACAGCAGTCGGAAGGTATGCCCAAACTGATATTTATTTATGTCTAATGGAAGAAATTTCTAGCTTTATGCATATCCCGACCATATTGAAAAACAAAATAATTTTGATCATCTTTATTTGCTACCATGAATCAACCGTAATAGAGCATGTCTACTATTGGGTTTGCAAATCCTTACCTCGTACTTACACACTTTAATTGCAACGCTTATTCATAAATTTAAATCAAGCACCTTGATCTTTATAATCTGTACATGAAATTGATCTTTCAAAAATGACAATTTACCTTAAATACTCAGACATACGATTACTTTGTAAGGTGTAAACAAAGAAACTTAAAAATACATTCAAAATGCGATCTATTTATCAGACTTTCTGTAATTCATTAATATAAATTAATTAATAAGCTTCACTTTTTTTTATTAATTTTACGTTACTAATATAAAGAGAAGATTACCGTATTTACCGCATACCTACAACTACTCCATGTTTATCAAAATAATGAAAATCCATTTCGTGTGATACTGGTATACGAATAGTATGCGTTTTATATTTTGAAGATTAAGTAAATATTTGAAATATTTTATTTTTAATTTCTATATTCAATATTTTTGTAATCAAAACAACCTTCAAATATTTAAAAAAAAAAATGTTATTTCGCGGTTTGTTTGGTTTTAATTAAACTGAAGGAATCATATGGGTTAAGCAATGTTTAAGTGTTTCGTTATATGTTGTTTATTTGTTCTATTATTTAAATTTTTTTTTTTATGAATGAATGGGTAATAAAAGTTTCATTGTTATAAAAAATGATAGTAGAAAATACGTAGTAATTTATACTTGTATTGGTAGCTATAAATCGTCATCTACAATCGCAAATTTACTAAAATTTTATATCAAGAAAATACATTAACTTAAATGTATACGAACTAGTACTAGTATCTAAATTTTAATTGACAGGCGCCATAAAATTTTAAAAATTTCGAATTTCATTTTACGATAATTTGTTCCAATAATATATATGTATGGTTTTCGTAAACTGGGTCATGGTCTCGCAACTACATTAAATTATCGCGAAGCACAGGTGAAAAGACGTACATATAAGACAAAGTATGAGATGAAAAAGAAATAACTTGGTTATTTTGTATTTTACAGAAATTGATTAAGTTTTTAAGATACATTTGACTGACGTCAGTTTCTATTGACGCTAAAAAATGGATTAGATAAAAATGAACTGAGACTAATTCCTACTAAGAGTTCAGTTTTTTTTTTAAATCAATAGGATACGACATTATTAAAACTCGGGCCCTGCACAACCTTTATCATATTAAATTAGAATAATGAAAGGAAAACTGCTCGAACATATAGAATTCACTTTTATTGAAGGCGTAATCCGTCATGTCCACGAACGTGTTAAAGAATATTTGAGATCCGTATTAACAAAGATCATCCCATAGTAAAGATAATTCATTCGGAACAAACAAAAAATTACGGTACCCCAAAGCAATATATAGATAGAGTACCTTTACTGTACAAGTACATATTTTACATACAAGTTACATGCAAATATTTTAACTTTACTGTGCAGCTTTTGATTCCACTACATGTACAGCAAAGGTACCCTAATTTTATTTTTATTTTTTGTACTGAATGAATCATCTCTAATATGACTACAGAGGGCATTCTCACGACTGCTCAAGAGGCAGCAGCAAATTGAAACATGCGCGATTACATCAATGCGTAATAAAGGTCACTGGGAAATTCAGCAACGTACCACCTATAAGAGACGCATCTGGTCAAGCCTTAACAACAGATGAAGCACAATTAAAGAGATGAAAGGAATATATCGAAGAAAACAGCACTCAAGATAGTACCGAAAATTCTGAATTCTCAAATGTTACTAATAATGAAAGAATCAACACACACCCACCAGCGGAGCGGGAAGTTAAAAGTCTCTTAGACAAGAAACTGACCATTTACATACAAAACATTAGTGACTTTATCATTTAATTACCCAAAAATAATCTTTGGTTTAATTGATTTTATTTTGATTTTTTTCCATACTGCACAAACAATACTGAGAACAAATTTGTGTTCTATTCCACTTGACTGATAATTGACGATTGTAAAAGTAGAGAAAGCGCGAATTAAAAATTGTTTTTATAATTCAAAATTGAAATTATTTAGAATTATTAGCAATCTGGTAAGTAAAAATTGTGTTTACAGTTTAAAATTGGAATTGTTTACAATAATTTCGAAAGTCAAATTATCAGATAGCTCAGTTTAAATATCTTCCACTAGGTGGAATTGTTCTTAAAAATGGTAAGGTAACGTAGAATTATAAATAACAGCTTATTACACCGCATTCAAAATAAACGACCGCATCAATTAGAGCATTTCGCACGCACGATTTCAATTGAAAAAATCGATCCAACATACTTAACATATTATTCCACCTTATTTTACAATCTAGTAGGAGCTTTAGCTCTTTTCCAAATTCCTATTTTACATTTTTCTGTAAAAACCGATCATATTTTGTTGGAGATCGTTGAAAAATGTGGATGACTTTCAGATTTTGTCAATTAATGGGCCGATATTTTCATTAAGGAATAGTTCTTTATCAATCAAATCTTCTCTAACGGCAATTTCGAAACTTATTAAACCACTAATAGCATCATCTGAAGTGTCATAGTCCCGATCATTATTATTTTCTACGGGAACACTGATGTGAACTTTAGGAATATCTACTTCAATTTGTGCCTTTTTATATAACTCTTCTACTACAGCCAATCGAAGGTCGTGGGCCAAACAAATTTGTTGGACATATCGAAGCATTTTTCAACAGGCATTGTACATGATACAACCAACATTTCAAAAGCTTTCCCCTGAGTTGGCATTTACATTTAAATACCTCGCAATTGTAGATGATTTTTGTTTCTAACAACGAATGGCCCGCTTAATGCGAAGCGAGACATATAAAATATTTTTGTAGCAAAATGTAATGTTGCCGTTTATAAAATAACTCGCATAACAAACATTCGAATATCGAAATATCGATATTTGTCATTCGATTTTTCGAAACTACATATATAAACTAATTTTTGGCCGATAGTATCGATATTTCGATACTATCGATATCGGTATTGGGAACCTGCAATACAAAGTATCAAATTGAGAACATTTTATAGCAGTTGCACTAACACACATACATAAAATTAGTATAATTATGAGAACTATTTCTCACACACTAATAATTTTATGGTTGTTATATTTTTAAACGTTTCTCCTTAAAAGTTTGCTATAAAAAAGTAAAAAATAAAAAAACACGACGTTTTTGTGGTAGAGATTTTTTTAATTTTTACGAAAAATATACTAAAAAATATAATTCTGATAACTAACTAAAACTAACCGAATTAATAGTAATATTTAATTATTTTTAATAATTATTGGTTATGTTTTTGAGTGCTGTCAAAATTGCTCCTGAAAATTTTGCTATAAAAAAAAAACGTCTATTACATAGAATTTCGAACTGTTTTCTCTTTTTACTATCAGTCAATTTTTCTAGTGGAATAGCACCTTTATGACCGATTTATAGAAGTACCAACATTTTTTCCCCAACAAAAAATGAAGATATTAGTACATTATGATATTCATTTGTAAGACAAGAACAAAAATATAAACAAACAATAATTTAGTTGGGTTTTTTTCTTTTTTTTCCAACAATTATTACTATAAAAATAAATTTGACTATAAAATATATTTAACCCGAGTATATTTTGTTATATTTTATAGCAACAAACACAATAAAAGTGGCGACTTGTGAAATTTTTATAGGTACCGCTTTATTATATTTTTAAAAAAATTTAATAATAAAATAAAATTTACGTACGAAATTTTTTCATTTTACCCGAAAAAGCCATAATTTTGACAAATAAACTAGTGTCAGCGCCGTATTTATCAAAAATTATATTGTCGATTTTATACCGCCAAAAAATGATGACACGACCGACATTTTTGTTTTATACTTTTCTCTTTTTATAGCGTGTCAGTTTTTTGTATTGCGTGTAGCTCTAAGTCCCAATAAAAAAAATTGTTTGACAAAAATGTTGGTAACTAGCAGTAGCAGGTCATATGGTTGGAAACAGCCACAACAACTAAGGCCAAAAAAAAATGTTGGTATACGTATGTACGTCTAATGTGATTTTCCAGTTGACACAAAACAAACCGGACGAAAAGGGGGGGCAACAGCAGCTGTCATTCGTCGCACGGTAAAATTTTTCGGGGCGATAACTAACACAATTACATGTATAAAATGTCATTCATACGTCAAATAAAAGTCAAGAAAAGTTGAAGGAAAAATATATTTATAAAATATTAAAATAATTAATTCATAATTTTATTATTTTAAGAAAAAATGTTTGCTATGTATAAGAGAAATGTCAATATACTGTCATTTTTCAACCCGGTTTCAACCCGTTTTTTTTTTTTTGTGCAACTGGAAAATCACAAAAATCGGACTTTACGTTGCATCAAAACTTTAGCAGCTACAAATAATTTTGGTTCTGAGTTCTGACTGTATTTTGCTGACACCGACGATTTAATGTACTAATAATGCACACCTTGTATCATTTCTTTGAGCCAATTTACACATGTTTTCTTGCATTACGTTTCTCTGCTTTCAAAAAACCAATTTGCATTTACACGCGTTTTCTTAAAACGTGATTCTTTTGAATTATTCGTCTATGTATGTGTAAAAATAATTCTCGTCGCATAATACTTGGTATAGAAATAAAAATATGACCTTCGGAAATTTTATATAACTTTTTGTTTGGATTAGTGCAGAGAAACACAAGAATCACAAAAAAATTTTGTTGAAAAAAGAATCACAAAAATATGACCTTCGAAATCGGTTTATAGAGAGAGGGGTAAAGAAACGAGGAAAGAAACTGATGCAAGAAAACACGTCTGAATCGGCTCTTTCACTTTACTTTTCGCGAAACGTCACAAAAATTATTTTCGTTTTGTTTTGTTGTTAATACATGCACACGCCATACACACGAAGAACAGCTAGGCACACAAATACATTGTAATTACACATATGATTTTTTATATGAAAGCAATTAAATTTTACAATTTTACAACTATTCTTTGCTGCGTGCTTTTATTTCTATTTTTTTTTCTATTTTGTGGTATTTTTTTACCAACTCAAACTCAAATTGGTTTAATGCCAACCTTCGTAAAAGAAATAAAAAAATAAGGAATAATGTAATTTTACTTACTTTAAATTATAATTTAGTTTAATTAGATATTAGAAAATTTCTATTAAATTCTATTTGTTATCTCACTTTATAAAATTGATTTATTTTGTCACCAATTTTCACTTTTTAGAACACAACTTTTGTTAAAAAAAAATTTCAACAATATTTTGTATATTCGTAATAAAATAAAAATGTTTAAAGATAGATAGGTTTTTGTTGTATACGCAAAAGTTTCACTTGATAAATTTTAACACTTTTTATATAAAATAAAGTTTATTTTCACTTATTAAAAATTACTAAATTTTATTTTTACTTGTTAACATTACTTAAAACTGTTCCGTATGAAATAAAAAAAGCAACTAATAAATTGTATATGAAAAAATTTCTAGTGAGGTTTTGTTTGTTTGTGTGTGTGATACTGATGCGGTGTGGTTCGGCAACGCGTTGTAGTGCGCTCCGTTATTTTTTACAGTTTGCTATATTTTTATTCTACTTAAATACAGATGGCGGAATGTATGAAATGTTTAGAAGTTTGAAAATTCAATTTATACGGAATATTGGATTGTTTGCCTCTAACAACAAGCTAATCGATTATAACCGAATAGACAGATTTCTCCGTGTGCCAGCTTGGTCTTGATTCCTTGGTGAATGTTTACGAAAATTGAGATACGCCAACGCAAAACTCATTGTACGTACACTGTCCGCTAAGAAATTTAGGAACAAACGCTTGGAACAAAACTAAGTAGTTTGAAAATAGAGTAGGAAGCTGGTGTGTTCCAGAAAATTAAATCACTAATCAAGTAAAAATAAAAAGTGTACAGTCGAATCGAGATTTCACATCGCAGTATCGCACTGGTAAATAAATTCTCCAATTCTCCATACGTGACATTTCAAAAGCTCTACACAAATTTGCTGTCACGTCTCACGTCAAATTCTGTTTACCAAAGTGCGACATAGGATCTCTAATTCTGTAGGATTAAACGATAAAAAAAAGATAATATTTCCTTGTGTTAATTAATTAGAAAATATATAAAATATGTGTTCTAATTAAAACAAATCACATGATCGAGTTACATGTTCATTAGTGTTATTAAATTAAAATCTAATTTCAAAATGAAACTCTTCCTACTTTTTTCAATTTTTATAACTCTTATTAGTTTTGTTAAGTTGGACAATAATAACGATGATGATTCTCGTCAAAGCGATGTGAATAATGGTATATAATGTCATTCGAAGTATTAAAAACTTAATAATTTAATTATTTCTAATATTCTAGATGTTTGGGACGGAAAATGGTTTCCAAATAAGCCTGGTGCAGAAGACTCGGCAAAAGATAGTGGTAGCAGCAGCAGCAAGACAAATTCACTGCAGCTCGATGACCATGGCCGGATCCAAATGGGAATTTCTAATGATCTATGTGATACGGGTGATTTTAATTTAGGGATGGATTTTGATCCTCAGAGTGATGTGTACTTGTGTCTAGAAGATCGGAAAAATTTTAAACCAGATTATAAGACAAATCCGTTTATGAAAGTGTATGAAATTCCACCGGAATATGTTGCCATCCATAAGTGCATGAACGAAACGATCACATACGACGACGATACAATACCGACTTTGTAAGTAATATAATCTTCTTTATAAGCGAAATAAATTTCTTACATAATATTTCATTTTTATTCACAGTGGAACCCATCGCCCATTATGGGCCCGTTTTGGAGAGTATGCCTATGTTCCACCTCAAAGATGGCTACACAATCTAGAACATGGTTCAATTGTGGCACTTTATCATCCGTGCGCCAATCAAGCTCAAGTTATAAAATTACGTACACTCGTTAAAAATTGCCTAAGGCGACACGTAATTACACCATCAAATCTTACTTCGCCGGAACGTCCATTCGCTCTAGTTGCGTGGGGTGTGAGATTAGAATTCTCGGTTGTGGTCGATGATTTGGTTACCAATTTCATAAAGGAGAATGCATTGCGAGGACCCGAGCACATAGCTTCGGACGGACAATTTGATAAAAATTTAATTGAAGCAGCACAAATTGTTTCAACTCTTGAGGATGCAACTCTATGCCCTAAAACCACTTTGAACGTGGCTGGACTTTTTTAATATTCCATAAAGCATCTAAACATTCCCAGTTACTTAGAATAGAACCAAATATGATATGTAAATATTTTTATAATCACAATAAAATCATTTATTATTCTTGAACTGAGTATTTTCATTTAGCAGGGTTCCTCCTATGAAATTTAACACACAATAAACATAAAATAATTTGATTAGTTACTTTTTATTATCAATTTTGAAAATTATAAGAGGCAGAACAAAAATGTAATATTAAATTAGTGTGTAGTATTTGATTTGATGTGTACTTTTTTTTCAATTATAAAATGCATTTTTAAATATTGTTTTAATTAAAAAAAAATTATGAGATCAAACTCAGATGTGCTAATACTAAAAATTACATATGCTGATCGGCTGGTGACCTAACGTCATCTATCTTAAGTATCATCTTAACAAGCTGTGTTGCCAATAAAATTTGTTGTTTCTTTGAATTTAAAGCCTCCACAACATGATGACTCTTCATATTGGAATCTCCCGTGTACATACAGTCAACACCAAGTGATGAAATTTTTTCATTTGTATGACGTGATTTTAATTCGGAGAGCGTTTCAATTGGTGGTAAACCACTATTTTCAGCGAGTGCCAAAGGAATACTTTCAAGCGCAACACTAAATGAACGGAACGCATACTGTTCGAGTGTTGATAATAGATCAGCTTGTTTTGCAACGGCTAAAGAGCAACTTATTTCAGCTGCACCCCCACCATAAACAATACGCGAATCCGTAATAAGCGAACGGACAATACACATAGCATCGTGTAACGAGCGTTTCGCTTCCTCGAGTAACATTTGGTTACCGCCACGGATTAAAATTGTTACTGCTTTAGAATTCTTGCATTCCTCAATTACTAACATTTTAGATTTTGATGTGCCAAACGATAATTCGCGAACAACACCGGCTGAACCCAATTTTTCTGGTGTTAATTCCTCAAATCTTGGAACAATGCGCCCACCCGTAGCAATAGCAATTAACTCGATTTCGGGGCCACCCACCCAACGGACAGCTGGAAGTTGTTGTTGCAAAAGTAAATGATTTGCTTCATCGTCAAATCCCCATTGACAAATAGCTAAAGTTGCACCAGCATCCTTAACTTGTTTAACCATTTGTTCGAATTTCTCACTTTCATATTGACGCAATGCTTTGTAATCTTCGGCCGATGTAACATCGAGCTTATGCTTTGTTTTTGGTTTTGGTGGTTCAAATGGGCAGGTTAAAATCGCAAGCTTAACATCCTTCAAATGTTTCGGCATTTGGGGATGACTCATAGATTTATCAATTACAACACCATGAACAAGAGCTGTATCTTCTAATCGACCACCAATTTTTTTCTCGATCTTGATCAATTCAAAATTCACATCCCTCTTTTCAATATCGGCCACGGCTAATACTGCGTTAACGGCGATTTCGGCCATTTGACGATGACACTTATTGATGATTTTACTTCCCAATGTAGTCATTGCAACTTGGATCAAAGATTCCTTATCATTTAACGAGTACTTAAATGGTTCGGCAATTGTGTCCAAATGCTTAACGGCACACTGTGCTGCTAACTCAAAACCATCAGCAATACGAATTGGATGTATACCACGATCAAGTAGGGATTCAGCTTGTTCCAATAGGGAACCGGCTAGGACAACAACACCTGTTGTACCATCACCAATTTCATCATCTTGCGACTGGCTCAACTGAACCATTAATTTTCCAATTTCATGATCAACTTCCATTAGCTTTAAAATGGTGGCACCATCATTTGTGGCTGTAACATCACCATCTCCACTAACCATCATTTTGTCCAAACCTTTAGGACCAAGCGATGTTTTCAAAATGTTTGAAATTTGCTTTGCAGCCGAAATGTGACTCTACAAGGATATAAATAATAATTGTTAAATTGCATAAAGACGGGTAAAAAAGTAAAAAATGTGCTATCACTAATACAGTGAAACCACACATGCATTTTCAAATAATTCATAAAATTATTAATAATTCATTAAATTTTTAATAAGTAATTAAGATTCGACTTCAAAAAATTACTTGTATCATATACATTTTAAGTTAAAACGAAAAATAAAATGCAGATGTCTTGATACACTTTGGAAGTCACGAGAAGATTCGACCAAGGTGTGTTTTCAAAATTTACATTTTTTCAGTTTTCCAATAAATTTTATGTATTAAAATCGTTGGAAAATGTAGTAATTAGTGAAAATTGAATTATTTTATTGAGATAAATGTAATAATTATTAAGTTAAATGTATAAAAGAAAAAATATTCTAACCTTAATAGCTTCATGACCCGTTAATCGTTTCTGTTTATCCTGATCACGGAGAATAATAAACGGCCGCCCGAATTCATCAAATGCTATTGATCCAGGAAAGCTGACCATTTTTTAGCCAAAATATATTATAACGCACAATATATTTTTTATTAATTTTTTTTAATTTTCCGGCTACCCAACACAAAACACATGAGTTTATTTCAAGATGACAAAAGAAATAATGGAGGTTTTGATATAATTGAAGTTGGCAATGATTTTTTTTATGTTAAAGTATATCGTACACCAACTCATTATATTGATGAATTTCTATATTTTGTAATAAAATAATTTTCTTTGGTTTTTAACTTAATGTTTTATTTATTTTTATTAAGTATTTAATATGGGTAAATAATTAATAAAAATAAATAAAACATTAAGTTAAAAACCAAAGAAAATTATTTTATTATAACAAAAAAAGCTTAAAAAGTGAATTAAATTCTATATTTTGTAAAAAACGTTTCTGCAATTTGCATATATCGTCGGTTTGCGAGAACAGTGACACATCTCAAAAATGGCCAATTTTGAGATAATAGGAAAAAAATCCTTTAAATGTAACAACCTTTTATCTGGGATAGTGTCACTTCTAAACTACCCATAGTTTTCAATAAATGTGACGTTGAATTTGATGAATTCAACTATTTTACACCAAAAAAAAAAAATTCAAATCGATTTCCTCAAAAATATGATATTTTGAGATGTGTCACTGTTCTCGCAAACCGACGATATGTACATACCATATTTAAAAATGCGTCATGCATAATACATGCATGTGAAAAGAGTACAGAGCATTAATTAAGCAATTCCATAGTAAATAATAGCTGACTTGAAGTTGGAAAAAGACAAAAAAAAAAAAATAATCCAACAGAGTGACAAAGACAAAGTGTTTTGTTATTGTTTTTTTATAGCAAAATTTGATGGATACATTTTGACAGCAAACAAAAACATAACCAAGAATTGATTAACAAATTAAGTTGTATGTATTAATTCAATTATTTCACGTCTCAAAATTATCTAAAAATTTAATTATGTATTATTAATACTCATATCAGAATAATTTTTTGTCCAATATTTTCCGTCATAAAATAAAAAATTAAAAAAATCTTTACCATAAAATCGCAGTGCTATTAAAATTATTAGTGTGTGCGAGAAATAGTTTTCATCGGTACCCAATTTTTATGCAGATGTGTTAATGGAAATGATCTCGATTTGATACTTTTTGGCCATAATGATGGCGATCCACTAATCCAGACACACATATTTTGTAGGTAAAATTTAGACTGACTTCGTTTTGTGTTTCATTCACACAACTACCGATTACCTATATATTTTTATCTTACTTTATTTTGACTGACAAAATTTATTCGCAATGGAATTCAGGCTTCAATGAAAAAATTTTGTACTTTCGACTTACAGATCTGTACGAAATTCTAACATAGCGATCAAAAATGTTTGTTCGTTACCTTGAAAATTCATACAAATCTGTAAGTATAAAGTAAAAAGTGTTTTCATTGTAAATGTCTTGTAAATTTGTTTTCCAATATACAAAATAGTGAGTCCTACCCGCATTCGAAGTTTGGGAGTCTTTAAGCTATAATATGCTAAAGATTTTGGAGTTATTGTAAAAAGAGTAAAATCCGTTTTCGTTTTCGATTCCCTATGGACAAAGCGATTTAGTCTATTGGCAAACCTCGTAGCCATGCTGTTTAAACTTCGAGAACACAAGTATGTCGTCAGTGGTGACATACGGAAAATGTTTTACCAGATTGGATTCAAGCGGGACGATCAAGACGCTCAGCGATGTCTGTGGAGAGGTAATCGTAAATCGAAGTGTCTACGCACCAGATGACTGTAAAGACGTTTGGAGCATCCTGTTCGCCCAGTATGAAGGGGTATCGGGAACAGAAGTCACGAGCGTCTGAAGCACCTTGCTAGTTTTAAAACGATAGAAGAATGTGTCGGGGGTTTCTCGTCAAGACGGGGATTTCAATCTGCAACTACAACATAACCTAAAAATCACATAATTGACTTGACTGGTTTATGTTTACACAATAATAGTTTAGTTCTGGCAATAATTCACGAGTAAATGAACCAGAATGAATACTTAAATGTCAATCTAATTAGTAGCACAAGCGAGGTAAACACCGCTAGTAAATACACTAATAGCAAATATTTTTTACTTTTTAGAGATATGATATGATATCATATCTCTAAAAGAAGTCCTCCTCCCATTGGAATTAACAGCCCAACAAATAGGCCTTCAGATCAATGAAGCGAAGACCAAATACATGGTTACCGCGAGAAGGCAGACTCGTGGGGACTTCATTTCAGGAGACACTCAATATGAAAAGGTGAATGAGTTCAAATATCTAGGATCACTGATCACTGAGCATAACTCCGTTTCTGTGGACATTTCATCGAGGATCGCAACAGGCTACTGAGCATTTTACGCCAATATAAAAATTTTCAAGTCTCCTCATATATAGCGCAAAATAAAATTGGACATCTACAAGACGCTGATAAGACCAGTTATCACCTTTGGTTGCGAGTCTTGGACGCTGACAGCGCAAAACATCCAGAAAATCGCTGTAACTGAGCGTAATATCATAAGAAGAATTCTCGGTTCCATTAAAGAAGGAGCCACGTACAGAATGCGAATAAATCACGAGATCAGAAATGATCTCGATAAAGTTGACATCATTGGATTCATAAAATCGTCAAGGCTAAGATGGCTTGGGCACGTACTTCGTTCACAAAATAGGACAACCAAACAGGCCTTGGAGTCGGCACCAACGAAAGTAGGACCTCGTGGGAGACCACCACACTCGGTCACCGTGTCTGGTGTTCTCTTGTGGCGGATCGAATTATTTGTAGGAGCATCGTTGAGGCGGCCAAATCCGAATAATAAAATTATGAATATTTTAATATTTTATAAATATATTTTTCCTTAAATTTTTCTTGACTTTTATTTGACGTATGAATGACATTTTATAAATGTAATTGTGTTATGTGGTTTTCTTTTTGCCATCAAAAACTCATCAAAAAAATGTCAAAAACTCATCAAAAAGCAAACTATGTATTTGCCACAAAAAATTACCACTTTTTTTGCCGTTTTTTTGATGAACATCAAAACAGAAAAATCTTGATTTTTTCTTCAATTTGCACTAATACCAATAAGGAAAAGAAATGTCAATTTTTGTAGAAACGTCAATTTTTGGATACGTCAATTTGGTAGTGTCTTAAAATGTTTAATATCAAAAAATATAAATAAAATATAAATTAATATAATTATAATAAAAATATAATATAATTAAATCATGGAGTGCGTGAATTTAGACGATTATTATATTTTATCGGATGAAGAGTGTCATGACTCATGACATTTCACATTTCTATACATCAAAACCAGTATATTATGCACACCAATCCAAACATAAGAATCGTCAATTTTGGTTGAAACGTCATGTTGTTCTTTTTGGTACATAAAATTCAAGTTAATTTGAAATGGCAAACAGAAATCGACATGAGTAATTGCCCCGAAAAATTTTACCGGGCGACGAATGACAGCTGCTGTCGCCCCGTTTTTTTGTGTCAAATTTGTTGCAACTGGAAAATAACATCACCGCCTTATTGAGTTATTGTGACCTTGTCTGTTGTCTCTATATTGTCAATATTTATTACCCGGCAAATGTAAACACCACAACGCCTCTTGCTTTCATCACTCAAACTTTTATAATACTCTTCCATTATAAAACAAGTTTAGTAGTAAGAATGTCTGAGAAAAAAGTAACCAAAAAAATCAAAATAAAATTTTGTATTTATTACTTATAATTAAATACATAAAATTAGAAATTAGTATTTATAAATAATATAACAACAAAATTACCTATCTATCTAAACATAAACGTTTAAATTTAATTAATTTTTTAATCCTCTTTGCACTAGTATCTAAGTTAAAGTTGTGTTTAGTTAATAAAAAATTGTAACTCTTTAAATATGTTACAGCTTAAAAGTAATCAGAGCGGTCGAAAGAAAATGCAGGTAAAGTATCCAGAAATATCGGTTTGTTATCAAAGCTGGTTCTAAAAATCTAAAATAATTTTTCCTCTTGTGTGTCAAAAAGGTGTCATTCGTTATCAGAGATGCTGAAGAGAGACGTCATCGAAATGGTGTTAATGCATTACAGTTGGATACAGCTAATGGTCGTTTATATTCCGCTGGTAAATATTTCGAATACTATTTGAGGCGGTTTTTGTTCTCTGTTACTAATTAACTCATTATATAATGGGATAGGTCGTGATGCTATAATCCGAGTATGGAATTCTCATAGTACACAGGATCCGTATATTCAGAGTATGGAACATCATAACGATTGGGTTAATGATATAGTTTTATGTTGTGGAGGTCGTAATTGTAAGTATCTCAATATTATTAAATGTAACCAATGTAATAAATGCAACAATATTAAACATGCATTTTTCCTCGTTGTCTTTAAACCTAGTTTTAAAATTCAACCACAATTTAAATGTATAAAATTTGAAATTTTGTCTTTTATTTTATAGTAATAAGTGCAAGCTGTGATACAACTGTTAAAGTATGGAATGCCCATAAAGGTTTCTGCATGTCAACACTAAGAACCCATCGGGATTATGTTCAAGCATTGGCGTATGCAAAAGATCGTGAACAAGTTGCAAGTGCCGGTTTAGACAAAGCAATATTTTTATGGGATGTCATAACGTTAACAGCGTTGACTGCCAGTAATAATACAGTAACCACATCTAGTCTATCGGGATCAAAAGATTCAATTTATAGCTTAGCAATGAATCCATCAGGTACAATAATTGTAAGTGGTTCAACAGAGAATACATTACGGTTATGGGATCCAAGGACATGTGGTAAATTAATGAAATTAAAGGGGCATACAGAAAATGTGAAAGCTTTGGTTGTATCACCGGATGGAACGCAAGTTGTATCGGGAAGTTCAGATGGTACTATAAAATTATGGAATTTAGGACAACAGCGATGCGTTCAAACTTTGCATATTCACACTGAGGGTGTTTGGGCATTGTTAATGACCGACAGTTTTTCACATGTTATATCGGGAAGTCGAGATAAAAATATTTTTGTAACCGAACTACGAAATCCGAGTAACAGTGTACTAGTGTGCGAGGAGAAGGAACCAGTTTTATCGCTTTGCTATAATGTTGATCAAACAGGAATTTGGGCGACCACTTGGAATTCAGATATACGATGTTGGAAACTGCCGAAAGATACGATGGCTAAGCATGCGTTTGGTAGTGGCAACATTGGTGACAACGCTGCACCTGGAGCAACTGGCGTTAATATACATAATAATGTTAGTAATAATAACAATAACAACAACAGCACTACAGTTAATAATAACAATAATAATAACATATCACCAAATAACAATAGTAATATAGAGCAGGCTTGTATCAAGGGTGGAGCAGCGATAAAAAAATATGCCGTACTGAATGATAAAAGGCATATTATAACACGTGATACCGAAAATAATGTGGCAATATACGATGTATTAAAAGTAATCAAAACGGAAGATTTAGGTAAAATTGATTTCGACGAGGAGGTTAAAAAACGAAATAAAATGGTTTACATTACAAATTGGTTTACGGTTGATTTAAAAACTGGTATGCCAACAATTGTATTAAGTCAAGATGAGGTTGATTGTTTTGCTGCTTGGGTGTCGGCTGAATCTGGACTACCTGAATACGTCGAACCGGGTAACGAAGTAAAAGTAAATTATGGCAATCTATTGTTGCAGGCTTTACTAGAGTATTGGTCACCGCCACATTCCATGCAATCAAACGAGGACAATGATGTACGAGGAAATGATTTTTTTAAAGTTCCAAAGCATACTCCGTTAATATTTAGTGAAGTTGGTGGAAGAACGGTATGCCGATTATTAGTGCGAGATGCCGCAGGTGAAACAGAGAGTGCATTATTGCAAGAGACGGTACCGTCTTGGGTTACAGATGTTGTAATCGAACGTAATATTCCAAAATTCATAAAAATTCCATTTTATTTAAATCCACATCCTGCAATGCTTCGACAAGACCGAGGGAAAAAGGTAAAATTTTGTACAGCATTGAAACAAGGTGTGGTAAAATAATCAAGCAAAAATGTTAACTTTCATTTCAGGATCGTTTAATTGCAAATGAATTTATTCAGTGTCGAAAGGTATGCGAACATGTACTGGAAAAATTTTTAGGACCCGACACTGCATCCGGGACTATAACAAATTCAACAAGTAATAGTCAAAGTGATGGTAATTCCGAGAGTTCGCAAATTCCAGCTGAAGAACGAATCGAGTTGCTGTGTAATGATACAGTAAGTGTTCAAAGATTTTGTTTTGTAAAAATTGTGTTTTCACCGGGTTAACGGCAATGGGTCGAAAAAGGATTAAAAAAACCAAAACATGTATCTTCAAAAATACTACAGTTTCTACAAACACTAATACAAAATCTTGATTTGTTTAGTTCTGGTAGTGGTAATAATATAGTAGTTTAGTTCGGTTCTTTATGTGTGTTATACAAATATTTTCAAGGAATGTGTTCGAAGGAGCTTCATGAACTTGTGCTTGGTCGTCCATGCCAACACATATGTTAAGACGCACAATTATTAAGCTTTGTTCAGACTACGTTAGTAATTTAGTCGAGTAGCGAGTATTTAGTAACTAAAATTGATGAATTGACCAAAAAACATTCGCACTACAGTCGAGTATAAGTTACAAGTGAGTGAGCAGTGCTTCAAAATGAAGAGAATACGCAACAAAGTAAATAGACACCCATGTTCTATATATTTCGTTTTTTTTTTCTTCGGTCCAATGAGATAACATCCTTGCGGCAACAAATGAACTCAACTAAATCAAAATGTTCGCACTCGTTTTGTTTTTATTTTGTTTTAAAGAGCGCTGGGGGGGGGGGGGGGTGGTCTTGCTCGACTAAAAAAATAGAATAACATGGATCGACTCGGCTAAATCATTTGCTAATCTTTTCGACTGAAATTTTGCTGTTCAGACACATTTAGTTACAAAAATATTCGCTACTCGACTAAATTACTAACGTAGTCTGAACAAGGCTTTAGGTATAGTCAAAAAAATTTCAAAACCAATAAGTCGAAGTGCTTGTTTTCTGTGGAGTACGCGTTTGTGGAATGAATTGGATGACGATATAAAAATAGGGTTATGGCAAGAAGATTGAGCTCGCTATTCCATTTAATCTTCTAGTCATTCTCTAACGAAAAAGGTTCCGTTCCTTTCCTTTAATGGTAATGCTGGGTGTCGTAGCACAAGCTTGAAGGAATCAATTCCTAAGTTTAACCTGTTAAATGTAAATATACTCAATAACACGATTTTATAGTGTTTTATGCGTTAGCATCAGGGCATAAAACTAAATTCGAACGCGAAAGGAACTCCCATTATCTTTTCGAATAAAATTAATTTTTTTTAACAAGGACGAAAAATTCGTTTTTTTTTAAACAATATACAATGACACAGGGCGTTTGATTTTAAGATTCTGGCGTTGCAGTAATAAATAATACAATAAAATGTTTTAAATGCCAGGAAATTGACACAAATTTGCTTGTTTCTTTCTGCAGGTTTTAGACCCAAATATGGATTTGCGAACAGTACGGCATTTTATATGGAAACAATCGGCTGATTTAATATTTTTCTATAAAACAAAAAATTCAAGCTAAAATAAAAAAAACTATTACATTATCTTATATTAAATTACATAATTATAAAATTAAATATAAAGCAGGAAAATTACATTACATACCGTTTCATAAAAATATATCTATTATTTATAAATAAAAAACAATTTTATATTTTTAATTTATTTATTTTATTTTTGTTTAATAAAAAATCAACCGTTACACAGATTATCGTAATTTCTTCCAAAATATTTTTAAATATATATATTTGTGTGTAAATACTACATAAAAATCTAATAAAATTTTTTATAAAAAAAAATCCTCCGTAAATTATTTTTTAATTATTAATTATATAAACTTCATAATTTATATTTTATTTGTTACTATTATTAAATATTAGTGAGGAAGTATATCAACTCCAGAAAAAAAGTAATTTAGATTAATTAATTATTTAAAAAAAAGGATTTATAATTAAATTATATAAAAAATTAAATCAGTTTTCGATACTGTTACATTTGCTATATAATTATTAAAAAGACATACATGATTGTGATAGATTTATTTATAAAAAATAAATAATAACTAAATTTAAAATAAAAATATTTTTATTATTTATATATTAAATGTAAAAATAAAAAAATAAAATTTAATATAAAAATAATTATGATGTACAATTAAATCAATACTTATAAATATAATAAAAAGAAAACAACAAAAATAAATTATTTTTTGGTTTGTATTAAATTTTGCTCACTTATTCCATTATTTACATCTGGTAACCAAATATGAATCTACACCGGGAATAGGCCTCTTGTTTTACATCTAACCGGAACGAGTAAACTTTAATATTTTTTAAATTTTCCGTTAAGCGATGTACAAACTATTAATTAAACCTGAAGGGTAATTGAAATTATACATAACTCTTAAGCCAATAGTAATTGGTGTGGAAAGTTACAAGTTTTCTGTTAATTACTGCAAACCATTTTTATTAATAGAACCAAGTGTAAGAATAGAAATATAATATTTCTAAAATGCATTTATGTTATCAGAATCAATAATATTACAACAACAAGGAATATTCATCCTTATTGCGATTGTCGCGTCGACGTCGATAAATCGAAGTAGCAACAAATTTGTGTCGATTTCGATAATCAGGAATGGTTTAATCGATCGTTAAATGTTTATCGAAGTCGACATACGCAACAGAAATTTTTTGTTTGACGTCACGCAACAATCGTAATAAGGGTGATTAATTGAATTTGAGTTTATAAAAAATCGGTGAATAAAATGGAGACACTCAGACAAACAACGATCAATGCTTGTTTTCTGTTTCAATAAGTTTAATTTGGGGTAACCCAACGAACACCAAACAAAACAGAAACCACTAATAAATCTTACTTTCAAAGCCTTTTCACTGTATAACTGTCAAGACCAGCCAATCCAAGTTTATGAAATTGTTTAAGTCTACGCTTTGTTTGCGAACAAAACTTGTAAGGTAACCATGGAAAATAATATTGATTGTTATAGGTGTTACGAAACACTTATTTTAACTTATTCTAATGAGAATTATGTTTCTGAAGTATAACTGTGGCTGATACAATACCAAAACTACGAACTCAATTTTCATTATCTGGTGACATTACAAATGGAATGGTTTTCAAATGATTACCACTTTTAGAGAGAAAAAATATCACCCAATAGTGCGGGCATTAAAAATGACAATATGAAACTTGTATTGCGTCGAGAAATAACTAATATGTACAATGAAAAATTTATCGATTAATTCTACTCCTGTTAATAACTCTGGATCAATGAACCACCGCGGGCTTGCGATTAACCATGACATATCAAAGAAAGCTTATTCAGAAGCGGTTAAATTTAATGAAAAATTACAGTTATCAAGGGATTATTTTTTAACATCACAAAATAAAGGATTAACAGCAGCTTTGAGAATATAATTAATGCCATCGAGAAATTTCCTTCATTCCTATGGAATGCGATATGCGAAAAAAATCCACAGATTATAGGAGAATATTTTGCATTAGCAGAATCTTTCCATAAGAAAATTCGAATTTTGTAAGATTATCAGTGCTCTTGACATGTACCTGCACAGGTTTAAAAACCATGCACTTTCTGGGTCAAGAGTGTCAACGAAGGTTGCACGTAACAAAGGATGCGCAATACTTACTGGATACGTACAAGCTCTTTTTATTACAGAGCTAACAGAGAGGGTTTAGCAAAGTATATTGTAACGGAGATGGTCAATGAAGAGCTAGGAGAGGCAATAAAATATGGCCAGTGGTTAGCAGTTCATTATTCCTACTCTTGATATCTAACAAACTTTCAATTATCTAGTAAATCTCTATACTCAGCATCTGTCTGTCCAGCTATTCATCTCTGGATCCACAGTTGGTTGTATGAACAATACAGATCGTTCTTAAAATGCAACTTATGTGTAAACACCTGGCTGCATCGCTAGTCTAATGATAGAAATATTGAGTCATGCAAGAATTCAATTTGTTGAGAACCTAGCACAAGCAGAAGTGAATACTTATTTATTGGTAATACATTGTATTTATTTGGCAAAACAACAATTTAATATTTTAAAAGATGTTATTTTATTCGATACATATGACGTGATCATACCACGTTATATATTTGAACATTTTATTAAGAACTACGACCGCATAAATTACGTGTTTCAAGTTGGATGTACTAGATCTCGATACATCGCTAATACCTCCGTCACCATTATCAGTTTTAAGTATATCCAGTGATAATTGTCCAATTGTATCCAGAAAGAAAAAGATTAGTCGAAAATTGATTACGAAGGGGATGAGATTAAAATCATATATCATGGTGCAATCACAAAATGAACTAATTTCAGATTTGAAACAACATAAAAAAATACCAAAACAATATTGATGTAAATGGATAAACTTTATTAGTAAATTATACAAAACACAGGTTTCTCCCGACCAAATATCGTATTAAAGTCATTAATATAATTGCTGACCACATTCACATAAACAACAGTCATATTACAAGGGATAATAAAATTTTTTGGGGCCAAAGCAACGAACCAAATATTTACACGACTTCGAGATGAAACAACTGAAGGAAAATATGTGAGATATTTAAACTATATAATAATTTTGAATCCAAATATGTAGTATTAATTATTTTATATTATCACAATTAGGAAATTGCTTATGATCCAAAGACCAGAGACTTTTTAGGAAATCGGTTAAAAACTCTAAATCAAATTTTAATATAAAAAAAAAAAAAAAAAAAATATTTAATATTTCTGAACCGAAACATTCTGTATCAGATATTGACACAGAACAAATCTCGAATGATAGTTTGGAATTTCATACAAAGTTTTTAAAATCGACAAGCATTAGCTCAGAGAAGGATGATATTAAAAACAGTCTACAGGCAACCGTTCACCTCCGATAATCTCTAATCATCAATAAAGAATCGGATAAAATACGCCAAATATATCCTATATTGTTGAAAAAAGTCGAATTGGTAGGTAGATTTTTGTTTATTAAAAAAATATTTTTCTAGTTTATTTTAATTAATTAAAGCAATTTTCGTTTTGATTTTTAAACTATTGATAAGCTAGGTAATAGGATCTTAGCTAATGAAGGTTATCAATATAAAGGTTTCAATATGGATTAGTTTTTTAATTCAATTAGAACAAAATTGTACAAAAGAGATATAACCAAAGACGCTTTAACGGAAGAATTAACCGATCTCATGTCTATGTAACATTACAGAGGTCCTAATGTGGAAGGATTAGATGGAAAAGTTATGAAAAGTGATGCAAAATAACAAAATTTCATTAGCTGTAACATTGCCTAGACTTTCATTTCTTTTCCCCACTATGTCCATGACTATAGCTCAACAATTAGTTTCACATAAAAAATTGTAAATATCCTGTTACAATTAATGATTTATTAATACCAGATTCAGAATTACTTTATCCAAATTATGTACCCATTTTAATACAAAAAGAAAAACATGATAAACTTAGCACACGGAAGGCTTTTATGATAAATAATTTATATCAATGTATTCTATCATTCAAAATACAGTTTCCATCTCGTAAACCAAAAAAAGCTCAAGAAAATGTACCAAAACAACAAGAAACACATGGTCCAAAAATTCAACATAGTAAATTGTATTTTATGAATGATGTGATTTCTTTTAGTCAAATTTCTAGAGATTCAGAACATATAAGAGATAGATAAAAAAACTTTTAGTGATACTCTACTAGTGAAAGCCCTGGTAAATTTAATTCTAGAGAGTAATGAACCAGTTTTTTTTACTTACTTTCTTTGTTACTACAAGATTTGAATCTTTAGTTAAGTATTTCAATTAATGCACTTTTAAATATAGATCAAGATATGACAGAATTTGATAAAGAAATTAAGAAAATTTAAATTTAAATTAAATTTTTAATAATAGATTTTTATAGTTTTATACTTTTATATTTTCATACATTTATATTTTTATTATAGATTTAAGTCAAACATATATGAAGTATTAAAGTTCTTATTTAATTTTAAGTATAATAAAGATTAATAATCTGATATTAAATCCTTAAGAAAGAAAAAAATAATTCAAAATAGGTTAAGTAGAATAGCTAAATATTAAGTAATTATACTAAATGTATACACCTAGACAACATTTATGAACATAGCACATAAGATAATAAAAAAAGAAAGACATAAAACGAAGACAATGGCTTATGAATGCGCACGTGTAAATCAAAAAAAGGAAAGTCTATATACTGTTATTATTTATTAATATTGGTGTGGTTATTTAATTTTTTTTAAGAGATTGTAGCGATTTATTCATTTAATCGCTTGTCCATTCATTCAGCACTACAATTATTTGAAAACTAAACCGTTTCGATTTAAATTATAATTGAAGTGAACAATCTTTTTTCAACTCAGTAGTGACTCCTACAGAGTATCTTTCGACTCAATTGACACATACTAATAATTGTACTAATAATATCTTGGCTATATTAGTACAAGGTGCATAACTAACACATTTAGCAAATACATTTTTCAAATGATTTCACTTTTACATTCATCTCTCGACAAAATAATTTATTTTATAACGTAGTCGTGTAGTTAGAAATAATAAAAAAACGTAAAGTTTACCGATAATAATAATAATAAATTTAAACACAAAATAGCATCGTAATAAATCAAATATATTTTAATTGTGTCAGTAAATTGTTTCACATAACAATTTGTAAAATTTTTGTGCTAAAATAATAAACGCGAACCATATTATTATGATTATGTGGATTGTGTGGCCGCTTAATCTAGATAGATGTGTGTGTGTGTGTATTTCGCGTAATTACTAGAAGCCATATTGAACGTTAGGTTCAAATTTTTAACTTCACCAATTACAACATTTGTTGATTTGGAAAGACTTACTAAACATGTGAGCAATAAACAAGCTATTGATAATCTGAAAAATATTAAATTAGTTGGAGAATTTTTCTACTAAAGTTTGCAACAGTACTTAAATGGAATGCTTGTATTAAATAATACTAATTACGAATGCAGTAAAACTATTGGCATTGAAAATGATACAAATGCCTGTTGAGATGAATGTGTAAGGAAATTTTTACGTCAACATTTAATGGTTCCGAACTTACAAGGGTCATTTTTATTGGGTGATCATTTACTATTAAGTAAATATGATTAATAACAACAACAAAAACATTTACTTATTGGAACACGCATAAAACCATATTGGCGACGTAAAAACCATAAGATGAGAATACAATTTTAGTAGCGGTCAACTGAGGATGATATAAGTATCGAAATTGATTTTGTAAAATCAATATAAATAAATAATTTCACTATAAGGAAGTAAACTTATAAAATAAATAATAAAATTAACAAATATAAAATAAAATTTGTATTTTTAATTTTAATAAATCACCAAATGATTGTTAGAAAATCGCAATTTAGGTATGTAGGATTAGTTAGTTTTGTAGTGATTCTTTTAATCGCTTATTCATTCGTACCTCACTACAATTGTTCGAAAATTAATACGTTTCGACTTTTAAATATGTATATGTAATTGTAAGTGAACATCGTTTTTTGATATACTAGACCACCCTACAGAATATTTTGACTCACGAAATATATTCTGTGGTTTGAGTCCGCACTTGTACAATGTAGTACAATGATATACTAAACGTAATTTATTGTGAATACCTCACTAAATGCTTATTTTCATCTCGTTTCATCATAAATGACGACAAACAACAACAACACTCGTACTTTCGCTCGCAAACAACACATCATTGCAAATTAATAAATTACAAAAATATAAATAAAAAGTGATAATTAACAAAAAACTTATAATTAAAATATTCCACGGCGTATAATTTTTATCGCGAATATTGATGCGATAATTTTTATTACTAAAATAACGTAGCACATTATTAGTGATGGTGAATTTTAATTCTCATAAACTTTGTTAATTCAATTTTCTCGTGTTATTATTATAAATAAATAGCGGCGGTATATTACATGTTTTTCACGGTCGTCTTAAAGTATAAACTTATGTGTTTAATATTATCGTGTTAGCAATGTAAATTTCCTGATCAAAAATCGAATCTAAAACATGTCTGTTTAATTGTCTTGTTTTTAAATTATTCACGTATTTCAAAATACCAGGAGTAATTAATTCAATATTTCCGAACATCAATCAAATCATCTAAAATAATGTAAGCCCCTTCCTTCCTCGTTTGTGCAATACTAAAGTTGAAATTTTTTTTTTTTTTTTTTTTTAAAAACAAAACCTTAAATTCTCTCCAGAGAGTATATTTGAAAGTTTGCCAGTTTGTGTGAAAGTATTTCGCACACTACAATGTTATTTTTTATCGATGTTTCTTCAGTTAACCTTCGACCAACACAATACCGTAATTGGGTACAGAACACATCACTCCAATTGTAGTGAGCAACATTACGGTAGGTATAATATAACCTCACAGTTGTATATCAAATTATCCATTCACAGGTACGTTTTACCGAAAAGGGAATAATTGCGAACTGGCAACCATCGTTGTAAATGTTGTTTCAAGATTTAACAATTTAGAATACTAAAATTTTAAATATATATTTATTAAACGTAGGCAAATGAAATGTAAATTATAATCGTGGAACTTACTTTACAACACAATTATAATGTACATTTATTTAAAGGTTTTATTACACTATTTCTTGAAGTATCAATGGAGAAAGCCAAAACATAAGGGAAGGTGTTTTACGTTTTCGTCGATCAGAAGAACAATCGAGGATTGTATATTATACATATTTAGTTTCATCAACTCATTTCACCACCATTACAATCTAAAATGTCGTAGTTTCTTAATAACTCTCCTCTGAGTAGAAAAATACCAGTAGTCACAGGAACCGTTAAGTCGACCGACTTTTTCCGGAAGTAAACATCCGGAATTCCTTAAATATATGGCAATCTACATTTTCAGGAAGTAAACACAATTCCAGATTTAGGACGCTGGTCTTTTATGGATGCCACAGAAAGTCAGTAGACTATTACTGAAGAAATTATATCCACACTACCGACGAGCAACATAAGTAGTTGTTTTGTGCCGGTTCTGGAAACACCCCAAACTTTGGGGATGTACTAAAAAACAGCCGAAACTTTCGGATGTACTAAAAAAGTAACCCATTCTATTGTCCGCTAGATGGCAGCACAGAGTATTTAGCAAATACACAAACCAAAAAATCAAAGTACTAGAAAGAAAAAACGCAACAGCAGCACAAGCATAGTATTCAATATCAAATTATCCATTCACAGGTACGTTTTACCGAAAAGGGAATAATTGCGAACTGGCAACCATCGTTGTAAATGTTGTTTCAAGATTTAACAATTTAGAATACTAAAATTTTAAATATGTATTTATTGAACGTAGGCAAATGAAATGTAAATTATAATCGTGGAACTTACTTTACAACACAATTATAATGTACATTTATTTAAAGGTTTTATTACACTATTTGTTGAAGTATCAATGGAGAAAGCCAAAACATAAGGGAAGGTGTTTTACGTTTTCGTCGATCAGAAGAACAATCGAGGATTGTATATTATACATATTTAGTTTCATCAACTCATTTCACCACCATCACAATCTAAAATGTCGTAGTTTCTTAATAACTCTCCTCTGAGTAGAAAAATACCAGTAGTAACAGGAACCGTTAAGTCGACCGACTTTTTCCGGAAGTAAACATCCGGAATTCCTTAAATATATGGCAATCTACATTTTCAGGAAGTAAACACAATTCCAGATTTAGGACGCTGGTCTTTTATGGATGCCACAGAAAGTCAGTAGACTATTATTGAAGAAATTATATCCACACTACCGACGAGCAACATAAGTAGTTGTTTTGTGCCGGTTCTGGAAACACCCCAAACTTTGGGGATGTACTAAAAAACAGCCGAAACTTTCGGATGTACTAAAAAAGTAACCCATTCTATTGTCCGCTAGATGGCAGCACAGAGTATTTAGCAAATACACAAACCAAAAAATCAAAGTACTAGAAAGAAAAAACGCAACAGCAGCACAAGCATAGTATTCTGATAGCAAGCATAAATTTAGCAAATTCACAAACTAAGAGAAACTTTTGGTTGTACTAAGAGAAACCTTTGGTTGTACTAAGAAAAATGACAAGCATAATCAAAAGAACTTATTAAATTAAAACATTGAAGAAACATTTTTTTTTATATTTATAAGATTTTAGTTTATGTTGTTGTTTATAGACAAAATAAGTAAACATTTTTTAAATACTTCGTAAGAAACTAAATTGTATAAGCAACATGTTAATAAATTTAGTGTATAAATTTTATTGTTGTTGTTGTAATGTTTAATGTAAGATGTAACCAACGTAAAGCAAGAATATAAAAAGTAAATAAAATTGTTTTTCTTTGAACCATTGTTTTTAGATTTGAAACTACATTGTAAGAACAACAAGAAACTGGATTGAAAATAATAACATTATTAATAGTATGTACTTGATTGTTTTATGTATATAACCAATGATAATAGTGGAGGAATTTTTTTTCGTTATATAAGAGAATATAAAATAGTTTTATTATTACAGTTTTACAAAGAGCTGAACAGAAAATATTATTTTTTAATATATTATATATATGAACAACGAAGACTTATAATATATTAAAACGTTTTTATATGAAGTACTTGTCGACAGAAAAGCTAATTGATGATAGTTGTACTTAAACGACAGAAAATATTTTTTTTTTTTATAAAAAGCCGCATAACGACAGTTGTACTTAAACGATAGAAAAATAATTTTTTTATTATGTAAATTACCACAAAAACTTTTTATTAAGAATTATCACTTTTACTTATTGTTGAACAATTTAATTAGTAATGTTTATGGAATTTACACATCATGATTTACTTTTAATGTTTAGCTAATCATTATTCATTAAACATTATAACATGTGGAGAATCTACGCAGATTATTCACTAATCATTTAATATCCATTTTTCACAACACCAATTAAACTTGTTATGATTCACAATCTCTTCAATAATTAGGTCGATTTGTTTTGATGTATAATAGGGTGGAGCGGCCTTATATGAGTTTTTTTTTTTTTTTAATATCAAAATGGGCATATGCGGGAAAGATGCTCTGCCATGTAGCTTGTTCGAATATAAAATATCTCACAAAAATATTAATGTTTAGTACTGCCACAATAACTTTTAATTTTGAAAAAATCATATGAAATAACGTTTCTCTCATTTATTTAAAAATTCTCACTATAAAAGTAAAATATACAGAAAATCCAATTATAAAATTTCAGAGAAAATAAAATAAAGATCAATTGTGTTGTTTAAACAGTAATAATAACAGTTAGTTAAGGTTACGGCATTTTTTGAGTACATCGACGGAAAAACAACGGAACCCCAAAGCTTTAATGGCATTAAAGGAAAATCACTTAATAAATGTGAACAATTACCTGTTGCCAAATTTAATTCCATCAACTGCATATTACCCCCAAGTGACAGATCAGATGGATTTGAGCACTGACCAACTATATTTACTGGAAATGTGTGAATCAATTGACTCAGGGTTTTGTAACAACAAACTTTCGAAAAGAAATCCTGGGAAAATGGTGCATTCTAGATGGATCACAATGGCAAACCGAATATTAAGACTTTATATTACCAATGAAAAGCCATCTGCAGATTTGTTAACTTTAACAACATTTGTATTAAAAGTGTACGCACTTATGTGGTTCCACATTAAAATCAAACCATCATGCATTTATGGAGTTAAACATTTGCACCAAACGATACTGCTTTCACGTTATTTGCCCAACGATTTAAAAGTTATTGTTGATCCAGTAATACAGCACAATGGTTTTTTTGGTCATCATGAAAACATATTATTGGCAATGTTAGCCGATAATAGAAAATTTATAAGAGAGTTGGCCGAAAGAAGGATATTGAAAGGTCGACAAACGGAAGGAAATTCAAATCAGATTCGAACCTTTAAACTGCCCATTTTTAATGTTGATGCGGAAGACTACATTAATTTAATAAATTGGGAAAATGTAACGGAGCCACCAATTACAAAATTTCTAACTGACGATACAATTTTACAAGCCATTGCCGATCAAAATATAATCGACAGTACCATCCTCCCAGCAATAATGCATTTTCCTTGCCACACTCAAGCTACTGAAAGATGTGTAAAAATAGTAACAGAAGCCTCAGCAACGGTCTGTGGACCCTTGAGACGAGATGGCTTAATAAAAACAAGACTGGAATCACGAAAAATTATGCCTGTGTTCAATACCAAAAGTCAATATCGTACAGAGTAATTTTTTCAATTTTTAATATTTTAATGTCATTGAATTTTTTTTTATTTCGATGTTTTAAACAATGAGTTTTGTATTAGCCTATCATTGAGTATATTTTGAACAAATAAAAAATCAAATATAATTTATTAAATGTGTTTCAATGTGCTGTTTAACAAACTTTGAGCATAGAGAAAAATTCGAAAAATTTCAAATTTTCAAGGCTCTTTCAAGGCTATCTCAAAGACCAAGTTTACAAACAAAAACCAACAACACGTGAGGTCTACTACACATCTACAAAAATTTTAAAAATTAAAAAATTATTAACCATTTTGAGTTGATAAGTTTTTACATTATGGAAAATCTTGAAGTAGATATTCAACGAAACTTAACAGTTATATGTAGGGAAAGGCCAGACAGAGCTGGACTAATCATTACAGCACCCAATAAAATTCCTGATCAGGTTCCCAATTATCCGGCAGATTTCTTTATTGCAAATCCATCAAAACCTACAGTTTATTTAACAAGAGCTTCCACTTTAGAAGCTTCATACAGAAGAGCAATGTTTGGATTGCAAGGAGCCAATATTATCAACACTCGCGCAATAGTAGATTTTTTGATTTTATACATTAGAGAAAACAACGTGTTTTTTGCACGAACTTGTGATGCTAGATGGACTTCATTTGGTCAAGAGATTGCAGCCATCAATGAAGCTATAACCCCTCTAAATTTACTCAATATTGTTGAACAAGAAGTTCCTGATTATCAAGCTGAAGGAGTTGTTGGCGGTGAGTATAATATAGGTAACTACAAAAACTTTTTCTGGGGTCTTGTAGCAATTTACCGGTTGGGGAAGTTTATGACAGGGGTGAACCCACCTTATGTAGCTGAAGTAACAGCACGTCTTCATCGATTGTTTGCAGACCCCTTCAATTTAGATGAAGCAAATCTTATCGCTCTTGAACCCTATGCTGCTCCAATTGCTAAAAACGAAAATTATTGTAGAATTATCTGTGCGCTAGATATGTTCTTTTACCGATTTAGCGATCATAATTTCTCTTCTTGCAGAATGTCGACTATGGTATCACGGAACAAAGGTTGTGTAATCATCACTGGTCTATCACATATTATGAAACTCACTTCTTTACATTCTTCAGATCTTCTTAAATATATCATGGACGGAGTATTAGAAAAAGAAATTATGATTTCTGACCCCTTTTCTTATTCTATCTACTTAACAGAAATGGGGATTTCTAAGAGATCACCATATTCGGCCTCAGTCTGTCCAGGCATGCATCTCTGGATACATACTATAGGATGTATGTTTGGCTCAACCAGGTCTAAAAATGCCCAATATATCGAATCTGCATCTGCAGAAAATATTATCAATGGAGCTTGTTTTGCTTCCGTCATGTTTCAAAGACTCCAGAAGCAACAGAGGAGAATCGTTAAAAAATGACCAGGAGAGAGAGCTGTAAAATCTGTAGGATCATTAGAAATTGCGCTTAGTGGCCTTGAGTTGAGGCAAGCTTCAATCTGGCAAACTAATGTGTAATAATCCTCAAGTGTCATTGTATACTTATACTGATGATGGTTTCTTCGTCAACATGGATCAAAATTTTATATGTGCACATTATCCATGTATTTCAATTTTTGCGCAATGCATTATGCGCGATATTGTTTTTACTGATTATGACGACCTAGACGAGGAATGGAATCCAAATGATTTAGATCATTAGATCACGTTGGGATAGGGTATATATATTTTATTAATTTTGCGTTCTTGAAAAATTTGTATGTTTTTTTTATTTTTTTTATTAAACAGGTTCCTCAATAGAGCATGTTCTTGCCAGTGTTGACGTCACGGTTCCACGTGGTACTACAATTTGGGCAAAACTGGTACCAATGTGGACTCGTTGACGTTATTTGCACAACGTGGTAAGAAGCACACAATTTGGTAGTTAAAAATGTAACTACCTCCAACACATCAGACATTTTGACACGACATTTTATCATTATTGATACGACTATTCCATTTGGAAAACAGATTGGTTATTTTAAACAGTCTGATTTAAAGAAAAATTTAATTAGTCAGCTTGGTTTTGCTGAAATTGAGAAAATCGATTTTGAATATCGATTGATTTCATGCTCATTGTGGGCATATAATAATAGTGAAAGTAAATCCGAGTTCTTTAGAATATCGGTTTATCCCATGTCCTTAAATGGTACAAGAGGTATCGAATTAACTCGTTTGGAATCAAATGCAGTTAAAAATAAATTTGCGAAAATAGGATACCATTATCCTTTAAACCATACATCACTAGTGAAGAGCACTAGTAATCCCAATACTGAACTCTTGGCTTTTGTGTCAAGTGAAGAACAATGTTCAGCTTTTCTGCATTATAAATTATTATGGCGAGGAGCAAAGCAAGGATTTGCAAGTACAGTATTACGCCAACATTTAGTGTGGGTACCTATTGAATTAAAACCCCGCATTAAGGAAGACGAGGCAGTAAGTGAAACTTACGATAATGTAGATTTAGGAGATTTGATTGACCAGATGTCAATATTAGAAGATAAAATAAAGATGACGAATTTATCTTAGTTGATTTTATTTTATTTTTAAGTCTTTATTATCAGAGACTTTAAAATCTGATAGCCGAGGCCACGCCGAGTAGGATCGAGGGTACAGTTAAGATATATAAGAGACATTTTATCATTATTGACATTTTATCATTATTGAGGACCGCCAACAATTTCGGTTGGGAGCTCCTCACGTATCGAGTTAGATGCTATTTTGCTGTTCCCTATAACCACCAGCGCTCTTGTTTTTAACGGCCCGATGATGGTTTTGGCTAATTTGTGGGGCCGCTTTCTCCACATGTATGTATACATTTTTTAAATTTTAGCCGAGCCACCTTTCTCTGGACACCTTCCTTTTGCCGAACTTTAAAATTTTGTAATTGGTACTCCGTAAATTTTAGATAATCCGTGTCCATTGGCGAAATTGTATCGTTTGTTGTGGAAGGTGTCCATTTTTTAAATTTATAATTTCGAGAGTGGACCCCGGTCATATGCCGAAATTCAGAATTTTTATATTTAATTGGTTTATCGTTATGTACGCCGCCAACGATTAATTTTAGACCGGGGTCCAGGCCATTATTTTGTCATATTTACCAAAGTTTGCTCTAATCATTTCTAAATGTTTTTCATCCGAATCTACATTTTTACTATGTTTTGGCCTAAAGGGAATTTTGGGTTTTGGTAATTTCAAATATTTACGCCATTGTGCATCTTTCCCAATTTGGAATTTAGACCACGAACCTTCGAAGTTTAATTTTACAGAGGAATTGCCAAAAGGCCTGCGTACCATATCGAATATGGTGTCTGCCGAAATGTAATATGGGTATTAACCTAAAGTTTTCAGTTTGTTTGTTTCATTGTACCGTTGCAATGAGTAAAAAAACGTAGGTGTTTTGTTGTGTTGCTTTTTATGTCGAAAAATTTTTCTCCGTTCCACTTTAATTCTGTACGCATTTTTTCTAAAAATTCTGGGATCGGTGTTTGTGTGCTGGTTTCATTGAGAAGAAAGTCTAACGTGCCAAAAGTATTTATGATTCTATTTATATTGCGGAGAAACCGTCCGATTCTGTTATAGCTATGCATTCATATGTTATTTTTAAATTTTACTTCATACTGCTTTGAAGCGTATGATATATGTATGTGATATACTAACGAAATTTCTATTTAAATTTTTAGAATGTGCCGTTAAAATTTTCCGTCTTCGAAAAATATGGAAATTATCAGCACAATAAAGAAGTGGTTACTTTAAAAGATATTTAAAAAAAATGAAAAAATTGAAAACCAACCAATGAATCTTAATTTTTTTTTAATTAAGAACTAGGATTTTAGGGATCGTTTTGAATTTCTGAATCAAATTTTTAATTTTTTGATAATTTAAGCATTACTATAAGGAGTATGAATTATGTAAATATAAAAAGGAAATGTAATTATGATAAATAATGTTATCCTCCTATAGTTGAATTAAAAAATGAAATACAAAGTAATTACTCTGGAGTAGGACATTATTCTGGAAATTCATGTGCAGATTATTCAATTAGAACTGAAAATGAGATCTTTCCTAATTTTAAAGAAACTCTAGGAATATCTCATTGTATACAACATCCAGGTTGTGCAGAAAATGGTTGTTTTGCATGTGGAGAAAGTTGCCAATTTTATAAAACATTCTTTGAAATAATAAATGATTACGTTGAAATTGGTGTGTTAGTTGGAATTTTAGCTATTCTATATCAGTAGAAATTTATAATAATGTCTTTGTCATCAACAATTTTTGAATTTGATTGTATTGCTAAACATAATGATTTAGTTCATTTTATTCCTTTGAATGATCCAAATGTACTTAATTCTTCGAAAATTTGGTGAAATTCAATGTTCTTCAACATGATAATTCCTCATAGTAAAGATATAAAAAAAATGTATTCATTCATAAATTCATATTCTTAACAAGAAAACATAATAAATAAATAAATTACCAACCTAAACTATTTGATTGGAAACATTTTTAATTTATGCTTCAGAAAATCCCAGAGCTTTAAACGGTATAAAAACAGACATCTTCCTGTACATTAATAATAATAATAATATGGAATAAGAAGCTGCACCGGCTCGCTCATATATTCATGTATACATTTATTTGTCATTCATTCTTACATTCACTCACCACCACAAATCATACACACAACCGAAAGCACCCATTAATACACTCAATTGACAGCACCACATTTGGTGCCGTCTTGGTAGCTAACTAGAGCTTATCTCTTTCGGTCATTTTGTACTCATTTGAACACATCAACTTTACAACAGTGTATTTCGTACAATATTCTTTGCAGTGTAATTTTTATAATTGTTTTCAATTTAATACAGTTCCTTTAACGTTTTTTTCTTTTGTTTTACACAATTCTTTTCTGTGTATTAGTGATATTACAGTTTTAGAAAGTGATGGTTGTGTGACACATTGATTTTTTTTTTGCTCCAATTAAAATACAATTTTGATCCTGTTAAACCGCAATATTTTTAACCAAAAAAATATTTTTATATGTGTTAAGTGTTTATTTTCTAAAAAACAAGTAAATAGTAAGTAAATTTATAATTGTGGCTACTTAAAATTGATCTTAAATGTATGTTCTCAAATGAGTACAATTCTTTTCAATGGTTATGTGTACAAATAAATACATAAATTAATTTGTTCTTATTTGTAGACATTTTGACTGAAATATTGTATAATTTTGCTAATAAATTCTTTCACATTCTAACTTAAGGATATGAGTGATGCAATGGAGTTAAAACGAATCTTGGCGAAAAATAAGAAAGCCAAATTGACTATGGAGGAAGCAGCTATTCTAATAAACGCCGATGATTCGGAGCTGGATTTATCCGATGACGACGAGGAACATTTAGATTCGGTCAATTATTTTGAAGAAGTCATAAAAGAAAATTTAGAAAATGAGGTTTTAATCGTCAAAAAAAAGAAGCAAAATGACCTTTTGGACGAAATTATGATGCCAGATGTTTCAGTGTTTGATGAAACCGGCCATGAAGAAGAACATGAATTAAATGAAAATGTCGTACTTTTAGCTACAGGCTCTAAGCATTCCGAAGAAATTATAATTAATGAAAATATTCAATTTGAATTCATAACAGAAAATGAAAAATTCAACACTACTGAGAAATCCCAAATTGTTTGGAGAAAAACAATTATGCAACAAAACCGCTTTTCATTTGAGGACGTACACTCTGAAGATGAAGTGGAAACATCCCCTTACTCCATATTTCTAAAATACATTCCTCTCCAATTATTGGAAAATATGGCTTTTTTCACTAATCTCTACGCCCAGCAGCAAAATATTTCGCCTTTCCGTTCAACTACACCAAATGAACTACTAAAATTTATTGGAATCCAAATTTTAATGGGATCTCTCAGAATGCCCAGAATCCGCATGTATTTCAACAAATATATTTCGATTCAGATGGTTACGCAAGCTATGACTCATGAGAGGTTTTCTCAGTTGCGAAACACAATCCATTTTGTGGATAATTTAGCACGGCCGAATGATAATATAGACAAGTTCTACAAAACCCGCCCTTTGATTGACAGTATCCGAAAGAGATGCTTAGAACACACAGTTGAGGAACACCTGTCTATAGATGAGCAGATCATCCCGTTCAAGGGTCAACTTAGCATAAAGCAGTACATAAAAGGGAAGCCTTGTCCGTGGGGTATAAAGGTAAATCATTTTATATATGAATAATTTACATCTACTCGTATATATTACATACATATATTATTTTATTTATTATAGGTATTCTTGTTATGCGGAAAAAGTGGATTACCGTACGATTTTATTATTTACCAAGGTTCATCTACCGAATTAAATCAATTAACTATAAAGCAACTTGGATTTGGAACGGCAGTTGTTTTACATCTTTCCAAAAGAATCAACACTACTGGCCACATTTTGTGTTTTGACAATTACTTCAGCACATACCAATTATTCGAATGCATGAACCAGCTTCAAATTAATGCCATTGGGACAATTAGGGTTAACCGATTTAAACGCCCACCTCATATAAATGATAAAATTTTAAAAAAGACTGGTCGTGGAGCATCAGACGAAGTAACGAGTATCGATGGAAAAGTATGCGTTGTCAAGTGGCAGGACAACAAAGCAATTTATTTAGCATCAAATTTTGTAGGAGTTGGTGAAGAAGCAATGGCCCGTCGATACGATAAAAACCAATCTAAGTACGTGCAAATAAATCAACCACAAATTGTACAAATGTACAATATGGGAATGGGTGGAGTCGATTTATTCGACCAATTACTCAGCTACTATCGGTTTTTCCATAAATCCAGAAAGTGGACTTTGAGGGTCATTGCTCATTTTATAGATTTTGCTGTTGTTGCTAGCTGGATCGAATATAAAGCAGCACATAAAAAAATTGGTACCCCCTCCAAAAATGTAAAGGATTTACTAAATTTCCGGTTATATTTATCGCATTGCCTGACTACCGTTAATCAAATTAGTACTCGCAAAAGAGGTAGGCCATTATCAGCAACTAATGCCACGGCTGAAAATAATTTATCTGCCAAAAGAGCCAAAACAGAAAATCGTCCCATTGATGAAATTCGATACGACGATATTCGCCATCTTCCGCTTCGAAGCGATGCAGTCAGCCGTTGTAAATATGCAGGATGTAAGGTAAAAAGCAGAGTTTACTGCTGCAAATGCAGTGTTCACCTTTGTTTTGCGAAAGGAAATAATTGTTTCTATAATTTTCATAGCAAGACTGAACAAAAAATATAATTTTTAATATGCACATTAAATAGCAATATTTTTTAATCTACTTATGTTCCTAAGTTCAAAGACTGAATTAAAATTAACAATTTTATGTTTTATTTAAAATTTAAATTAATTTTTAATTTATAATTTTAATTTATAATTTAATGTTCATACTATGAAATAATTTTTATTGAAATTTATATAATATGAAATAAAAACATTTTTTCAATAGAAAACACTATTTTGTTTATTTGCTTCCTTTCAGCAGATTTGTTCTTATTTGAGCACAAGTCCTAATTCCGAGCTAACGAACGAAAACTATTTTTTTTTTTTTAAAATTGAGTTTCTAATTTTCACAATAGTCTAAAAAATTACATTAAGAATTTTTTCCACGGCTAAAATTAATTCATGACCGAAAGAGTTATGGTGTGTCGAGGGGTTTTCCAAACTTACTGTCATGCTTGTATAACCACATGATGAAAATACTAAATTAAATCGAATAATTAGATTTATTGGTTTGTGCTTTTAAGGAATTTAAGGCAGCAATTCTTACTTCAACACATACAAAACAATGTATATGATATGAAAATACCTGCCTAACGGTACCTGAGCGGTACCGTTATTTGCCTTTTGAACATGTCCAATTTACCACTTTATCCTTTGAAAAACAGAACGAAACAGTCGCTACAAAAAGAATACATAATACATTAAAGTCGAGTGAAATTTAAAATAATGAGTTTTTTTGGTTAATTATAATTGTTTTACATCAGAACATTACAGTCCATAGAAACAGCAATAACGGTAACAAAGAGATTATTAGCAAATCGTTGCTATACTTTCCCTGTAAAAGGGAATCCGTAGGTACGTTTTACGAGGCGGTAACTATATTCGTTGGAAAAGGGAATACTAGCGGACCGGCAACCATCATTGTAAATGTTATTTCAAGATTTAACAATTTAGAATATTAAAATTTTAAATATTTTTATTGAACGTAGGCAAATGAAATGTATATTACAATCGTGGAACTTACTCTACAACACAATTATAACGTACATTTATTTGAACGGTTTATTAGATTACATGTAAGTCTACAAATCATTTTCCAAAACAAATGAAGTGTCAATAACTAAACGAACTTCACTCACGAAATAAATATTTTAATTAAAAAAATAAGAAAATCTGTTTCACGGTTTCGTCGATCAACCGGAACAGTTTATTGCGTATGTTATGACGATTTGTTCACTCATTCATTTTATTCCATCAACCATTACTAATTCATTTCATCACCACCACAGTCTAAAATGTTGCGAACAAAATTTATTTTAATCCAAAATACAATTGATAAAATACACCGCATCGTATTAAATATTAGCCGCATTTCTTGACGCATTAGTGATCCGGATCAGGTCAAAGTTTACATTGAAAACAACAACACAAATTAAATTTTTGTTGTTGTTTTCAATGTAAACTTTGATCTGATCCGGATCACTAATGCGTCAAGAAATGCGGCTATTGATTCGTGTATTTGCTATCTACACAGTCTTTCTTGACGATACCCATAATGCAATTTTATATCTCCAAAACAAAAAATAAAAAGAAATGTAAAGTAAGGAAAAAAAAAACAGAAAGTAAATCGCAGTTGATATTGTGGCAGCAAAAATAAAAATTTAAGATAGAGACAACAAAACAAAATAAGAAAAAAATGGCTGTGTAAAAAAAAAATCAAAGTAGAGTACACAAATTAAGATCTCTGTGGCAGCCTGCTACATATGAGAAACAGACACGATCGTAAAAGTATGGAAAAACTGTCCCAAAACGAAGACACTACCTAAAAATATTTATGTGGTTTCATTAGGTGCGCAAGTTTTTTGGCCAACGACTGTATACGGTTCCCAACCCACAAAAAATAGTAGATATTATAGTAGTTAAGCAATGCTGTTTCTGGAACATTTTTTCATAGTAAAAGACTATGGAGCAAAAAAACGCAATTGGCCGCCATCTTGGATTTTTTTTTTATTTTATCTGCATAAATTAAAGATCATAACTATATTAACAAGCATTTAGGCGTAATATTTTTTGGGTCTGTATGATGAATATACATATGTGTTCATTAAAATTGTACGCTTATAATTGTTTTGTGCGATGCACGTTAGTGTTGAATGAGGTAATGAAATATATTATATTTATGATGTTATATACTTAATCAGACAAACAAATCCGGTATTGTAATGGTTAAAGATCAATTAAATTATTTAATGCTCGATGAAAATGGAAACAAGATGACAAAACTGGTTTGGACGATTATAGCCGGTCACAACAATAACAATCACTACATGTATATATCAAATTATAACTTTCATACAAGATATAAACTACAGCAAGTAACTTTCACATGTTTTTATAAATTTCTGTTGTATATAAAATAAAATAATTACAGTGATAAGCTTTGATGTTAAATATAAAAAGTTTCCATTATGTAGTTTAGAATGTGTATATTTATTATTCATCTAACGACTATAGTTTCACGGATAAAGAGAGAGCATCATATTTGGTTTTTATTTTAAAAATGATGTACATATATGAATGTCAATCAGACATGGTTCATTTATGATTAAAACAAAATACGAAAACACAAAACGATGACGTTTTTATATTACGAAAATATGTCTGTTATATAGTTTTATAAAATACGATGTAAGAATAATCTACAAGTACGGTTTCTTCATATGCATAATATTTCAGTTGATCCATTAGTGTTTTAAAATCATAACCACTTAGATTATGAAAGGCTACTGCTACGGTGTGGGCATCTTTATAATTTAAATTGCAAGCATTATGTGCAGTCCCTCTCAACTTACCCGTAAAATGGCAGTGCGAACCAGCCTTGTTTTATGCGGCAGTAGTTTTTTCCAGAATAAATAAAACAACAACAACAACAAAATTAAATTTATTTCAAAATAATTTATTAAAAATTCAATAAAAATGTAATTTAATGAGTAATAAACATAACTACTATAACACATCTATATATTGTGATACCAATCAGTGAAATAATTCTTAAAAACATTATTTTATATTTAAACCAATCAAAGTATCGCAAAGTATATATTTAATTTTCTGCATAAACAAATTGGTATCTTTACATAAAAACATAACTTTTGATACTTGACATATAATTTATATCGATGCAGCTAGAGTTAATGAATTGACGTGTTTATGTTTTTATTTTCGCAAAACATGATTAAACTTGATTAACTCAGAATAAAACTAAGTACGTCGCGCGAGAAAATTATATTGCGTTGTTGTTGTTTCTATAAAAATGTAATTGCTGAGCTGACTCACATTTGTATTCTTTTATCAGCGTATACGTTCCTGTGATTTGAGAAATATAAATTAAAATAGTATAAAATTGAACCGATTTAAACATTGATATTAATAAAAATAATTATTATACTAAACTATATGTCAAGTATCAAAAGTTATGTTTTTATGTAAAGATATTTTTGTTGTTTTATTCTTTGACTGAAAATAATCGAAACAAAATAATTCTGATATGAGTGATAATAATATTTAACTTTTAGATAATTTTAGATGTGAAAACATTTGAATTAACAATAATACTTAATTTTCGAAAATTGATGGTTGGCATTTTGTTTGTTGTTTAATTTACCCTTATAATTTTTATTAAAAAAAAAACACACACTCTAAACGTAGCTCTGAAGAAATTTTTTATCTTCTTCTGTTGTTTGTGCAGTCGGTCAGGTCAGTAAATTTTTCATAATATAATATTTATTTTTAATTATCTCTTGTTTTACAGCAGTGTGAAGTTATTTAATCTTTTTTTTATTTTACTTATTTCATCTTTACTAGGTATCTATAAGTTCAACTTATTTGCAGGTAGGTAAGTATATCATCGTTTATAATGTAAATAAATCAATTACATTAACGCATCTTGTTTGCATTAAATTAATTGGAGCGTGTTTTCCTCAATGAGGAAGTTTGAGCTATTCAAATTATGGTAATTCGAGCCTACAAAACTCGTTGTAATGTCGAATAACTTGCGGAGGTCATTACCAATTTGTTTATGCAGAATTATTTCACTGATTGGTATCACAATATATAGATGTGTTATAGTAGTTATGTTTATTACTCATTAAATTACATTTCTATTGAATTTTTAATAAATTATTTTGAAATAAATTTAATTTTGTTGTTGTTTTATTTATTCTGAAAAAACTGCCCATAAAACAAGGCTGGTTCGCACTGCCATTTTACGGGTAAGCTGAGAGGGACTGCACATAATGCTTGCAATTTAAATTATAAAGATGCCCACACCGTAGCAGTAGCCTTTCATAATCTAAGTGGTTATGATTTTAAAACACACTAATGGATCAACTGAAATATTATGCATATGAAGTAACCGTACTTGTAGATTATTCTTACATCGTATTTTATAAAATTATATAACAGACATATTTTCGTAATATAAAAACGTCATCGTTTTGTGTTTTCGTATTTTGTTTTAATCATAAATGAACCATGTCTGATTGACATTCATATACATATGTACATCATTTTTAAAATAAAAACCAAATATGATGCTCTCTTTATCCGTGAAACTATAGTCGTTAGATGAATAATAAATATACATATTCTAAACTACATAATGAAAACTTTTTATAATTAAAATCAAAGCTTATCACTGTAATTATTTTATTTTATATACAACAGAAATTTATAAAAACATGTGAAAGTTACTTGCTGTAGTTTATATCTTGTATGAAAGTTATAATTTGATTTATACATGTAGTGATTGTTATTGTTGTGACCGGCTATAATCGTCCAAACCAGTTTTGTCATCTTGTTTCCATTTTCATCGAGCATTAAATAATTTAATTGATCTTTTACCATTACAATACCAGTTTTCTTTGTCTGATTAAGTATATAACATCATAAATATAATATATTTCATTACCTCATTCAACACTAACGTGCATCGCACAAAACAACTATAAGCGTACAATTTTAATCAACATGCCCACATATATTCATCATACAGACCCAAAAAATATTACGCCTAAATGCTTGTTAATATAGTTATGATCTTTAATTTATGCAGATAATCGATTATTTTCCCCTAAAAGTTTACCTTTAGAGTTAAAATGCTGTTTCTGGGCCACCTTTCATAGTAAAAGACTATCTTTAATTTATACAGATAAATGATTATTTTCGCCTAAAAGTTGACCTTTAGAATTAAATGGTTCCAAATTCGACCCGATTTCCCAGCAAAAAATCCAAGATGACGGCCAATTGCGTTTTTTTGCTCCATAGTCTTTTACTATGAAAAAATGTTCCAGAAACAGCACTGCTTAACTACTTATTATCGACCTTCAACCCATAAGTGGCGCAGTTAAAACAATTCTGTAATAATACCAAACTACAATAATCTGTATATCAATAGTCCCCACCAGCGGCAAGAGGGATTATTATAATAAAACAGTAAAATTTAAAATTACGACATATTGCGCATGATCAACCCGAAGATGTTCAAAGCCGTGTTACTAGTAGCAATACTGGCAAGGGAATAATTGCAGACCGGAAACATGGGTGCAAGCAACTGTTGTGAAACATTAGGGTACATTTAACATTTGAAATGATGAAAATTAACAGAACAAACAAAGCTCAAAATATTAAGATAATTTCCAAAATCAAGAAATATTAAGGTTAGTTTATAAATAAGAAACATAAAAAATTCACAAATACAACAACTAAAAACAGATAAGAAAATACAAAGAAATAAGAAAGGTAACGCAAGATTGTAGTAAGTAAAATTGTTAGACGGAAATAAGATATGGGTCACTAAAAAACCCAAAATATTAAATGTACATATACAAAGTAATGCAAATGACCTGAAATAAAATGTAGCATTATGCAAACATAATGAAAAACGAAACATGAGTAATATTATGGAAATAAATCGACCCAAAAAACTAATCGATACATATAAAAAATAAACTAATTTGCAAAATAAATAATCAGCATAAAATAGAATTAAGTGCATGTACAAATTGTTATTGTAAGTAGCAAAATTTTAGTATATAAGGGTATAAATTTTATTCCAAAAAATCCAATCGTGTTTTTAAAAATTCAAGACGGCAAAGCTCTGCCCAAATTATAAAAAATAGAAACTCTCTAAATTTTATATCAAAAAATCCAATCGTGTTTTTAAAAATTCAAGACGGCAAAGCTCTGCCCAAATTATAAAAAATAGAAATTCAATCGTGTTTTTAAAAATTCAAGACGGCAAAGCTCTGCCCAAATTATAAAAAATAGAAACTCACTCGTGTATTTAAAATTATAAAGGCAAAATCTCTGCCCAATTCTTAAAAATCTAAATCGTTTAAAGTAATTCATACTCAAATAAACTAACAGAAGTTATTTAATAAATTTCAAACTCTAAAGGTTAATAATAAGTGAAACGTAAAGTAGTAAAGTTTAACGTAAAAGAAAAACAAGCCGTATTTAATATTATCAAGTGAAAGTCAATTTTAGTGTCTTAAGATAAATACCCACTGTTGAACAACTAAAACTAAAATATTTGTATAACAAAGTTACAATAAAGTGAAGAAATAAAACCATACTT
Organism: Tipula helvola; assembly: GCA_963556165.1. Lineage (NCBI taxonomy): Eukaryota > Metazoa > Arthropoda > Insecta > Diptera > Tipulidae > Tipula > Tipula helvola. The sequence goes on from OY744483.1 coordinate 21,303,436, forward strand.
TCGAAGTAAATTATTATCACCTGTATCAGAATAAGTTTCCAAGCCGGTATTAGCAGTGACCATCAATACATCAACGTAAGTATAACTAAACAGTCAGCATACTAACATACAGTCAATACTGGAATTCGGAAGATTATAGCTAACAGAAACGGGGCAGCACCTAGTGCCCGCCCAAATAATTAGTTATAATTGAAAGGTCCAGTCATATATACAACTAACACAAACTCTCTCCAGTAAAATTGTTGTTTAAATAACAAAACAACAGTTTAGCCAGCTATAATTCATTCATTTATTCCACAATATAGTAATAGCAATCCTACTTATGTAATAGCCCCCACCAGTGGCAAGCTGTAAGTAGTTAGGGATTAATAGTGCATAATTTTCAAATTACATTAGTTGCCATAACAATTCATTCAGGAATAAATAGATTTACTAAATAACCATTCCTCATATAACATTCAACAACGACGTATAATACGGTAGCAATTATTGTATAACAAATCACACAGTAAATCATTATACAATAAACAAGCGACACACGTATCAATACAATACAACTTTAATTTAAATTTTACTACTCGTTCCTGAAAACTTCGGAGCTAAAAATCAACCAAGCGTATGGTGTGCTGTCTCTGAACCACAATATATATTATGAAATCAATTATGAACTCAAGTATGAAATCACAAAAAATATAGAAAATACCTCGGGAAATTACAAGACGGGACCACAAATAGCACCACAACTAAAAATGGTGCTAAAAGGACTAATAGGAGAGGCGTAATTCACGTCCGCGAACATACAGTTCGAGGAAACGAAGCGAAATACCTACGCCGGTATAGTACTCAGCGATGACGAGGATCCCCATGATGGTCAGCGTGTCTAAACATTATAATTAAACTTTGTAGATACATGGTTTTTACTATGGTTTTTAAAATAATTTTTTTTATATTTTCTATATGTTCTTACTTAAATAAATAATGTTACGAACTCCATATTATCTGTTCTTTTAATTATTGTTATACTTACACACCTATTTACTACCACTTGAAACAACAAACACATCGGTATGCATATTGCTTTAAATAAGTATGTAAATGCAATAAAACTAATCGAGATTTGTTTACAACTCTAGTATTGTTGTTGTTGTATTCAAATATTTAATGTACGTTGGCCAAGAATTTCGCTTTTTTTATCTTATGGCTAGTACTCAGATCAAAACGAAATGAAATTTTAACGCAATCATCAAAAATCTATTTATTTAAGTTAATAATAATCTGCGCAAATTACAAAAATATTAATATATAAGCACGGTTATATATTAACAATAAGGTTCCCGACAGTAGATATAAAAATGGGATTCTAGCGCACTTTTGGTTCAAAATGGCTACCATGCCACTGCGCCACCTATCGGTGAGTGGAATTAGTACTAATATCGGTGCACTGCGACATCTATCGGCGAGTGGAATTAGTACTAATAGCGATCTAGTACTAATAAGGCGCTGTAGCGGCGAATAGACTTAGTTCTATCTTTATCATTGTACTAATATTCTTGGTTTATGTCTTTGGTTGTGTGATTTTGATACAATTCATATCGCCATGGAATTTGAAGTAACTAATTAAAAATTATTTTTCGACTTAAACGAGAATCGAACTTGAGACTCCAAGCAGCAAATCACAATGCGCAACACACTTAACCTCACAGCCACGGACTGTATTACAGTCCGTGGTATTGCTTTATAAAAAATAATTATCTGATTTTCCAAATGTTTGATTTGACACTTTGTGCTTGTCAAATTTTACTGTTGATAATTGCTACGTTCGCTTAACCAGCATGATTGTGTATAATCATATGGGTATATCCTTATTTTGCAATCAACAAAACATAAACATTCGAAATTTTAATGTTAATAATTGATATGGATATTTAACCAGGCATGGTTGTACATAATCACATGGGTATATTTATATTTTGCAAGTACGTTTAATTATGGCAATAAATTTATTAGAATATAATAAGATGATGATTTACATGTATCAGCAGTTTATTCATCCTAATTGTGGATTACAAGTGATACATATACAAGCTAAAAATAGATCGTTTGTATGTTAAATTCTATTATGACTTTTTTTCTTTATTGGAATGTTGTTGTTGTTGATATGTTGTATAAGACGAGGCATGGAAATTTTTTTTTCTAATTGAAGATCGTTGTAGTTGGTTTGTTTTGCATATAGCGATCGTAAGAGAAAATAAAAATGGTGGCATGATTTGAGATTTTTCTTTAATATGTGTGTGTTTTGTATACTTGAGTGGCATATAAAAATGACTTATAATCGAGAGTTGTTGTTGCTAAGTTTTGCATACAGCGATCGTAAGAGAAAATATAAAAATAGTGATATGATTTAAAATTCATTAATGTCTCTAAAATTGCATCTATCTAAAATGTAAAGGTAACAATTTTTATTATTAAAACTAATTTTTATAATGGTTTAGGGATCTTTGAGAAATACCATTTATAGCACTCTATAGAACACATAATTTTAAAGCCCATTATCAAACATATATAGATACATCAATTTTATCTTAAGACCTTTATATACACAAAATGTACCAACAACAATCTGCAATTTTAAAATAATTTTTTACCAAAAATGTAACGTGACAATAAATTAGATGTATACAAAATATATGCTTTCTTACTACTACTACACCGATAACAACTTATGTAATGTAAAAAATACTTTTGCATGATCATTTTGTATGATCTAGTGTTTATGTATTTTCGAGGTGGCGGCGGTGACGATGAATGCTGGCATTCCATGTTATATTAGCAGGAACACTGGCGTCCCATGTTATATGAACACTAGCGTCCCATGTTATATTAGCAGGAACACTGGATTTAATTTAACGAATAACAATTCATAGTAAAATATTATTCCTTTAGTCTATAAAGTTTAGATTGTCTAGGTCAATCATATTAAATTAAGACATCTATCTTTATTTTTTATCGTTTTATTATTTAAGTGAAAATAATAATAAATAGACCGTTGCATCCATGTCTAGAAACATTGGCTAATCGAGGAAAATGTTTATCTTGTTGTCAAACAACAAATTAAAATGTAGAGAGAAGGAGAATACAACTTTTGAGAGTTTACAACACCATCGATAACAGAAATGACTTACCAGTTCGATTACCAAAGTTTACATAAAAATGTAATATATCGCGAGGGTGTTGCAATATTTAACATCCACCCCCATATTACATGCTCTGCGGATGTTACATCGTATATTACAAGCCGTGCACGTGTGTATCTGTACAACAACAACAGCAAGAATAACCATACATATAGCGAAGACCACACAATTTTTAATTACATTTGGGCTAATATATTCATATGTCGATAAAAATTTAAAAAAACAACGTTTCTCCACAACATTTTTCCTATGCATAAAACTCAAATTAACTCCCAGGCTACTAAAAAATAACTGCATAACCTATATCAAACTCCTAATGATCGATTTTAATGAAAGTACATTGACTCTATATAGAAATAACAATAAAAAAATAAATAATAGATGGTTAATTCATTCAAGATGTTCAATGAGCTCCAATTACCCCTTAATATGCCAAAAGATTTAACTTGTCTCTTCGATCATCTTGCATGAATTAGCCATTTATTATTAAATTTTTTATTTTACAATTTATTGTCATTTCTATACAGAGTCAATGAACTTTCATCAAAATCCTTGCTATAATAATAATAGTAAGGATTTTTACTCTGTTGTTGTTGTTATGATTATTAATTTTTAACTATTTCCGTCGGCCAAAAATAATAAGTATATAAATGGATTATTTTGTAAAATTAATTTTATTCACATCTTATTCGTGATAAGAACTATTTTTATTCTTTTAATGAAAAAGTTTTTAATATCACAATTGTTGCGAGAGATTTATCAGAGCAATCACGTGTAAGATGGGTTAGAGTAACTAGCCCTAATTCATCTCTAGCTGTAAGTATTTTTACTTAAATAAAAATATTTATTTGATATTTTTATATTAATTTTATATTTTATTTTTCTTTAATTTCAGAACTGTATAAAAAAACAGGAGGCAATAATTAAGGAGATTGAGAACATGAGAAAGAACCTCAAAATAAATAAGGCTGAACAGTTCAGCTGGTGCTGCCCGGAATGGGATTAATATTAATAATATAATAATTTTAAGTTTTTAATATTACATAAATTTGAAAAATTAATTTCTATTTATAAAATATTATTTTCATATTCAAATTAACTACTTTAATCTTGTTTTTCTTTTTAGTTCGGGGTGCGATTCCGGTTCGATGATATGATAATGAAAAAACAAAAATATCATCGAATTTATCAATTGTTTTTGTCATTTTGCTTTCGCCTTTGCTTTTTATCTTTATATTCTATTTGATCATCAACATATCAAAAGCGATTCTGGTTCGATGATAATAAAAAATGATAAAATTATTATTCTTCAAAGAGAGTTTCCTCTCTTGATGATAGTAAATATTGGTTAATTGGTTTCGTTTTCCAAAAAAATGGGTTTGAGTATGCGCACTGCACATTAACATTTTGTCAAGAGAGTTTCTCTCTTTACAATCATAAATATTCATATTGGTTTTCAAATCGGAAATATTCATATTTTCATCATAGTCGTTATATCGGATAAGAAATAATACCCCAAAAATTATTTAAAACTGTTCAATCTTCTTTAAAATTAAGATCTATTTTACAAATATTCTGGAAAATGGACATTTAGATTTAAAATTAGAATGAAAATCTCCATTTTCCAGAATATTTCAAAGTTAAATCTTCCTTTTCCATTAATTATTGTTTTTAATTTTTAATAAATCAGTAAAACTATTAAATATTATTTTCTTAGAAAATTATTTTTACTTTTTCAATGTTGTAGGTAGTATAAATTGTATATTTGTTAATCGATTAATCTAATCACGCGCTACTAAAAACACGAATAGGCGAAGAAAATAATTTTTATCATCGGCCATAAAGCGACAAAAATAAAATGAAAAAATATTCATTTTTTTCACCAATTTTGACATAAGTTTATCATACATCGTCAAATCGGAATCGCTATTTGTATTTCATGGATGATAATGATAAAATTTTTAATTATCATCGAACCAGAATCGCTTTTTATTATGGTGAAATCTACTATGATAAAATACAATGATAAAAGCAAATAAAAAATCCGATGATATTTTTATTTTTTCATTATCATATCATCGAACCAGAATCGTACCCCTGGAGTGGTACAACATCATGAAAAAAATTAAATGTTCCAACAAAAAAATAAAAAATAAAAAAACAAACAAAAATTCAATTGATAAAGTTATAGATTTGTTTTATTATTATTATTTTATACAAATTTATTTAAAAAAAAAAAAAAAACCTAGTAATCTAATCTGATTGGTAAACCAAAAAAAACGTAAAAATCTAAACACTATATATTATACAATTAGATCACCAACTTATATAACAAGAACAAACAAACAATACAAACATAATAATTTCACACTTGAGAATAAATATACTCCAAATTAATTCAGATGGATAGTAACCTACACTATCAATAAAGAACAGAATACACGTGGTATTCATTATCGAAATCCGTTAAAATAAAACGCGTAATAAAATAGTTTAGCAAATTATAAACCTAAATAGAATTATACACAAATAAAATTAACGCAATAAAGTATAGTTATCACAGTTATACCTAATCGATAAAATAAAATAAATTCTACAATAACAAAATCTCACGATAAATTAGCACTGTTAACATTGAAGCGATTATGTAATTAGATTCTCAAATTTACGATAAATAAAAATTCTTAAATACGATTAATTGCGTTACTACACAATACAACCGATAACATATATCACAATAAATTGTCACTATAGATCATTTGCGGATTATAGCACAATTACAATCAATAAAATTCATTCTAAAATGAAATATAAACACAATAACAATTACAATACAAACACAATAGACAATTAGGTTACCAACTTATATAATTTGAATCAACATTAATAAACACAATAATCGTGTTAGAATTATTGGGAAATTTACGCGTTAAAAAAATTTAATTCTAATTGTGAACAATAACAAAATGGAAAATTTGTTGAAAAAACCATTAAAGTTAATTATCAGAAAAGTAAAACGTGCCTAATATAGTGCGCTATCTCACTAGTATTTTTTAAATAATCAACATACAAGTTATCTAAGTATCGGTTTCGATATTGAATCGTTTGAACCTACTATAGCTTTATTTAAAAACACGGTATTTCAAGTGCTAAGTACCGAAACATGGACAACATCAGTTTACAAAAATTGGTAAACAACAAAAAAATCACTTTAGCGGTCAGTAGTAGTGAAGACACTTGAGTCGACCTACCAAGGCCAAGGGCAAAGGTGAAGGTTAAAGGTGACAGATTAAAAAACAAAGATAAAAAAAAGTCCGGGAGATTCCACGCCCCCCACCCCCCATTTCCGATGGCTTATGAACAATTCAATATCCCACGTCTGATTTGAAATGGTTCATGAACATGGGCATGAACAATTCAATATCTCACGTCCGATTTTAGGTGATTCATGACTTCACGTACTTTGTTGCAAATTGATAAACAGTTTTATAGAAAAATGAAAACGTTTTCAGGAAAAATATAAGTACATATCTGTTTTGAGTGACTCAGTTCTATTACGAATAAAACCAGTGCAGATTCAGTAACACTGAATGAGTAAAAATGTATAAAAAACAAATATTGAGGAGATATTTTGCCAGATCGAGAGGGAGATTCCAACCTTCGAGATAATAGCTGAACGAATTTAACAGAATCAGAGATATAGAATTGACCGTAGAGAGATTACATTTAAAATCAAGGACCTGCCTCAAGATGTGTTAGATCCTATTGAGTGGATAAGGAATGCAGTAAACGGAGTTATCAACTAAATCGCTGAAAGTGTGACAATTAGTGATAAAATCGGTTTGGAATTCAAATTCGATAATTTTCACAGTTCAGCATGGCTATTTGAGTCTTTGGAGTACAGTTGCAAATAATAAGTCATGGATAAACAATCGGTACAGTTATTGGAAAAACTCAATGGAGTTCAGGCATTCACGGAGAAGATCATCAGATTCGATGACATGGTAATTGGAAAGAAATACATAGTCGTAGAGGTGAAAGCGGTCAATACACGATACAGAAGGAAGAAGATAGTAGAGACAGAGGAAACCACCTCATTTCTACCAAAACGCTACAATATCTTGGAATAGGTGGAGTTACAGCTAATGAAAACTTTGTGCGACGCAGGGGTTTTAATTATGATTAAATCTGATAAATATAAATTAAATTGTGTTGTTTAAATAAAATAAAACAAAAAGATATTGTTTACAAATTATTTGTTGTTCTCTGTGAAAGAAGGTCTAACTAAAAAACCTTTATATAGGATTGTATACCCTTTTATTTAAATACATAAATTCAATGAGTCGTGTCCAAGTAATTAATGAGCTACATAAAAGGGCTCGTAAAAATTGTATACCATAAATATGTACCCCAAACTACTTGAATTTTCCTCTCCAAATATTCTGCAACCAAACAACGGACATACATACATATATGGGAGTACCAAGAAAATACAGATGATTTTTCGAATGAAAGAGAAGCGATAGAGAAGATTATGGCACGAAGTTCAATATCATCTAATACTGATTTTCAAGACATAAGAATGCTACATCTGATTCCTGAACATGAGCTTGTTACTAAAATGAAATCCCTATGGGAAAAGATCAGGGGTGAGATTCTAGAAGGTGATCGGTGATTATTCTTTTGGTGATAGCAAAAAGTGATCACCACAGGGGTGATCACCACAGGGGTGATCACCACAGGGGTGATCACCACTTAAATTGGTATTTTATAAAGTGATCACTAAAAAATTGTACTAAAAGTACTAAACGTGTTGTATCGGGCAACAAAACACTTGAAAAGTCAATAAAATGCCAACTTTCTAAATGAAACCGAAATTAAAATTTTTAAGGCTTTTAACAACGATTAGTAGAAATGTTAATTTGACTGGGTCGAAATAAAAGTGAACATATAATAATAATAATAAATTATTAATGTACCTCATTCGGCATATCCGCGCGGGGTGGCCATATCTTGGGTGCGATTATGTAAGCATTACGAGTTACGAGTTTTTCGAAATTGCGACAAAACGCGATTATGTAAGACATTTCGAGTTGTCGTAATTACGACTTGTTGTTGTTGTTTTACTCGTACAACTTTTTGAGTACGACAGACAACTCGTAATGGTTAAAATGATTATTTTTAAAGAAAATTTGTCAACATTATCCATTTAAATACATTTTTTAGATTTTTCAAGTAGTTTTTAAAGTTAAATATTGGAATATATTTGAATTATTACAAATTTAATAATTTCATAAAAAATGGTCATTCCATTTAGATATGGCAGCGCCACCCGGTTAGTGTGGCGATTTAGTGAAGAACTATTTAATTGTCAAAAACTGTTAGTTTCGTTCATGAAAAAATTAAAATTATTAAAAAATCTAATTATTAACATAAGTCATAAAATGTAAGTACATAATTATATCATTTAATATTTTAGATTTGTTTTTTTAACGTTTAAGATATTATTTATTGGTTAAATAATCAATTTATTATAACTTTTATTCTGTAATATTAATTACGAGATAGATTTTTGTCTGTTGTTAAAATTCATATCGTGAAATTAATAATGAAAGTTAATTAAATTATTATTTTAGGGCTAACCGATCAAATGGACATCAGATCGAAAGATTAATTTCATTTATGGAAGATCATCCGGATTTTGCTAAGGGTAACATCAAGGATTCGAATGGGGCGGAATCATCAAGCCATTTATGGGATGCTTTGACAGAAATTCTAAATAGTATGGGGCCTCCAAATAAACCATGGAAACTTTGGCGTAAAGTAAGAACATTTATTATAATAAGAGTGTATAAATATCCAATAATACATTTTTTATTTTAGGTATGGTATGATTTGAAGGAGGACACCCGGAAAAAATTACGGGAAGAAAAGACTTATGTTGGTGGTACTGGAGGGGGTCCCAAAAAAGCGCCCATTTCGCTAAACCACGAGCGAATTATTACCCTTCTCCATCTAAGAGAATCGGTGCATGGGCTAGGTGGTCTACGTTTTGGAGGAGCAATGGGTAGTCAAATCCCAGATGAAGAGAATATAACTTCTCTCGTCCAATCAACCGCGTCAAACAGTAGAACCGTACATCCAATTTCAAATGAACCACCGTTTACAACTCACACAAGTAACTCCGATTTACATCACCTATCCCTCAATGCACCTTCATCATCAACCGGAATTCCTTTAAATGAATCAACCGAATCGAGTAATGTAATCATGCATCACCCTTCCATTAGTCTGCCCATCACAATCACAACTAATTCGAGGTCACAACATCCATCTTCAAACTTACCATCAACAGCAGTAACAACGGCAAATCAACCAATCTCGACAAATAGCAGAATGACTCCATCCAATAAATCATCAACACCAAGAATTCTGCATAGAGCCAATAGACCTGATTTTATTTCCACAATGAAAAAATATACCGAATCAACCGAATTGAAATTAACTGAAATTTTGTCATCTGTAAATAAAAATATAGCTCTTAATGAAAAGATTTTGGAGATTAATCAAAAAAACCTGGAAATAAACCAAAGAAAACTGGAAATCAAAGAAAGGGAGGCACAAATGAAAGAGGACCACTACAAACTTTTAAATTTGTATTACCAAAAAAAATTGGATGCACTTCCGAAATAAAAACACAAAATTTTTGTTATATTACTTGAAAATATTATTTTTTATTTAATTTATAATATTCATTATTCTGGCTCTATTGTGTTCTCCTTGTTGCCGAAGAATTTGTCTGCTAGAATATGCTGAAGCATTATTTTCTTCTGTTTCGCTTAATGTGTCATCGAATTCTACAAGGTCGTCAAATTCTTCATCTGGAAGATTGAATTCTCTACACATATTATGTAATGCAACACAAACATTAATAATTTGGATGTACTGTAATGGCTGGTACGTTAAACTTCTTGAAGCAAGAAGTATTCGCCATCTATTCTTTAGTACCCCAATACACGTTCAACCGTCATTCTGATCTTAGAATGTTTGGTGTTGTACAAAGCTTCTACAGAATCAGAGGTTGTGTTTTTGAATGGAACTATTAGCCAAGGCTCCAAAGGAAATCCAGCATCTCCTAGCAACCAGCATTTCTCTTCTTCATAAATGCTGTGCATTTTTAACCTATCATTCGATTGATTCCAAATGGAGCTGTCATGAGTAGCTCCTGGATGTGTTGCATCTACACTTATTATTTTTAAATTGTGGTCACATATTATCATCACATTTAAGGAATGCTTTCCTCGACGATTTACGAATAAAAATTCGTCTTGGCGTGGCGCCGAAAATTGTACGTGAGTTCCATCAATAATTCCAATTACAGAAGGAAATCTGTGTTTTCGATAGAACCCTTCTCTGATTATTTGCCGTTCTTCTACCGTGGATGGCCATTTTATAAATTTTGGGCACAATACTTGCTCCATAATGGAAACTATTGGCATAAAGATTTTAGAAACGGCACTCTGACATAAACCGATTTTAAAATCGTGTCCGGTATCTCGTTGATAGGAGCCTTTAGCCAATAACCGAAGAACGCATAATATTCGAGTTTCGACTGATGTTCTTGTCGATCTAGATCAAAACAGGAACAAGAAAAAGAAAGGAAAGAAATTAAAAAGATAGTAAGAACATGTTATACAGATATCCCTGAATTTACTATTTTTACTATTAAGACTAACAATTTTGTAGGTAAATAGGGTGCGAATTTGTAAATCGCGGAAATCCAAATTTCAGCAAATATGTAAATTGTTAGTGTTTTGTTTAACAGAAATTTTGTTTATAAACACAAGAAAATTTAGTATAAGGTATCAGAACATATCAATATCTCTCAGTAATTAAGTAATCATAATCAAGCAGAGATAAATCATTAAATCAGTAACTAGGAATAATTAATTAATAAGCAGTCAATCATAGTATATCGGAATACAACAAGTATCATACCGTTCAATTAAGTCAAATTATTCCATAAGAAAAGGGAATAATTGCGGACCGGCAACCATCATTGTAAATGTTGTTTCAAGATTTAACAATTTAGAATATTACAATTTTAAATATTTTTATTGAACGTAGGCAAATGAAATGTATATTACAATCGTGGAACTTACTTTACAACACAATTATAATGTACATTTATTTAAACAGAAGAGGAGAAGAGGAGAAAAAAATACATTGATAAGGTCATGACTCATCAACCTCGACACGTTAATCAATCATCATTTTGACAGCTGTCAAAATAATGATTGATTGACATGCCATGACACGTGACATGTCAATCAATCATTATTTTGACAGCTGTCAAGATGATGATTGATGTCAATCAATCATGACCTAGATATGTTAAGGCGATGATCTATTGGCAAGTCACGTGACATGACAGTTCAAGGTTGATGAGTCACGACCTTGGCATGTCAACGTCATTGGTCAAAACCAATAGTTCACACGCCAAACCGCCTCCGGAAACAGGAAGTAGAAAGGATGAGGGAATTATTTATTTAATATGACTACCTCTTCGACGGTCTGCAGCGATATGAACATTCTCATGGCATATAACCGCTATTTATAGTAAAAATAAAAAAAAAAAATGCCACCATCAGTTTGGATTAAAAGCCATGAAATAAATGATGCTGAGCGACATGAATATTTTGTTGAAAAGATACCAGTTTTGAAAACACCTAATAATAATATAAACGCTATTAATAATATTATTATTGATAATTCAAAAACAAACAAAATACCTACAAATGTATATCGTAACGACAAATCAAAATCGAACAGCCTTATCACTAACCAGTCAAATATCGTAAAAACGCCCGGGGATTCAATTATATATGACAAAAATGATGGAAATAGAATATATATTATAAATTCTCATAAAGATATATTAAAACGTCACGAATATGATACGACACACCGTAATAATATAGCAATGGTTTCCATACAACTTGAGAAAGCTGATGTGTCTAAAAACAGAGACGACAGGCATGAAAGCTTACAGTAACAATTTTAAACAACCTACTGAGTATCAAATTGAAATCTCCGTTGCCAGTGGTAGAGGAGACGGCGGATTTTTAATATTTTAGTACATTTTGTTTTTAATAATAATCACTATTTTTTTATAAAAATGAAAATAAAAAGAAATGAATAAAACATCTAGTATATTATTTACGATTGATTTTAATTTACTCGGAAATGAAAATAAATGTTACTTAAAAATAGTAAGCGTTCATGGCAAGGCATGGCGGGAGCCGCGGCGGTGATGAAAAACCGTTCATTTTCGATAACAAGTAGAAATATTTTAATCTAGTGATACGGTCGCCTTATTTTGGAAATATACAAACAAAAAAGGTTACAATATGAATATTCAGATAGATTGTGAAATTGTTTTTAAATTCATTATAATTTTGACTTTTTCTTCAATACAGTTTTAAGATTCACAAACTTTAACATATAAGTGCTTAATATACAATGTAAATGAATTCCCTTAAATTTATTAATTTTTATTTTATACCAATCAATAAGTATTATAATTGTATAACAATTTACATAGCTTAATTTAAACATATCTTATATTAGATACTATTGTCGTACTCGAGAAATGCTAGCGAGTATTTATTATATACATCCGATACTAATTATTTTCGTTTTTCTAACACCCACCCACGCACACACACACACACACACACACACATATTGATTGATATGTCGGTGTGACATGACATGTCAATCAATCATCATCTTGACAGCTGTCAAAATGATGATTGATTGACATGTCAATCAATCAATCATCGCCTTGACATATCTAGGTCATGATTGATTGACGTTATGACATGTCAATCGATCATCATCTTGACAGCTGTCAAAATAATGATTGATTGACATGTCGCGTGTCATGACATGTCAATCAATCATCGCCTTGACAACTGTCAAGGTGATGATTGATTGACGTGTCAAGGTTGATGAGTCATGACCTTGACATGTCAAAATTGACAGCTCAAGGTCATGGCCTTGGATGTCAGGGTCATGACCTTGAAGGTCAAAGGTCAAATTTAATTCCCACGCCAAAGCGCTTCAATCTCTACTAATACCTATAAGAAAATAAATCACAAACAATGAATGGTAGTCTATAAAAGTTAAATCTGTGTTTTATTCATAGTGCTTGTAAATTCAGTTTTGAGAAAAAAAAAACGGAAAATAATAACTCAAGAGGAAAATATATAGTAATTTATTTCGGATTTATTTTCTGAGTTTTGTTGATGTTATCACGAAATTTTTTTAAGACGAGTTGGTTTACTCATTTGGCTGACTAATTATTAAGAATTATGGATTATTTAAAAGCGAGTTTTAATTGGTTAGTGGGAGCGTCTAAAAGTAATAAGGCCGAGGTAAGGCCTCTGCTTATGTTAGGGAATCAATTCATGTCCAAAGTATATTGGCAGCATCAGTAGGAGTTGAGTTTATGACTGATGTTTATATATACGACAAAATTGGTTTCTTTAATTTGGCTGAGTACCAATTGCTAGGGACTATTAGATATAAGGAGAAAGATGGGAGTTATGCGCTATTATCCACCGTAGCGCAAAAAGTTTTCAAAGATGAATACTGTTCATGTCAGAGATACGCTATTAAGTGTGGCAGTAAATAACCCTTTAAATTAATTGGGTGTGCTTGGGGTTTGTGGCAGCAACTCCGCCAGTCGGAGTGGAGTTCGAGAAGCCAGAGGGGGCAGCTGAGTTCCTGCGACGGCGCTGGTTGCTGTTTGTTTGTGGTCGGACGGGCCAGATTTTGTTCAGGTATGGTGTTTTAAAGAAAAATATATAATAACTTTTAAAACACCGCGTGGTTTGTTGGTTTTATGAATTTTGTAATCCTCACTTGACTGGGGGGTTTTGTTTCTTTTACTATATTTTTTTTATTATATATAAATTTTACGGGTTTTTGGTTTACAGATTTCGGGTGGCGTACCGTACGACCCACCCCAAAAAAAATTGATTCACATCGCACCACGTTTTTCTCGTATTACGATTAACGGTTTTTTGTTTCCTTCTATTTTTTTGACAGTTTCATAATTTTTTCTTGCTTTTGTTGGTCATTCTGGTACAGTTTGATTGCATTAATTACAGTTTTAGTTTAGTGAAAATTCGGTGCTTTGTCCATTTTGTTTTTTTTCTCAAGTGATGTGTGAATAGTGTAATGTCCGTGAAACTCGTTACTTTTGTGATCACGTAATGGGTGGGGGCGATCCCATGTTGACCTAGGGCCATGACGAAGGTACATCGGAGTGTTGTTTAGCTCGGGATGGGGGTGTCACTCTTGGGGACTTCGACCAGGTCTGTCGGGAGGGTGTCCTTCCTTCTTTCTTATGGCGTCGGTGACCGCCGCGACCGGGAAACGGCATCCCGCTAGGCGGCCCGACGAATAAGGGGACCCTTCCAAAGGGGAGCCCACCACAATTTATTATTTTCTGCCACTGTGGTCGAGGCAAAGGTAAGTTTAGTTTCTCTTGTCCCTTCCGTTTTGTTGCATGCGGTTATTCTAGCATGTAATCCCCACGCCTAGCGACGAGTTTCAGCCAGTTACCATACCGCTATTTTTATGTCTGTTAACACAATCCCTTTGGGGATTGTGTTACAACATATCCGATATTTATATTGTTTAAGAAAATATATTTAAATAATACTTTGTTACAGCTGATAAACAATTTTAAAGAATAATTATCATGATTTACGTTTCCGGTTCGAATACAATGGTTTGCAGGATAGTTAAATTATGGATTGCAATTTTTCGATTCGCAGTAATTAAGAAAATAGTGTTTAATACTAATTTGTTGTAAAATGATAAACAATTTTATTGTACAATGCTTTCCATTATAGGGATACTGTAACAATTGATCGTTGTTTAGGTAATTTTTGCGTTATAAAAACCAAATTTTAGATCAATAAAAACAAATTGAAACTTAACAAATCGTATATAATTTATTTACATTGAATGTTTTTTCCTCCTCCACCCCTTGGCAATTTTTGACCTATAAAACAATTTTCCAAGTAATTTTGATTCGCGGAGCGGGGGTATGTGACGTCACATTTTGAAAAGTTCGTGAACATGTTGTTTTGGCAAATAATAAGTCATGAATAAACAATCGGTACAGTTATTGGAAAAACTCAATGGAGTTCAGGCATTCACGGAGAAAAAGACCATCAGATTCGATAACATGGTAATTGGAAAGAAATACATAGTCGTAGAGGTGAAAGCAGTCAATACACGATACGGAAGGAAGAAGATAGTAGAGACAGAGGAAACCACCTTATTTCTACCAAAACGCTACAATATCTTGGAATAGGTGGAGTTACAGCTAATGAAAACTTTGTGCGACGCAGGGGTTTTAATTATGATTAAATCTGATAAATATAAATTAAATTGTGTTGTTTAAATAAAATAAAACAAAAAGATATTGTTTACAAATTATTTGTTGTTCTCTGTGAAAGAAGGTCTAACTAAAGAACCTTTATATAGGATTGTATATACATTTACCCTTTTATTTAAATACATAAATTCAATGAGTCGTGTCCAAGTAATTAATGAGCTACATAAAAGGGCTCGTAAAAATTGTATGCCTCGTCGGGTTAAAATCATGGGGTTCGATGACCTGTGGAAAGCAGATCTTGCGTGGAAATGTTACCGTACGCAAAAGTAAATGGAAATTTTAAATCTTCTATCGGTAATCGATACCTTTTCCAAGTTTGCCTGCGTAATACCTGTAAAAAATAAATCATCTCAGATTATTTCGGATGCTATGAAAATGATTTTCGCTCAGAGTAAAAGGGTACCGAGAAATTTTCAAACTGATCAGGGAAATGAATTTTTTAATAAGCATTTCAAACAAGTAATGACACAAATGTAAATTAATCATCAATCATCGACGTTTAGCTCATTAAAAGCGAGTATAGTTGAAAGGTTTAACAGGACACTTAAACAAAAGATGTGGAAACAGTTCAGTCTTCAAGGGTCTTATAAATGGATTCATATTCTGGAAAAACTTGTAGAGGAATACAACAATAACAAACATCGAACAAAGTAGTTGGGGGACTTGGGCTGACCTACTTTATTGTTGTAATTATCTAGGTCAAGGTCGCAGACAAAAACTTTGTTGTTAGCTCAAAAAAGGAACGGCTAATATATTTGTTAAATTTAAAGCGGCAGACGAAATATGGTTCTCATCCAGCATTTCGTCAATTGTACTCTTCGTCTTAAACGTACCATAGCTCGAACATCTCCTCCCACATACAAGACTCACACAAGCTGTCTTCAATTGTATAGAACACTCTGTACAGTTTCGTTGCAGCTAAGATATCGGCTTGCAACTCCTCAACCAAAATAGCTGGATCTCCTATATAGCTCTGCTCCTATTAAATCCTAGGAAACTCCTAGGAACTATCCTAGGAAAATATTAACTAGTAAATTGAAATTCAAAGTTTTTGCGATGGATTATTTAAAATCAAGTTTCAAGTGGTTAGTAGGAGTCTCTCGAAGTAATAATGCATCAGCGTTCGTCAGGGAATCAATTAAGGTCCAAAGTAGGTTAGCAGCGACCGTTGGGGTTGAGTTTATGACCGACGTATACTTATATCTACGACCGAATTGGTTATTTTGATGATGTTGAGTATAAAATATTCGAGACAATTCGTTATAAAGAACGAGACGGGGAGTATGCGTTGCTATCAATGGTAGCACAAAAGGTTTTCAAAGATGAAAATCAATATCTTGCTTATGTCGATGACAAGCAACAGGTAGATGTAGATACAAAGGGGATAAAGATTTCATTATCAAGTTGTATAAAGCTCTATTTGTGCGAGAAATCGGTTCAGCATCATGTTGAATTTTATAAGAAAATCGAACAAAAATTAGCGGGGTTCAACAAAAAGTAAGATCCGCGTAAATTTCAAATTGGCCTTTCCTTAAGTGGATAAATTGTAATTTAATTTAACATCAAAAGCGCTTAAAGCGCAATTAACATCAACTAAATTAACATCAGTATCGGTATGACTGAACCATATCAGGCCCTTTAAAATTTAAATACTTTTTATTTTTTTCTCATCTCTGCTCCTATTAAATCCTAGGATAGTTAATATATCCTATAATAGCTCTGCTCCTATCCCCACGAATAATTCATTCTCAAGAAGTACCTTCCTTGTGATCCTCTGAAGAGTTTTAGGTTGATTGCATATTACGGCTGTCTCCTCTATCGGTGGAACGACCAGCATCTCCTCAGCAGCAGTCCACGTTTGATTTAGTACTTCCATTGGTACTAATTGATAAACATTTTATATAAAATTTTACTGATAACGCCTGCATTTTTTTCATACAATTCTTTATCAATAATTCTATAAAATTATATTTTTTAATTTTACAACTCACTACAAGGTAGACCTTATATACTTATTTTCTTATCTACTAAACAGGAAACGTTTTTCTGTAAAACATTTTTTATCTTTGTTTTTTATATCTGCGACCTTGACCTAGATAATTACAACAACAAAGTAGGCCAGCCCAAGTCCCCCAACTACTACTGAACAATGAAGTTGGCACCTATTGAGGTTACCAAGAGCAATGAAACCAGTCTTTTAAAATGAGTATATGCTAATCCTAAGTTGAAAAGAACAACAAGTGTCACGTAGGAGATTTTGTTCGAATAAGTAAATATAAAAATGTTTTCGCTAAAGGATATACTAGTGTGTATTTCATATTATGCGAAAGTTGCTTATGTTTTTGAAGTTGGTAGCTCTTACTTTCGGTATTTTCGGACAGAATGTCAAAATTATGGACAAACAAAATGGAGGACGGAGGTACAATGCGTGTTTGGTGAGTTTAATTAATTATTTAATTATTAATTTATTAATTATTTAAATATTAATTTACAAGCGTGCAAATAAATTTTCAGGTATAAATAAATTCAACTGTTCATCAATTGCAACATGGTATACTCCTAACTGGACTACTGAAATATTTAAAGTAATCAAAGTCCATAACAGATTTCCAGTTACATATTTACTTGAAGATTATCGAGGAGAACAAATAGCGGGATAATTTTACGAGAAAGAACTTCAAAAGACTGGTTATCCTAATACCTATCCTGTGGAAAAAAAAACTTAAAGAGAAATTGCACACAGGTTTACGTGAAATGGCTTGGTTTGGATTTGATTCAACACACAATTCATGGATAAATAAAACAGATATTGTTTAATTATAAAATAATTTTTTTACAATTTTAAAAATAAAGTTTTTAAATATTGATTGTACACAGTTTTTATGGTCATACCATAACAACGAATCATAATCACGCAAAAATTGCCTTTTCGTACTTGTAATACTGTAATTTTTAGCCTCGGTTGTACTTATAACATCGTGTTGTTTTGTGCGTCTAATGTTGTGAGAAATTACATGTATTGGATTATTTTCATAAATCACGGAATCTCTCATCGATGACAAATTGATCACTTATGATGTCTCATAGTTTAAAGAGAATCACTTAACTTTACATTTGCCCTGTCTTTTTTCTTTAAAGGAACAAAACAGGACCAAGAAAAAGAAAGGAAAGAAATTAAAAAGATAGTAAGAATATGTTATACAGATATCCCTGAATTTACTATTTTTACTATTATAAAAGGTTTTTTGTTAAAAAAAAAAATGGTACGCCACAACAGCCACAGTCAGTTATAAGTACATATTATGAAACGAACTAATAATTTGGTAGATAAATAGGTTACGAATTTGTAAATCGGGGAAATCCAAATTTCAGTAAATATGTAAATTGTTAGTGTTTTGTTTAACAGAAATTTTGTTTATAATCACAAGAAAATTTAGTATAAGGTATCAGTACATATCAAAATTCTCTCAGTAATTAAGTAATCATAATCAAGCAGAGATAAATCATTAAATCAGTAACTAGGAATAATTAATTAATAAGCAGTCAATCCTAGTATATCGGAATACAACCTGTATCATATCGTTCAATTAAGTCAAATTATTCCATAAGAAAAGGGAATAATTGCGGACCGGCAAACATCGTTGTAAATGTTGTTTCAAGATTTAAGAATTTAGAATATTACAATTTTAAATATTTTTGTTGAACGTAGGCAAATGAAATGTATATTACAATCGTGGAACTTACTTTACAACACAATTATAATGTACATTTATTTAAACGTTTAATTAGTGAAAATGCTGGAGTCATGTGATGTCCTTTGTTGAAAATTTGTGAAAACTATATATTGCAATTTCGTTCTTTATAAAATCCTAGCTTAAAATTTTATTCAGTT
This sequence comes from Tipula helvola, assembly GCA_963556165.1. Classification (NCBI taxonomy): domain Eukaryota; kingdom Metazoa; phylum Arthropoda; class Insecta; order Diptera; family Tipulidae; genus Tipula; species Tipula helvola. The sequence continues at coordinate 21,323,000 of OY744483.1, forward strand.
GTCTATATTATTTGGCTCAAAGTCGCATGTCTCATTTATAGTGTCTAATCCCAGTAAAATTAAAATTAAAAAATTCCAATTTTATTAAATTTTAAATCACTTTATTTTAAAAATTATGACTATCAATCGCCGCGGGATTTGGTCATTTCAATAAAAGGATTAGATAAAAAATTGAATTTTATTAAAAAATATAAAACATATTTCACTGACGCTAGAGTGGGATTTAACTATTCAGGAGAATTTATTTGTTAGTTGACTAAAGGCGAGTAATAAACGGCTAATGAGGTTCAATAATCGTTTATAAAAAGTATAAGACCAGCAAATATGTATCAGATGTTTGTAGATGGTCCGTATGGCGAGACGGGCCCAGTTAATGGGTTTAATCCGTTAGCTGGAGGTGGTTTTGTCGCTCTTCCGGTTCAACAAAATGTAGTACCGTTCAAAATAGACCGAAATTACATTCAGAAGAGAAGAGACGTAGTATTCATTTGCATGCAAATTCATTTACGTCGATAAGGTGCTCAAGATGATGTAATTAATCTTTCAGTTATTGAAGAGTATACATTATTTAGGATTTTGAATATGGTTATAAATAACATTAGATCGGCGTTGCATGGATTGGGAGATACGGGTATTTTAATCTGGATGAGGACATTAACTATGCAGAATAATTTCCAAGAATTAAATGAGATAATAATTACAATTTTAAAGATACATTATGAGCATCCAGTTTTATCCACAGTAACTTATAACGTTATTTTAATCTTATATTATTTTAGGATCCCACTTTCATTATTACGGGATCCGCCATTAGGGCCAGATTACTATGAAAATGGTATTATTTTACTGAACAGGCAACGAGTCGAAAAATTTTCTGAGCAAATTGAAGCTCTACTAGATTATAGATGCGATAGAGAGCAATTGATAAGGTTTTTAAGTTCTGCTGAAAGGCGAAGAATAGCTGATGTTGGTTTAGCACCATTGTTTCAATGAAAGAATTCATTTCTTAATTTATTTTATTTCTCTTAATTATGAAACGATCATTTCTGTGTAAGAAATGCGTTTCTCATAACCGAGATTATTATGCACATATCGAGGTCTTATTATTATTATAATTATGTATATATTTTAGAAAAATCAATTATTAGAAATAAGTTATGTTTATATAATTTAAAATAGTTATTAATTAGAAGAAAAAAAAATAAACAAATATATAAACACAATTAAAATAAGGAGGATCTCCCGATCACTATATAAAATAAAAATAAAAAAATAAAAATTAACAAAACAACAGACAAAAAACAAAAAAAAAACAAAAAAAAGGGGTTTGGTCATTGATAGTAAATAAGAATAGACAACGGAAAAAAACCAGAACCAAAAACATTGGCTTATGTATTCCTTTATGTTTGCACACGTGCAGATTAAACAAAGGAAATCTATTTACATAACATAATACACAAAAAAAGGTGCTAATTAGATACAATTTTTTTTTTTGTATAAAAAGGAGATCAACTCGACCAAATATTCATTCTTTTCGATTTCGTTCAATAAGTGGAAAGCCCCCACAAGAAAAAGAAAAATAAAGTTTTTTTCAAAATTATAAAAAACGAACCACGCTTTATTGGTTCTTAGTTTTGTTCAAAGTTATTGTGAAAAATTGTAATTATACCTCTTTGTACGAGGTATTCTACGAAAACACAAAAATAAAAAAATAAAAGAACAACGAAACAGTTGACATACCAGCAATTCTACAGCTACATAAGTAGTTCTATATCAATATATACATATGTATATTCTAACGTGGAGAATCCAGCCAGTCATCACGCAAAATTGCCGGAACCCGCAAGGACCATCTACGGAAACTTTATAAATAGAAGAAATCTATTTATTTTTTTTTATTAGTTGTAAGTTTTTATTGTTAATTATTGTTATTATCATTATTTTGTTTTGAATTAATAAAACTTTATTTGTTGAATTTTATAAAAAGGAAAGAAAATTTTTGTGCATTTGATTATTTTTTTTTTTGTACTCCGACCTCGCTGAGTAAGATTAGCCGGCAAACTAACCGCCAAGTGCTACGTACCGTAACAATTATATGTTATAAAAAAAAAAGAAATTGCCCTATTTTGCTCTACTTCTGTTCAGTTTGTGTGTTGTTTCCATACAGAACGAGATACACTCGTTTTGTTTATTACTCTCGGTATATGAAATCGGAAATAATGAATGTAATTTAATTAAAAATCTGGCTTACAGACTGCTGATAAGAGCACTCAGTCGCCAAAAACCTATAAGGAAGGTCTTGCTTCTGGCCGATTCAGCTTATGGAAAATAAGGAGATACATAGTTGGAACTGTGGTAGCCATTTTTACAATAAATGTAGTTTCCCACATAACCCCTTATTTTGTTATGGATGTGGCGCACTAGGCATACTTTATCCACATTGCCTAAAGTGTAATGTTAATCCATAACATGCAAAGGGTGGTGATGAATCTCAGTATTTCTACCCTCAGACCAATTCAACAGAACAATATACGTCGAGAGTAAGCGGGTACCAATATAGACCCCAAGTTTTATAAATGCCCCGAGTTTTATAAATCATTCCACAATTTATAAATGCACATCAAACAATATCCACAACACATCAAGAAGTATTCAAATAATGAAAAATGCTGTTACGCCGCTCTCATCGGCATAGGTCTTATGGCTCTTACATTGCAGATGAACAATATATTCATGCTACTAAAGTATGGAATGAATTCAACTGTAAAATATGTGATTATTCAGATTTATATTTAAAATCTGATGTTCTCCTTCTAGCAGATATTTTTGAAAACTTTCGAAATGTCTGTTTGAAAATATATAATTTGGATCTAGCTCATTACTACATATTTGAGTTGGGATTCAATGTAAAAATAACTAACATCGAGATGGAATTATTAACTGATATCGATATAATAAATTTCATTAAAAATAGAGTTCGTGGCGGTCTAGCACAATGCTCTAAACGGTATGCTAAAAGCAAATAATAAATTCATGAAGAAATATTCGAAAATGTAATTTCAACTATATAATTTATCTAGATGCGAATAACCTTTATGGGCATGCTATGAGCCAATCTCTTATACGCGAATTTTAAATGGCTTAAACCTAGTGAAATTGAGAAATTCGATTTAAATTCTATAAGCGATAATGACGAATTGGGATATATGTAACTTAAAATTTCATTTATATTATCCAGAAAATCACACAATAATTTACCATTTTGTGTAGAAAATATGAAAGTCGAGTATATATCTTCTAAACAAAAGAAACTAGTAGCCAATCTGAAACAATGCTTATCGAAAGGGCTTATTCTAAAGAAAGTTCTTAGATTATTAGAATTTAAGCAAAAACCTTTTCTGAAATCATATACATATGTATGTTACCTATATAATGATTTTTGAAGAGAGGGAAATAAAAAATTGTACTTGTTTTCTGTATATATAAGAGATGAAGTTTATTCATTATTAGATAGATAAAGTTTATTCAAACTAATACAATCTATGTATACATAACAATTGTGGTATTCACACTTGTAGCGTCTCACGCAATTAATTATATAAATTATTTATTTATATAAATCAATATACGTTCGCCACCACATACACATTGGGGTTTGCGCACAATATTCTTCTTAGCGTAGCTATTTGCATTTACCACCTAGCGGAAAATATAATTGAACTCTAAATTATATTTGGTGTTCTTCCATCTTCTTTTCGCTAGCGGTTTCAAATTAATTCTGTTTGATTTTCTGTTTAACCCCCCCCCCCCCCCCCCTCCCCAACTTGTTTTCGTTATGACAACGACGATTTGGTATGCGATTCTTCTCGTATGCCAACACTAATTTTATCTTATAGTACATAGGTACGTCAACACCAAAAAAGAGAAATAATAAAAAAATCAATATTTTTTTGATACTTGATTTTTGGCTCTCGTTGAGTAAAGTACTAGTAATTCATTTGTTACGTAGCTCGTGATACAAAAACTGGATAGTGTGTTTTTTAAGCGTCATCTTTTTATTAATTCGAAAAAATTAATTTCGCGATTTTGTTTTTAACGTGGCGATGGTGAATAATATAAAAAAATAAATATTGTATGAGTTAATAATTTAGATTCCATAAACAATAAAGTGGAAGTGAAATAATCATTATAAAACTATTATTGAGTGTTTCATTTTATCGCATCGGGCTGTTTTCGCCATACATTTAGAATATTTTCTATTATCACGAAGTTTTTGTTTTGATTACGGTTAAAATTATTATTTTTTTTTCTTGTTTCTCTCACGCAGAAGGGAAAATATTTTCTAGTTACAGTTACGTAATTATTCAATAACGGTCTGTTATTTTAACGGATAATTAGGATTTGAATTTCCAAATATATTTTTATTGATTTTCTTTTTCTTTATTTAATTAAATATTTCAACGAGCCCCTCCAATACGATAGGGCACGCTCGTCCCGTAATTGGAGGGTATCTCGTAGCCTGAGTGCTATAATTATTTAAAGCCTTCTGCTTCAAGGTAGCCATTCCTTTAGTTTATTTTGTTTTGTTATTGTTTTAAATATTTTGGTATTGATTTATTTTCGATAACATTATATTTAGTAGTCGGTCAGAACTTAAGTGTATAAAATCGGGGTATTTAATTTTGTTTTGAAATCTATTCAGTGTTTGGTTGCGTTAACATTATACCATTATAGTTACATTTTTATTTGATGGGAAAAGACGATGAAAATCAACCAACCAACACACTCGAAGACAATAAAAAAATGGAATTAGACGAACCAGAACCCATGGAGGTATCAGCCGCACACAACGTGGTAAAATTGCAACCATTTTGGCCGAACAAAGCGCAAAATTGGTTTATGCTGGCCGAAATAACGTTCGACCTCCAAGCGGTAAAAACTGAGAAGCAAAAGTATTTGCATACTCTCTCGTCACTGTCACCGGAAACCTGTGACAGCATTTCTGATTTTTTGTCAAACCCCCCTGTCACAGAACTTCTTCTTCTTCTTCCGCTGGCGCTACATCCCATGAAGGGATTTGGCCGCCTCAACGATGCTCCTCCAAATAATTCGATCCGCCACAAGAGAACGCCAGACACGGTGACCGAGTGTGTTTAGGTCCCTTTCAACGTCGTCCATCCATCGGGTAGGTGGTCTCCCACGAGGTCCTACTTTCGTTGGTGCTGACTCCAAGGCCTGTTTGGTGGTCCGATTTTGTGAACGAAGTACGTGCCCAAGCCATCTTAGCCTTGATGATTTTATGAATCCAATGATGTCAACTTTATCGAGATCATTTCTGATCTCGTGATTCATTCGCATTCTGTACGTGGCTCCTTCTTTAATAGGACCGAGAATTCTTCTTATGATCTTACGCTCAGTTACAGCGATTTTCTGGATGTTTTGTGCTGTCAGCGTCCAAGACTCACAACCAAAGGTGATAACTGGTCTTATCAGCGCCTTGTAGATGTCCAATTTTATTTTGCGCGATATATGAGGAGACTTGAAAATTTTTATATTGGCGTAAAATGCTCGGTAGCCTGCTGCGATCCTCGATGAAATGTCCACAGAAACGGAGTTATGCTCAGTGATCAGCGATCCTAGATATTTGAACTCATTCACCTTTTCATATTGAGTGTCTCCTGAAATGAAGTCCCCACGAGTCTGCCTTCTCGCGGTCAATATGTATTTGGTCTTCGCTTCGTTGATCTGAAGGCCTATTTGTTGGGCTGTTAATTCCAATGGGAGGAGGTCTTCTTTTAGGGATATGATGTTGCGACCCAGAATGCAAATATCGTCAGCGTATGCTAATAGCTGGGTTGATTTATAATACAGGCAGCTACGCTGCGCCATATTGAGCTGACGAATGACATACTCTAATGACAGGTTGAAAAGAGTTTGAGCTATTGGGTCTCCTTGCCGCACTCCAGATGTTATCTCAAAGGCATCCGAAATTTTCCCTTCTATTAGCACCTTACATAGTGAGCCATCCATTAAAAGCTGGCACATTGAAACCAATTTTGACGGTATGCCCAGGTAGGACAATACGTTCCATAACGTATTCCTCTTAATGCTGTCGTACGCCTGTTGAAAATCTATGAATAGACTGTGTACAGGGATGTCCTTTTCATAGCATTTCTCCAGCAAAATCCTCAGCGTAAAAGTTTGATCGGTCGTTGATCTATTTGGACGAAAACCACATTGATAATCACCCAAGATCCTCTCGCTGTAAGTTGATAACTTTACTGCAACTACGTTGGCCAAAACCTTGTAGCCTGTGTTCAGCAAAGCTATACCGCGATAGTTGTTGCAGTTCAATCGATCTCCCTTTTTATGAAGTGGACATATAAGAGCCGTCTTCCACTCTACTGGGATTTCTTCTCTAGACCAAATTGTTGATATTAGCTCAAACATGCGGCAGTACAGATAATCACCGCCATATTTGAGCATTTCGTTGCAGATACCATCCTCACCAGGTGTCTTGTAATTTTTCATCTGCGATATCACGTTCCGCACTTCATCATATGATGGAGGAGGTGGTGGTGTCATCTCGACGTTAATATCGCGTTGAAGCAAGAGAGGTTGTTGCTCGGAAGGTGGTGCCTGTTTATTTAAAAGCGAGGAGAAGTAATTTCGCCACACTTCGAGGACGGTTTTAGTGTCCATTTCCAACTCACCGGATTTGTTGCGAATAGCGCTGCTACGTGGATGAAAGTCCGTAGCTAATTCTCTTATGTAACGATATCTATCTCTCAGGCTAGAATTTTGGATGTTGCGCGCCTGTTGTTCATGCCATTCCCGTTTTTTCCGTCTACATAGCCGATTAGCGATTCTCCTCGCAGTCATGTAGGCGTTATGGGATTGCCTTGTTCTTTGCGATAGATCTCGTTGTCGTGCGCGATCTTTTTCCCGAATAGCACCAATACAATCATCATCAATCCAGAGATTTTTGGGCCTTGACGGATTTTGGCCTATGGTGGACTTTGAGGCATCGGTTACCGCCGTTTTGATAATGTCCCACTGTTCTTGAACGGAGTCAGGAAGTGGTTTATTTTCCAAGATTTCTGATACAGTCATCCCGAAGGTGGTTCTGGTAACTTGGTCGTTCAATGCCGCAGTGTTCCAACGAGTGATGCGCTGGAAGCGATGATTATATGTGGTTGATAAACGAAATTTTAATTCCGCAACTACCAGGAAATGGTCTGAATCGATGTTAGCTCCACGTTTAGTTTTGATGTTTTTAAGGCTAGAAAAATGTCTCTTGGACAAGAGGATGTGGTCGATTTGGTTGACCGTTGTTCCGTCGTTTGATTTCCATGTGGCTTTATGAATGCGCTTATGTGGGAAGTATGTGCTGGCAACCACCAAGTTGTACAGTAAAGCTAGCTCGATGGTGCGCATCCCGTTGTTGTTTGATGTATGGTGCAAGGAGTTTGGGCCGATAGTGCTTCGATATGTACTGCCAGCACTGCCAATTTGAGCATTGAAGTCACCCAAAACAATTTTAATGTCATGTTGCGGAATTTTGCTCAGGACGGTTTCGAGCTGGTCGTAGAAAGCGTCTTTGATTTGATCAGGCTTCTCCTCGGTGGGGGCATGAATGTTCACAAATGTGATGTTAAAGTGACGTCCATGAAACCTGAGTGTACTGTGACAGCATTTCTGATTTTTTGTCAAACCCCCCTGTCACAGAACATAAAACCAAATTAAAACATGTATTGTGGGAACGATTAGCGCCGTCTTTTGAGAGGCAGTTGGAGGCCCTCATCTTGGGGACCGAAAACCTTCGGACGCGCTAAAGCGGATTCGTACACTTGCGGGCAAGAACTTCACAGGAAAAATCATACGATCTCTGTGGATTAAGAAAATGCCTGAAATAATAAAGATAGCTCTTGTCGCTCAACCCGATTCTTTGGGAGTTGATGCTTTAGCCAAGACAGCCGACAAGATGTACGACGTCATTAACATCGGCCAACAACAACCAAATGTTTCACAAGTGTCTTATCGACAATCCCGACCCATTGTTCGTTTTGATCGTGCTCCGACCACGAGTCAAAACCCTGACTCGCTGGTATCTAGGATCGCTCGGCTCGAGGCCAAAATGGATGGCTTGCTTCGAGACCGGGGTAACTCAAATCAAAAACGAAATTCATCTCGAACACGATCGAGATCCCGTAGCTCCAGCAACTACCCTCGCCGTCATGGCAGATGCTGGTACCATGTGAAATTTGGTCCAGCTGCGAAGAAATGCATACCACCATGCAACTTCACTTCAACACAACAGTCTACGTCTCGCAACATTAATATGCTTGACGATAGTCCAAAAAACTGTCACAGCACGGGGTCGGGACCCGAATAAGTAGTAACCCTAATTCGTCTCGGTTATTCGTAGTAGATCGAATAAACCGAATCACATATCTGGTCGACACTGGGGCTGATCTTTAAGTAATCCCAGTGAGTAGTATAAAGTAGATGACCCTAGCACGTCCGAAATCATTCCGCCCGAAAAAAATTTTTGCATGTAAAATACAACAACACGTCATATTTTTATATGGAGAGATACAGTAACACCTTGATAACTGAATTTTCATATAAACTGTAAACATCTATACATAAATTTATTAAAAATTCCGTCGTTCAACTGTATATTAAATATTTTGTATTTTTGTTAGATGGCAGCACATTAGTAAAGCTTTAAAAAACTTCTCGTTAGATGGCAGCAGGAAAAGTGGGTGTCTTTGATAAACTTGAAAAGTGTGTGTCTATGATAATCTTACAGTTTTTATATTAAAAACGATAACTCTATATAAATTTAGTAAAAAATTAGATATTCAACTGTACATTTTTAAACTTACTGTGTTGTGAAACATATGACATAAAATAAAAATGTCAATGATAAAGTAGAAAACTGTATGTACCATTTGTTTAGGTTGTTTCCCAATTATAGTTTAAGAAAATGAAGATAAATAAAAATATGTAACATAGGATAATAACCTCATGTGAACAAAGAAAAGGGTACAACATAGGATATCATACAAAGTAACAAAGCAATAAAATTATGTATGATAAAATCAAATTAACATGCGTAAAATTATGTCTGGGAATAATAAAATGTAGGTCATAAATAACTCAAAATAAAAATTATAAAAGTAATAAAAATACGGAACATAAACTAAAATAAATGAAATGTAATAATTAATATAACCCAAAAAGTAAAGAAATATAATGACCTAAAAACAATTAAAATACTTGAAAATGAAATCAAACTGAAATTAAAAGAAATTTATGATGATTAAAGAAAATTGAATTGTAACATACTTTAAATATTGTATATGTTTTTTTTTGTATATGTGTTGTGGTTGAAAACACACAACATTTTAGTATATAAGAACGGGAATTTTAACCCAAATTAACTCATTATTAAATCTATATTCAAAGGAGACACTGTTACTCTCCGTAAGATTCAAGTAATAAAAAGAAGTGAATAAACAAATTCAATTGTTATTATTTAAAATATTCGTGAAACCATCCTGCTGCCTGATCGATCAACTAGAACAATCAAGGGTGAGTATAAACTAACCAACACACCAACTAACACTGCTGGCCTGAGAACCAAAGTATCAAATAAACATCAAGAGAGGTGGCAACACTTATTAAATGTTTATCTGAAGACAGAGGTTCTTTTCATTAAGCAACTAACAACTTGTTTCTCCAGTAAGCCTGTTTCAAACCTAACACATAGAAACAGCTTACCATCTTTAAATACCAACCAATACATAAATTAACTTTAATATTAACCGCACTCATGGTAATCTCTTATTAAACCTCGTTAATATAGAGATTTCTTAGCTAGCATAGTTTTAATAAGATGTAATGTATGTTATAACACATAACCCTATAACATCCATTATAACAACTGTCATCATCTGTAAAGCAACAATATAAGACTTGAATTTCGTTTGTAGATATACAATTATAAGAAAAGAAAGTGTATATACATTTTGTTGGTGTAATGTAACGTATAGGTGTCATCATCTCTTAACACTTATAAAAAAGTAATAAATGTTGTTTTTTCTTTAAACCAGTGTTTTTGGATTTTAAATATAAAAAACTTAATTGGTAAGTGAAAACCAAAATAAAAAAAATAAAGTATGTATGTTACCTATTAATGAATTTTGAAGAGAGGAGAATAAAAAGTTGTACTTGTTTTCTGTATATATAAGAGATTAAGTTTATTCATTATTAGATAGATAGTTTGATTTTACTAATACATACATACAATCTATCAATACATAATAATAATTGTGTTATACAAACTAAAGATAATTTTAAATTAAGTTAATATATGAGATTTATTTAACTTTTTAACTTGAAAACAATAAAAGTAAAGTGTAGTGAACTATAGTCAATAATATTGTTAAAGTAAGTTATAATTAATTGATTTTTAAGTTATATAAAGTGTTTTAACCTATTATTGATTTTTAGATAACGATAAATAAAAAAAATTAATTGTTAACAATGATTAGCTGCCAAGAATGTGGAAAAACATGTTCAACAAAAGATAATATGATTCGTCATGTAAAGGAACAACATTCCAAGATCAAATTATATGTGAAGTTTGTGGATCTATTTTTAATAATAAACGAAAATTTGATTACCACAATAAGAGGGTAAATATTTTACCGGATATTAATATTCATCAATCATCAGAAGCTTCATCAAGTAGACAGATTATTGTCTCAAATGATGAAGTAGCACCCAAGAAGATGAAGGTGAATACAGAAGCGGTTGTTGATGACAGCATTCAATGTGATTTTTGTAATGTAAGTATTTTAAAATCATGTCTCATTAATCATTATAGATCAATGATGCATAAAAATAATTGTTTAAAAACATTTAGTGATGATTATGAGGATGAAAATATTCAGATTATAGATACGGCATTCAAATCTAGAATAATCAGTTACAGAATTTCAGATATAGCTACATAATAATTATATTAGTATAAATGATTTTATGAATGCTATAAAAGATAAAATAATAACTTTAATTAATCTTTAAACAAAAATATTTAATGCTGTAAAAGCAAATTTTGAGCTGTTTGCTTTATACACTAAGTTTGATTTAAAACATGAAATAAACGTTACTTCATTAAAATCATTTAATACAAAAAATGGAATCTTAACTGTATCTACTGATTTGAATGATGTATTTTCTGATATTGTTTGTACTTTTAATACTCGTAAAGAGTATCAAGTAAAGAATCAGGATGGACTCTAGAAAAAATAAAGTTTATTGAAGTTAATTTAAATAAATATAATCCAATGAGAGGGTCTTCTTATATGCCACTTCCAAATTTCATTAAAAATAAAAAAGCTGTGATTAATATTCAAAATTATGATCAAGCTTATTTTGCATGGTCAATCATGGCTAGAATGTAAGAAACCCTCAGAGATGTAATTCATATCCACACTATAATACAAATTTAGTTTTAAATAATATTACATTCCCAATGGCTTTAAAAGATATTCATGAATTTGAAAAAATAAATAATATGAGTATAAATGTATATGGTTTAGAAAACTGTCAAATTGTGAGACCATTATATTATACAAAATTTAAGAAAAATCACCATGTTAATTTATTATATGCATTTAGAAGATGGTGAAAATAGTCATTATTGTTATATAAAAAAAAAATACATACATTAAAATAGGTCAACAATTATCTAAAAGAACTAACAAAAAATGGATTTGTGATGGTTGTTTAACTTTTTGTTACACCGAAAAAAATTTAAACTAAATAAAAATAATTTCTTTTTATTTTTGAATTTTATTCTTAATACTATTTACATTTTAGTTATCGTTAATTTTCCGTCTTTATTAAAATTCAGAGTTTAAAAAGGGATGGCATTTTGCTCTTAATCTTTTTCAAGAGCGAAAATACAAAATAAGGCTCTTCATAAGGAAAGATAAAAACATATCGCTCTAAACAGAAAGAAAATGGTGGTAAAAATAAAAAAATTTACATGATTTTATATAAGAGATTTTATTTACAAAAATAACGTGTAAAATATTGCGAGAGATTACCGAGTGAACATAAATATTTTTCCAATGGGAATCTTTATGTCTTTTATTATAATTTAAATAAAAATAATTAAAATGGTAATATGTTAAGAATTCCATTAATAAATAATTTTTTTTTTTTAAATAATACTCCAAATTAGAAACAACAATATTTAATTAGATTATATCCGATAAATAAAGAAATGTCAACCCAAGAAGAAACTATTGTTACATATAAGCGAGAAACATTTGATCTTCAAAGGAAATTTCTGAATGGAGGCGTAGAGTACCTATCAATACAGGAAATAAAAGAAAATTGTCCATATATTTTTAACAAAAAATGTGAGTTCAATCATTTCATGGCGTTAACTGGAGTAAAACAGAATAGATTACAGAACAGTTTTGAAAATGAAAAATTTAAAATATCAAATTTCTTTTTAAATCAAAATTAAAATTTGCTAAAGAAATTTTAGATGTCGTTAATGAGCGCACACCTTAGTTAAGAGCGTAGCAGCTTAATTTAACGAAGATACAGATTATTTATTCCGATATTACGAGGTAATAAGCCAAATATATATTATTTATTTTATATATACATTATCTTGTTTGATCTTTTATAGGAGGGTACAAAAATGGAAGACGTTATCAAGTCCATTACCACAACTAGTCCATGGATCGCAATAACTGGTAAGTGATGTTTTTCAAGTTCGATGTAAAATGTAAAACGTATATCTTTAGTCTTTAGATGAAACTTTGGAAACAAAAATCGGGTACTTTTTATAGAAAAAATCGAAGTCAGCAACACTACAACAAATACATCACTATTTGGATTGATTATAGAAGTTATATGCTACTATTATAATTTTAATATACAGTATCCGAAGGACATTTCACAATCATTGGACTTTATGGTTAGATTTCTATCCAGCCACTATCCAGCAAAACCTCGCGGACCTAAAAAGTCCTTGTATCAGTGGTCCAAAATTAGTAATTTGGTTCGGAAACTGGATGCAATGCCAGGTAGACTCCAGTTATAATTTGATTTTGGTACTTAATCTACCTGAATATGCTTATTTAAATCTTCTATTTTTATTATTATTATATTATTATTATTATTATAAACTTTTATTATATATTATTATTATATTTATGTAGTTATTTTTTTAAAGGAATATTATATAGAAAATATAATTTAAATATAATAAATTTAAAAATAAAAATAAATTTTGACTTCTAAAATATCAACAATTTTGAGTTTAAATTCGAACAACGAGTGATTGAAATTAAACAAATTATATGAAAAATTCAGCAATTTTACATGCCAATTTCATCAACTATTATTGAAAATCACATCTAATTTGTTTCAATTTAATCATAAATATGTTTAAAAGTGTTTAAATATAATTTTGTATTGTTTAAAGGCAAAACATTTTTGTTAATAATTCAACAATATGCAAAATATTATTTATAACTTTTTTGTTTAAATTCTATCCTTCATAAGTTTATGTTTAAACATGAAGTTAAATATTTTTTACACGTTTATTAAAATTACTGCAATAATTGAGTGTAATTAGTTACACTCAATTATTGAAGTAAAATCCAACTAAAATTTTTTAGAGTGTTTATAATCTAATTTATATTATCTAACTCTGTTTTTGCATTCTGAATAATAATTTTATGTTTTGAAAATTTTCAACACGGCTGTGGAAATGACTTAAAATAAAAAATTAAAGACCGCTGCGCGAAAGACAAAAAAAAAATATTTTAGTAGTTCGTTGTCCTTTGTGCTAGTGGTTACTGGTGTGGTTAGTGAGTCTTTTTCAAAAAGTGTTTTTTTAAAGTTTAATTTATTATACATAATAATTATAAAAGTACCATTAAATTAATTGGTAAGTGATTTTTGTGAATTTTAATATTTTTTATTTGATTTCATATCATCGAATTTTCAAACGTTTGTGTGGTAAACATTTTTTTAAGTTAGCATCAAAATGAAATGTGGTGAATCCAATATGGCGGTATCATTTTTTTATAACGCATAATTTTGTTGAATAAAACAGTCGAAAAGAAATCAATTTCATTTAAAATGTTTTATTTATAATGTTAAGTGGAATCTACATATTTTATATAATCATTTTAAAGGTTAGTAGCATACATTATATGGTTTTCACTGTAATTTTTCAAATACATAATAAGAAAATAATATTCTTGAAACAATATTTTGTTGTTACAATTTTAAGTAGGTACATTACTATTAAATTAATGAATTAACAATTGCAAAAATTACAATCATTGACAAGTATATTTATGTATATTTGATTAATGTTTTAAAATTAATAAACGATGAATACATAAAAAAGTAATGATTGATTTTACTATTGGAACTCAAGTCATATTATTGAATAAATTACAAAATTGGCGTAGGATGAGCATAAAAAGACATATCAACAGCATCTAATACAATTTCATCACCCGTAGTAATAACTTCAAATATTCACAATCAACACTTAAGAAACAGAATCGAATCACCACCAAGAACGCCTGAAGAGACTTGTGGGATCACTTTATCGGAGATTTTTAGAGATTCAATAAAAGAAACGATGTTCCAGAATTTTTTTCAAAAAAATAATAGGTTCTACGACGAACAACGCAATATATTAATTAACCTAATATGTAATTATTTCAATGACAATAATTTACATATGTCGATAATAATGAGCTACACATTGGAAAAGGAGATTATTCAACTATTTCCATCTGAAAAAATTATACGTTTTTTCTTGTTGAATACTAATGGATAATTTAATAACATTAAAATAATTGTTACAGGAATTTTACAGAACAGAAACGAGAGGAAATCTTTATAATCGTTGTTCTAATTTAAAATCACATTTTAAACCGATTAACCTAGAGGTCAGCGCTTTATTTGAAACCACTATGCCAAAATTGGTATTTTTTATTGTAGGTTGTACTTTTCGAAGTGCATAATAGAATCTGTTATGCATGTTCTGTACTTAGAAAAATTGGGTATAGTGTAAAAGTTATCTAATTTACTTATGTATATAGTTCCTGAAGAAGATGTAAAATTGTGTGAGCGTGCGCTAAAATTTGATAATCTTTCGTCGGAGGAGTTTGACAGAATGTGGCAAGCGTGCACCAAACATCGTTTAAATGAAATTGAAAAATTGAGTTCAACATACGAAATTCTCCAAAAGTGGCCTCCATTTATGCATCAAAAATTCTTATAGCTTTCTGTGGAAGGCAACGTTAAGGATAAAAGTATTCTAACAAAATTAATGCAGTTGAAGATGCATCCAAGTATATCAGAAGAAATTATTACAAATCCCCTTGTTTTGATTTCAGACGATAAAAATGCAGTACTGCTCTGAGCACTACATGGCTATTTAGTGACATCACAAAAAATTGTAAAAAAGGAATCAGGAAAAAATATCTGCCAAAAATATACCATTAACTTGGTCCCAAGAACTTGAAGATCATATACAATTTATTTCCTCAAATGGTGCAAATATTCAGCCATTAATATTGGCAGTTGCGGACTATATAACTCAGCTACAAGAAGTTTTTGTTTATTTTGATACTATAAAATTTTCTTTTAACAGTATTTTAGAGTTGATTTTTGTTAAAAAATTTTTTATTTATTCAATCTTGAATATCCTACTGCTGCAATTAATTTTTATACTTTGTTGCTAGAATTGTTTTATCAAATGTCTTAAAAAAAACTGTAAAAAATTAAAAAAATACATGTTTTGTTAAATGAAATGGACATTAGAAATGCACATTTACATATCCCATTGTAAAATAAAAATATTAATGAAATATTATTTAGAATTATAAGGAAAATATTATGCATTTATTGATATTAAATATAAATTGGAGAAAACTTGGGTATTGTACGAAAGCTCCAATTTACTTACAGTTCCTGAAGAAGATGCAAAATTGTTTAAGCGTTCACTAAGATATGATAAATGTTTCGTCAGAGGATACATTCTACAAATATACCATAGAGGACAACTAAGGCGCATTTATATTTATTGGTCAATTGTTTCAACAACTTGATGATCATATACAATTTATTGTATTTTCGTTATATAAAGGCAGCATTATTGTTAAAAACATAATTTCTGGATAAAACCAGAATTTTCAGCCATTGGGATGTTTATGCAATCAAAATTTTGTATTACCCTTCTCTCGATGGCAACAAATATTCAATCGAAGTTAATGCAGTTGAAGGATACAAATACATATTCAGGTGATCCAGTTGAAGATGCATCGAAGTATATGAGAAGGTAATTGTGTAGAGTATATATATATTCAGGTGCTGAATGCAATGTATCTATTATATCAAGAATGAGAATGTTATAATAATCCAAGGAATATGACAAGAACATCTTAGAAAGAAAATTATTCACAGCTGATCCTAATAGTGTCCCGGTTTGTCCATCAGAATGATTTGCAAATAGAAATCATAAACCCAATATACACATCTACAGAAGTCAAACTATCGAGACCTCATTAAGCCGAGTCAGAGGAAGTATTATTGGTGGAGTAGTTGTTACATTACAGATATGTATGTCCAAGCATCCTTAGAGATGACTGCAATTGGTCATTCAATAATTCCTGGTTTCTAGGTGCATATATTGTTAACTTTTCAACCAAGACAATATGATTCAAAGTTAGTAAAAGATTTCTATACAATAAACGATTTCTATACAATAGGTGCAGCGTATGCTTTTCTTATCAGTGTGGGCATTTTATCCTCAGAAATGATTAGTGTTACCGGTGATCTTAAAACAGATTCAAAAGCTCTCTTCTCAAGTCCAAACGCAATCATAAAATCGAACCCGGAAGTCCCGTATTTTAATTTCCCGTGCGAGAACAAAACAAAAATGGCTAAAATACAGAGAGTAAAAATAATATAATAGCCAATTCAAAACCTGGTACCTGGACTGACATTAAATCACACCTTTATAAAATTTATCAGGTTGAAGACACATTCGATGATAATGAAAGGAGAATATCACAATTAAAATTTGAACCATTGTTTGAAAATTTTCATGAGTTCTCCATGAGGACTACTAATCTGGTAGAGAAGTACCACAAATTATTAAAAACACAATGTAAAGTGACTGACGACGCTACGGCTAGGAAAATCGCGGAGAAAAGAATAATACCCAGATTCATCATTGGCTTACCAGAGTCAATAAGAAACTTCGTCAGAATTCATCAAGGCGAATCTCTTGAAAAATGTCTGGAAATAGCAACACAACAGTTGAATTTTGAGAAGGACTTGTATGAAGAAACGAATTATTCAAGAGTAAACACTTCTATTAGAATACCAGACGGTAGAATAGCACCATCACAAGAACAACAAATTAAATGTTGCCGGTATTGTAAGAGAAATGGGCACGTAATACATGAATGCAGAACTAAACGTAGAAACGATTCTCGGACTTCTCAGGTTTATACCGGGTACTACCAAAACGATCACCCTCCCCAAACATTTCAGTCAAACATTACATTACAGATACATATATTCATCCAACAGCATGGGCATTACATTACAGATACATTCCAGCATCATTAGAAATGACTGCAATTGGTCTGTCTAGACCCTTCTATAATTCTTGGTATCCAGATATATTGTTAAATTTGTATCCAACAGCAGGGGCATTACATTGCAGATACGTTCCAGCATCCTTAGAGATGAATGCAATTGGTCTGTCTAGACCATTCTATAATTCTTGGTATCCAGATATATTGTTAAATTTCCATCCATCAGCATGGGCATTACAATACAGATACGTCCCAGCACCCTTAGAGATGACTGCAATTGGTCTGTCTAGAACATTCTAGAATTCTTGGTATCCAGATAGATTGTTAAATCTTCATCCAACAGCATGGGCATTACATTACAGATATGTCCCAGCATCATTAGAAATGACTGCAATTGATCTGTCTAGAACATTTTAGAATTCTTAGTATACAGATAGATTGTTAAATTTTCATCCAACAGCATGGGCATTACATTACAGATACTTTCCAGCAACCTTAGAGATGACTGCAATTGGTTCGAATTCTTGATATCAAGATATATTGTTAAATATTCATCCAACAGCATGGGCATTACATTACAGATACATTCCAGCATCCTTAGAGATGACTGCAATTGGTCTGTCTAGACCATTCTATAATTCTTGGTATCCAGATATATTATTAAATATTCATCCAAAAGCATGGGCATTACATTACAGATACATTCCAGCATCCTTAGAGATGACTGCAATTGGTCTGTCTAGACCATTCTATAATTCTTGGTATCCAGATAGATTGTTAAATCTTCATCCAACAGCATGGGCATTCATTACAGATACATTCCAGCATCTTCCACGCAAAGGTGATCATGTGATAACGGTGCTTTACGAGTGATTTTTTTTTTATTGCTAAGATTTCCTGCCTTCATTATTTTTTTTTGCCATCCGCGGTTATACCAGATCCAATCATGCTTGAATAAATCCCACTCCAATACCCTGAGCCCTACCCAGCTATATTATACCGCGATTCGAGCCTCTGGTTTGAGATTTCTTTAACAACACTCTGGTGTGACTTGAGTTTAAGTGGTCGGTATCACTTCTGATTAATTTTTGTGATATCGCCAAACCCAGGCACACTGGAGTGCCGTTACAAGTCTTGCTGGCGCTTGGCCAAACGGCTTCGATTTACTCGTAAAGTGATTAATATTATCTATTTATTTCAATTTGTTTTATAAGTATACATTTTATTTGATACATTCCAGTAATCGGTCTGCCAAGACCATTCTAGAATTCTTGGTATCCAGATATATTGTTAAATATTCATCCAAAGCATGGGCATTACATTACAGATACATTCCAGCATCTTTAGAGATGAATGCAATTGGTCTGTCTAGACCATTCTATAATTCTTGGTATCCAGATATATTATTAAATATTCATCCAAAAGCATGGGCATTATATTACAGATACATTCCAGCATCCTTAGAGATGACTGCAATTGGTCTGTCTAGACCATTCTATAATTCTTGGTATCCAGATATATTATTATATATTCATCCAAAAGCATGGGCATTATATTACAGATACATTCCAGCATCCTTAGAGATGACTGCAATTGGTCTGTCTAGACCATTCTATAATTCTTGGTATCCAGATATATTATTATATATTCATCCAAAAGCATGGGCATTATATTACAGATACATTCCAGCATCCTTAGAGATGACTGCAATTGGTCTGTCTAGACCATTCTATAATTCTTGGTATCCAGATATATTATTAAATATTCATCCAAAAACATGAGCATTACTTTACAGATACATTCCAGCATCCTTAGAGATGAATGCAATTGGTGTGCCTAGACCATTCTATAATTCTTGGTATCCAGATATATTATTAAATATTCATCCAAAAGCATGAGCATTATATTACAGATACATTCCAGCATCCTTAGAGATGAATGCAATTGGTGTGCCTAGACCATTCTAGAATTCTTGGTATCCAGATATATTGTTAAATTTGTATCCAACAGCATGGGCATTACATTACAGATACGTCCCAGCATCCTTAGAGATGAATGCAATTGGTCTGTCTAGACCATTCTATAACTCCTGGTATCCAGATATATTATTAAATATTCATCCAAAGGCATGATCATTTCATTACAGATACATTCCAGCATCCTTAGAGATGAATGCAATTGGTCTGTCTAGACCATTCTATAATTCTTGGTATCCAGATATATTATTAAATATTCATCCAAAGGCATGAGCATTTCATTACAGATACATTCCAGCATCCTTAGAGATGAATGCAATTGGTCTGTCTAGACCATTCTATAACTCCTGGTATCCAGATATATTATTAAATATTCATCCAAAAGCATGGGAATTACATTACAGATACATTCCAGCATCCTTAGAGATGAATGCAATTGGTCTGTCTAGACCATTCTATAACTCCTGGTATCCAGATATATTATTAAATATTCATCCAAAAGCATGGGCATTACATTACAGATACATTCCAGCATCCTTAGAGATGAATGCAATTGGTCTGTCTAGACCATTCTATAATTCCTGGTATCCAGATATATTATTAAATATTCATCCAAAAGCATGGGCATTACATTACAGATACATTCCAGCATCCTTAGAGATGAATGCAATTGGTCTGTCTAGACCATTCTATAACTCCTGGTATCCAGATATATTATTAAATATTCATCCAAAAGCATGGGAATTACATTACAGATACATTCCAGCATCCTTAGAGATGAATGCAATTGGTCTGTCTAGACCATTCTATAACTCCTGGTATCCAGATATATTATTAAATATTTATCCAAAAGCATGGGAATTACATTACAGATACATTCCAGCATCCTTAGAGATGAATGCAATTGGTCTGTCTAGACCATTCTATAATTCCTGGTATCCAGATATATTATTAAATATTCATCCAAAAGCATGGGCATTACATTACAGATACATTCCAGCATCCTTAGAGATGAATGCAATTGGTCTGTCTAGACCATTCTATAATTCCTGGTATCCAGATATATTATTAAATATTCATCCAAAAGCATGGGCATTACATTACAGATACATTCCAGTATCCTTAGAGATGAATGCAATTGGTCTGTCTAGACCATTCTATAATTCCTGGTATCCAGATATATTATTAAATATTTATCCAAAAGCATGGGCATTACATTACAGATACATTCCAGCATCTTTAGAGATGACTGCAATTGGTCTGTCTAGACCATTCTATAATTCTTGGTATCCAGATATATTATTAAATTTTTATCCAAAAGCATGGGCATTATATTACAGATACATTCCAGCATCCTTAGAGATGACTGCAATTGGTCTGTCTAGACCATTCTATAATTCTTGGTATCCAGATATATTGTTAAATTTCCATCCATCAGCATGGGCATTACAATACAGATACGTCCCAGCACCCTTAGAGATGACTGCAATTGGTCTGTCTAGAACATTCTAGAATTCTTGGTATCCAGATAGATTGTTAAATCTTCATCCAACAGCATGGGCATTACATTACAGATACCTCCCAGCATCATTAGAAATGACTGCAATTGATCTGTCTAGAACATTTTAGAATTCTTAGTATACAGATAGATTGTTAAATTTTCATCCAACAGCATGGGCATTACATTACAGATACATATATTCATCCAACAGCATGAGCATTACATTACAGATACATTCCAGCATCATTAGAAATGACTGCAATTGGTCTGTCTAGACCCTTCTATAATTCTTGGTATCCAGATATATTGTTAAATTTGTATCCAACAGCAGGGGCATTACATTGCAGATACGTTCCAGCATCCTTAGAGATGAATGCAATTGGTCTGCCTAGACCATTCTATAATTCTTGGTATCCAGATATATTGTTAAATTTCCATCCATCAGCATGGGCATTACAATACAGATACGTCCCAGCACCCTTAGAGATGACTGCAATTGGTCTGTCTAGAACATTCTAGAATTCTTGGTATCCAGATAGATTGTTAAATCTTCATCCAACAGCATTGGCATTACATTACAGATACGTCCCAGCATCATTAGAAATGACTGCAATTGATCTGTCTAGAACATTTTAGAATTCTTAGTATACAGATAGATTGTTAAATTTTCATCCAACAGCATGGGCATTACATTACAGATACTTTCCAGCAACCTTAGAGATGACTGCAATTGGTTCGAATTCTTGATATCAAGATATATTGTTAAATATTCATCCAACAGCATGGGCATTACATTACAGATACATTCCAGCATCCTTAGAGATGACTGCAATTGGTCTGTCTAGACCATTCTATAATTCTTGGTATCCAGATATATTATTAAATATTCATCCAAAAGCATGGGCATTACATTACAGATACATTCCAGCATCCTTAGAGATGACTGCAATTGGTCTGTCTAGACCATTCTATAATTCCTGGTATCCAGATCTATTATTAAATATTCATCCAAAAGCATGGGCAATACATTACAGATACATTCCAGTATCCTTAGAGATGAATGCAATTGGTCTGTCTAGACCATTCTATAATTCCTGGTATCCAGATCTATTATTAAATATTCATCCAAAAGCATGGGCATTACATTACAGATACATTCCAGCATCTTTAGAGATGACTGCAATTGGTCTGTCTAGACCATTCTATAATTCTTGGTATCCAGATATATTATTAAATTTTTATCCAAAAGCATGGGCATTATATTACAGATACATTCCAGCATCCTTAGAGATGACTGCAATTGGTCTGTCTAGACCATTCTATAATTCTTGGTATCCAGATATATTGTTAAATTTCCATCCATCAGCATGGGCATTACAATACAGATACGTCCCAGCACCCTTAGAGATGACTGCAATTGGTCTGTCTAGAACATTCTAGAATTCTTGGTATCCAGATAGATTGTTAAATCTTCATCCAACAGCATGGGCATTACATTACAGATACGTCCCAGCATCATTAGAAATGACTGCAATTGATCTGTCTAGAACATTTTAGAATTCTTAGTATACAGATAGATTGTTAAATTTTCATCCAACAGCATGGGCATTACATTACAGATACATATATTCATCCAACAGCATGGGCATTACATTACAGATACATTCCAGCATCCTTAGAGATGAATGCAATTGGTCTGTCTAGACCATTCTATAATTCTTGGTATTCAGATATATTATTAAATATTCATCCAAAAGCATGGGCATTACATTACAGATACGTTCCAGCATCCTTAGAGATGAATGCAATTGGTCTGTCTAGACCATTCTATAATTCTTGGTATCCAGATATATTGTTAAATTTCCATCCATCAGCATGGGCATTACAATACAGATACGTCCCAGCACCCTTAGAGATGACTGCAATTGGTCTGTCTAGAACATTCTAGAATTCTTGGTATCCAGATAGATTGTTAAATCTTCATCCAACAGCATGGGCATTACATTACAGATACGTCCCAGCATCATTAGAAATGACTGCAATTGATCTGTCTAGAACATTTTAGAATTCTTAGTATACAGATAGATTGTTAATTTTTCATCCAACAGCATGGGCATTACATTACAGATACTTTCCAGCAACCTTAGAGATGACTGCAACTGGTTCGAATTCTTGATATCAAGATATATTGTTAAATATTCATCCAACAGCATGGGCATTACATTACAGATACATTCCAGCATCCTTAGAGATGACTGCAATTGGTCTGTCTAGACCATTCTATAATTCTTGGTATCCAGATATATTATTAAATATTCATCCAAAAGCATGGGCATTACATTACAGATACATTCCAGCATCCTTAGAGATGACTGCAATTGGTCTGTCTAGACCATTCTATAATTCTTGGTATCCAGATAGATTGTTAAATCTTCATCCAACAGCATGGGCATTCATTACAGATACATTCCAGCATCTTCCACGCAAAGGTGATCATGTGGTAACGGTGCTTTACGAGTGATTTTTTTTTTATTGCTAAGATTTCCTGCCTTCATTATTTTTTTTTGCCATCCGCGGTTATACCAGATCCAATCATGCTTGAATAAATCCCACTCCAATACCCTGAGCCCTACCCAGCTATATTGTACCGCGATTCGAGCCTCTGGTTTGAGATTTCTTTAACAACACTCTGGTGTGACTTGAGTTTAAGTGGTCGGTATCACTTCTGATTAATTTTTGTGATATCGCCAAACCCAGGCACACTGGAGTGCCGTTACAAGTCTTGCTGGCGCTTGGCCAAACGGCTTCGATTTACTCGTAAAGTGATTAATATTATCTATTTATTTCAATTTGTTTTATAAGTATACATTTTATTTGATACATTCCAGTAATCGGTCTGCCAAGACCATTCTAGAATTCTTGGTATCCAGATATATTGTTAAATATTCATCCAAAGCATGGGCATTACATTACAGATACATTCCAGCATCTTTAGAGATGAATGCAATTGGTCTGTCTAGACCATTCTATAATTCTTGGTATCCAGATATATTATTAAATATTCATCCAAAAGCATGGGCATTATATTACAGATACATTCCAGCATCCTTAGAGATGACTGCAATTGGTCTGTCTAGACCATTCTATAATTCTTGGTATCCAGATATATTATTATATATTCATCCAAAAGCATGGGCATTATATTACAGATACATTCCAGCATCCTTAGAGATGACTGCAATTGGTCTGTCTAGACCATTCTATAATTCTTGGTATCCAGATATATTATTATATATTCATCCAAAAGCATGGGCATTATATTACATATACATTCCAGCATCCTTAGAGATGACTGCAATTGGTCTGTCTAGACCATTCTATAATTCTTGGTATCCAGATATATTATTAAATATTCATCCAAAAACATGAGCATTACTTTACAGATACATTCCAGCATCCTTAGAGATGAATGCAATTGGTGTGCCTAGACCATTCTATAATTCTTGGTATCCAGATATATTATTAAATATTCATCCAAAAGCATGAGCATTATATTACAGATACATTCCAGCATCCTTAGAGATGAATGCAATTGGTGTGCCTAGACCATTCTAGAATTCTTGGTATCCAGATATATTGTTAAATTTTTATCCAACAGCATGGGCATTACATTACAGATACGTCCCAGCATCCTTAGAGATGAATGCAATTGGTCTGTATAGACCATTCTATAACTCCTGGTATCCAGATATATTATTAAATATTCATCCAAAGGCATGAGCATTTCATTACAGATACATTCCAGCATCCTTAGAGATGAATGCAATTGGTCTGTCTAGACCATTCTATAATTCTTGGTATCCAGATATATTATTAAATATTCATCCAAAAGCATGGGCATTACATTACAGATACATTCCAGCATCCTTAGAGATGAATGCAATTGGTCTGTCTAGACCATTCTATAACTCCTGGTATCCAGATATATTATTAAATATTCATCCAAAAGCATGGGAATTACATTACAGATACATTCCAGCATCCTTAGAGATGAATGCAATTGGTCTGTCTAGACCATTCTATAACTCCTGGTATCCAGATATATTATTAAATATTTATCCAAAAGCATGGGAATTACATTACAGATACATTCCAGCATCCTTAGAGATGAATGCAATTGGTCTGTCTAGACCATTCTATAATTCCTGGTATCCAGATATATTATTAAATATTCATCCAAAAGCATGGGCATTACATTACAGATACATTCCAGCATCCTTAGAGATGAATGCAATTGGTCTGTCTAGACCATTCTATAATTCCTGGTATCCAGATATATTATTAAATATTCATCCAAAAGCATGGGCATTACATTACAGATACATTCCAGTATCCTTAGAGATGAATGCAATTGGTCTGTCTAGACCATTCTATAATTCCTGGTATCCAGATCTATTATTAAATATTTATCCAAAAGCATGGGAATTACATTACAGATACATTCCAGCATCCTTAAGAGATGAATGCAATTGGTCTGTCTAGACCATTCTATAATTCTTGGTATCCAGGTATATTATTAAATATTCATCCAAAAGCATGGGCAATACATTACAACATTCCAGTATCCTTAGAGATGAATGCAATTGGTCTGTCTAGACCATTCTATAATTCTTGGTATCCAGATATATTTTTAAATTTCTATCCAAAAGCATGGGCATTAAGTACATTACAGATACATTCCAGCATCCTTAGAGATGACTGCAATTGGTCTGTCTACACCATTCTAGAATTCTTGGTATCCAGATATATTATTATATATTCATCCAAAAGCATGGGCATTATATTACAGATACATTCCAGCATCCTTAGAGATGACTGCAATTGGTCTGTCTAGACCATTCTATAATTCTTGGTATCCAGATATATTATTATATATTCATCCAAAAGCATGGGCATTATATTACAGATACATTCCAGCATCCTTAGAGATGACTGCAATTGGTCTGTCTAGACCATTCTATAATTCTTGGTATCCAGATATATTATTATATATTCATCCAAAAGCATGGGCATTATATTACAGATACATTCCAGCATCCTTAGAGATGACTGCAATTGGTCTGTCTAGACCATTCTATAATTCTTGGAATCCAGATATATTATTAAATATTCATCCAAAAACATGAGCGTTACTTTACAGATACATTCCAGCATCCTTAGAGATGAATGCAATTGGTGTGCCTAGACCATTCTATAATTCTTGGTATCCAGATATATTATTAAATATTCATCCAAAAGCATGAGCATTATATTACAGATACATTCCAGCATCCTTAGAGATGAATGCAATTGGTGTGCCTAGACCATTCTAGAATTCTTGGTATCCAGATATATTGTTAAATTTTTATCCAACAGCATGGGCATTACATTACAGATACGTCCCAGCATCCTTAGAGATGAATGCAATTGGTCTGTCTAGACCATTCTATAACTCCTGGTATCCAGATATATTATTAAATATTCATCCAAAGGCATGAGCATTTCATTACAGATACATTCCAGCATCCTTAGAGATGAATGCAATTGGTCTGTCTAGACCATTCTATAATTCCTGGTATCCAGATATATTATTAAATATTCATCCAAAGGCATGAGCATTTCATTACAGATACATTCCAGCATCCTTAGAGATGAATGCAATTGGTCTGTCTAGACCATTCTATAACTCCTGGTATCCAGATATATTATTAAATATTCATCCAAAAGCATGGGAATTACATTACAGATACATTCCAGCATCCTAAGAGATGAATGCAATTGGTCTGTCTAGACCATTCTATAACTCCTGGTATCCAGATATATTATTAAATATTCATCCAAAAGCATGGGCATTACATTACAGATACATTCCAGCATCCTTAGAGATGAATGCAATTGGTCTGTCTAGACCATTCTATAATTCCTGGTATCCAGATATATTATTAAATATTCATCCAAAAGCATGGGCATTACATTACAGATACATTCCAGCATCCTTAGAGATGAATGCAATTGGTCTGTCTAGACCATTCTATAACTCCTGGTATCCAGATATATTATTAAATATTCATCCAAAAGCATGGGAATTACATTACAGATACATTCCAGCATCCTTAGAGATGAATGCAATTGGTCTGTCTAGACCATTCTATAACTCCTGGTATCCAGATATATTATTAAATATTTATCCAAAAGCATGGGAATTACATTACAGATACATTCCAGCATCCTTAGAGATGAATGCAATTGGTCTGTCTAGACCATTCTATAATTCCTGGTATCCAGATATATTATTAAATATTCATCCAAAAGCATGAGCATTACATTACAGATACATTCCAGCATCCTTAGACATGAATGCAATTGGTGTGCCTAGACCATTCTAGAATTCTTGGTATCCAGATATATTGTTAAATATTCATCCAAAAGCATGGGCATTACATTACAGATACATTCGAGCATCTTTAGAGATGAATGCAATTAGTCTGTCTAGACCATTCTATAATTCTTGGTATTCAGATATATTATTAAATATTCATCCAAAAGCATGGGCATTACATTACAGATACATTCCAGCATCCTTAGAGATGAATGCAATTGGTCTGTCTAGACCATTCTATAATTCTTGGTATTCAGATATATTATTAAATATTCATCCAAAAGCATCGGCATTACATTACAGATACATTCCAGCATCCTTAGAGATGAATGCAATTGGTCTGTCTAGACCATTCTATAATTCTTGGTATTCAGATATATTATTAAATATTCATCCAAAAGCATGGGCATTACATTACAGATACATTCCAGCATCCTTAGAGATGAATGCAATTGGTCTGTCTAGACCATTCTATAATTCTTGGTATCCAGATATATTATTAAATATTCATCCAAAAGCATGAGCATTACATTACAGATACATTCCAGCATCCTTAGACATGAATGCAATTGGTGTGCCTAGACCATTCTAGAATTCTTGGTATCCAGATATATTGTTAAATATTCATCCAAAAGCATGGGCATTACATTACAGATACATTCGAGCATCTTTAGAGATGAATGCAATTAGTCTGTCTAGACCATTCTATAATTCTTGGTATTCAGATATATTATTAAATATTCATCCAAAAGCATGGGCATTACATAACAGATACATTCCAGCATCCTTAGAGATGAATGCAATTGGTCTGTCTAGACCATTCTATAATTCTTGGTATCCAGATATATTATTAAATATTCATCCAAAAGCATGGGCATTACATTACAGATACATTCCAGCATCCTTAGAGATGAATGCAATTGGTCTGTCTAGACCATTCTATAATTCTTGGTATTCAGATATATTATTAAATATTCATCCAAAAGCATGGGCATTACATTACAGATACATTCCAGCATCCTTAGAGATGAATGCAATTGGTCTGTCTAGACCATTCTATAATTCTTGGTATTCAGATATATTATTAAATATTCATCCAAAAGCATGGGCATTACATTACAGATACATTCCAGCATCCTTAGAGATGAATGCAATTGGTCTGTCTAGACCATTCTATAATTCTTGGTATCCAGATATATTATTAAATATTCATCCAAAAGCATGAGCATTACATTACAGATACATTCCAGCATCCTTAGACATGAATGCAATTGGTGTGCCTAGACCATTCTAGAATTCTTGGTATCCAGATATATTGTTAAATATTCATCCAAAAGCATGGGCATTACATTACAGATACATTCGAGCATCCTTAGAGATGAATGCAATTGGTCTGTCTAGACCATTCTATAATTCTTGGTATTCAGATATATTATTAAATATTCATCCAAAAGCATCGGCATTACATTACAGATACATTCCAGCATCCTTAGAGATGAATGCAATTGGTCTGTCTAGACCATTCTATAATTCTTGGTATTCAGATATATTATAAAATATTCATCCAAAAGCATGGGCATTACATTACAGATACATTCCAGCATCCTTAGAGATGAATGCAATTGGTCTGTCTAGACCATTCTATAATTCTTGGTATTCAGATATATTATTAAATATTCATCCAAAAGCATGGGCATTACATTACAGATACATTCCAGCATCCTTAGAGATGAATGCAATTGGTCTGTCTAGACCATTCTATAATTCTTGGTATTCAGATATATTATTAAATATTCATCCAAAAGCATGGGCATTACATTACAGATACATTCCAGCATCCTTAGAGATGAATGCAATTGGTCTGTCTAGACCATTCTATAATTCTTGGTATCCAGATATATTATTAAATATTCATCCAAAAGCATGAGCATTACATTACAGATACATTCCAGCATCCTTAGACATGAATGCAATTGGTGTGCCTAGACCATTCTAGAATTCTTGGTATCCAGATATATTGTTAAATATTCATCCAAAAGCATGGGCATTACATTACAGATACATTCCAGCATCCTTAGAGATGAATGCAATTGGTCTGTCTAGACCATTCTATAATTCTTGGTATTCAGATATATTATTAAATATTCATCCAAAAGCATCGGCATTACATTACAGATACATTCCAGCATCCTTAGAGATGAATGCAATTGGTCTGTCTAGACCATTCTATAATTCTTGGTATTCAGATATATTATTAAATATTCATCCAAAAGCATGGGCATTACATTACAGATACATTCCAGCATCCTTAGAGATGAATGCAATTGGTCTGTCTAGACCATTCTATAATTCTTGGTATCCAGATATATTATTAAATATTCATCCAAAAGCATGAGCATTACATTACAGATACATTCCAGCATCCTTAGACATGAATGCAATTGGTGTGCCTAGACCATTCTAGAATTCTTGGTATCCAGATATATTGTTAAATATTCATCCAAAAGCATGGGCATTACATTATAGATACATTCCAGCATCTTTAGAGATGAATGCAATTGGTCTGTCTAGACCATTCTATAATTCTTGGTATCCAGATATATTATTAAATATTCATCCAAAAGCATGGGCATTATATTACAGATACATTCCAGCATCCTTAGAGATGACTGCAATTGGTCTGTCTAGACCATTCTATAATTCTTGGTATCCAGATATATTATTATATATTCATCCAAAAGCATGGGCATTATATTACAGATACATTCCAGCATCCTTAGAGATGACTGCAATTGGTCTGTCTAGACCATTCTATAATTCTTGGTATCCAGATATATTATTAAATATTCATCCAAAAACATGAGCATTACTTTACAGATACATTCCAGCATCCTTAGAGATGAATGCAATTGGTCTGTCTAGACCATTCTATAATTCTTGGTATTCAGATATATTATTAAATATTCATCCAAAAGCATGGGCATTACATTACAGATACATTCCAGCATCCTTAGAGATGAATGCAATTGGTCTGTCTAGACCATTCTATAATTCTTGGTATTCAGATATATTATTAAATATTCATCCAAAAGCATCGGCATTACATTACAGATACATTCCAGCATCCTTAGAGATGAATGCAATTGGTCTGTCTAGACCATTCTATAATTCTTGGTATCCAGATATATTATTAAATATTCATCCAAAAGCATGAGCATTACATTACAGATACATTCCAGCATCCTTAGACATGAATGCAATTGGTGTGCCTAGACCATTCTAGAATTCTTGGTATCCAGATATATTGTTAAATATTCATCCAAAAGCATGGGCATTACATTACAGATACATTCGAGCATCTTTAGACATGAATGCAATTGGTGTGCCTAGACCATTCTAGAATTCTTGGTATCCAGATATATTGTTAAATATTCATCCAAAAGCATGGGCATTACATTACAGATACATTCGAGCATCCTTAGAGATGAATGCAATTGGTCTGTCTAGACCATTCTATAATTCTTGGTATTCAGATATATTATTAAATATTCATCCAAAAGCATCGGCATTACATTACAGATACATTCCAGCATCCTTAGAGATGAATGCAATTGGTCTGTCTAGACCATTCTATAATTCTTGGTATTCAGATATATTATTAAATATTCATCCAAAAGCATGGGCATTACATTACAGATACATTCCAGCATCCTTAGAGATGAATGCAATTGGTCTGTCTAGACCATTCTATAATTCTTGGTATTCAGATATATTATTAAATATTCATCCAAAAGCATGGGCATTACATTACAGATACATTCCAGCATCCTTAGAGATGAATGCAATTGGTCTGTCTAGACCATTCTATAATTCTTGGTATTCAGATATATTATTAAATATTCATCCAAAAGCATGGGCATTACATTACAGATACATTCCAGCATCCTTAGAGATGAATGCAATTGGTCTGTCTAGACCATTCTATAATTCTTGGTATCCAGATATATTATTAAATATTCATCCAAAAGCATGAGCATTACATTACAGATACATTCCAGCATCCTTAGACATGAATGCAATTGGTGTGCCTAGACCATTCTAGAATTCTTGGTATCCAGATATATTGTTAAATATTCATCCAAAAGCATGGGCATTACATTACAGATACATTCCAGCATCCTTAGAGATGAATGCAATTGGTCTGTCTAGACCATTCTATAATTCTTGGTATTCAGATATATTATTAAATATTCATCCAAAAGCATCGGCATTACATTACAGATACATTCCAGCATCCTTAGAGATGAATGCAATTGGTCTGTCTAGACCATTCTATAATTCTTGGTATTCAGATATATTATTAAATATTCATCCAAAAGCATGGGCATTACATTACAGATACATTCCAGCATCCTTAGAGATGAATGCAATTGGTCTGTCTAGACCATTCTATAATTCTTGGTATCCAGATATATTATTAAATATTCATCCAAAAGCATGAGCATTACATTACAGATACATTCCAGCATCCTTAGACATGAATGCAATTGGTGTGCCTAGACCATTCTAGAATTCTTGGTATCCAGATATATTGTTAAATATTCATCCAAAAGCATGGGCATTACATTACAGATACATTCGAGCATCCTTAGAGATGAATGCAATTAGTCTGTCTAGACCATTCTATAATTCTTGGTATTCAGATATATTATTAAATATTCATCCAAAAGCATGGGCATTACATTACAGATACATTCCAGCATCCTTAGAGATGAATGCAATTGGTCTGTCTAGACCATTCTATAATTCTTGGTATTCAGATATATTATTAAATATTCATCCAAAAGCATGGGCATTACATTACAGATACATTCCAGCATCCTTAGAGATGAATGCAATTGGTCTGTCTAGACCATTCTAGAATTCTTGGTATCCAGATATATTGTTAAATATTCATCCAAAAGCATGGGCATTACATTATAGATACATTCCAGCATCTTTAGAGATGAATGCAATTGGTCTGTCTAGACCATTCTATAATTCTTGGTATCCAGATATATTATTAAATATTCATCCAAAAGCATGGGCATTATATTACAGATACATTCCAGCATCCTTAGAGATGACTGCAATTGGTCTGTCTAGACCATTCTATAATTCTTGGTATCCAGATATATTATTATATATTCATCCAAAAGCATGGGCATTATATTACAGATACATTCCAGCATCCTTAGAGATGACTGCAATTGGTCTGTCTAGACCATTCTATAATTCTTGGTATCCAGATATATTATTAAATATTCATCCAAAAACATGAGCATTACTTTACAGATACATTCCAGCATCCTTAGAGATGAATGCAATTGGTCTGTCTAGACCATTCTATAATTCTTGGTATTCAGATATATTATTAAATATTCATCCAAAAGCATGGGCATTACATTACAGATACATTCCAGCATCCTTAGAGATGAATGCAATTGGTCTGTCTAGACCATTCTATAATTCTTGGTATTCAGATATATTATTAAATATTCATCCAAAAGCATCGGCATTACATTACAGATACATTCCAGCATCCTTAGAGATGAATGCAATTGGTCTGTCTAGACCATTCTATAATTCTTGGTATCCAGATATATTATTAAATATTCATCCAAAAGCATGAGCATTACATTACAGATACATTCCAGCATCCTTAGACATGAATGCAATTGGTGTGCCTAGACCATTCTAGAATTCTTGGTATCCAGATATATTGTTAAATATTCATCCAAAAGCATGGGCATTACATTACAGATACATTCCAGCATCTTTAGAGATGAATGCAATTAGTCTGTCTAGACCATTCTATAATTCTTGGTATTCAGATATATTATTAAATATTCATCCAAAAGCATGGGCATTACATTACAGATACATTCCAGCATCCTTAGAGATGAATGCAATTGGTCTGTCTAGACCATTCTATAATTCTTGGTATTCAGATATATTATTAAATATTCATCCAAAAGCATGGGCATTACATTACAGATACATTCCAGCATCCTTAGAGATGAATGCAATTGGTCTGTCTAGACCATTCTATAATTCTTGGTATTCAGATATATTATTAAATATTCATCCAAAAGCATGGGCATTACATTACAGATACATTCCAGCATCCTTAGAGATGAATGCAATTGGTCTGTCTAGACCATTCTATAATTCTTGGTATTCAGATATATTATTAAATATTCATCCAAAAGCATGGGCATTACATTACAGATACATTCCAGCATCCTTAGAGATGAATGCAATTGGTCTGTCTAGACCATTCTATAATTCTTGGTATCCAGATATATTATTAAATATTCATCCAAAAGCATGAGCATTACATTACAGATACATTCCAGCATCCTTAGACATGAATGCAATTGGTGTGCCTAGACCATTCTAGAATTCTTGGTATCCAGA
Source organism: Tipula helvola (assembly GCA_963556165.1). Lineage (NCBI taxonomy): Eukaryota > Metazoa > Arthropoda > Insecta > Diptera > Tipulidae > Tipula > Tipula helvola. The sequence continues at coordinate 21,357,026 of OY744483.1, forward strand.
TATATTGTTAAATATTCATCCAAAAGCATGGGCATTACATTACAGATACATTCGAGCATCCTTAGAGATGAATGCAATTGGTCTGTCTAGACCATTCTATAATTCTTGGTATTCAGATATATTATTAAATATTCATCCAAAAGCATCGGCATTACATTACAGATACATTCCAGCATCCTTAGAGATGAATGCAATTGGTCTGTCTAGACCATTCTATAATTCTTGGTATTCAGATATATTATTAAATATTCATCCAAAAGCATGGGCATTACATTACAGATACATTCCAGCATCCTTAGAGATGAATGCAATTGGTCTGTCTAGACCATTCTATAATTCTTGGTATTCAGATATATTATTAAATATTCATCCAAAAGCATGGGCATTACATTACAGATACATTCCAGCATCCTTAGAGATGAATGCAATTGGTCTGTCTAGACCATTCTATAATTCTTGGTATTCAGATATATTATTAAATATTCATCAAAAAGCATGGGCATTACATTACAGATACATTCCAGCATCCTTAGAGATGAATGCAATTGGTCTGTCTAGACCATTCTATAATTCTTGGTATCCAGATATATTATTAAATATTCATCCAAAAGCATGAGCATTACATTACAGATACATTCCAGCATCCTTAGACATGAATGCAATTGGTGTGCCTAGACCATTCTAGAATTCTTGGTATCCAGATATATTGTTAAATATTCATCCAAAAGCATGGGCATTACATTACAGATACATTCCAGCATCCTTAGAGATGAATGCAATTGGTCTGTCTAGACCATTCTATAATTCTTGGTATTCAGATATATTATTAAATATTCATCCAAAAGCATCGGCATTACATTACAGATACATTCCAGCATCCTTAGAGATGAATGCAATTGGTCTGTCTAGACCATTCTATAATTCTTGGTATTCAGATATATTATTAAATATTCATCCAAAAGCATGGGCATTACATTACAGATACATTCCAGCATCCTTAGAGATGAATGCAATTGGTCTGTCTAGACCATTCTATAATTCTTGGTATTCAGATATATTATTAAATATTCATCCAAAAGCATGGGCATTACATTACAGATACATTCCAGCATCCTTAGAGATGAATGCAATTGGTCTGTCTAGACCATTCTATAATTCTTGGTATTCAGATATATTATTAAATATTCATCCAAAAGCATGGGCATTACATTACAGATACATTCCAGCATCCTTAGAGATGAATGCAATTGGTCTGTCTAGACCATTCTATAATTCTTGGTATTCAGATATATTATTAAATATTCATCCAAAAGCATGGGCATTACATTACAGATACATTCCAGCATCCTTAGAGATGAATGCAATTGGTCTGTCTAGACCATTCTATAATTCTTGGTATCCAGATATATTATTAAATATTCATCCAAAAGCATGAGCATTACATTACAGATACATTCCAGCATCCTTAGACATGAATGCAATTGGTGTGCCTAGACCATTCTAGAATTCTTGGTATCCAGATATATTGTTAAATATTCATCCAAAAGCATGGGCATTACATTACAGATACATTCCAGCATCCTTAGAGATGAATGCAATTGGTCTGTCTAGACCATTCTATAATTCTTGGTATTCAGATATATTATTAAATATTCATCCAAAAGCATCGGCATTACATTACAGATACATTCCAGCATCCTTAGAGATGAATGCAATTGGTCTGTCTAGACCATTCTATAATTCTTGGTATTCAGATATATTATTAAATATTCATCCAAAAGCATGGGCATTACATTACAGATACATTCCAGCATCCTTAGAGATGAATGCAATTGGTCTGTCTAGACCATTCTATAATTCTTGGTATTCAGATATATTATTAAATATTCATCCAAAAGCATGGGCATTACATTACAGATACATTCCAGCATCCTTAGAGATGAATGCAATTGGTCTGTCTAGACCATTCTATAATTCTTGGTATTCAGATATATTATTAAATATTCATCCAAAAGCATGGGCATTACATTACAGATACATTCCAGCATCCTTAGAGATGAATGCAATTGGTCTGTCTAGACCATTCTATAATTCTTGGTATTCAGATATATTATTAAATATTCATCCAAAAGCATGGGCATTACATTACAGATACATTCCAGCATCCTTAGAGATGAATGCAATTGGTCTGTCTAGACCATTCTATAATTCTTGGTATTCAGATATATTATTAAATATTCATCCAAAAGCATGGGCATTACATTACAGATACATTCCAGCATCCTTAGAGATGAATGCAATTGGTCTGTCTAGACCATTCTATAATTCTTGGTATTCAGATATATTATTAAATATTCATCCAAAAGCATGGGCATTACATTACAGATACATTCCAGCATCCTTAGAGATGAATGCAATTGGTCTGTCTAGACCATTCTATAATTCTTGGTATTCAGATATATTATTAAATATTCATCCAAAAGCATGGGCATTACATTACAGATACATTCCAGCATCCTTAGAGATGAATGCAATTGGTCTGTCTAGACCATTCTATAATTCTTGGTATCCAGATATATTATTAAATATTCATCCAAAAGCATGAGCATTACATTACAGATACATTCCAGCATCCTTAGACATGAATGCAATTGGTGTGCCTAGACCATTCTAGAATTCTTGGTATCCAGATATATTGTTAAATATTCATCCAAAAGCATGGGCATTACATTACAGATACATTCCAGCATCCTTAGAGATGAATGCAATTGGTCTGTCTAGACCATTCTATAATTCTTGGTATTCAGATATATTATTAAATATTCATCCAAAAGCATCGGCATTACATTACAGATACATTCCAGCATCCTTAGAGATGAATGCAATTGGTCTGTCTAGACCATTCTATAATTCTTGGTATTCAGATATATTATTAAATATTCATCCAAAAGCATGGGCATTACATTACAGATACATTCCAGCATCCTTAGAGATGAATGCAATTGGTCTGTCTAGACCAATCTATAATTCTTGGTATCCAGATATATTATTAAATATTCATCCAAAAGCATGAGCATTACATTACAGATACATTCCAGCATCCTTAGACATGAATGCAATTGGTGTGCCTAGACCATTCTAGAATTCTTGGTATCCAGATATATTGTTAAATATTCATCCAAAAGCATGGGCATTACATTACAGATACATTCGAGCATCTTTAGAGATGAATGCAATTAGTCTGTCTAGACCATTCTATAATTCTTGGTATTCAGATATATTATTAAATATTCATCCAAAAGCATGGGCATTACATTACAGATACATTCCAGCATCCTTAGAGATGAATGCAATTGGTCTGTCTAGACCATTCTATAATTCTTGGTATTCAGATATATTATTAAATATTCATCCAAAAGCATGGGCATTACATTACAGATACATTCCAGCATCCTTAGAGATGAATGCAATTGGTCTGTCTAGACCATTCTATAATTCTTGGTATTCAGATATATTATTAAATATTCATCCAAAAGCATGGGCATTACATTACAGATACATTCCAGCATCCTTAGAGATGAATGCAATTGGTCTGTCTAGACCATTCTATAATTCTTGGTATTCAGATATATTATTAAATATTCATCCAAAAGCATGGGCATTACATTACAGATACATTCCAGCATCCTTAGAGATGAATGCAATTGGTCTGTCTAGACCATTCTATAATTCTTGGTATTCAGATATATTATTAAATATTCATCCAAAAGCATGGGCATTACATTACAGATACATTCCAGCATCCTTAGAGATGAATGCAATTGGTCTGTCTAGACCATTCTATAATTCTTGGTATCCAGATATATTATTAAATATTCATCCAAAAGCATGAGCATTACATTACAGATACATTCCAGCATCCTTAGACATGAATGCAATTGGTGTGCCTAGACCATTCTAGAATTCTTGGTATCCAGATATATTGTTAAATATTCATCCAAAAGCATGGGCATTACATTACAGATACATTCGAGCATCTTTAGAGATGAATGCAATTAGTCTGTCTAGACCATTCTATAATTCTTGGTATTCAGATATATTATTAAATATTCATCCAAAAGCATGGGCATTACATTACAGATACATTCCAGCATCCTTAGAGATGAATGCAATTGGTCTGTCTAGACCATTCTATAATTCTTGGTATTCAGATATATTATTAAATATTCATCCAAAAGCATGGGCATTACATTACAGATACATTCCAGCATCCTTAGAGATGAATGCAATTGGTCTGTCTAGCTCTAGACCATTCTATAATTCTTGGTATTCAGATATATTATTAAATATTCATCCAAAAGCATGGGCATTACATTACAGATACATTCCAGCATCCTTAGAGATGAATGCAATTGGTCTGTCTAGACCATTCTATAATTCTTGGTATCCAGATATATTATTAAATATTCATCCAAAAGCATGAGCATTACATTACAGATACATTCCAGCATCCTTAGACATGAATGCAATTGGTGTGCCTAGACCATTCTAGAATTCTTGGTATCCAGATATATTGTTAAATATTCATCCAAAAGCATGGGCATTATATTACAGATACATTCCAGCATCCTTAGAGATGACTTAGAGAGGTCTGTCTAGACCATTCTATAATTCTTGGTATCCAGATAGATTGTTAAATCTTCCCAACAGCATGGGCATTCATTACAGATACATTCCAGCATCTTCCACGCAAAGGTGATCATGTGGTAACGGTGCTTTACGAGTGATTTTTTTTTATTGCTAAGATTTCCTGCCTTCATTATTTTTTTTGCCATCCGCGGTTATACCAGATCCAATCATGCTTGAATAAATCCCACTCCAATACCCTGAGCCCTACCCAGCTATATTATACCGCGATTCGAGCCTCTGGTTTGAGATTTCTTTAACAACACTCTGGTGTGACTTGAGTTTAAGTGGTCGGTATCACTTCTGATTAATTTTTGTGATATCGCCAAACCCAGGCACACTGGAGTGCCGTTACAAGTCTTGCTGGCGCTTGGCCAAACGGCTTCGATTTACTCGTAAAGTGATTAATATTATCTATTTATTTCAATTTGTTTTATAAGTATACATTTTATTTGATACATTCCAGTAATCGGTCTGCCAAGACCATTCTAGAATTCTTGGTATCCAGATATATTGTTAAATATTCATCCAAAAGCATGGGCATTACATTACAGATACATTCCAGCATCTTTAGAGATGAATGCAATTGGTCTGTCTAGACCATTCTATAATTCTTGGTATCCAGATATATTATTAAATATTCATCCAAAAGCATGGGCATTATATTACAGATACATTCCAGCATCCTTAGAGATGACTGCAATTGGTCTGTCTAGACCATTCTATAATTCTTGGTATCCAGATATATTATTATATATTCATCCAAAAGCATGGGCATTATATTACAGATACATTCCAGCATCCTTAGAGATGAATGCAATTGGTCTGTCTAGACCATTCTATAATTCTTGGTATTCAGATATATTATTAAATATTCATCCAAAAGCATGGGCATTACATTACAGATACATTCCAGCATCCTTAGAGATGAATGCAATTGGTCTGTCTAGACCATTCTAGAATTCTTGGTATCCAGATATATTGTTAAATATTCATCCAAAAGCATGGGCATTACATTATAGATACATTCCAGCATCTTTAGAGATGAATGCAATTGGTCTGTCTAGACCATTCTATAATTCTTGGTATCCAGATATATTATTAAATATTCATCCAAAAGCATGGGCATTATATTACAGATACATTCCAGCATCCTTAGAGATGACTGCAATTGGTCTGTCTAGACCATTCTATAATTCTTGGTATCCAGATATATTATTATATATTCATCCAAAAGCATGGGCATTATATTACAGATACATTCCAGCATCCTTAGAGATGACTGCAATTGGTCTGTCTAGACCATTCTATAATTCTTGGTATCCAGATATATTATTAAATATTCATCCAAAAACATGAGCATTACTTTACAGATACATTCCAGCATCCTTAGAGATGAATGCAATTGGTCTGTCTAGACCATTCTATAATTCTTGGTATAGATATATTATTAAATATTCATCCAAAAGCATGGGCATTACATTACAGATACATTCCAGCATCCTTAGAGATGAATGCAATTGGTCTGTCTAGACCATTCTATAATTCTTGGTATTCAGATATATTATTAAATATTCATCCAAAAGCATGGGCATTACATTACAGATACATTCCAGCATCCTTAGAGATGAATGCAATTGGTCTGTCTAGACCATTCTATAATTCTTGGTATTCAGATATATTATTAAATATTCATCCAAAAGCATCGGCATTACATTACAGATACATTCCAGCATCCTTAGAGATGAATGCAATTGGTCTGTCTAGACCATTCTATAATTCTTGGTATCCAGATATATTATTAAATATTCATCCAAAAGCATGAGCATTACATTACAGATACATTCCAGCATCCTTAGACATGAATGCAATTGGTGTGCCTAGACCATTCTAGAATTCTTGGTATCCAGATACAGTAGATTTCATTTATAGCGACTACGGATATAACGACATTCCGGATAAAACGACGTAAAATTATAGTCCCGAGCATTACAGCATTATTTTAATACAAAAAGTTTCGTTTATAACGACTCAGCTATAACGACGATTCCGGATAAAACGTCTTTTTTTTTACAGTTTTACAAAAAAAAACTCGGTTATAGCGACCTAAATTTTTTTTTATTATTTTTTTTTTTATTATTTTCGGGGAATTACATTTTATTGTTTATCGTTTTGTTGGGCATGGTTTCAGTTAATATCTGTATTTACTCGTGAACTGACGTGAGAAAATTAATTGAAGTTATTTGTACCTATGAATTTGTTAAAGTGTAATAAAATGTCGAAACGCAAATCATATTCTATTGAAGAAAAAGCTGGACTGGTAATGCGACTAGAAAATGGCGAATCGAATTCGAAGTTAATTAAAGAATTCAATTTATCACATTCCACTTTATCTACAATGTGGAAAAACCGTGATAAAATAAAAAAACAGTTTGAAGAGAACTCTTTAAAACGAAAAAAGTGAGGAAACCCGACCATGATGATATTGATAAACTTCTAATCGAATGGTTCACCAATTCAAGAAATCAAATTCCTATTTCGGGGCCAATTTTACAGGCAAGAGTTAATGAATTCGCCCAAAAAATCGGAAAATCAAATTTTACATGTACCGATAGCTGGATTTACCGTTTTCGTCAGAGACACAATATAGTGGTTGGAAAAATTTCTGGAGAAACAGCTACTGTTTCAAAAAGTGATTGCGAAAATTGGCTCAAAAATGTTTTTCCTAAACTACGTGAAGGTTACAAAGATTCCGAAATTTATAACGCCGATGAGACCGGTTTATTTTTTAAGGTTACTCCACAAACCACCCTCAAATTTAAGGGTGAAACGTGCATTGGAGGTAAACTTTCTAAAGAAAGGATTACTCTTCTTGTTATAACCAATATGGATGGAACGGACAAACGTAAATTAATGGTAATTGGTAAATCTAAAAAACCCAGGTGTTTTAAAAATATAAAAACTTTACCGGTGCTTTACGAGGCCAACACGAAAGCTTGGATGACATCCGAAATTTTAAAAAAATATTTGTTACGTTGGGATTTCGAACTTAAACAAGCCAATCAAAAAATTCTATTATTTGTAGACAACTGCCCGGCTCATCCGCACATAGACAATTTGTCTTCCATCAAATTAGTTTTTTTACCTCCCAATACCACATCCGTTCTTCAGCCTGTTGATCAAGGAATCATAAAAAACATTAAAAGTCACTATAGAAAGCTATTGCTGTTGAAAATGATGCTTAGCTTGGAAATGAATATCACAACATTTAACGTAAATCTAATAAATGCAATTGAGATGGCAGCTACAGCTTGGAGAGAAGTTAAACCAATTACGATCAAAAATTGCTGGCTGGCTTACAACCTCATCTGAAGTATTACCAGAGTTAGATGAGTTCGACGAGATGGATAATATGCCATTGGTGGATTAGATAAAAGTTGTAAATAGCGGCAATGATAATGCTACTTGGAACGAGTACATAAATGTCGATAATGATGTAATTACCGCTGCACAACCAAACGATGAGGAAATTATAGATTATGTTTTAGGCATATCAAATGAAAACACAGTTGGTGACGATGATGATGTTGAAGCTGTAGAGAATTTAAATGATGAGTTTCAGCCGCCAACTATAAGTGAGACAATTGTTGCGATTTCCACTGTAAAAAAATATTTATACTTCGGTGAAGCTAATATAGACGAACATTCTATTAATTCTATTTTAGCAATAGAAAAACAAGTCCAGAGAACTTACATTGCAAATAAAAGTTTTAAACAAACTATGATTACTGATTTCTTTGATGCAGTTTAAATATGTATTGTATTTGTCACACCCTAACTACACACATGTTTATATTTATTTATTTTTTAAGTATGTACTTATGTATTGTTATTGTAGTATGTAAATACTAAGAATTGAATTAAAACAATAAAAATGAATTCTTTATAATAAAAAAAAAATAATTATTGGCTTATTAATAATGTTACATGTATTAGTATAGGACTCCACAAAAGAATTGTGTATAACGACATTCGGGTATAGCGACGAAATTTCAACGGTCCCTTCGTGGTCGTTATAGGCGAAATCTACTGTATATTGTTAAATATTCATCCAAAAGCATGGGCATTACATTACAGATACATTCGAGCATCTTTAGAGATGAATGCAATTAGTCTGTCTAGACCATTCTATAATTCTTGGTATTCAGATATATTATTAAATATTCATCCAAAAGCATGGGCATTACATTACAGATACATTCCAGCATCCTTAGAGATGAATGCAATTGGTCTGTCTAGACCATTCTATAATTCTTGGTATTCAGATATATTATTAAATATTCATCCAAAAGCATGGGCATTACATTACAGATACATTCCAGCATCCTTAGAGATGAATGCAATTGGTCTGTCTAGACCATTCTATAATTCTTGGTATTCAGATATATTATTAAATATTCATCCAAAAGCATGGGCATTACATTACAGATACATTCCAGCATCCTTAGAGATGAATGCAATTGGTCTGTCTAGACCATTCTATAATTCTTGGTATTCAGATATATTATTAAATATTCATCCAAAAGCATGGGCATTACATTACAGATACATTCCAGCATCCTTAGAGATGAATGCAATTGGTCTGTCTAGACCATTCTATAATTCTTGGTATCCAGATATATTATTAAATATTCATCCAAAAGCATGAGCATTACATTACAGATACATTCCAGCATCCTTAGACATGAATGCAATTGGTGTGCCTAGACCATTCTAGAATTCTTGGTATCCAGATATATTGTTAAATATTCATCCAAAAGCATGGGCATTACATTACAGATACATTCGAGCATCCTTAGAGATGAATGCAATTGGTCTGTCTAGACCATTCTATAATTCTTGGTATTCAGATATATTATTAAATATTCATCCAAAAGCATCGGCATTACATTACAGATACATTCCAGCATCCTTAGAGATGAATGCAATTGGTCTGTCTAGACCATTCTATAATTCTTGGTATTCAGATATATTATTAAATATTCATCCAAAAGCATGGGCATTACATTACAGATACATTCCAGCATCCTTAGAGATGAATGCAATTGGTCTGTCTAGACCATTCTATAATTCTTGGTATTCAGATATATTATTAAATATTCATCCAAAAGCATGGGCATTACATTACAGATACATTCCAGCATCCTTAGAGATGAATGCAATTGGTCTGTCTAGACCATTCTACACTACTCCAAAAAATTAAAGGAACACTAATTTTTTTCAATTTTTTTAGTGTTTTTTGAAGAGCTGTATCTTAGTAAAATACGGTCGTACAGAGATGAAAAGAAAAGCATTTTAAAGCTACAAATCTCTAGTTTTGAGACTTTTGAGCGAACAATTTTTGTGAGATACCGTTATCACGCAATCATAAGAAAGAGCGCGAAGAAAAAAAATTTGAATTTTTTTTTTTTTTTGTAAGGTGCCATGGGCGCGGGAAATTTTTTTTAAGTTAAACCAATGCATAGGTCGGTTAGCCTGTTAATTAGGCGTAAATTTAATTTCATTCTGGTCTCTCTATGTCAACTTTTTGCTGAGATATCTGACTTTGAATCAAAAAAGATCCTTTTGCCTTTGATCGTCGATATCTCAGCAACCAATGACTGCACAGTAAACTTTAGGGCAGCCTTAGAAACTTCAGTAAATTTCCTACAAGACCCTTTAATGACTAGTTGAGAACAAATTTTTTTTTCACCCTCAATACTGATTTGAAAAAAGTACAAAAAAACGACTTTTTAGGTTGTCTTAATAAATCTACCGTTACTTTACCGTTATTGATGAAAAGACTAATGTTGCCAGGTCATTTTACAGTTTAATGTACTCCTAATAGCCCTGTATTATTTTCAAATTGATCCATCCAACCGTTTTTTCGGACAGATTGATCAAAGTTTTACAAAACAATTAAAGGAACAAGTATTCATCAAAATAAAAAAACGACTTTTTTCTCATTTTACGTTAGTTACTTGTTAACCCTTAACGATCGTACGGTTTTTTTGGTAATACTCGCCGATAAGAGACGATAGAAAATTAAATAAAGTTCTGCAATATGAGCAATAATTATGGAACTTGGCCATTTCTCATCCGATTTTAGTGAAATTTGGTATGCAAGATGGAAATGGGATTCTAAAATGATTTTTGGATAGAGTTCTGGAATATGGCCAACTAGGCTGGAACTTGGCTATTTCTTAACCGATTTTGATGAAATTTGGTATGCACGATGGAAATGGGATTCTAAAGTGATTTTTGGATAAAGTTCTGGAATATGGCCAACTAGGATGGAACTTGGCCATTTCTTAACCGATTTTGATGAAATTCAGCATGTACGATGGAAATGGGATTCTAAACTGATTTTTGGATAAAGTTCTGGAATATGGCCAACTAGGATGGAACTTGGCCATTTCTTATCCGAGTTTGATGAAATTTAGCATGTACGATGGAAATGGGGTTCTAAAGTGATTTTTGGATAAAGTTCTTGAATATGGCCAACTAGGATGGAACTTGGCTATTGCTCATCCGATTTTAGTGAAATTTGGTATGGGCTATGGAAATGGGATTCTAAACTGATTTTTGGATAAAGTTCTGGAAAATGGCCAACTAGGATGGAACTTGCCCATTTCTCATCCGATTTTGATGAAATTTGGCATAAGCAATGGAAATGGGATTCTAAACTGCTTTTGGATGAAATTCTGGAAAATGGCCAACTAGGAAGGAACTTGCCCATTTCTCATCCGATGTTGATGAAATTTGGTATAAGCAATGGAAATGGGATTCTAAACTGACTTTTGAATAAAGTTCTGGAATATGGCCAACTAATACGGCTTATTCCAGAATTCCATTTAAACATAATTTTAAAACCCAATTTTCATTACAAATGCTGAATTTCATTAAAATCTTATAAGAAATGGCCAAGTTCCTACCTAATTGGACATATTCCAGAACTTTAGCTAAAATTCATTATAGAATCCCATTTCCATCGCCCATACCAAATTTCATCAAAATCGGTTAAGAAATAGCCAAGTTCCATCCCAGTTGGCCATATTCCAGAACTTTATCCAAAAATCAGTTTAGAATCCCATTTCCATCGTACATGCTAACTTTCATCAAAATCGTATAAGAAATGGCCAAGTTCCATCCTAGTTGGCCATATTCCAGAACTTTATCGAAAAATCAGTTTAGAATCCCATTTCCATCGCCCATACCAAATTTCATCAAAATCGGTTAAGAAATGGCCAAGTTCCATCCTAGTTGGCCATATTCCAGAACTTTATCCAAAAATCACTTTAGAATCCCATTTCCATCGTGCATACCAAATTTCATCAAAATCGGTTAAGAAATAGCCAAGTTCCATCCTAGTTGGCCATATTCCAGAACTTTATCCAAAAATCATTTTAGAAACCCATTTCCATCGTGCATACCAAATTTCACTAGAATCGGATGAGAAATGGCCAAGTTCCATAATTATTGCTCATATTGCAGAACTTTATTTAATTTTCTATCGTCTCTTATCGGCGAGTATTACCAAAAAAACCGTACGATCGTTAAGGGTTAACAAGTAACTAACGTAAAATGAGAAAAAAGTCGTTTTTTTATTTTGATGAATACTTGTTCCTTTAATTGTTTTGTAAAACTTTGATCAATCTGTCCGAAAAAACGGTTGGATGGATCAATTTGAAAATAATACAGGGCTATTAGGAGTACATTAAACTGTAAAATAACCTGGCGACATTAGTCTTTTCATCAATAACGGTAAAGTAACGGTAGATTTATTAAGACAACCTAAAAAGTCGTTTTTTTGTACTTTTTTCAAATCAGTATTGAGGGTGAAAAAAAAAATTTGTTCTCAACTAGTCATTAAAGGGTCTTGTAGGAAATTTACTGAAGTTTCTAAGGCTGCCCTAAAGTTTACTGTGCAGTCATTGGTTGCTGAGATATCGACGATCAAAGGCAAAAGGATCTTTTTTGATTCAAAGTCAGATATCTCAGCAAAAAGTTGACATAGAGAGACCAGAATGAAATTAAATTTACGCCTAATTAACAGGCTAACCGACCTATGCATTGGTTTAACTTAAAAAAAATTTCCCGCGCCCATGGCACCTTACAAAAAAAAAAAAAAATTCGAATTTTTTTTCTTCGCGCTCTTTCTTATGATTGCGTGGTAACGGTATCTCACAAAAATTGTCCGCTCAAAAGTCTCAAAACTAGAGATTTGAAGCTTTAAAATGCTTTTCTTTTCATCTCTGTACGACCGTATTTTACTAAGATACAGCTCTTCAAAAAACACTAAAAAAATTGAAAAAAATTAGTGTTCCTTTAATTTTTTGGAGTAGTGTATAATTCTTGGTATCCAGATATATTATTAAATATTCATCCAAAAGCATGAGCATTACATTACAGATACATTCCAGCATCCTTAGACATGAATGCAATTGGTGTGCCTAGACCATTCTAGAATTCTTGGTATCCAGATATATTGTTAAATATTCATCCAAAAGCATGGGCATTACATTACAGATACATTCCAGCATCCTTAGAGATGAATGCAATTGGTCTGTCTAGACCATTCTATAATTCTTGGTATTCAGATATATTATTAAATATTCATCCAAAAGCATCGGCATTACATTACAGATACATTCCAGCATCCTTAGAGATGAATGCAATTGGTCTGTCTAGACCATTCTATAATTCTTGGTATTCAGATATATTATTAAATATTCATCCAAAAGCATGGGCATTACATTACAGATACATTCCAGCATCCTTAGAGATGAATGCAATTGGTCTGTCTAGACCATTCTATAATTCTTGGTATTCAGATATATTATTAAATATTCATCCAAAAGCATGGGCATTACATTACAGATACATTCCAGCATCCTTAGAGATGAATGCAATTGGTCTGTCTAGACCATTCTATAATTCTTGGTATTCAGATATATTATTAAATATTCATCCAAAAGCATCGGCATTACATTACAGATACATTCCAGCATCCTTAGAGATGAATGCAATTGGTCTGTCTAGACCATTCTATAATTCTTGGTATTCAGATATATTATTAAATATTCATCCAAAAGCATGGGCATTACATTACAGATACATTCCAGCATCCTTAGAGATGAATGCAATTGGTCTGTCTAGACCATTCTATAATTCTTGGTATTCAGATATATTATTAAATATTCATCCAAAAGCATGGGCATTACATTACAGATACATTCCAGCATCCTTAGAGATGAATGCAATTGGTCTGTCTAGACCATTCTATAATTCTTGGTATTCAGATATATTGTTAAATATTCATCCAAAAGCATGGGCATTATATTACAGATACATTCCAGCATCCTTAGAGATGACTTAGAGAGGTCTGTCTAGACCATTCTATAATTCTTGGTATCCAGATAGATTGTTAAATCTTCCCAACAGCATGGGCATTCATTACAGATACATTCCAGCATCTTCCACGCAAAGGTGATCATGTGGTAACGGTGCTTTACGAGTGATTTTTTTTTTATTGCTAAGATTTCCTGCCTTCATTATTTTTTTTGCCATCCGCGGTTATACCAGATCCAATCATGCTTGAATAAATCCCACTCCAATACCCTGAGCCCTACCCAGCTATATTATACCGCGATTCGAGCCTCTGGTTTGAGATTTCTTTAACAACACTCTGGTGTGACTTGAGTTTAAGTGGTCGGTATCACTTCTGATTAATTTTTGTGATATCGCCAAACCCAGGCACACTGGAGTGCCGTTACAAGTCTTGCTGGCGCTTGGCCAAACGGCTTCGATTTACTCGTAAAGTGATTAATATTATCTATTTATTTCAATTTGTTTTATAAGTATACATTTTATTTGATACATTCCAGTAATCGGTCTGCCAAGACCATTCTAGAATTCTTGGTATCCAGATATATTGTTAAATATTCATCCAAAAGCATGGGCATTACATTACAGATACATTCCAGCATCTTTAGAGATGAATGCAATTGGTCTGTCTAGACCATTCTATAATTCTTGGTATCCAGATATATTATTAAATATTCATCCAAAAGCATGGGCATTATATTACAGATACATTCCAGCATCCTTAGAGATGACTGCAATTGGTCTGTCTAGACCATTCTATAATTCTTGGTATCCAGATATATTATTATATATTCATCCAAAAGCATGGGCATTATATTACAGATACATTCCAGCATCCTTAGAGATGAATGCAATTGGTCTGTCTAGACCATTCTATAATTCTTGGTATTCAGATATATTATTAAATATTCATCCAAAAGCATGGGCATTACATTACAGATACATTCCAGCATCCTTAGAGATGAATGCAATTGGTCTGTCTAGACCATTCTAGAATTCTTGGTATCCAGATATATTGTTAAATATTCATCCAAAAGCATGGGCATTACATTATAGATACATTCCAGCATCTTTAGAGATGAATGCAATTGGTCTGTCTAGACCATTCTATAATTCTTGGTATCCAGATATATTATTAAATATTCATCCAAAAGCATGGGCATTATATTACAGATACATTCCAGCATCCTTAGAGATGACTGCAATTGGTCTGTCTAGACCATTCTATAATTCTTGGTATCCAGATATATTATTATATATTCATCCAAAAGCATGGGCATTATATTACAGATACATTCCAGCATCCTTAGAGATGACTGCAATTGGTCTGTCTAGACCATTCTATAATTCTTGGTATCCAGATATATTATTAAATATTCATCCAAAAACATGAGCATTACTTTACAGATACATTCCAGCATCCTTAGAGATGAATGCAATTGGTCTGTCTAGACCATTCTATAATTCTTGGTATTCAGATATATTATTAAATATTCATCCAAAAGCATGGGCATTACATTACAGATACATTCCAGCATCCTTAGAGATGAATGCAATTGGTCTGTCTAGACCATTCTATAATTCTTGGTATTCAGATATATTATTAAATATTCATCCAAAAGCATCGGCATTACATTACAGATACATTCCAGCATCCTTAGAGATGAATGCAATTGGTCTGTCTAGACCATTCTATAATTCTTGGTATCCAGATATATTATTAAATATTCATCCAAAAGCATGAGCATTACATTACAGATACATTCCAGCATCCTTAGACATGAATGCAATTGGTGTGCCTAGACCATTCTAGAATTCTTGGTATCCAGATATATTGTTAAATATTCATCCAAAAGCATGGGCATTACATTACAGATACATTCGAGCATCTTTAGAGATGAATGCAATTAGTCTGTCTAGACCATTCTATAATTCTTGGTATTCAGATATATTATTAAATATTCATTCAAAAGCATGGGCATTACATTACAGATACATTCCAGCATCCTTAGAGATGAATGCAATTGGTCTGTCTAGACCATTCTATAATTCTTGGTATTCAGATATATTATTAAATATTCATCCAAAAGCATGGGCATTACATTACAGATACATTCCAGCATCCTTAGAGATGAATGCAATTGGTCTGTCTAGACCATTCTATAATTCTTGGTATTCAGATATATTATTAAATATTCATCCAAAAGCATGGGCATTACATTACAGATACATTCCAGCATCCTTAGAGATGAATGCAATTGGTCTGTCTAGACCATTCTATAATTCTTGGTATTCAGATATATTATTAAATATTCATCCAAAAGCATGGGCATTACATTACAGATACATTCCAGCATCCTTAGAGATGAATGCAATTGGTCTGTCTAGACCATTCTATAATTCTTGGTATCCAGATATATTATTAAATATTCATCCAAAAGCATGAGCATTACATTACAGATACATTCCAGCATCCTTAGACATGAATGCAATTGGTGTGCCTAGACCATTCTAGAATTCTTGGTATCCAGATATATTGTTAAATATTCATCCAAAAGCATGGGCATTACATTACAGATACATTCGAGCATCCTTAGAGATGAATGCAATTGGTCTGTCTAGACCATTCTATAATTCTTGGTATTCAGATATATTATTAAATATTCATCCAAAAGCATCGGCATTACATTACAGATACATTCCAGCATCCTTAGAGATGAATGCAATTGGTCTGTCTAGACCATTCTATAATTCTTGGTATTCAGATATATTATTAAATATTCATCCAAAAGCATGGGCATTACATTACAGATACATTCCAGCATCCTTAGAGATGAATGCAATTGGTCTGTCTAGACCATTCTATAATTCTTGGTATTCAGATATATTATTAAATATTCATCCAAAAGCATGGGCATTACATTACAGATACATTCCAGCATCCTTAGAGATGAATGCAATTGGTCTGTCTAGACCATTCTATAATTCTTGGTATTCAGATATATTATTAAATATTCATCCAAAAGCATGGGCATTACATTACAGATACATTCCAGCATCCTTAGAGATGAATGCAATTGGTCTGTCTAGACCATTCTATAATTCTTGGTATCCAGATATATTATTAAATATTCATCCAAAAGCATGAGCATTACATTACAGATACATTCCAGCATCCTTAGACATGAATGCAATTGGTGTGCCTAGACCATTCTAGAATTCTTGGTATCCAGATATATTGTTAAATATTCATCCAAAAGCATGGGCATTACATTACAGATACATTCCAGCATCCTTAGAGATGAATGCAATTGGTCTGTCTAGACCATTCTATAATTCTTGGTATTCAGATATATTATTAAATATTCATCCAAAAGCATGGGCATTACATTACAGATACATTCCAGCATCCTTAGAGATGAATGCAATTGGTCTGTCTAGACCATTCTATAATTCTTGGTATTCAGATATATTATTAAATATTCATCCAAAAGCATGGGCATTACATTACAGATACATTCCAGCATCCTTAGAGATGAATGCAATTGGTCTGTCTAGACCATTCTATAATTCTTGGTATTCAGATATATTATTAAATATTCATCCAAAAGCATGGGCATTACATTACAGATACATTCCAGCATCCTTAGAGATGAATGCAATTGGTCTGTCTAGACCATTCTATAATTCTTGGTATTCAGATATATTATTAAATATTCATCCAAAAGCATGGGCATTACATTACAGATACATTCCAGCATCCTTAGAGATGAATGCAATTGGTCTGTCTAGACCATTCTATAATTCTTGGTATTCAGATATATTATTAAATATTCATCCAAAAGCATGGGCATTACATTACAGATACATTCCAGCATCCTTAGAGATGAATGCAATTGGTCTGTCTAGACCATTCTATAATTCTTGGTATCCAGATATATTATTAAATATTCATCCAAAAGCATGAGCATTACATTACAGATACATTCCAGCATCCTTAGACATGAATGCAATTGGTGTGCCTAGACCATTCTAGAATTCTTGGTATCCAGATATATTGTTAAATATTCATCCAAAAGCATGGGCATTACATTACAGATACATTCCAGCATCCTTAGAGATGAATGCAATTGGTCTGTCTAGACCATTCTATAATTCTTGGTATTCAGATATATTATTAAATATTCATCCAAAAGCATCGGCATTACATTACAGATACATTCCAGCATCCTTAGAGATGAATGCAATTGGTCTGTCTAGACCATTCTATAATTCTTGGTATTCAGATATATTATTAAATATTCATCCAAAAGCATGGGCATTACATTACAGATACATTCCAGCATCCTTAGAGATGAATGCAATTGGTCTGTCTAGACCATTCTATAATTCTTGGTATTCAGATATATTATTAAATATTCATCCAAAAGCATGGGCATTACATTACAGATACATTCCAGCATCCTTAGAGATGAATGCAATTGGTCTGTCTAGACCATTCTATAATTCTTGGTATTCAGATATATTATTAAATATTCATCCAAAAGCATGGGCATTACATTACAGATACATTCCAGCATCCTTAGAGATGAATGCAATTGGTCTGTCTAGACCATTCTATAATTCTTGGTATTCAGATATATTATTAAATATTCATCCAAAAGCATGGGCATTACATTACAGATACATTCCAGCATCCTTAGAGATGAATGCAATTGGTCTGTCTAGACCATTCTATAATTCTTGGTATTCAGATATATTATTAAATATTCATCCAAAAGCATGGGCATTACATTACAGATACATTCCAGCATCCTTAGAGATGAATGCAATTGGTCTGTCTAGACCATTCTATAATTCTTGGTATTCAGATATATTATTAAATATTCATCCAAAAGCATGGGCATTACATTACAGATACATTCCAGCATCCTTAGAGATGAATGCAATTGGTCTGTCTAGACCATTCTATAATTCTTGGTATTCAGATATATTATTAAATATTCATCCAAAAGCATGGGCATTACATTACAGATACATTCCAGCATCCTTAGAGATGAATGCAATTGGTCTGTCTAGACCATTCTATAATTCTTGGTATCCAGATATATTATTAAATATTCATCCAAAAGCATGAGCATTACATTACAGATACATTCCAGCATCCTTAGACATGAATGCAATTGGTGTGCCTAGACCATTCTAGAATTCTTGGTATCCAGATATATTGTTAAATATTCATCCAAAAGCATGGGCATTACATTACAGATACATTCCAGCATCCTTAGAGATGAATGCAATTGGTCTGTCTAGACCATTCTATAATTCTTGGTATTCAGATATATTATTAAATATTCATCCAAAAGCATCGGCATTACATTACAGATACATTCCAGCATCCTTAGAGATGAATGCAATTGGTCTGTCTAGACCATTCTATAATTCTTGGTATTCAGATATATTATTAAATATTCATCCAAAAGCATGGGCATTACATTACAGATACATTCCAGCATCCTTAGAGATGAATGCAATTGGTCTGTCTAGACCAATCTATAATTCTTGGTATCCAGATATATTATTAAATATTCATCCAAAAGCATGAGCATTACATTACAGATACATTCCAGCATCCTTAGACATGAATGCAATTGGTGTGCCTAGACCATTCTAGAATTCTTGGTATCCAGATATATTGTTAAATATTCATCCAAAAGCATGGGCATTACATTACAGATACATTCGAGCATCTTTAGAGATGAATGCAATTAGTCTGTCTAGACCATTCTATAATTCTTGGTATTCAGATATATTATTAAATATTCATCCAAAAGCATGGGCATTACATTACAGATACATTCCAGCATCCTTAGAGATGAATGCAATTGGTCTGTCTAGACCATTCTATAATTCTTGGTATTCAGATATATTATTAAATATTCATCCAAAAGCATGGGCATTACATTACAGATACATTCCAGCATCCTTAGAGATGAATGCAATTGGTCTGTCTAGACCATTCTATAATTCTTGGTATTCAGATATATTATTAAATATTCATCCAAAAGCATGGGCATTACATTACAGATACATTCCAGCATCCTTAGAGATGAATGCAATTGGTCTGTCTAGACCATTCTATAATTCTTGGTATTCAGATATATTATTAAATATTCATCCAAAAGCATGGGCATTACATTACAGATACATTCCAGCATCCTTAGAGATGAATGCAATTGGTCTGTCTAGACCATTCTATAATTCTTGGTATTCAGATATATTATTAAATATTCATCCAAAAGCATGGGCATTACATTACAGATACATTCCAGCATCCTTAGAGATGAATGCAATTGGTCTGTCTAGACCATTCTATAATTCTTGGTATCCAGATATATTATTAAATATTCATCCAAAAGCATGAGCATTACATTACAGATACATTCCAGCATCCTTAGACATGAATGCAATTGGTGTGCCTAGACCATTCTAGAATTCTTGGTATCCAGATATATTGTTAAATATTCATCCAAAAGCATGGGCATTACATTACAGATACATTCGAGCATCTTTAGAGATGAATGCAATTAGTCTGTCTAGACCATTCTATAATTCTTGGTATTCAGATATATTATTAAATATTCATCCAAAAGCATGGGCATTACATTACAGATACATTCCAGCATCCTTAGAGATGAATGCAATTGGTCTGTCTAGACCATTCTATAATTCTTGGTATTCAGATATATTATTAAATATTCATCCAAAAGCATGGGCATTACATTACAGATACATTCCAGCATCCTTAGAGATGAATGCAATTGGTCTGTCTAGCTCTAGACCATTCTATAATTCTTGGTATTCAGATATATTATTAAATATTCATCCAAAAGCATGGGCATTACATTACAGATACATTCCAGCATCCTTAGAGATGAATGCAATTGGTCTGTCTAGACCATTCTATAATTCTTGGTATCCAGATATATTATTAAATATTCATCCAAAAGCATGAGCATTACATTACAGATACATTCCAGCATCCTTAGACATGAATGCAATTGGTGTGCCTAGACCATTCTAGAATTCTTGGTATCCAGATATATTGTTAAATATTCATCCAAAAGCATGGGCATTATATTACAGATACATTCCAGCATCCTTAGAGATGACTTAGAGAGGTCTGTCTAGACCATTCTATAATTCTTGGTATCCAGATAGATTGTTAAATCTTCCCAACAGCATGGGCATTCATTACAGATACATTCCAGCATCTTCCACGCAAAGGTGATCATGTGGTAACGGTGCTTTACGAGTGATTTTTTTTTTATTGCTAAGATTTCCTGCCTTCATTATTTTTTTTGCCATCCGCGGTTATACCAGATCCAATCATGCTTGAATAAATCCCACTCCAATACCCTGAGCCCTACCCAGCTATATTATACCGCGATTCGAGCCTCTGGTTTGAGATTTCTTTAACAACACTCTGGTGTGACTTGAGTTTAAGTGGTCGGTATCACTTCTGATTAATTTTTGTGATATCGCCAAACCCAGGCACACTGGAGTGCCGTTACAAGTCTTGCTGGCGCTTGGCCAAACGGCTTCGATTTACTCGTAAAGTGATTAATATTATCTATTTATTTCAATTTGTTTTATAAGTATACATTTTATTTGATACATTCCAGTAATCGGTCTGCCAAGACCATTCTAGAATTCTTGGTATCCAGATATATTGTTAAATATTCATCCAAAAGCATGGGCATTACATTACAGATACATTCCAGCATCTTTAGAGATGAATGCAATTGGTCTGTCTAGACCATTCTATAATTCTTGGTATCCAGATATATTATTAAATATTCATCCAAAAGCATGGGCATTATATTACAGATACATTCCAGCATCCTTAGAGATGACTGCAATTGGTCTGTCTAGACCATTCTATAATTCTTGGTATCCAGATATATTATTATATATTCATCCAAAAGCATGGGCATTATATTACAGATACATTCCAGCATCCTTAGAGATGACTGCAATTGGTCTGTCTAGACCATTCTATAATTCTTGGTATCCAGATATATTATTAAATATTCATCCAAAAACATGAGCATTACTTTACAGATACATTCCAGCATCCTTAGAGATGAATGCAATTGGTGTGCCTAGACCATTCTATAATTCTTGGTATCCAGATATATTGTTA
Source organism: Tipula helvola (assembly GCA_963556165.1). Taxonomy (NCBI): domain Eukaryota; kingdom Metazoa; phylum Arthropoda; class Insecta; order Diptera; family Tipulidae; genus Tipula; species Tipula helvola. The sequence goes on from OY744483.1 coordinate 21,379,344, forward strand.
AATTTTTATCCAACAGCATGGGCATTACATTACAGATACGTCCCAGCATCATTAGAAATGACTGCAATTGGTCTGTCTAGACCATTCTATAATTCTTGGTATCCACGTATATTATTAAATATTCATCCAAAAGCATCGGCATTACATTACAGATACATTCCAGCATCCTTAGAGATGAATGCAATTGGTCTGTCTAGACCATTCTATAATTCTTGGTATTCAGATATATTATTAAATATTCATCCAAAAGCATGGGCATTACATTACAGATACATTCCAGCATCCTTAGAGATGAATGCAATTGGTCTGCCAAGACCATTCTAGAATTCTTGGTATTCAGATATATTATTAAATATTCATCCAAAAGCATGGGCATTACATTACAGATACATTCCAGCATCCTTAGAGATGAATGCAATTGGTCTGTCTAGACCATTCTATAATTCTTGGTATCCAGATATATTATTAAATATTCATCCAAAAGCATGAGCATTACATTACAGATACATTCCAGCATCCTTAGACATGAATGCAATTGGTGTGCCTAGACCATTCTAGAATTCTTGGTATCCAGATATATTGTTAAATATTCATCCAAAAGCATGGGCATTACATTACAGATACATTCGAGCATCTTTAGAGATGAATGCAATTAGTCTGTCTAGACCATTCTATAATTCTTGGTATCTAGATATATTATTAAATATTCATCCAAAAGCATGGGCATTATATTACAGATACATTCCAGCATCCTTAGAGATGACTGCAATTGGTCTGTCTAGACCATTCTTTAATTCTTGGTATCCAGATATATTGTTAAATATTCATCCAAAAGCATGGGCATTATATTACAGATACATTCCAGCATCCTTAGAGATGACTGCAATTGGTCTGTCTAGACCATTCTATAATTCTTGGTATCCAGATATATTATTAAATATTCATCCAAAAACATGAGCATTACTTTACAGATACATTCCAGCATCCTTAGAGATGAATGCAATTGGTGTGCCTAGACCATTCTATAATTCTTGGTATCCAGATATATTATTAAATATTCATCCAAAAGCATGAGCATTACATTACAGATACATTCCAGCATCCTTAGAGATGAATGCAATTGGTGTGCCTAGACCATTCTAGAATTCTTGGTATCCAGATATATTGTTAAATTTTTATCCAACAGCATGGGCATTACATTACAGATACGTCCCAGCATCATTAGAAATGACTGCAATTGGTCTGTCTAGACCATTCTATAATTCTTGGTATCCAGATATATTGTTAAATGGTTGTCCAACAGCATGGGCATTACATTACAGATACGTCCCAGCATCATCCACGCAACGGTGATCATGTGGTAACGGTGCCTTACGTGTGAAACATTCTTTTAAATTTTTTTTTAATTGCTAAGATTTCCTGCCTTCATTATTTTTCTTGCCATCGGCGGTTATACCAGCTCCAATCATGCTTGAATAAATCCCACCCCAATATCCTGAGCCCTAGCCAGCTATATTATACCGCGATTCAAGCCTCTGGTTGGAGATTTCTTTAACAACACTCTGTTGTCACTTGGAGTTTAAGTGGTCGGTATCACTTCTGATAAATTTTTATGATATCGCTAAACCCAAGCAGACTGGAGTGCCGTTACAATTCCTGCTGGCGCTTGGCCAAACGGCTTCGATTTACTCGTAAAGTGATTAATATTATCTATTTATTTTAATTTGTTTTATAAGTATATATTTTATTTGATACAATAAGTTTGAAAGAAATAAATGATTTAAGTTGCTTTTCCAAATGATTTTCCTCATTGCAAAATAAAGATAAGTCATTTTCCCAAATTACCTAAATGCATTTCATTTATTTAATTAGATCAAAGGCCGATTAATTAGAAAATACAATTTATTAAGTATGTATAATAATGTATGTTTTAATATTTTATTCTACCAATAATTTTATGTTTTGTACCGTTTTCTAGACCATGCATACGCTAGTGCAAGAATTTCAACGATGGTAGCTAGAAATAAAGGTTGTGTGATTATCACAGGATTTGCACATTAATCATTGATGTCAATTGTGCTAGAAGTTGAAATATCTCGATACATTTAGATCAGGCTTCGTTGAGGGTCGGTTTCTCCATTTCCTTCCGATGGTGCCGTTCGTTCCCCCATGACAAGCTGTCCCCCATGACCACTTTATATGCGTTAAAATCTAATCGGAGATTAGTATATCAAAATTTCGAATATGTCTGCACATAATACAAATAAACACCCATCTTCCAAGCGAAATTATTCGCGAAGAAAAATACAAATGATGGAGCTTCGAAAATTCCGACGACGGCTTCAGAGAAACCAGTACTTGAACTATTTCCAGCTCCTCCTTCTTAAATGTCTTCTAAGCCACCTCCAAAACCAAAGTCTAACGTGAATCATCCAAAACCATTATCTACTACATTAATAAATGAAAAGAATGATCCGTTAGCGGGATGAGATCTACTCACATTCCAAGGTATTGCAAGTTTTCAGGAGATGAGAATAAACCGTGAGTTTCAACTGGATTACTCGAGTTTCATGTACATGACTAACGTCGTACCAAACACTACATTACATTGGCCAAAAGAATTTAGATGAATGATTGACATGATTTGGGTAACTATTGGGTAACGGACATGATTTGGGTAACTCTCATATAATTATCTCCTATTGACCTTTTGAATATAGAAACAAAGGCTGAACAAGCAAGAGCCATTCTTCGTGAGTACCTGAAGGAGAAAGCTCATCAAATTTTTTGAAGTTTAGTTGCAACATACATAATAGAAAAGGTAGCAAAATTGCAACAACCTGGATACCTTGCATTAGTTAGTGATAGAATAGTAAATTTGTTTACAGCTCCCCCTTTCAATATCACTCAGGACATGGTTTAACTCTAGTAAAGAATTTCGATGTTTGCAAAATCATAAGCGCATTAGATATCTTCTTCCACAGGTTTAAAGATCATAATTATTCAGGTAGCCGAATTTTCACTAAGATAGCTCGAAATAAGGGTTGTATAATTTTTTTTTTTTTTTTTTTTTGATTTAAATTATTTGTTTGGCTTGATCATTGCTAACCACATCGCCAAATTTTAATAATTTTATAAACTTTTTTCTTTTTTATGACTCTCTTTTAATTTTATAGATATCTATTTAATTATTTGATCACTTTTTCTTATTGCGTATTAACTTTTTCTATGAGTTACATTCTCACACCAACAAAACCAAACCGGTCTCATGATGTTCGAGAACAAAACTGTGTATAATTTTAACTGGGTTTGCACATACAGTTTTTATTTCAGGACTTACAAAAAAGGAACCTTCAAAAATACATCGTAAGCAATATTGTGAAAAAGAACTAGGTACTATAGGTGGTTAAAAGTTAGCAGAAAATGATGCATATGCAAGAAACCTCACTAAATTTGGGTTGTCAAAGAAATCTGCATACTCTGCATCTGGGTGCCCTTCTCCATAGCATAGGTTGTACGATTGGATCATAATGGTCGTAGAATGTGACGAGACTCAGTCTCCAAATTATGATGATGGAAGGACTCGGGGAAAGTTAGAAAAAGAGCAACAAGAGAGGTTTCGACCCACGACATAGAAGTAAATGAATTTGAACAAAAAGCAATCGCTAGAGAGGACTACTAGGAGACAAAAGCTCTGAATCCTTGGTCCGATTACTAAATGATGAAGGAGGAATCCTTGATGAGTTATTTGGACAGATCCATAGAAGATTGTGTTTCTGTGTAGACGCAACACCTGGAACTGTTGTAATGTAACTGGTATAATGAGTTGATTATTTTTTAAATAAGTTACGTTTTATTTTGTCAAGTGGCTTAGGTACTTTTAATTTCCAGTGTTGGCTTCATAAACGAAAATAAAAAAATTTCAAAATTTTTATAATAAATTGTATCTAATATTATATACCCAATTTTTTGTTGTAATTATAGTTTCTTGTGAAGTGAAATAGTAAAATAAAAAAAACTGTTGAACCCCCATCTTTGGTTAATATTCTCATTTGAATTGGTAGTATAAATTATTGAGATAGCGAATATTCTCTATAACAGTGAAAAAAAGAACCAGTGTAAAGTAGCGGATCTACCAAGAAAAAAAAAGAAGAAAACGATTTCCATTTTCTTGACGAGTCGCGCATTTACAGTCTTATTAATGCGTCCGACCGTAGCGGTACCCTGCTAATTAAACGGATAATTTCATCCAGCTGCAGACCTGTCAACCAAGCGGGTCGTTGAAGGAGCGAGGGGAACCTGCGACGTGGGAGCAACCATCTCCATTACAGGGTCATCCAATACAAGATCACACGTGATCCATGGTTAGTTGATGAATAGAAAACTACTCTAGAGGACACTCCAGGCATAGATGTAGTAGAGAAATTTGATAGATATACCAGATCATTCTATACACTTGAAGGTCACTATGATAATTTATGGAATTATGATAGGAGAACCGAATTCAAACCAAAACATTGGAGACATAACGTTGCTATTGATCAAACAGCAATCGATTTCAAACTCGACAAGAAAGCAGAAAGTTTTTGATGGGATGAATTAGAACAATTACCTTTTATACCAAGCTCATCAGCAGGATGGGGATTTATTGGAAAGAAGGAACACCCGGCAACCATGAAAAGGCGATTAACAGAGCTGTCTTTTCACTTAACATGTGGCTGGAAGACAAGGAGCGCGAAACGAAGCTATTCCGATACCACCCGGACTTAGCATGGACACGTACACAACTACATAGGTACACCAGAAGCGCTCAAGGTTAGAAGTGTGAGGAGCACGTCATTTGACAATATTATACTTCTGCTGCTCCATTGATACAAAAGTATAGACAAAAAGATACGCCTATGGCAGTTGGAATGAACTACTACAAGCGATTACCCTCAATGATAAACAGCTCTCTTTACAAAGATGGCATTTACAAATACGGTGTTGGAATCGACATTAACCCTATTCCTACCGAGCTGTGTCTCTGAGTCACTATTTAATTTTAAATAACTGTGATTTCTTTAAAACTATGTATACTATTCAACCACAATTTGTATTCCATTATTGGTCCACAAATAGGTGGTTGAATAGTATACAGAGTTTTAAAGAAATCACAGTTATTTAAAATTAAATAGTGGCTCAGAGACACAGCTCGATAGGAATAGGGTTAAAAGCTTTGGAGGAAATATAACCGTGGCTTATAGATGAAGCCTTTAACATATTACGTGAGAACGTGATTTTTAAAGATTGGTACGCAGAGCAGTCCTTTTACTACTCATGGCACCATTTCATCCATAGACCCGCCGTCATGTCTAAGGCCGATACGATTAGGACTAACAGTACAACTCGATAAAGGATGTGTTGCAACAAGAGCAGACCAACTTGAATTCTTAGGCCATTGCGTCAGAGGATCGAAAGTTGACAGAGAAATTGCATCACTAATGAGACTTGCGCTGTATCCGGAACACCCGCTACAAGAACCCGCAATGTCGATGAACAGAATACGAGGTATAATGCTTGATTGCGCATGTAATTCATGGGTCACACTCACACCTAAACAACATTAACTCAATTACATTTAAATTATGTAGTCTCAAATCAATTTGAATCAAAGGACTGGGATGCGAACGTTTATAGTATGTACCCTCAAAAACAAATAACCCAAGTACAAAAAAGTTTCATTAACTAGTGGTTTAACTCAAGCAAAATTTGTTTTGGACATATATATGGGGAGGGATACAGACACATCAACCGTAACAAAATTTCTCATTGCAGTTTACAGCACATGAAGATGGGAGGAACTCGGCTGAAAGTTAAGTAAATATAAACTATAATTAAAGTGATATTTTTAAGTGATTTGGATTTTTGTTATGATTATCAGGTGCACCAAGTACAATATACACTGGCGAACAACTGGTTAGGTATACCCTAATATTTTAAATTTTCTAGAAGCCGGAAGGATATACCCAAATAAACCGATAATTGTTTTATGACATGGAATTCCTAATCATAAAATGCATAAAAATTCACAAAATTTACTAAAATCTATTTTAGTGAATAAACTAAAATCTATTTTAGTGAAACGTTCGCTTTGAGTTGTACCAACTTCAAATATCACAGAATTAACCTACCACGTCAGCTTTTTGAGATATTCTAACCTAAAAGTGTCAAAAAGCGCGTTTTTTAGTAATTTTGCAAATGTTGAGATGTCGTCACTGTTTGTTGAAGCATCTCGATATATCCATTTTTCTTTGAACAAACAATGGGAGAATAATATTTTCACAACTGTAAAATTTGTGGATTGTTACTACCCACTTTTGGATCGTTGTTTACCAAAATATAAATTGGACGATGAATATCGAGATGAGGAATCAATTTGGATTAACACGTTACGACAAATCGTACAAATCAAATTTATTCATTGCTGAGTCTAATCAATATGCCACTATTTTGTATTTTCCATAATAACATCTGGATACATGCGTATTGACGAATCAGAAATTTTTTGAAGAAATTCGACCAAAATCCATATTATACATTGTATTTTTTATTTAATGATAACAATGATAAAGTACCGAACGAAGAACTTCTCAATGTAATGCGAATTCATTTAGCATGGGATGGATCGAAATTTTTTGATATAAAAAGCATATTAATATACCAAAAACATTTAAAATTTTAATGTTGGTCCCGGAACAAATTTATAATGCAGATGAAACTGCTTTAGTATGTATATAAAAATTTGGATAATCGGACATTGATTACAGTCAATGAAAAAACTGAACCGGGAAGGAAAAACTCAAAAGAAAGAGTGACGATAATGCCCTGCTGCAATGCAACAGGATCACATAAATTGACTTTAATGATGATTGGAAAATCGGAAAAACCGAGACCATTTAAAAATTGGGACAACATGCTTTATTATAAGGCATCCAAAAATTCATGGCAAACGATATCACTATTTAAGAATTGGTTTTTCGATCAATTTGTTCCAAGCGTACGACATCATTTAAAGGAAAAAAACTTACCAGAAAAGGCAATTTTACTGATCGATAATTGTACTGCTCATGGAACAGAAACGATGCTAAGGACGGATGATGAAAATTTTAAAGTAAGTTTTTGCCTCCTAATACCACTGCAATCCTGCAACCATTAGACCAACAAATCATTCAAAGTATGAAACTTCGGTATCGAAAGAATTTATTGCTAGATCTTGTTGCAAGCAAACCAGGAAATGATACAATTGCTAATTTGAAACAAATAAACTTAAAAGATGTTTCTATTATGATAGATCAAGCTTGGATACATATTCTGATTTCAGTCATTCGATCAGGTTGGAAAGCTCTTGTCGACATTGACATCAACAACTTAAACTTACCACACTTACGGTACAACAGAAAGTTTGTCACGGAATTTTGATGAGTCCAACTTAAATGAAGAAGAGAATGATGAAAATACGGAAGGTGAATACGATGTTAATGACGATGATGATGATAACACCCAAAATATTGATCAAATTATACAATCTTTTAATAATGTAATTGAATGGTCAGAAAATGAAAACCTTCCAATGAATAATATTTTGAATTTAAGAAGAATTCGCAACAAAGCTGTGATGAGAAGATTAATTATTTAACCTAAATAAGCTTTTTAAATAAAATCTTTTTAAACTATAGTCATTTTGGTTTTACTTTAGAGCACACATGGCCAAGCTAAATGAGCATTTTTGACTTATTTTCTAGATAACTAGAGCAATAAAACTCCGATTACAAAAAAAGCCAACTGGACAACATCCAGAGTGATAAAATATATCAGTTGGAGATGGATGTGGGAACCACCGCAATAATTATTCCATCTTGCGGCATGCGGCTCGCGAGCCGCATTCTGGATACATAAATAATTACCGCGTTGTCCAGTTGGCTTTTTTTTTATTGGAGTTTTGTTGCTCTATTTATCTTGAAAATAAGTCAAAAATACTCATTTAGCTTGGCCATGTGTGATTTAGAACATCAAATGATATTGTACATTCATTGAAATTCTGGAAAATAATTCCAATTTTCGTTTAAAGCTACTTTAATAAAAAAATTGATTCAGCTCTGGTCGCTTATATCAAGAAGTTACTGTATTCCAAAAATCGTTTAAAGAAAGAAAAATACGAGTCAGTAAGCGATTTTCAATCGATGCTTGCCCCAAATTAAGGCAATCTTTAAAAATTATTCTGAAACACAATCTGAGATAGAAGCATCATCAGAAGATGATATGTAGTTTAGCGAATGTTATACACGATCAATTTAATTTAAGTGGGATGAAACACAATATGTTAACCAAGCATTAGCAGTAACAAAATTGTGCAAAGATTGCTTTTGGTAGAAACAAACTTAGTAAAAATGAAAACAATGATGATTTGATTCAAGCTACAGCCAAACATCGTTGTACAAACGAAATATAAAGTGAGAAGAAGAATACCACTCCGAACATATCAAGATTATACATTTCACAATCCTTATAACAATTATTCAGCGGATTTATTCGAGAATTCGACCGCAGTCATGATTACAAAATTTTGGTCAAAGGTTATAAAGCGATATTGGCAATCTGCTCACATTAAATGTGAAGCGACTGTGTTATCGAAATAATTTCAATGGATATATTGTACATATTAACATAAATTCTTATCTAAATTTTTAATGAATGAGGAAGAGTATTATAAATTAAATGTATTCATATTATACTATTTTTTTTTTTTTTCGCTGGCGCTACATCCCATGGAGGGATTTGGCCGCTTCATATTGAAGTTTCGTAATCAGAATTTTAATGGATAATGAGTGATTAATTCATTGATCCTACATTATAACCAGCCGTGATTTTTTCATCACCCGCCGGGAATCGAACCCGGGACCTCCGGGGCTTAAAGCAAGCATGCTAACAACTGGCCACCGGGGCGGCCAATTATACTATTGGCTTTCTATAATTTTATCAAAAACATTGACCGCGAAGAAAATTTGTCTGTATTTTAAGCAGGAAATTAACTAATCACATTTTATTTTAAGAGATAACCCTGAATCTTCTGAACTGAAACTTTTTTCTATCTATAATTTCATAATTGTTGTTGTTGTATATTTATTATTCTGATAACAAGGGCATAATTGTATTTAAGTAGGTAAATTGTAACTACCTAGTATTTTTCGTGCCAACATAGGCTAGACCAATATAATTTAACTTCAAAGACCCTTCACTAGTTTAGATCACTTTGAATAATAATCGCGGATGAATCATCCAAATTAACCAGTGTAAACAATAAACCATCTGGAATGAACAGTGACAGGTAATACAAAATTAGGTACTTAAATTTATTTTGGATGATTCATCCGCGTTAACCATCCGAAGTAACCGTTGTAACTGTGAACAGTTTGCTTTAATAGACGAGAATATTTTTTTATTGTATATGCCTGCAAAATAATTAACATCCTTGTAAGTATTTAGATGTACATAAAATTTGCTTTTTAATCATTTCATTTAAAAAAATTAAAGTTTACTCGTAGTTTTGTATTATAGGTTCCAGATGTAGGTAGATTCATTTTTGGTAAACATTTTTTTATTTATACACTAAAACCTATATACAATTACCTTAAAAACTAAAACTATTAACTATTTTTTTTTAATCGAAATTTTAATTTTAATTCATTAATTAATTCAATAGGTATTTCTAGTTCATCTAATATCGACTCACTTGTACAAAATTGTAACACCTTCCAAGCAGCATTCTCCTGTAGTGTTCGCATCGGGAAATGAATGTTAACTTTGAACCGTTTCACTTGATTATTAGACGAATCAATAACTGATGGTACCGGCCAAAATACATCGCGATTTTTAACATGCATCCGTTCACCAGTTACCGTATCTTTAAATATCCATGGATGTGTTTTAAATGTGTCCATTTGGTAACCAGTTCTTGGTGCAATTGTATGATAAAAAATTGGTTGAGACTGATAATTCATCCAAATTAAATCAATTTTTCGTAATGTATAATTAAAGAAAACACAATAAGATTGTTCAACGGATTCGATCGACTTTAAATTTGTATTCGAACCACCGTCAACGCTAATGTTTTCCATTTTAATGGATTTTAATTATTCTACTACTCTGTAGATGTCACTAGTACACACTGTATTTTATCTTTACACTTCCATATTGTCTTATAATTTTAGTTATTTCGATTAATCGCAAATTTTGATATAACATGGCCGTCTGTATTGCTGTTATTGGAAAAGACGTAAATATAAAATTATACTAAGATTTTGCTTTATTTAAGATTAGCTATACTTTACCTTTAATATGTCCTTTTAAATTCACAAGTGTTTAGTTTCAATAAGAGATTATAATTCTTAAATGTTTGTGTGCGTCTTATTTGTGTACACTTGGTTTTCGACTTTTTGCTTATCCAAGAAATGATAATTTAGTTAAACTAACGTAATTTGTATTATCTTAATTGTTTTAAACATTAGCAAAATATTTTTGTAATTAATTCACAATCACGACTTAAAAACACTTAAACAGAAACGCTGTATGTAGCGCTCGAAGAGGAATGAAAAGAATAATAAAATGAAAATCTTAAAGATTTGTTACTGTCGGCGGTACTCTTCCATATGTAGTTGTTGTAATATTATTTTATGGTTGTACTAATTTTTTTCGTTTTAATTTTTAAATTATTTAGAACTCGCCGTTATTTATTGCAACATCGGATTTGGATAAAGAACTCGAATTACAGTATCGTGTACATGCTGCATTAGATGTGATTGAAGAAAAATCAAAATCGGGCCCAGACTCGAAAGATATGTATCTGGGAATGTTGTATTTAACGGAAACTCACAATATGTAGGTTTTTTGGGTGGACATGTTTTACCACAGTTTTATTTTAATTAACGGATATTTTTTATCAAATTTCAGTTATGGCTATATAACAAATACGCGAATCAAAATTGTATTGGTTGTTGATTCGAACAGCACCGCATTGAGGGAGAATGAAGTCAGAAATGTAAGGAACAATTTGATTTTTTAACAAACCAGCCTGGCTGCTACTTAGTCTGGCTAAGTAGTTAACTTTTGAAACGTTTTGGTTCATTTTTCTCTACTCAACGATTTTATTTTTATTGTTTTTGATTTGGTTGATTGCACACGCGAAATTCTTTTGAAAACATGTCGCAATTTAATTACCTATACATACTATTTTTTTTTACACATTTCAGATGTTTAAAAATTTGCATAAATTATATTCGGAAGCTGTTTGCAATCCATTTTATGTACCAGGTGATTCATTAATTTCAAAGTAAGTAAATCTCGATGATTTCGTTTTAACCGACTTTTATGATTAATTTGTGCTGTTTTTGTTTTCACAGGTCATTTGATCGTAATGTTCGTAATATTATGGCGGGGAGCAATTAGAGATCGATAATACGAAATTCAATCCACTTTCTTTCATCATAAACCAAATTTTAATTCAAAATCAATCAATCAATTGATCGAGATATAATAATTGACGCTTTCTTCATTTGCTGTTGTACCACATTATGTATTGTGTTCTTGGATTTATATGGTTGATTGAATTTTGGTTTGAATATATTTATAAATATAAGAGCTGCGTTAATAAATTATTTAGTTTTAATCTAGAATTCTAAGAGAATACATAAATGGATTTAATAAAAATAGTGCTGCTCGTTTTGGGCGTATTTACATTGATCGCTGGATTCACAAATTGTGCAAAGCTAAAGAGGCAACCTCATCAGCGACCCAAAGACGGTAAGTTAAAACATTAAATATACTTCAAAGCATTTTAGTTTTGATTTTTTTTTTGTTGTATCTATTTTTTGTCTAGAACAAGTAGGACGGGTCCAAATTCGAGCATATCGAGGTCCAATTAATCACGACAAGGGGGAAGTATATGCTCCGTGGGGTTATTTTGTCGAGCAGCCAGCTGATTATTAGTATAAATAAACATGTTCCATCATAAATTAATTTAATAAACTTTAATTTTATTGTATTAGAAAGCTTTCATAGTAACTGACCCAATATGAGCAGACCGACCACTCAGGTAAACCGTCCAAAAATGTACGAAACTCATTCGTAATTTTTGCGTTTTCATGCGTGTACTGTCCAGCTACGGCTAATTCTAAATTACGTTCAACTTGGTTTTGGTCATTATAGATTTGTAATTCAAATTCGAAGGTGCCATCGGACGCTTGATCTCTGCCATAGAAGAATTCAACAAAATACACCGATCGCCCATTATACAGAGGACCACTTTCTAGTATTTTCGCCTGGAAGCTCCAACCAATTAAACGTTGTCCAATTGTTGGTACAATATATAAACTCATATGATCTGGACCTGTTAACCTGATTTTAAATGTTGTAATATTTGCTGTGGAAATTATAGTTGGTGTCAGGGTAACACTTCGTTCTAGTACCGGAGCATTAGCCGGATACCATCGACTATGTTCGTTTGAACCATAAGCACGAATATGGTAGTACGGTAGGCCACAGTAAATTCGACTGTCACAATCGTGTGTCTCAAGCTTATCAACATCAAGAAATTCTGTGGAGTATAAATTCGTAAAATTACTATCGGTTTTGTAACAAAGTAACACCCACTTACCATCTAAGTAATCGTTCGCGTGTCGATCCATTGGATGTAAAAAGTATCCGTTATAAACTTGCACATCATTATGAAATTTTCGTTGAGTATGTTGAATCCAATAACGTTGCGGATTTGTTTCAGCACGATACGGGAAACCAATTGGTGTAAACATTAGTATGAAAAATATCAGGGTAATAAGTAAGAATGCAATTGGGACGAAGCAACGATTCCGGAGCAATATTGTACATGGAACTATAAATCCACCTAAAAGTAAGGCAACTAGAACTGAAAAAATACTGATAAGAGTTTCAGGGTTTGAGGATGCTCCATTGCGAGCGGACAAAGCTACAAATGATCCGTAAATTGTAAAAGCTAAGGAACAATGGAATAAATATGGTAACAGTATTCCAACAAAATGTATGATAAGCCATAATTTGGTTTGTACAAATTTTGAATCGTTGAATTGCGGAATATTTCGCACGATTAGACTAATTATATGAAATATTGCATAAAAGAATACCGATACCAAAATAATGTATCCCGATCGAATTGACAATGCGCTTAAAACGATGAGAATTACTGAAAATAATATACAATGTGCGTGCATGAATAGTTCGGTGCGTTCGAAACTGTTTAGAGTTGCATCAATATCAGATCGTCGGGCCTTGGCAAATTTAAGATATAAAAGCGGACCGAGCGAGAGACATCCGTAAAACGGACACATGTATAAACCAAAAACTAACCAAGATGAAGTTAACCAACTCATTGATTGGCCTATTGCATCGTAAAACATTGATAGGAGGAGTAC